>CM074497.1:4897716-5629794 GCA_037389245.1 Oryzias sinensis
TTTCGGCTCAGCTCTGGCAGAAAAAGCTCTGGATGACACTTGTCTGAAAGGAAGAGAGTCAGGTAGAATTTGCTGAGGATTCCGGGAAGGAAAGGACATAAAGTGGAGGGATATTTGTGCAAGCGAGGGATAAGCTGGGTTGGATATGTGACAAGAAAAGGGATCAATGGAGAGAAAACAAAGCAATAGAGGAAGGAAATTCAAACTTCTGGAGAAAACGGTCGCTTCGTGACTAGTCGTGCCCCATCTCCAACAAAAAACAGGATGATGGAGAGGTGAAAGTGTGGGTGGGGCGAGGGGGGTCTGGCAGAGAAGTCGACTGAGCTGACAGAATTGTTGACCATTTTCAGAAAACTCAGTCTTGTTCCTCCAACTGAACATAAAATATCTGTGAAGCACACAGGCCATTTTAGGCTATTATTAAAGCTGGCAGAACAACATCATTACCTCCGTGAAAGACTTTCTAAAGCTTCTCTTATGGAAGAAAAACACAGATAAAAGGCTGAGAAAAATCTATCGACACTGAGCTTTAGTGGATCAACAAGTGTGTTATACTTTAATTGGCTTCTCAAAATTTTCTCGGCCTTTAAGTAATCAAATACAGCTTTCCCAATGGAAAAAGTGGAGCAGTTTTAATAATAATAATACATTTTATTTGTTAGGCGCCTTTCAAGGAACCCAAGGTCGCCGTACATAAAAGTGAAAATAAAAATAAAATAAAAGCAATCAAATGCACAATAAAATATACATATAAATAGGCCAGAAATAGGAAGTTAACGGAGGGAATAGGCAAGTTGGAAAAGATGAGTTTTCAGTTTTTTGGGGAATTGTGAGAGAGACCCGATGTTTGAATGCTCTGCCCCCCATAGTGACAAGGCGAGCAGTGGGGACATCCAGATGAAGGGAGGAGGAGGATCTGAGGGTACGGGTGGGAATGGCCACATGAACAAGATCTGATAGATATGATGGAGCACAGTTGTGGATGGATTTAAAAGTCAGAATAAGTATTTTGTATGTAATCCGGTGTGTGATTGGTAGCCAGTGGAGCTGCTGCAGAACAGGCGTGATGTGTTGGGAGGAAGGTGTTTGAGAGATAATTCTGGCAGCTGAGTTCTAAACATACTGTAGTTTACGTAGAGTTTTTTGTGGTAAACCAAAAAGAAGGGAGTTGCAATAATCCAGGCGGGAAGTGACAAGACTGTGCACCAGAATGGCTGTGGAATGCGGACTGAAGGAAGGGCGAAGACAACGGATGCTGCAAAGGTGGAAATAGGCAGACCGGGTGATGCTATTGATGTGAGAAGTGAAGGACAGGGTGCTGTCCAGGATGACACCCAGACTCTTAACCTGAGGGGAGGGGGAAATGGAGGAGGTTTCAAAGGGAATGGAGAAGTTCTGGATGCTGTTAATAACGGATTTGGTGCCGATCAGGAGAAGTTCAGTTTTATCGTCGTTTAGTTTTAAGAAATTAGTAGTGAACCAGGATTTTATTGCAAGAAGGCAGTCAGTGAGGGAAGTGGGAGGTAGAGAGGAATTTGGCTTGGTGGAGATGCAGAGCTCAGTATCGTCTGCATAACAATGGAAGTGAATCTTGTATTTACGGAGTATCTGAGCAAGAGGGAGAAGGTAGATTATAAATAGCAGGGGTCCCAGGACGGAGCCCTGGGGAACACCTGTAGTGTCAGGAACTGTATGGGAAGTGAACTGTTTTAATTGAATAAATTGGGTGCGACCAGAGAGGTAAGAGTGAAACCAGTTGAGAGGTATGTTTCTGATACCTATGGCGGACAGTCTGTCTAGGAGGATGGTGTGGGAGATTGTATCGAAGGCTGAGCTCAAATCAAGTAGGAGGAGAATGGAAAGTAGCCCGGAGTCAGCAGCAAGGAGGAGATCATTGGAGATTTTAAGGAGAGCCGTTTCTGTACTGTGAAGGGGACGGAAGCCAGATTTGAATTGTTCATATAGATTATTCTGGTATAGATGTATGCGGAGTTGTTCTGCAACAGTTTTCTCAAGAATTTTAGAGATGAACGGAAGATTAGAAATGGGGCTAAAATTGTTGAGGTTTGAGGGGTCCAATCCTGGTTTTTTGAGTATTGGGGTGACAGTAGCCTTTTTGAGACTGGTGGGAACAATTCCAGTAGTGAGAGAGGACTGAATCATGTTGGTGATGAGAGGGGACAGGGAGGCAAGAGTAGCTTTGACCAGAACTGTAGGAAGTGGATCAAGTTGACTGGTCGAGGATTTAGAGTGTTTAATTAGCTCAGCAATTTCGTTGACTGATGGTAGAGAAAATGATAAAAATGAATGATGTGGGTCAAACAGTATTGGGGGACCTAGATCAGGGTCAGGATTTACTAGTAGTTTGTGATTGATGTTCTCTATTTTTGAACTGAAGAAGGAAGCCAAAGAGTCACAGAACTCAGAGGAGTACAGATGGGGAGGTAGTTGGTTAGTAGGCTGTGTAATTTTGGAAAGGAGGGAAAAGAATTAGAATTCCCTTCACGGGTATTTATTAAAGTGGAGTAGTATGCTGTCTTGGCTTTAGAGATGGAGTCCTTATAGTGGGAGAGGTGACGGGTGTACATTTCCCTGTGTATGGAGAGACCAGTTTTTTTGTAGAGTCTTTCCAGTCCACGCCCTTTAGCTTTAAGTTATCTGAGGTAGGGAGTGAACCAGGGAGCAGTGAGAGAAAATGAGACCATTCTGGTTTTGAGCGGAGCATGGATATCCAGGATGTTGCGGAGAAAAAGAAGAACATCTTAAAAACACCAAAACAATTATTTTCATTTAAGTTGGTCTTCAAAGAGGGAAAAGTGTGTCAGTCTAAGAAAAGTGCAGACAATGTGTAGTGAGGGGTTTTACAGCCTTAAAACATAAATAATTATTGTACAATATAAATATAACTTCGTATTATCTTTTGCGGGGTTTTTTAGGACACAACTCTCACAATAAAGGACGGACCACTGGATCTTTATTGCTTTAGCATTAAAGGGTTCGGTCTTTTCTATGCTATTGAACTTGTTTCATAATAATCACACATGGATGCTCAGCTGCTGTAAAGTCTGACTTTTGGTCTGGCCCGGTTTTAATTATTATTTTTAACATTTATGTTTTGCATATGAACCAATTAAAGCCTTTAATTGGCGCATACCACTCGAGCCTGTGTGGAGGCGTCAGTGGTTTGAGTCAATTAATGGGAAGTGATGCAGACTTCTAAGTATGAGGCTTTGGTCCTCACTTGGAAAAGGATTTGCTCTCAAGTTTGGGAAGTAGTTTCTTTCTATGAGAGAAGATAGAACAAAGCAGGAGAGGGTCAGGAGGTCCACAGATATTTGTAGTATCTGCGACTGTAAACAAAACTTTGCTGGAACACAAAGCATCTGAACTACTGGTTGGTCGGTGCTCATGTTTAGTGGTAAAATTTAGGACACACAGAATGAAAAAATTAATGGAAGCCGATGAAATGAGTGTTGAGTTAGAGTCACCCTAAATTAAGAGGACTCAATTTTTCAGACAAAGTTTTTCAGAAGAAGTCGATTTTTGCTTTCTTTTCTATTCTTTTCTGGACATCATCCTCTAAAGCAGTTTTTACAGCACGCCACTGATCACACCGTCTCTCATCAGGCCTGGAACCGCAAATGAATCCTTTTCAAAGGAACTGAAACATTTTCTGTAGATAAAATGCATTTGCTCAGATGTTCAAGCCTGCAGCAAAGTCTCACATCAACAGCGGAAAATGAACATTTTGAAATTCTCCAAGAAGCAGAATGATTATTTGTACTTGAGAAGGGTATCTACAACAATGAGAGAAGTAACTCATTGCTTGTTTACTTTCCTTCTTCCCCCCACTCAGTTGCCACAGTGGGAATCCTATTACCTAAACTAGGTAGCAACACGTGTATCAAACCCAGCAATGCTCTTGATATCCTGCCAGCTGTTTGACCTCTACCAAACCCCATCCTGCAGCCCACTGGCTGAATTGGCCCATTCTAAAACCAGCTTAAAGATGCCCCTGGCACACTGGATGGGACTCAAAACTTTATGTTAGTCGGATCCTTTGGGATTAAACCGGCTGTGCATAAATTAAGTTGCTTCATCCTTTATGGTAAATGCACATAAAGGCACATGAATGCTTAAAAACTGAGACCGTCTGAGTCAAACCCAACATATTTTAGACCCCCTGCATTAACAACAGACTGAAAGTACAGAAGCAGGACTATCATGTTGCATGATTTCTTTCCCCTTGCATTGCCCAGCTTATATGTTTTCCTTTTCTGAGTTTCCAACACATAGAATTCCAATTATAGATAGGTTGTCAAAGCTTAGTAAAGCCCGAGTGACTCCTCTGGCAATGAACGATTTGCTGCAGGAGTGAGAAGGAAGTTTCAAACATAAACAACTCTGATTCTTTGACTTAAACATGACAACAACAAAGAAAGTCACATCGTTTGAGCCAAGTGTTGTCATGGGTCCACAGGCCAAGATAGACATTTATTATATAACAAAAAAACAGTTGTTGGCTTTTTGCAGCCAGCATGCTGTTCTTGACTAAATATGATGTTCCACGTTCTGCTTTTTTTAATCTTGAGAAATCTCAATGCTTCCGGCATCACCTTGTGTTTCTGCTGCATGATCACTTCCTTTCCTTTCCTTTACACTTTAACAGATAGTGCTGTCAAAGAAAAAAAGCCGGAGAGTGCAAATAGGGAGATGACAAATGGCTTCAGGCTTCATGAGCCCCAGGCTCTGATTGGAAATCTCATTTGTACAACAATGAGCTGTCCTGTTGCAGCATTTCTTTTGACCGTGTTTTCTGCAGCAAACAAACGCTTTCTACACTAGTGAGTTGGAACTGTAATTTGATTTCCATCAGCTTATTGTGGCTTCTGCTGAACTGAAGGCACACGGCGATGACAGACCCCTTATTTTAATGTCGATACTCCGTCTGGAGACATGAAACTGCAGCCGGAACGCGGTCTGGCAGCGAGACGCGGCCCAGATGAACTGATTGAAGTCATGTGTTTGTCAAGATGTAATCAGCTTGGGCCAGACCAAATGAGGGCTGTTGATGAAAGGATTGAAGCCAAAATATGCTGGGGATGTACTGATCACAGGTGACATCAGTATTGATCAAGTAATTCCATTCGTCAGACTATATGTCTGTGACAGATAAATTATGTCAAGCAGACACGGATGGCGATAGCAGGTGTGAAGGATCGCTGTAAATCAATCATGATGCATCATGGGTAATACAGTTTTCATGTCAACGCAATACTCTCACCACCTAAAATGTATGATTTCAATCAATTTACCTGTAAACACCTCAAAATAAATGTGCATCTATAAAGACAACTTTATTATTAAAGACAACACATTGATCCACATTCACTTAAGTGGACACAGTGGCCTCACCCACTTGGCCTTGCTGGCTGGGAGGCATTATCTAATCTTAATTAGATTAGATAATTTTTCTTATTTTTTAAGGAAATAATCAAACTATAGATTTAAAGTGTTATGTGTGTGTGTACTATTTATAAGTGCAAATATATCATTGGGATTTAGGAGCAAATAAAATGTTAGAAAGATGGAATAATTGTATTTAATTATTGTTCTAATAAATGTGATGTATCTCTGTATTTTTTTTAACTTTCTTTTTTATTATTAAAAACAAATCCATCAATAAGTGAAAACCCATCATCCAATAACGATTTGATGTTATAACCTCATTCATTTAAAGCTAATGAAACTTTTGGGTTTTACTAAATAAACATTTTTGCTGAAGTTCCTGAGTGTTTTTGTCTGATGAAGAACATTCAGCCTTTGGTTGGGTCTGAAGTGACCCTGAGGGCAGACAATAAAGAAAACACAGGCAAAACAAAAACGACTTCATTTTTCAACAACTCTGAGCACTCATAAAACAAAAAGATGGAAAATTGATTTTTTTCCTCCCACATTTGGTGGAAAAGTCTTTTTTTACTCCAACCCATCATGAAGTATTACAGATGGACAAATACAGGCACTGCTTTACGTCACTTCCTTACATCCATCATAGATTTTCCTGCATTTTTTTTTCAATTTTCTCTCCGCATCTCCCAATTAAAGATGGATGAACAATTTTTAAACATTTTAAGATTGCTTTGGTATAAATAATCACTTCTAAAAGCTCCTCACACCTTTGGGAAGGAATATCTAGTTGCAGCAGTAAAATGGGATCCTGCAAATGCAACAAGCATTGTGCATAAAAGTGAGGAAAATGTCATGTTTACAGCTTCACAAATGATTTCATCATTATTACGTCGTTTAACTTTTGTTAACATAATACCATCAAATCTATTTTTTTGTGTTAATATTAACAGCTAAAGTCTGAGGAAGGGTTGGTGCGAGCTCTCTGGCTGTGGAGAGCGTTATAAATAAATGAATCAAAAGTAGCCTGTTGGGATAATTGGAGGGTTATTTGGAAGCTGTCAGAGGCGTCATATGGAGACCGTATAGACTGCATTGTTATCCTTATGGACCAGCTATGACAAGCAAGAGGAGCAGGAAACAACTGCTCTGCAGCATTGGGGTTTTCGTGCGGCTTCACCAGCCTGGGGAAGAGTTTTATGACACTGCAGCGGCGGCCAGCGGGTTTTGACACAAAGTTCCTGCAACTGCTGAGACCCATAAATTCATAGCAGAAAAAAAAAAGGGCGGCAGGAAGGAACTGTGTTTATTCTGGATGTTGGAGTTTCTTACGACAGGAACAGAGGCCCAGTCAAAGAACTGCATTAATGAATCCAATGATAAGAGTTTTTCCAGTGCGAATATACATTTTATCACTGCCTCTTCCTTTTCAAAGGACAAAGGAAGTTATGAAAAGGATATTAAAACACTAAGGCAGCGCTTAGTATTCGAGGGAGAAATAACAAGAGGGAAAACGAGACAAGAGGGAAGTCTTTCTTCAACATGTCTGCTAATGAATTTCTCAGTTGGCGGCATATATTGAAAAAACAGAAAAAAAGGATACCAGTAACATGAATGTAGGCATCTGAAGCTCAGATTTTGGATTCCCTTATACAAAAGCATAAAGTGAATATAGTAAAATACGAAAAAATCTTCTCACAATTCTGGTCAGAAGTGAAAAGTAACACACTTATACAAGCTGATTTGTTTTTCTTAAAATCTAAAAGAAATATCATATTTGTTATGCATCTCTAGAAAATTGAGCAAATGCCGAATAACTTGATAAATTGATTAAAGAAAAAAATTTCTCCTGGGAGATAAATTGATTAATTCACATTTTTAAATTGCACAAGAAAGCAATCCTATCCTTCAACCCAAATTTTTGTCATTTTATAAAAAACTCTACCCATATTTGTAAAATGAAAAATATAAAATGGTAAATAAATGAAATCTGTATGGTTTAAAGATACATTGTGATCAAAAATCAAGCAATCCGTCAGGTTTTATTTTTCACAGCTGAACTGTTCTGGAAGGTATAAGATTCATTTTCTTCGTCCTAATCATCAATATCATATTTACATCCCACGCGATGGCTGTGGTTCAGAAAAATTTAAGATTTTACGACGACCGGATGATATTTGTCTTAAAGTTGACATGGGTCAGTGGCATTGATCGTGTAGGATATAACAGGATGAATGGCTGTGACGTCATTTCGGAGAAAATGCTTCCGGTTCCAACCAAATGAAGTCACTTCAGTTACCATTTTTCCACGATATGTCCTTTAGCAATGTCGGAAATAGACGTCCTCAGTAAGCTGGGATTGGTCCATCTATATTTCTATGGCAACCACTGTCTCCAAACAAGAGTTAGCGTGTAAGAAGGAAACACTCCTACCACTGAAAGACGACTCAGGAGAATCTGTCAATCAAAGGTTTCCTGTGAGGCCACCTAATTTTATTGAGGCATTTGATTGGTCAGTTTATAACTTGAATAAAAAATTATATCATTAAAAAAATTGGGTTAGCAAGAACATATTAATAGAAGATAGTCCAACAAGAATGCTTATGTTGATGAACTTAATGACAGAGTATTAGCTGTTTTTTTTCTCAAAAAAAAGCTAATGGGATTTTGACTTTTTGGGACCAGCAGGTACTTCCTGTTGAAACGCCAGGAGGGGTTGTTCTGTCCAGTTCTTATTTTACTGTCAGTGGCCTCTCAGGCACATTTCAAGGTCAGGAAAAACAGGAGAAATCCAAGGAGGAAGCTGCTGAGACCCAGGATGTTTACTTAAAATGATATGAAACCTATTTTGATCACTAAAGGAAACTCCAACCAACTAATCTGTACAGTGTTCCCTCTTTACCCAAGTTCTTCGTTAAGTTGTAAAAGCTTCATTCTGGAATGTGTGATGTCAATGTTAACTTGGCATTCCTCATTCAGATGCAAGCATCACCCGGGGTACATCTCACATCACATCCCCTCATTGGGCCTCCTCTTCATGAAAACAAAACTAATCGAGAAAAAGAGGGAAAACCTTAGCCAAGTTTATCGCTTCCTCCCAGAATCCTCTTGGGCCATGTCAGTCACTTACACTCACAAATAGACCTGCCAGCTAAATGCAATGTATCACAAATAAAATGTCCAAGTTCAAGCTAAAGACTTCAGGACACTGAGAATAATCACACTTTATGGAAAATACACTCATTAGCAGACAGCATAATATTCTGTGATAACTATGCTCATGGCTGGGCCTAAGGCTTGCATACAAATTGATTATTACAGCCTCGAGACGCAAACCCAGGGGAAAACCTCTATTACAAGTTGTGTTAAATGACTCCATTCATTAAAATTCCTGGCTCACAGGGAGGTTTTTCCAAAAGTCAATAGCAGTTGTGTAATAGCCGGAAATTAGCTATTCTAAATGAAGACATCCAGGGATCATGTTGGTGAAAGACAAGGAGATAACGGATCAATTTATCAGTGAAGCGGTCTTAAGGGATGTCAGAATGAGGGAAAATGTAGCAAAATGGTACGGAGGGCCGAATAAAATGGTGACGTAGTTTGACTGGAGCCTTAGTTCCAACTGCCCTTATGGTAGGATGTGGGCTCTCTGCGGAGGAAAAATAAGCAAACTTGTAGAGGGCATGCAGGTGGAACGTATAAAATATCAAGGTTATAGACCGCTCAGTATACTCCTAGAGAGAAAATATTCATTCACATTTTCTACGGGCATGCTGTGGTCAAATGGGTCAAAGCCACAACTTAAACCAAACACAAAGATGTGTCATTTTATTTTTTTTCAACCCCGCCCCAAATCCCAGAGCATGTTTGTGATGTTAATGTAATAAGTGTACGCTCCTTGCAGAGCACCGTGACTGTTAGAATTGAGGGAATTAGACAGTCAGTGTGTAATTTGTGTTGTTTGGATGACCTGTGGGGATACATGCGCGGTTAGTAGGCGTGGCATAAGGGCACCGTAAGACAGCATCCCTTGTACGTCATTACCTGGCTACAATTTTCATTTGCCTTACGAATACTTCACCCTACACTTACCACACGCACTACAATGGCATGTTCCATTTTCTACTACATATTTCTAATGAGCCTCAAAGGAACTGAAAGAAAATCCTGTGCTCCCTTTAAGATTCAGCCACTCCTGTTTACGACCCTCCACCAGCCCGGAGAACCCCAAAAACCTGCAGCAACGGGTCAACATCCTGCACCGGTGTATGTGACTACGGCTTAGGATAATTGTTTTTGTTTGTTTGCTTTACTAAGGTTACAGACTAAACTGAAAGTTCAGTACATTTCAGTAAAGTTCTATATGCAGCTAAAAGTACTATTTGAAAGGGCAAGATTTGTTTTGCTTTCTTCTCTCTTCTTTAGAGATGAGATGTCAAAGTCAAACCCAGTTGTGTTTTTACCAGAGCAGTAGGCTTTTCTTCAATAATCTTAATTAAACATTAAATGGGTCAAGACAATTAACCTACTATTCTATAAGTTGCTGTCAAACGGACCAAACAAAACAAATACAGTAAGTTCCCTTATTCAAATGTAGAATGGTATTACTAATAATATTACTTTTAAAATATTGTGGTATCTAACCAAGCTGCAGTATTTTAGCAGACTTTCCTTCATTCATTATTCTTTTTTTTCTTCCATTCATTTTCTACCATTTTGTCGCTTTCGGGGTCACAGGGCTGCCGGTGCCTATCCAGCCCCTAGCCCAGGACTTTCCATTCATTATTTTTTTTTCATTTTTTCTTTTTCCTGAAAGTAAGAAAGTTTTAAGGTTAAAGAAAAAATAAAAAGGACTTTCCATTCATTTTTTTTTTCTTTAACCTTAAAACATTCTTACTTTCAGATTAGGACATTTATATGCTTTGCTAAAAGAAAAGAAAAGTTAATACCTGACATTCTTCTTGTGGTTTCTGGGCACCTAAAGGGGCTCAAGTCAAATCCGTCTAACGAGCATCAAAACACTGGGATCCATAATGGGAAACCAGCACAGTAGCTGAGAGCTTCTTTCTCGGCTTCACAGGAAAAACCGCTGACATATTCTCCCACCACAAACAACATGTCAACCCGGCATTGGTTATTTTGTGTTGAAACATTAATGCCACAGTACTGCCGTCTTTTGTGATGCATGTCAGTAGTAAAAAAAAAAAAGCAGCCACAAAAAGCAAAACAATAAAAATAAAAGTCTTTTTTTTTAAACTCCCCAGCAACCCCTTAAAAAATGAGAATGAATTGTTTTTTGTCCAACTTAACTCAAAAAATCTTCACAAGATTTTTCTCATAATTGTACTACATGGTTCTTGCAATATTTCCACTTTTTTCTTATAATTTTATGTTTTTATTGTCAACTATTTGTTTTCTTCTTTCTTTTTATGGTGGCCCTTATCCTCCGTCGCAACAGAAAAGTTCTAAACCATAGTTTAAATTTTTTTTGAAAAAAGGCTGCCAACAGAACAAAGTCATTGAGAATCATGTTGCAAACAGTTTGTCTTCAGGAACCTGAAGAATAAATGCTTGTTGTTCTTCGCTGTTGACATAGTTAACACCATTTGTCTAAATTATGAAAGAACATTTTTTTTACACAGTAGCTTAACCTAAAACGTCCCAAAGTTTATTAAATTAGCTGACAATCTGAAAAAGAAAAAAAAACTCTGTTTAATTTTAATTTTGTTCTGGCTGCTGCAGCTTTTCTTATTGTGAGAACAATTCCTGTTTACACCTTTTTTAAACAGAATCTTAAACAATCATATGTTTTTTCTTTTTGAATTGTGGAAACAATATTTACAATAAATTGCACTATTAATTAACTTATTATTAAAGGCTGCAAGCATTTGGAAGAGAAGAAAAACCTATTTTTAGAGGCTCTTTATTCAAAGCAGATGATTTATGTAAACGTAAGCTCTGTTTTATGCAGACAGGTATCCTTGGAGCCTTTGTTTTATTCCGTGTCTGTGACCATGCTCCTTCATTCCCTGGCCTGTTTAGTTGAAAGTGTAGTTTAATTTGCTCTGTATCACCAACCTTTATCAGTAAAATAGGGCCTATTTTTCTGAAAATCATTTTATCCGGAGCAGGGGAATTACTCTGCTGCGCTAACATCTTTCTTACTAAAGCAATACTAAAGGGATGAGCTACATCTAGGAGGGAAATGCATGCCTAATGACAAAAAGCTGACAAGTGAAACACAAATAAATTATACTTTAAGTAAGATTGCTGCCATCAAGGACAAATGGAGCCTGGGAATAAAACACTGCGGCATCAACTGGGAAATATATACTGACAAATGTCAAAGCAACAGAATCCATTGGAATTCAAACAAAACCAAATAAATCGACTGCTGAAGTGGTGCTTTCCGACGGTTTTTAAGGGTTTTTTCTACAAAGCATAGGATTTTTACGGCTCAGGAAAAGAAGGTAGACCTGAAAAGATTGAATTAATGGATTTTGGTTTTATGACTGCAACATTTTTTTTCCGCCCAACTACTTCTGAATATTTGAACGCTGTTTTCAAAGTTTATCTAAGTCATCGGGATATTTGGATTGTGTATTAAGGTTTTTATACTAACCCTTTTTTCACTTCAACAGTTTTTACGGTAAAATTAATTAAATTCCAACTAATTCTGAATTGAAGAAAAAAACTGTTCAGCACTGATGTGAACCACTTTACAAAAGTGAAGTACTCAATGTGAATCAGCTGATTCTGACGCGGAGAAAAGCCATTGTGTGCCGCTTTATAAATGGCGCTAAATTTCGTAGCAGTCCAAATTAAATACAAAAAGTCGCTTTTCTCCATGTATTATCAGCTGATTCACAGTGATCGCATAAATGGTCAACGAGTTGCCGGCGACAGCTGCCGTGTTAAAGGGTTAAACTTTAATAAGTAGCCAAATCTATCATTCTATGATTTGATTGTTTCTATACATTTGGTGTGATTCAAAGTGATGTGAGTAGTACGTTTAGTTCTGTGCTGAAAATCAAAATGGCACATACTTGTATTGCACTTTTCTACTTTGATTTAGATCACAGTACCTTTCAGTCATTCACAGAGACATTCACACACTGATGCCTCACTTGGCGCCAACCTTAACCACCAGGAGCAATGTGGGGTTCATATTGTGGGTTCATATTTTTTTCATCATAATTTATATAACAATGGTATGCCTTCAAATGATCTTTCTACCAAGTTGTATCAATGTTAGCAAATATGACGACAAGCCTTGTTGGTTTTCAAACAATTTCATATAAAGTTAACATAACAAGGTTTAATATTATTTCAATTTAATCCACATTTACACAGTACAAATTTTTTTTTTCAGTCATCACTTTTATATGGTCAAAGAGATACTTTTGAGTATTATTGTTTTGTTAAAGAAAAAGGTTTTTAATTTAAATATAAGAAGATTGAAATACAGCAGCTCCATCTTCCTCTGCATCAAACACGGCCCAGTTCCATTCATAATTTTGCTTTGTGAATACTTTGTAAATAAAATATGAAGGCATGTTGTACTGACTTTGTGCCAGACACCAAAAAGATAATTAACTAATCCAGTTCTAAAAGGCAACCAAAACAGTCATTTGCATGACGAGACAGCAGATGTGAAAGGTTTGATGACTTTATCCAACAGTTTTTTTTTCCCAAGCTGTCTCCTCGTTTCAACTCTGGGAAACTTCTATATTTGTATTACATTTATAAATAAAAGTACAGCTCTGGAGTAATAGCCACAGGAGCCAAAAAATGCATCATAAAGAAGAAAAAACCAGTAGCACCCCTGGAAAATACGGTAAAAACAAACTAATTTGGGGGTTTCATTCAAAAAACACCAAAAAAAATGAGAACGTGTTCTGCCTTTTTCTCGACAGTCAATAAAATCTTTAGATCTCAATGAGATAAAACAATCAAACATGCTTAATTTCTTCCTTATTGATGTAGTGTAATTATTAAA
This sequence comes from Oryzias sinensis, assembly GCA_037389245.1. Lineage (NCBI taxonomy): Eukaryota > Metazoa > Chordata > Actinopteri > Beloniformes > Adrianichthyidae > Oryzias > Oryzias sinensis. Next base: position 4,911,122 of record CM074497.1, read on the forward strand.
AGGGCTATACGTAGAGAAAACAAAACCTTAACGTGAATCAAGGGATGAACAGGTCAAGGTTTACATTTTGTACCGGAAACTAAACACATATTTAAATAGGAAAATAGGTCAAACTGTGTCCTGTGGGAACTTCAATAAGGAGAAACAATTTATTGTGTGTCTTTTTAAAGAGTTTTTCCTAGTGTCACATGCCCTTCTTTCCACAGTCACGGCTTTTGCTGATTCATATGGTTTCTCTACCGTTTTCAGTTTATGCAAAATGCACATAACAGGATGATGAGACTACTGCCTTTGGCTGAACAGTTTGACCACTCATGGTAACCGCAGTCTTTTGGATTTCCAGACTGCACTCCTTTTTCCTCTATGAATGGAAAAGTCAATACAGGATGTTATGATGATGAGGTATTTTACATTATATTTCAGTGTTTTTTGTTTTTTTTTAACTGAGGCTGCCTATTTTTAATCCAGAGCCTGGAGGAGTGAAGCCTTCCTCCCCTTTTTTTATTTTATTTTTTTCTTTTCAAAAGTGCTGCTTGTCTAAGATAGGTGTGCCTGAAGGTTAATCTAAAAATCTGTTCAGATTCACAATGCTACCTTGGTCTTTTTAACATCGAATGTCTTCAAAGTTTCTTTCATGCCTGCTCTCAAAAAGCCTTGGATAACAGCTTAAAACCAAAAAGATACAACAGCTTTTCCTGCAGAGTTTTTATGTTTTCCAGAAAGTGCGGTCCAACACAGTCTGTTCTTATTTTAACTGGAACCTTGAGCTTTTTCCAGTTTTGTCTCATAGCTGTGGGATGGTGTGCATTTTAAAAGAAAGAAAAGAGGAGTATCTGAAATCAAGAGACACCAAGACATTTTTTGGGAATATGTGTCTTTATTAACCCTTTAACTCCAGTGTTGACGGCCTTTGAATTATCGTTAACTCTTCAACCGTTTACACAATTACTGCAGCTCCAAGGGTTCCTAAAGCGCAGAAAGCAGCTTTGTGTTGAAATGCAACACTTTACAAACATAAAATTGCACAACACCGCGCATCAGAATCCATTGGAACAAGGGCGGAGCCACAAGGGGGCCAAGGGATGGCTATGCCATGCAATGGCATGAGGAAATCCCTACTTTTGGAAAACCTGTGTAAGGGATTGCAAGTATTGATGAATAAATTCTATTGTTGAATCTGAAAAATTCTGGTTTTCACCTAGTCTGTTTATTTCTACTGTTTGCTGCACAACACTTTGAACTGGGTGGAGCAATGGTTCTCATTTGCCACCCTTCCAAAGTCGTCTGCCCCCTCCCGCCTCCTCATATAAAACGTTCTAGCTCCGCCACTTAACCAGAACTACGTTGATTATGTAAATGGTCGAACAGAAAAGGTTAAGAAAATGGGAAAAAATATATATTTAAAAAAAAAAAACACTCAAAACATGTCATGCAGTGTAAGAAGAAACTAAGAAAAAATAGTTTTCCCTTCTTTTTATTTCAAATATCTTTCTTTGAAAAAAATCCCTCTAGCTGTTAAACCCTATTATTAACAGAGGCAGCAGAACAGAAGTAAAAAGACTTGACTTTCTGTGTTAAGACTTGTTGAACCCTTTTAGCTTAAACCCAGAGTGTGAACTGTGCCAGAAATCACAGAGAAATCTCTTAGGCGGCATGGTTACTTTGCCCACCATAATGAACAAAATCTGCATTGGAAAGTACGATTCTTCCTACCCGCCGGTGACCAAGCACTTTGTCCAGGGAGAGCTGGACTGTGCCCTCGCCCCCCTCTCTCTGTTTGGCGTGCTCTGATAGCTGAATCGCCAACTGCATGTGTGAGTGTGCAGTCAGTGGATTTTTGGCTGCCCAGGCCTGAATTTTTGGGTCTTTCTCACTGCTTTGTGAGGCCACAAGCGTGCAAAGCCGTCAAACACAGCTGCTGGTTTCCGTATTGGAATGTGCTTTCAGACGTAACAATGAAAGGAAAGTCCAAAATGGGAGATGTACTACTCCATTACCTCCAAATACCTCAGTTTAATTCTGCAGATGTGCCTCGCTGACATGAACTCCATTTTTCCTCGATTGTTTCACCCTTTTCCTGTTTTAAATTTCTAGGGAGAGGACAATTTAAGAATTTAGGTTTGCTTGGTTGACTTTAGTGGAAAATGAGAGATAATAGGATGAAAAAATTCAATTTCAAAGTAATTTTGTCTTTAATAAGACTGGCTAAAATGTCATTTTGTGACTTTAACAAGGTTCTTTAGAGGTCTCCGAATCATTTCTCGACTCAAAGGTGGTCTTCCGTGTTGAGGAGAATTAGCAATTTTAATAATCTCCAGCTCTTTTATAGATTTTTTTTTCCATCTCCTACAAGTTGTTTAAACAAAATCTAACTGAAATTCCAGAGCGCACCACACATATGCAAAAATGAAATCCGTCCAGATCTCTGTGAAAGCATCTGTCCGAAGCTCAAGTTTAACCCGCAGAATTTTGAAAACTAACAGGTCACTAGAATGAGCTCCAGACAGCTCTCAGCCAGATGTGGCTATTTGTGATTGAAAGAATAAAACAGAAGCAAAGAGATTTCAAAAGAGCTGAAAACCTGCTCCAAGATAAACAGGAGCTGACCCCAAGTAAGACTGAGGAATTTTGAGGGGCACCAGATAATAAACACCCCCTCACACGGACGACATGTGCTCTTATCTGCAGGAAACAAAGGCAGACCAACCTACTTTCAAAAATAAATGCTTCTGCAAGATACTCACAAGTATATACACAAAGTTAGGTCATAATCCATTTCTCAAGCAAGCCCTTTTTATATTTCAAAATGGAAAGCTTAGACAGAGTGAACTTAATTAACTGGCTATCCAAATTTCATGAACAGTTTCCTACAGAGATGTGTTATATATTTTGGCATTAAAGCAATAGACCTCGGCAGTGCAAAGCCGTCCACAACTGTCTTAGCAGATGGTGCTGTAAACCTGGTGTGTTCGTTTGCCAGAGTTCCTGCCAAAGCCAGTCTGGAAAATTCACACCTAACTGCATTATTTCCTGCAGTCTGCTAAAGCCACTACATAAATTTGTGCTAATAAGAGATGCTAATCATGCACGTTTGTTAAAGGCATTTCACTTTTCACAGCGTGGAGGAAAACACTCGTTATGTTCCTGTGACCCAACTATCCGGGTCTCAAGAGTCCTGGTCTCTCATCTGTTGAAGAAAATAAATACTTAAACACTTTAATCAAGGCAGACAATGGAGAAGCCAACATAACAACTGGATTTCCTGTCTCTACAAAGGCCTCCTGTGAATATAAGGCACAGTACTGATGTACATTTTATCAAAAAGAATCTCTTGTGCATATATATACCACATGAAAAACAATGAGTAACTTTGACTGTGGCTAAAAGGAAGTAAAAATCCGTAGATGCAAACTGTTCTCGGTTTTCAGCAACCGAATTTAATTGCGACCTGGTTAGAGAGGAGGTGGAGTAAACTTTAGTGCTTTCCTGGGGTGAGGAACAAAGACTGTGTACAGTCAAAAGGTTGTGCCGGTGGATCCAGTCTGGAAACTCCCAGAACGGCTCATCAAGCTAACATTAAAGACAGTTTTCTTTTGTTTCCCTCCATTGTCAGCAAATGCCAGCATGCATTTGCATCGACACGCTGCCCCTGAAAGGACTGCAGCACGTCTTCACGATAGGGGAGGTTTGTGGGTAACAGCATATGCCATCTTGAGCAGTTATCCAGGGAATGAGAAACTGAGCACTCTTTCTATAAATGGGTCATCACCTCACACATACCAAAAACACTAATTAGGGCCTTCTTTGAAAAACTCATTAAGATTCTGTGTAAAATGAAATAAAGGAAATGGCATGGCACCCGGAGAAGCCGCCTCACATAAATGAACATATGGTAGCATACTGATCGACCTGAAGCGCCTGGGCTTTACTACGCTCACAAGTTCATGTACAAGAGTTAGACAGGAGGAGAGGAACTTGACAGCATACATGAATCCTGGCCAAAGTGTAATCATTGGAGCTCCACTATTTGCTCCAGAGATGGGAAGAAGAGTGTCCTCCTGCAGGTTTTATGCTTCCTTGAAAGCATCTCCCTCTCTCAGAGCTTGATCGGTTTGCTACTGAGTCCCTATTTGTGGAATCTGTACGAGATGCTGATAAAACATGGATGCAGGACTTTATCTAACAAAGGATCTCCTCAGCCGGAATTCAATTCACTTCTTCCTTCTTTGGAAGGAAATAGTGATATAAAGTGTGTGCTTGTCTTCAATAAGGGAACAAGGGCAGGGGATCACTGGGGAAGTGTTGCCATAACAAAAGTTCCTGTTTGCACAGATTAAGAATTGACCCACAGACTTCAGCGGCATGCATCTTGAATATCAATTAGCAAGTAGTAAAGAAAAAAAACAAAACAACATTTGAAATCTAAAAGAAGAACAAATGTTTTTTTTTTTTTTTTTTTCGTGTGTACACACCGTAATTACCATTACGGACTGAATAAATAGGAATAAAACTAAAATCTAAACCAGTGGATGTAGAGCCCACTTCATCAAGGAATTGACAGAAAAATATTGTTATTTTTTTGTAATTGAGATGTTTTCTAAACCCTTTGATAACACTGTATTGTAAAGTATTCATTTTAAACACATTTTCCATTCTTACAATACAGAAAATTGTCATTTTAAAGATGGATCATAACAGATGAGTTATTCTCACCATAAAGCTTTAAAAAATTAGTAAAACTTTTCCAGCCAAAAGTTTGGAACTGATCAGGAAAGCCTTTCTACTGCCCCTAGTGGAATGACGATGATCTATTGGGCAGAAAACATGTGCTGGCAGCGCAGACTCTTCCTGGTAGGGGCTGTTCCCCGTCTACCTATGAACCCGAGTGGACACCCAATCCCTTACTGGGATTGGGAGGGGCTGTGTGAATGGAGCAAATTAACTCTTTGGGGGTTCTTTATATGGGGATATAACTTTATGATACAACCAAAAGCTTAAAAAAGTTGATTTTCCATGATAAAGGTCCTTAAAGGAAAGTTTCAATCATGTTAATGCGATAGGGGTCTTAGAAATATGATTATCAAATATGATAGAAATATTGAGCTATTTTTTTTATTTCAAACACAAAATGAACAATAAACATGAGTTTAAAAAAATAGACAAATAAAACAAAGACAAAACAAAAACAGTGTGCTCGAAAAGCATTGGGTAGAAGAAAAAATCTTGCATGTTCCCACCCCCTTTTTTACAACGCCTTATATTGTACATAAACCTGTTTGCAGTTATTCATTCTCAACACATTTTAATTACCTTCTATATATCACCTATGCAAAAGAGACATTTGCTCATTTGTTTTTATTGATCATTTCTAGCCGTGTATGTTTTTTTAAAGCAAGTAAACTTTTGCTTTGTTTTAAACCCTCATTCAATCCATTCCATATCTCCACGTCACAAATTAATAAGCACATTTTCTTGATTGTAGTACAAATGCACTGCTTTTTGAAGTTCAGAAGTTTTCTTCAATTGTAACCCCCCATCTCTGTCCTTGAAAATGTGTTGTATGTTTAGTGGAAGTAAGTTATTTTTGGCTTTAAATGCAATCAGTGCTGTTTGAAGTTTTACTAGTTTCTATTATTTCAATAAACCCAACTTTAAAAACAGTGCATTTGTATGGGTCCCATAATCCACACAATATCCTATTCCAAAGACTGTGAATTTGTTTTGAAAGTATTTACCCAAACTTACACTGTACTGTAAAAATGGATGTATTATCGATGAATGTAATAGTAAACGGGATTTGTGAGTGTATGACGCATTTTTCCCACCACTGCTACACCTTTAACAAGTTGCTTTATTTGTGGCTTCCAGTTTTTGTTGTGGTTCATAATTTCTCCAAGGAGCTAAATGTCAGTCACTCTTTGTTGCTATTGACATGATTTTCAATAGCAACTTATACTTCAAGATCTGCAGGAATATGGCAATTTTAGATTCCCAAGCTATGTATTTACTATTTTATTACAGCAGTTATGTTTTGCATTAAGTCATTTTGGAACATCTTTAAACAGTGTTTTTCTTTTTTTCCCTGCACTGCCCGAAAAACAAAACCCTCTCAAAGACCATAAAAGAGTTTATCTGGTTTGGAACTTACGTGGGAATGAAAACTGGACTCCATATGTTTTCAAATCTCAGATTTAGTCTAAAGATCTGCGTACAAAACATTATCACCTTAAAGCCCTCAGATATTCATCTTAGTATCGGACCACCTGGGAGAGCAGCTCTCCCACAAAGCTCACTGCACAGCCAGGTCCATCATGAAAGCCTCTCCTTTTTGAGGCATCGTCAAGGTTGATGACATACTTCAGCAAAATCCTGCAATTATGCACAGCTCTTCTGACCTTTACTGCCGGGTTTTAGTCTTGTAAACAGGCTTGATTTGAGCGGTGGACTCATGAGAAGAGCTCATGTTAATGGGCTATCGTTCATCCTGGACAACAATAAGCCAAGCAATGAATGAGCAGTCATCCTTGCTGCTTCGTGCAGAATTAAGTCTTCCCATGAAGTACAGCTTTAGAATGAAACAGCACAGTGATGGAAAACACGGACACTAGAGAAAAATACTAAATGGGAAGCAACTTTTTAAAGATGAAATTAGGTTTGGTGATAGGACAACACGAGAAAAGACGATAGCAGTTCATAAAGGCCACAACCCAAGAGCCAAATAAGGACATTGCACAGCAAAGTTTTAACTAGTAAAGAGCAAAAAGCAGAAATTAAAAAGGTTAATTGACAAACCCCAATTCGAATTTCTTAAGAAAACTTTTAAAGCATTTACTTTCACACTTGGTACCGCTGGCCAGATTCTTCTTTATCAAAGAAGGCTATAAACTTACAATGACAACAGAGCAGAAGTCATTATTTTTTTTATGGTTTGCGGATTAAATCGTAATACTAATGTCCTTAAGGGAGTGCCCCTAAATTGAATTCAAGGCTTTTCATATCCTTTCTTTGGATGCGTGTCTCGTACACGTTTTGCAGCTCATTCTAGCTTCACAGCATATGCCTATTGTGCTAGGTATGCCAACTAACAGCAGATGTTGGAAAGATGTATTATTAAAAAAAGCAAATTTGTTTCCAAACCAACTGATGAACCAAAAATAGCAATTTAAGTTATCAATCAGATCAGAATTTGTCAGATTGACAACTTTGCCACAGAACCTCTGGTGAATCTTTATTGCACCTATTTTGGGCATATCCTTGTTTGGTAATCAGTTCAGAGAGTATTCTGTTACTTCACCTTGACCACCAAAAAACAAAACAACTATATAGATATAAACATAAGGGTAGAAGTCAGCCATAAGAATATGTTTTTCTTGACATCCATCACTTAAACTTCAAGGATCTGCAAGAGCGTGAAGTGACTGTGAAGCCTGGAACTTAATGAGGCAGTATGCAGTGGAGAAATAATGATGTGATTTGTCATGGTCTACCACCTACTGGCTAGCTGCTGCCACATTTCAGTTTTGTTATCGTCACAGTTATTCTAACCAGACAAAAAAACATGAGGATAAGCTGTGACTCAGGAGGCTCCCCAGTCTAGAGCCCTCAAGAGAGCACTCTTTGGTCCAAATGCAACTTTAATGTGCATTCAAAAGAATCCCACCAACGCGAGGCTTCGCTCGCTGCCACTTAACAGGCAGAAATCTGCCTAAAGACAATAAATGTCAGCTTTTCTATTTGAGTTTTTGAAAGGATCTCTTTTCACTGACAAAGTGTTCAAGATGCTGAAAGTCATTGCGTTATGAATACAATTTCATCAAAAGTGTAATATCAGATTGTTTTCATTTCTCCAAGTCAAGATTTAATTTTGCCTCATGTAACTGATAAGAAGATTTTCTTTTTCAGCAAAAAAATAGGGAGCACAAATAATCAAGTATGTTGTATCATTATGTATGTATTAATTAGGGGTTTATCAACTTAATCAAGGATTTGATTTCTATTACTACAATAGAACCAGATCAATCTGTCTGAGGAAAGTGGTTAATTGAATTGAATCAAAGCCATTATACCATTATATAATCACTTAAAAATGTAATGAAACTTCATTCTTGATCGTAAGGTTGCAGGTTCGATTCCCGCCTTGCACGCCCATGAGTCGAAGTGTCCTTGGGCAAGACGCTGAACCCCACCTTGCCTCTGGTGGTAGGCAGGCGCCTGTGTTTGGCAGCAGAGCCGCCATCAGTGTATGAATGTGTGTGTGAATGTGTGTGTGACTGGGTGAATGGGTCTGTGACTGTAAAGCGCTTTGTCCTTGTAGGAAGAAAGGCGCTATATAAGTATACGCCATTTACCATTTCCCATCTGCACTGTTCAATACCCTAGTATTTATCTCTGAGCCACACTGGTTGATTTTTTGGCTAAAGATGTCCTAGATCGATTTTAAGTCAGTGAATTAGATCGTTTAAAATGAATCAGTATCAACGATGAAGCTGTATCAAAGATGTATTGTATCGTCAACCACAAATTATGATATAAATGAATCATTCTTAAAATGAATTATACCATGGTCCGGGTGAATACTCGATTCGTATTGGCTGCTGGGTGTGCATTAAAAAGTGATAATGCACAGTGATAACCGCCCGCCCCAAATAGAAGTTCCGGTCACCTATCTTAAGTCTTCTGTATCACTGGAGAAAAACAAGCGGTAAGGGGCAAACTTTTCTTTCTGAACTGATGCTTTATTCAACCCATCGGACTAAGGACTAAAAAAGGGTTATTGTTTATTTCCTTTGTAAGTGACCATGGTATAAGCGGGTTAATGGCCGACGAAGTATGCATAATCAGTTTTTAATGCACTTCGCAGTAGCAACCGTCCTCCACTTCACGTTGGACGGTCCAGGCTTACACAGCGTGTGTTAAAAAATTATAATGCATACTTCGCCGGCCATTAACCCCTACTAAATACACCCAATTCTTAAATTATAGTGTTTTTTTTTTTTTGTTTTTTTTGCTGGTAGTGTAGAAATGTGATATGTTGGTTAAAAAAAATCTATTTTTAAACAAAAGGGTTTTGAATGATGATTTTGAACTGATATAACAGAGGAAACTACTTTTAAAGGCTAACCTTCCTTCCTTTTATTGTTTCATATAAAAACTGTTCCTAGTCAATATCTTATATTAATATTAAACTAATGTGGAAAAAATGAGAAGGCTGTCAAGCTAGTAATAAAATACCCCGTCCCTTCAGTGTTTAGTGTTTTGGTCCTTGGGGGAAGAATCAAACCAAATCTCTTGTAATTAACTAAGTGGTCATGGCTACTGCCCACTATTTTGCATCTTGCCCATCTGTGACAGTGAAACCATCCAGCCCCCCCTCCTGCAGCTAATGGAAAAATATTGATCCTGGCTGTTCCATATTCAGAGAGGGAAAACAGCAGAGTGGGGGAAGAGATAACTAAGTCAATACCAGCCGCATTTTCCTCCCTGCCTTTGTTTGCTCTGACAGATGGAGGTATTGATGTGAAGTGCAGTATTACCCCATTTAAAGTAGGCAAAGTATAAAACTAGGACCAGGCAGGGAAGCCCACGTTATGATAGATTGGACCAGGCTAGAATACATTTACTTCTTTATCGCTGAACTTGAAAGCAGCTCCATGAAAACTCCATTTGCTGATGAAGATTTGAGCCGAGGATGATATCTTGGTGAAAAGCCAATAAATGGTTTTATGATAATGTCGACGGTACTGTTTCTCTGGGGTGCCTGAGTTTTCAAAAGTTGTATATCCAAAGAGGCAGTGCATTTTTATGCCAAGACGCAAGCCTCAGCCTCAGCAGAAAGAGAGAGAGAGAGTCAATCATTGGAGTATCATCCCTCTGGATATTTCTGGACTCTTTGACCTGCAAAAAGAGAATATTAACATACAAAGATAAATAAATGGTAAATGGCCTAAACTTATATATATATAGCGCTTTTCTACCTACAAGGCCCAAGGCGCTTTACAGTCACAGACCCATTCACCCAGTCACACACACATTCACACACTGGTGGTGGCTCCGTTGCCGAACACTGGTGCCAACCTACCACCAGAGGCAAGGTGGGGTTCAGTGTCTTGTCCAAGGACACTTAGACACATGGGTGTTCAAGGCGGGAATCGAACCTGCAATCTTACGATCAATGGTCGACCGCCCTACTGCTGCACCACGGCCGCCCATACATTCCAAATAAACAAACCATCTTAACCTCCCATGCGTATTCTTGTTTGAGCCATTTTAAAAGCATTTCCAGGGCTCTATTAGGGTATATTTCGACTGGAAAAGTTTGTTGGTCTTCAATCTTGCACTCGGTCTATATTCAGACTGCCTTTTAACCGGACATTTGTGTTACAAACCAAAACTTGTAAAGAAAAGCACATTGGCCAGGAATTATATGGTCGTGTGAAAGCAACGCGAGAAAGAATAATGGAAGCTCTTTTGCAAACCTTGTCGGGATAGTTCACTTATTCAAACGTTATGTTTCGCTGACACATTTTTTACGTTTGTAAGCAGGTCAGGCAACCAGGAACAAACTGAATATGAGCTATTAGAGAAATGACATATTATTGAAGAGTGTTCGTTTTTTTGTTCAACCATGGAAATGAATAAATCAATCTTACTATCCATAGCAAGAATTGGATTTGGTGTCAAAAAAGTTTGAATAATCACAAAAGTCAGAAATCATGTAACTATGGTTCAGTAAAGCATCAAGAAATGTTTCAATTTCTTCCATTAAATATAAAAGTTGTAGTTATAAAGTTGGTTACAATTTTAAGCAGGAGCAATCCATTGTTCACAATTCGGGAGACTGAAGCCCACCACAAAACACAAAAACACTTATTCAGACATCTAGACAGTCATGAATAAACTGAGACCGTTCATGATCTCATTCGGGCTTTTATTGCTTCCAATGTTGTGTCTCCACTCTCTTCACCTCCACTGCCAGATGGATTCTGTGTAGCCTTTTGTTCGAGTTCATATATGGTTTACTCAAAGTCACCATACATGTTAGCAGTGAGTCTTGAGTCCAACATTTAGAACAAGAATAGATCACTTTTCAAAAAACACTCAGCCAAGCTTGAAATTTGAGCCAAAACCAGGACCCAACCTGTAACCCAGAATAGATCCTAAAAATCTTCAGAAAATCAGCAAAAAAAGAGAACAAAACCCCCCTAAGAAGACATCTTCATATCATGGTAATGCCTGTAGAGAGGAAGAGGGCAGAACTAGTGTAGAGTAGGTGTCAGTAAACAGGTTTAAAGAGAAGTTCAATACCTTTTGAATGCTTGAACAGCTGTACACACCAGCAGAATTCAATAGTCTCACATATGCTGTCCCCTCAAAACATGAGTGGATGGATATAAGGGTCGGTCTGAGAGTGTGGACAGATAATCAGTGCGTCTTTGCAATCAAATCAGCAGCTATTGATTCCGGTGGCCGTGCAGACAAATCAAGCCGGCCAATTGTGAAGTATGTATGTATGCATGCATGCATGAGAGAGCCAGGGAGGAATTTCACAGTAGCTTGAAACTGAAATGATCCACTAATGGGCTCGTGCTGCCTTGTCCCTCATTGATCAGGGCATTGAAAGGCTTGCAGATGGCTTATGAGCCGTATCGTTCAGCCCCAGACTCCGGCATTTATGTTCGTTCATTAAACTGCATAACACCCCCAAACCAAGCCCAAATGGTAACATATCAATTACAAAATCCTCAAGGTATTGGTTCTGCTTTTATGTTACTCCCTTTTTAATAGCTTGCTCTATCGCACAGCAGATGATCCCTCTCATTTACAGCCGTATACAATCAGAAAGCAGCATAAAGCCTTTCCAAATCAGACATCAATGAGCATCGTCTTGTATTAAACATTTGCACAACGTCAAGAAGACGCAACTAAACAATGTGTTGCTGAAATAGAAAAAACTTCTGAGGGCTAATAAAGGGTAACAAGTGTGACATTAACTGTATTATAGCATAACTGGTTGCCCAATAGCTTGTCAAGACCTCTAGAAAAGTCACCTGCCTGTTACAGGTTTCCTCAACACATGTGTGAAATGAGGCAAAAAAAGGTAGTGCTCTTGTAGAATGTTTAGTGACAGGCCTCACAAGCAGAAGTTTAATTGCAGAATTGGCTAAGGCTCAGGCTTACACCTGACAAGGACCTGTCGGTAATTTTTAACTATTGTCAGTTCAAGTCAAGATTTGAAGTGATCAGCCTGATTTTCCATGCCAGTGGTTGTACCTGAGGGACAAGGCTCCAACTGACGAGCAAGTGATTTTTACATGGTGTACACCCATCATCCATCATGCTTCCAACCCCCAAAATCTTTTTTATAGGTAATCACTGTAGCAGCAGATCAGCCATGAAGGGTCTGCTTAGCATTTAATCACAACAGAAGCTGGAACCTTACTAGTCTTTTGTCAAACAGAATAACACAACCCAGTCATGTGTTATTCTTCATTTTCTCTGGGAAAAATCCAAAGCCTCATCACCCAGCTAGGTGTCAATTTCATCAGTCATCTCAGAAATGAAGGCATTTCTTATGTCTGCCTTTAAACTCAGAGAAGAAACATGCCGACTGATCCATGTTTCATCTGTCTGTGAGACTGCAGACGAGACACGCAGTCATGCATTATCACGCATTAGTTGCTCAAGCTCACTTTCACTCCTTTTTTGCGGAATGGAGCCGGATTTTTTTTCTCTGCCAGTGCTCTTTGATCTGCGCTGTGTCCATTAAGCCCATGCATGGAATGAACATTTCACACACACAATGATCAGAGGATCAAACATAAAAAGAAGCACCATTAGCAAAGCATTCAGAATCGAAATTTGTGAGAAAATTCCCCATCAAGACAAAATGAATGAAAGCAAAACTAAATGAGTCAAGCGTTGGTTTGTAAGATTGTATCCCGTGTTGCTGATATCACAAACTGTTGCATAGAAAACAGTTACATAATTACAAACATGTTCATTTCATCTCTGCATAACGGATGTGATTGCACTTGTGTATGCCACGCCCTAAGACCTGCCGTCTCAGATTTTACCTCAGAAAGAGCAGCAGCAAGACTGCATCTGGGTCAAGTGAGCTGTTTCTCTTAGTTATCAGACTGAAAACCCACCTGTGTCATGAGGGAATACAGGTAATGAATTGTATCTTAAGTACCGCCGTTCTTCACTGTTTTAAGACATCCACTGATGTTTTTATGGGATGACTGCTTCCATAATATTTCAGCCTGATACACTTGTGCTTTTGATGTCCTAACTCAATAACATGCTATAACCTGGTGTTTTGCGTATGAGATTGCCTTTCATCTTGATCCTAAGAGGTTTTGGCATGTCTAGAAATAATTCACAAGAAAAAAGCTAACTTCTGAGAAAAGTCTGAACCTTATGGAATGAATGTGAGAGATTGTGGATTTATTAGTGTGAAGAATTAAATACGCAGCTGTTGAGTATGGCTATTTTCTTTTAATTTTGCTCTTCCAAGCTCACAGCATTTTTATTGTTATCAATAGCAGCAACCAAAAGTACGCACTTGGTTTTGTCCATTAGCCCATCATTTAGCAAACACATTTGCTGCAGTTCTTCTCGTCTTCTCAGTAACTGCCTTGCGGCAAAGCAGCAAGTAACAAGTGTTGTACCTGACGCTGATACAGACGTTCAAAATTGCAAAGCGCAGAACTTCTTTAATTCCTGCTGCTTATTGCTTTGCACCACCTTCGTTTAGTCAGATGGTTTTGTGTACGAGCTTTGGGTCGAATCAGAAACGTTCGGTAGACTCCAGTCTGAATACAGACCAAACCCAAAGTTCAGAAGTCTATCCGGAACAAATTAAGCTTTCCGGTCGGAATACACCCTTAAACTGGTTTTCCACCCACAGCGTTCAGTTGAGAAACTGTGCAACATGGAATGATTACACAGCAAACATCTAGAATGGAGTTGATGCTCTGTTACATCATTAATTGCCAACAAAATATGCTGAGCCTATGCGGTTTTAGAAAAAAATGCATTTCAGTGGGTTTTTGTTAATTGTTCCAGTCACTTCAAATGAAAACTTATAACGAGACATCTGTTTAGGGATGCTGTCTAAATGAGTTCTTCACTTAATGATTAAGAATCATACAAAATGTAAAATTCTAATTTATATAAGACATTAAAGCCTCCTGGTGAGGTTATTAGCAATTCTGTTTTTCATCACAGACACATTTGCGCTTCAGGCAAAAGACAAAAGGCCCCTGTTCTCATTTCATGACATTCGCTTTTTAAAGAATAAATGATCATAATATAATTGATGTGACTTGAATGTTACAGAGAGCCTGCAGAAAACAAAGAAAGTGCCAGATTGTTTTGAGTCAGTGTGTCATCAGCAGTTTGGATGACAAGCCCCTGAGGTCAGTAATTAAGCATGCATCTCACCTTGCACACATCCATGCACTGGTTCCAATAAACATCAGCAACAACAACAGATCTACTGGTTGCCATGACAATGTCTTCAACAGCTGAACACACCGTGTGAATAACAATATGGCTAGATGCTGCTGCCGACTTTGGGGGATGACCACGAAGTGGGATTTTTTTGTGCGGTTACTGACTGACAGTTTTCAGTTTGCACTTCAGTGATCTTCATGTTCTGTCTGAAAACAAAAAAAAAAATACTTATTGCCATTTTAGCTCCTAAAAACTCAAAACAAAATCAAATTCAGGCTGAGAAGGAAAAGTAGTACAGAATATTTGTTGCAGCAAAAACCTCGAAGATGTTGTAACTGTACAGTAAAGTTGCATTTTGGTGGGGTTTTTTTTCTGTCTGGCATCATTTCTGAAAAAGTTCTTTGGACAGAAATTGCAGCAGGTGGCAATCAGCAATGCTAAAGGTCACAGACTGAGGGTCTCAATAAACTGGAGGCTGGGATCAATATGCCATCTGCTCTGGTGCCACGAGTTCTCTATCAACAACCATTTTTGGGTTCATATCGCTGCTCTGAAATGAGTCTGCACGGCACTCCAACACACCTGCTTTTCCAGCAGATAAACCTGAAGGCAACACTCAGAAGTTCAATATCAAACTAGAAAACCGATTTTAAAATTCACAATTTCATTTCTGCAGAACCCATTTTATTAAGTAACTAATTGATCTGTATTTAGCATATCTAATACCAATTTTTTTTTCCAACATGGGAGTTGTCCTCTTAGCCAAATATGACTTTACTAAACCTCTTTCCCCTTAAAATGAAAAAAAAAAAGCCTTTCTGAGTAAAAAACAAGGATTTCAAAGTTCAGCTGTTTGTTAGATGTTGCAGTGAAACAGAAAGAAACTCATATGGTTTATAGATATTTATATACAGAACAGAGTCTGTGAATAATAAATCTAACCACAGATGTACCTTTTCAAACAGTTTGTTTATTTCTGTAATGATGACAAATATGAGATAAAATAGAATAAGAAGTGATTTGCTTGACATTGCTCCAATTACTGCTTTTTCAGGTTCTTCAATCTTGTAAAAATAAGGAATAATATGAAATATATGTATCTATTTTAAAGATGGACAAACTGAAGAGGGAATTGTTTTTGACCCTCGCAAAATAAGTAAGAAAATTGTGAGTTTCTGAACCTTCACATAGGAGGTTATTGAACAAAAGCAGGCTGACTATTATTGGTGAATTATGCATTGATGCAAAACTCAATTGCATCAATGCACACAGTTATTGCAGCTTTTAATCTCTGATTGGAAGCATGGGGAAGGTAAAAGGGTTTGGGGTTTTGTTACAGCTTGTAAATTCTTCTGCAACACAGAGGTAAAGTAAATCCCGATCCTGAAGCACACAGAGCTCCAGGTGGCCCGGTTAATGCTGCCACTATTGTATGATTGAATGTGTGAATGGACGAGCGGGACTGTGTGAAGCGATTTGGGTCTTCAAGAAGGTGGAGAAGGGAAAGTGCTACGTAAGTACATAAGGATGTGCCATGTGTGGGGGGTCATGGGGTTTATTTGTCGAAGGGGGGGGTTGGGGGTTGTTTCAGTGTAATTTTTATGTTTTGTTTTTATTTTAATTATGTTTTATTTGATTTTTTTTTAGTAGACAAAGCAAATATGCTGGAAGTCAGCCCAGTACTGTCAAAGGTTTTGTTTTATTTTGAAATGCTTATTAGTCATTTATTACATCTTCTATTCTTTAATAATATAGCATATTTATCTATTTGTACTAAAAGTATTAAATAACAAAAAAAAACTGCCCAAACAAAGTCAAACAAAATAATGCTGGAGTATCACATACTGTCATATCCACAATATTTTGTTCTGTTTAAATAGGTATAGCACTTACAACTACTGTTTTCAGCGTTTCAAAAACATTTAGGCAAAAAGCTGGGATTCAATCCATATTTTGACTGGGTGTGACCTGCTTTTCATTTCAAGCCAACTGGAAGCAGCTCCTTTACAGGAATCTCTTCATGCTTCTACTTTCCAAACATTTCCTCACACCATTACGTTCTGAAAAAGAGTAGGAACCTCTGTTGGCATTCTCCTTTATTTCTTATTAAATCCTGCTAAAAGCACGACTTTCCTTATCTCCCCGTCCAAATACAAAACGACATAATGTACAGCACAGCACACTAAACACGTGCACCAGGAGCCCATTTTGAGGTCCAAAAATAAAATTGGAGCAGCTAAAATATAGGACTGACTGCAACCACAAACTGCTGCCTGTGATGATGATGGAACTGTGCAGCGTGAGACTCTATCCCGCCACAACAAAACAAAGAAAACTAGCTGAAAAAATGTTCTGTGCAGCCCCCAGCGTACCTCCAACCATCCTTTTTTATTAACATGAAGTATTGTTGCAGCCTGGCACCAAATCGCCTCTCTGATCCCAGACTCCCCCAGAGAGAGGAAATGAGGGACACAGAAACAAAGTGGGAAAGAAGAGGAAAAACACAGCAGAAGAAAGTAGAGTGGAAGAAGTTAGGAACAAAGACAGAGAGAACAGAACAACAGAAGACTGAAAGAAAGCAAGGTGAGATGATGTACTGTACAAGAAGAAAGGTTTAATGCAGACTCATACTCCCAGATGTAGCTTCCAGAGAAAGACGAGGATTACAGAATATCCAAATTGCCATATTTTTTTCTTTGTACTTGTCATAAGTATCAGGGGGGTAGACTGGTGAGGCTCTGGAACAAACCCAGAGTGCATGTCGCATTCACACATTCCTTTCACCTACAAAGAGATTCCAAGGGAAAAAGAGCAACTGCAAACGAGAGCAAGTCAGAGAGTAGGATATGACTGAATATAACATGAAAAGTAAATAGTTTCATTAAAGTGGGCGAGTTCAAAGGTTGTTGGCGAGACGGAAAGGACTCACTGCTATAAAAGTATGTAGCTACTGCAAAAGTCCACTCAAATTTCTTTCCATTTGACCTTTTGATTCCATTTGTTCAGACAATTGTTTACTACCACAGAAAAACGTATTCTTCATGGAGTCAAAATTGTTTCAGCTCTATCCAAAAATGAAACAGATTTTTGGGATTTTCAATCCAACTAAATACAGGAAGTGTCTAAATCTGATTGTATCAAATGATCAAACACTGATAAGTTAAACCCATAAAACTTACTTTATTGTTTAAAGGGTCTATTTTAGGCAAATCAGGTTTTAGGAGCTTTTAGGTGTAATATATATAACATTAATTTCTCACCAAGAACAACCCCAAGTGGTATTTTGCTCCATTCCTCCTAAACCTTCTCTCTGAGCACCAGCCCCTCCCAATCCACGGAAACGAGCGGGTCCCCACATTGTGACGTCACAAACTCTTCCAGGAAAAGTCTGCAGGCTAACAAACACCCACGTTCTCAGTGGAGCTAGCGGAGATTGGCAACAATGTCTTTATTTTATATGCACGACATGCACATCCATCTTTGCAAAAGATCAGATGTTTGTTTGGATCACGCTGTCAAAGCCGCCTCTATAGGTGGATGTCATGAAAAGAAAGGAAAGCCTCAGAGATCCAGTAGTCTTACATCCGGGTAGGAAAATAAACACTCAAAATGATGTCATATTTCATTAAAAATCATTCTATAGTGTGCCAAAAAGCTTGTTTTTGCCCATTTTAAGTCTCTTTTTTGAGGTTGAATAACTGCAGCAGGGATTGAAGTACATATTCAAAATCAGAGGTATAAATAGTAACATAGATGTACTTGAAAAATGATTGAACACATAAAATAAGCGGTTCAAACTAGTGTTCTCGCTAAAGGTGCGTTTCTACATAGTTTTTAAGCAGGAACCCTCATGCACACTTTTCCTTTCATAATGTGTCCCCTTTAAGCGAAATGTCAAGCATGCTTTGGTAGCTTCACATTAGCACTGTAGGGGTTATTTTTGAATGATGCTGTCAAAAAGCATCAAAGGACGCAATGACCTTTGTGGAGCTCAAAAGGAAATTTTAATCGCATGCAAAATTCAACCTTGAAAAGAAAGTATTACATGCATGCACTGCCTGCAACTGCTGCAAATATAAAAAACTGTCAAAATATGGAGATCCATCAACAAAAGTACTAATGAAGTTTGCTGTTTCATATTTTTGTTGATGAGAAAATGCTGATCCGATAGGAGC
Organism: Oryzias sinensis; assembly: GCA_037389245.1. Lineage (NCBI taxonomy): Eukaryota > Metazoa > Chordata > Actinopteri > Beloniformes > Adrianichthyidae > Oryzias > Oryzias sinensis. The sequence goes on from CM074497.1 coordinate 4,929,754, forward strand.
GATTAGTTGTGATCCGTCTCATGGGAGGCAGTGATAAATGCCACATTGTCATTCTAGCTACATACTGTAAATCAGTTTCCGCTCCTACTAACAGAGCCTAATTTATTCTGATTCTAAGCCAAAACTCATCTAGCACAAATGCAAAAATGCCCTCACACACAAAACACATTCGCCTAACAACACAGTCAACAGCTTTTCAAGGACAAAAACTTGTCTTATCTTGAAAAATCTAATTCAATCCTGTGAAAATACAAGACAGCCATAACAGGTTTGGGTTTATCTTGCCCACATTTTATCTGCCACACAAATTTCAAAACAAAACCGATGTTTGCTGATGTGGAGTGACAGTGACATTAATCATTTGCATTCTAAAAACAAGCAAAACTGCACAAACGGTGGTCTAATTTTTCTTCCACTGTAATTATTTCCAATATGCATGTCCCAGTTTTGACATATATGTAGTCTATCCAAACATTGGATTTTAATTGTAATTGTAATGAACCATGTGCTTTTAACCCATGAGGCCAATGTTAACAGCAATAGATGAAAATGCATAAAAGCTCAAACTTTCCTTGGAAACGTCAACACAAACAAATGTGTTAAATGCCTTTTGTGGACACCCCCCCCCCCTTCCACTTCTGACCCCACAGAGGTGTTACAGCACTTTATTACCTGCAGATCTTTGTTTTTTCTCACAATTCACAAAAAAAAGGAAGGATTATGAATGTTTTAAGGCTGTAAAACCCCTCCCTATGCACTTTATACAGACAGACAGTAACATTTCCACACGTTTCACTCTTGTTTAAACTCTGACAAATCTTTGCATCAAAACCTTATCAAATATTTATGCAAATTTGGCAAACTGAAACATTCTGTACAGAAGATGGACAAAAAGGAGATTGATTGACAAGGTCAACAGCCAATCAGGACACAAAACACTGTGCTGCTTTAAAAAAAATAAAAAGTTTGAAAATAATCCTATAATAGCTTCAGTGGTGCTAAAAAATAGGGAAGCAACAATTCACTTTTCCTACCACAAACCTTCATTTTTGGGTCACAGATTTGTTTCAGTTCGATATGGGACTTGTGCATTCCAAAACAAAACGAAAGACAATGACAATCCAAAATAAAAAAATTTTTAAATTAGCTAAAAAGCAATAAACAATTAAGAAAAACTTTTCACTTGACTTTTACTAAGCGTGGTATCATGTAATAAAAGAATAATTACTAAATCCATCTTAAATTGTGTACAATTATTTGACTCTTTTGACGCAAACCATCAATTTGTGATCGTTTTTGATCAAGAACTGGGGCATGCCTACTAAACAGCATGCTGTGACTGTGAGGCAAATTCAAGTCCATTTTTTTTTCTTAAATTGTGTGCAATATTTGTGCAGGTGTCTCAAAAGTAAAAAGAGGAAGCATAATCACATCACATTGGACAAATAAGAATACTTTAGCAGTCTGTCTACGAGAGAAAAAAAAAAGGGCAGAGGCTGAAAAAAGTCTGCTAACTTGCAAATGCCAAACAGGTCCCAAACTTGTGTGGGATGAGTGAAAGCCCTGTGTAAGTTCTCCTCTCTCCTCATGGGGGTTGTGGGCTTTTCTATCTGCTGAGACAGCTGCTCATGATCTGACATGAACACATGCCAGTAAACAAAACAGTAGAACCCGTCAGGCTGCTTTACATACTTTGCTGTGTGAAACAAGGAAGCAGTTACATATCATGTTAAGTGAGTGGGTTGGGAGTGTCAATTAGGTTGAAAGTAGTTTGAGAGCTCAGCTGTCTGAACAATTATCTCTTCTTAATTCCTTCCTTATGTTTCCGGGGACAGGGTTTCCCGATGAGACGGTCAGTAATTTGCATACGACTGCAGGACGGAGATAACCGCCCGAGTACCAGAGCAGGTCTGATGAATCCTCGTCAGCATCGACTGGGAAAGCAACAAAGCTTTAAATTGGATCTCTAATTTATTAAAGTCTAGTCCATGATTGCAGTGGATGTAGACTTCCAACTGCTGTTATTAACTTGAAAACTGAAAAACAAAGTCTTAAGTTCAAAACCAAAGAAGAGAGATGAAGATATGTGGCTCAGGTGCGACGGATACTTGGCTTGCATCCTATGCAAAGGTCATTATCAAAGCAGTTCTAATGGAACAGACCTGGTATAAGTTCAGGTGAGATAAAAAAGAAAAAAAACTTCACAGTAAACTGTGTCGGATTCGGTCTGGTGAATTTCCACTGTGAATTCAGCTCTGAGACTGCATACAGCAATCATCTGATAACACTGAAAACTTTGCCGCCTTAGTGTTCCGTGTCCTTTTGGTCTTACAGGATATCAAGCAACGGAAACTTGAGACACAGAGGGGAAAAGTGCAAATAATGCACCCAAATCAAAGCGTGTATGCAGCCTGTTTACACTTGAGGATGATCTGTGACACAACGATTCATCCGGCTCTCCCTAAGGTGGACAACTGTTGATCTTAATCCAATCCATTTGAACAGCAGCCATGCCTTGCAGCCACAGCCCCAAAATGAAATGCACTGTTCCTCTGTGAGCTCTAAAGACCGACACAAACAGCCCACTGCACGTGAGTGGAATGCACAGGTTGTTTTTTCAAACACAGGTAAAAAAAACTCACAACAAAGCTTAGATATTAAGACGCCAATTTTTTTAAATGTTCTTTTATTATCTGGATAAAATTTGACCCACTACAGCAGATGGCAGCTGCAGTCTGCAAACCTGATCTTTACGTGATGCAGAATGACAAAAAAAATGTCCCTTTGACAGATGATTTGATTGTGCTTTGACCCGGCCAACCCAAGTCTGCAGTAGCCCCAGCTTTGAGGCCCTGCTGCTCTTACTTCCCACTCAGAATAATGGCAGAGGGAATGTCAGAGGAAGAGAGGCCTCCTCATTAAAAAGCCTTTTATTCATCCTTATTGCATTACAGCCATCTTTTGTGCTGCTTTCTTTCTCCGTTCTGTCTTCTAATGTGTTCACCTCAGCCCCTCGCTGGTGAGAGGCCCCATACACTCACACAGTGCTGGGGGAGTTGCAGTCATTAGATACTGGAAGTGCAGACACCATGTGTTGCTGAGTGCTTTTTTTTTTGAAACTGTGAACGGCTTCATAACCCAGAGATCGTCTATCAGACCATTGCAGAAATGCACACGGAAGACGGTGGGAGTCTAGATCAGATGTTTTGTTTCTAGGCTGTGGGGTGGAGTTCAGTTAGAAGTAGACATAAATTCAATTATTACCACATTAGATTGTATTCAGAGTCCTTTGGGAATTTCTTCAAAAGTTATAATGAAATTGCCACAGTGGTCCCTTACTATGACATTATTCATCCTTGTCCGTCTCGCTGGTGTGTGGATTTTTTTTTAATATAACTTTGCATGTTTTTTTTACAGCGCATCCTGTTCTGCATCGTGATTGGCTGTAGATCAATCTCCTCCATGCTGCGTCTCCAATGCATTCACACTGGACTTATTTTTCTAAGAGCGTTCGTAAGAGACAAGTAGGACAATGTTCATTTCTGTCTGTGAAAAGTGTATAAAATAAAATAAAAACTAGAAAGCTAAAAGACTGAAAGTCTGGAATGTTAAAAGAATTCAAGCAACCTTTTCAAGTTGATGCATCATCTGTCTTTCGAATCTTACAAATAATACATGGGGATCTAATTAAAATTCCACTTCTTATTAAATACCTGAGTGAGCAAAATGACTGTTTTTCTGAAGAACAGCCGCATCAGCAAAGAGTGGAGATTTAACCTCCAAATCCATCTCTTCGTGGGGGGGTACCAAGAGCAAAGGCACTTTTTTTGGACCTCTGGTAAGACCCAACTGTGAATGTGATCACTCAATCTTCTGTTTGAGAGCAGACACTCTATCTCTCAGGTAGTTTGATGGCCTCTAAACTCTCTCAAGACATTTTAAGGCCTTTAAAACCACCAGTTTAGATTTTCAAAGCCTCAGAAGTGACCGCACTCCTCAAAATGTGTTTCAGCTTTTAATGGAACATATATGCTCGAGTGTCATGTCTGCCTCTGACAACAGCATGAATCCCAACCAGTGACACTCAAAAACACTGGAGTGAATGCTCTAAAATGTAAAGCTGTTTTCCACTGTGACGTGCATCCATCCACCTTCTCCTTAACGCAGAAGCAACATCAGCCAGGGCTGCATGTCTATCTCCTTCTCTCAGCCTCTGTGGTTTTCCAATCATTTACCACCAAAGGCACATCTACAGAATGCTAATAATTGAAGCGGGTTCTCCCAGCCTCAGTCGACAGCTATGAAATCTGTTCAGAGGAAAAAAGACAGAGGTAGACACAGAAGAGAGCATATGTCTGCCTTGTCAAAGAGAAACCAGCCCATTATTTTTCCAAGAGAGAATGGTATAAAGGGAAAGAAATTAGCATTTTCTGTGTCCTTTAACCTGCTCTCTGTGTCCACAGTGTCAGAGCGGTACAGCTACAAGCCTGTTAGTCACCTGCAAGGTACTGTTTCAGCAAAACACATTTCTGCCTCCAATTTCACACTTTCACAAAAGAGCAAGCCTTTGCAGCCTTTATCCCTAAACACTTTGGTGAACACGGACAATTGGAAACATATTAAATCCAATGGATGTCTGTTTAATTCATATTTGAGAATGTGAAATGCAATAAATTCCAGAAAGACAGCCTAGTCTGTGTTGTATATTAATAAACCATCAGTGGTCTCCCTCTGCGTGAACCACAAGCTGTTACAATCTAGACAATGAATCCTTACTTGCCTTTGGCCAAAAGAAAACCTAACCTGAATTTCAATGTAACCTTCTGAGGACTGAAAGGAGGACAAACAGTTGGGACCACATTTGCACACACACACTTATGCGAATAGAGCTGATGCAAGTTTGCACCATTTCTGCAACGCCGACATCTCTTTAATCACAGATATGGCCTAAACGGGATGCATGTGCGCCAATTTGCAAAAGTGGACTTATTGTAGCTAATAAATGTGTGATTTTATGACAGCACTTTTTCAGTTGCGTTTTGACTTTTATTAGATCTCATCTGCTTCAGACTTTGATATATATTTGTTACTATGTGAGCTATTTAAAACAAACATGTTTATATTTCTAATTTGGGAGTTATGGCCTGTGATATGAGCCCCTTAAGCTTAGTATCATAGCAAAAGTTAATCCTTGACAGGTTATCTAACATTTCCCATTACACAACCATGCACGAATTTATCCTCAATTCCCGCTTGGTCCTGTGGAGGGTCATGAGTTACTGGAGTTTTTCCCAGCTGCTTTGGGGCAAGGGCAGGGTCCAAACTGGATAGACTGCCAGTCTCTCACAGCCAGGATTTAAACCAGAGCCTACTTGCTGTGAGGACACAGTGAAAACCATCAACCTTGTCTCTAATTATTCTTTCATTTTATAGGATTTGAACAACTGTCTGCTCGGGTTAAATGTAAGGCAATGTGCCTGTGCGCTCGAACACATAGTGTTGTCAATCTGTGGCTCTGACCAAACTTCTAACCCAGGGCTGCTCATGCCTGGTCCTGGAGATCTACCACCCTGCCTGTTTTCCAGCTCTCCCTGCTCTGCTTACTGCTTATTACCTGGACCAGGTGCGTTCATTCAAACAGAATGTGGAGACATCTGATTGAGCTAATCAGCAGCTAGCAGGACTTGGAGATCTGGAAAACAGTCAGGGTGCTATAGGACCAGGAATGAGCAGCCCTGGTCTAACCCCTAAAAAACGACACTGCATGAAACTAGCAAGTGTCCTGGATTTTTATTGCAATTAGGATACCTGCTCAATATCTTTTTTAAACTGCAAATATCACATCACCCATTTGCTGAAGCAAAAACCTAATAAGTATAAACATTTTATGTGGACTATGAGTGATTGCGTTCGGACAGTAAAATTTGAATGATTTGTACAAAAAAAAAATACTAATAAAATGTTTTGAATGAAGAGCCCTAAGTAGTTCGGAAAAATTCGAAGAGAAAATATTCTTTAATGTTTCTGAGCTCATTGAATTAAACTTACAACTTGTCAAAAACTAGGGCCAAAAACCGAATTCATTTCCTACACATCTGGCTCCTCCCTATTGCTCCAATTGTAGTTGGTATTTGAGGCTTTAGAGGTGTCAGATTTTGTTTTTTTAAGGAGAAGCAGTAGCAACTTGGACCGGGTATCCCTCTGCTGGTAGGGTGATCTGCGCTCCGCTTTTGACGCAGAGGAGAAATGCGTGGTGTTTCTTCATGTGGGTGTGCTCTAAAGCACAGAAGTTTACATTTCAATGTGAGTATTGAGTTTTGCATGACTTTTTAAAGTTATAAAACGGATGTTATGTATTTTCTGAGCGCTGGCAGCTACATGCTAACATAAATGACCGGCGACTTTTCATGATGTCAGCAAGTGGTAGTACTGTCCGAACCCGAAGATACTTTTTTCATTGTTCTTTGCCTGGAGCGCTAAATGTAGGGGTAGAGAGAAGCCGTAGGGTTAGGGATAGAAGTCAAGACGAACACTGTACTATATACTATAAAATATTTGTAATTATCCACATATTTGTGCTGCACTTTCTTCTTTTTTTTTTTACAATAGACACTGGCAGCTGAAAGAGTTACCTGAAGATGCTGACATGAAACTCTTGGATTCTTTCAAAGAGGATTTAGCAATAAAGGTTCTGTTTCTGATATAAAGATCAAGGCCACTCCTGGTATTGGTTGGAAACCTCCACTGCTTGAAGATGATTTCCCCCCGCAGTGGAATAACGTTTTTTTCAAAATAATAAGCAGATCTTTTCAAATCCCTTGCCAGACATAAAGGTCCAATTTTCCCTCATTCTGAAAACCTTGAGTGCTCCTCAGATCTGACAGCACATATTTTAGCAGCAGTGAGATCACTGCTCAAGGACTCTAAATGCAATGTTAACTAATCTTGCCATCAAATGTTTCTAATTAGTGAAGCAGATTCAGAGACCTTTAGCTCATATTTGAATAGGCTGGAAAAAAGGAACAAATATTGGGTCCTAAGTACCTTTCCTTTGTGGAACTTTATAATTTTTGATTCCAATAACACTATTTAAATATCTCCCTATTAAAATACATTGAAAATTCATCAAATGTAAAAGCATTTGCTCTCCAGCTACTTATTCCAAGTTGCTTTAATGATTTTTAGCTCAAACCATTAAATAAAAGATATTTCTGAGAGAAAAAAAACATGTATTTTCAATTTCTGGAGTTTCACCACTTTAACCCAGTTTTCCTTTAGGATGTGTCACGCAGTGTGTCTTGCATTTGTCATTGGTTGATGTCCGCAGATGTTCATCGAGAGTTTCGGCTGGCGCGTCTTTACGTGAATTCAGTTTTCAGCTTTTCAAAATCTTTGGTCGGTTGAGAATTACACAGTTTACACGTATTTTTACATAGTTTCTATGCAATTATTACGCAAGTCATACACAATTGTGCATGCTTTTGTCAAGATGGTTTCCATGACCGTTTCACATATGTCTTTTCACACATGTACTACCAATGTATAACTTTTATATTGGGTATTCGGCGCAGAACATCAGATTAAATTTAGATAGTTGATGCTCAAATCACAAATGAACTGCATATACACATCGCAATGATCATACACTGTTCATGTTCTACACTGATTTGATTTGATTGGAAATGGTTTATTTCAAGCAATCAAATAAGAATAGTACACAAAAAAAATTACAATCGTCAGTTATACATTCATACAATGACGAATCAAACATAAGATGATTAAACATAATTAACGTGTTCTTAATTTATTGATACTTCTTCTATGGTTTTAACAGGATACAATCCTGATACATCTGAGTAAAATTAATGTAAAAACTACAACTTTTCTCTCTTCTTACACATATATTCACCTATGTTTTCATCTGTGCAACCTGTTTGTAGTGGCTCTATAACATCACCTTAAGATGTTTCCACCAGACGCTTTACGAGAACATTCCTTACAATTAACACACAATTTATGTCAACAATAAAGCTACATTTCAAAATATATTGTAGTGTATTGTAAGTTCTATCCAAACTAAATATTTCTAATGTGTTGGTAATTCAGTTTAACCTAGAGATTTAAGTCTGGACATAAAAATAACTAGAAAATCCCCCCAAAAAATGTTTAAAAAACACACAGCCCTATGCTTCTGGTTAAAAATAGGTGACACAAATGGAGAACATTTAGCGCTATTGCTGGAGTGGGAGATGAGGTTAATGTGCAGACTTTCAGCTTAACCGTCTCTCTTTTGTTGGTTACTGAAACTAATGTTGACTGAAACTAATGTTGACTGGTGACCCCAAACTCATTTGTTGTGTCTCAGCAAGTGAAAGAAACCACAAAATTGATAAACATGAACAAATTGTGCATGTGCTTTGACAGAAATGTCAAAAACTCATTTTAAATAAACCTTGATGATTGTTCCTTCGACAAATACAGGGTTCCCTTGAGTCACTTTGGCATTTGTCATATTATTAGTAGCTTTTTTAACCAGTTTTTCTTTACAACGTTTTGTACATTGAAAGAATTTTGGTTCTTGCAGAATGTTGTTCTAGTTCTGTCTGTGATATCAATGCATTCTTTGGTGTGTGTGTTCCTGCCAGTTGTGTCAATTGGGCTCACAGGATCAAATGCGTAACGAACTGACTTTAGAGCTGATTGAGCTCACTTTTCACTGCAAATACATCAAACGCCGTCTTCACGATGCCTCGTCTGCCAACATGTCTGCGAGGCTCGCCTCACCTAATGACAACTGTCCACGGGTGAACACACAGCAACACAACCACGGCACAACAGCTTGTTACGCAGTCACTAGGGCTCTCCACCAGTCTGCGGAAAAACTGAGCTCAATAAAAGCAATGCAAATCAGAATGGAAAAAACCCACACATGAAAGGCCCACTTTCCACTTTCACAGTCAAATGGTGGCATTTCAGTAAGAATGAGATGTGGAGACCAGATTTCTCTTTTCAGCTTGCAATGATGCAGCTAAACTAGGGATCCTTTGAACATGACAAATACCCACAGAGCCCACAGAACCAAGACCTTGCAGGAACAGCGTTTTCATAAAGCTGAAGCCGGCACCAAAACCTCAGGAAAATGATCCTCTGAACAAACGGGAAGGGGGCTTTAGGGACAAATTTAGCAAAACAGTCAAGAAGAGTTTTTCTCATTTTCTTCCTAACTGTTGACTCATCTGAACTCTACCTTTACTGTATCTGACTTCATGTGGTGTTTCAAAGACACTGAAGAATTGTGGGTATTTCCTTTTGCTTGTGCAGCGTATGATCAGTTATGCTCTCTGAAAAGCTCACAGGCAAAATGACAGAGTTCTCTTACCTTAATATGAAAGTCAAGCAGGGCCGATGCAGGTCGTTGGGATTGAGGGAGAAAAAGAGGGAAAAAAAGAGGAAAATACATTAAATTACAATTACTAGGAAAAAAAAACAAGAAAACTACTGTTAATAGTTCACATCTTTGATGTTGCCTCTTTTTTTCCGGACATTAAAGTAAAAGTGACAGACTTTAAAGACCCCCTATAATCATCTTTTGATCTATTTTTAAAGCATTCCCAGTGATTTTTTTTATCATGATTATGCCATTTTTAGCCTAAATCTAATAATTTCTTGTTTTATAGCTGATAGTTTCTGCAGATCAGCAGAAGTTCATTCAAAATTCCCCCCTGAGTGTTGGAGCATTGGCTGCTGAGAGCTCTTTGCTTACCCGCACTCCAACTAGCTTACACATGAACATGTAAAAAACACCAAAAAAACTGTTTTCTTTGGAGTGGGTCTTTAAAGGAAGCCTAAACACTCGACTTCCAATGTATTCCAGCGCAGAATTTTGAAAAGTAATGTGCTGTTGGTTAGATTCTTCGTTGTACAGCTTCCACAACCCATGTTGACCACACAATGCGAGGGGACCATATGCACTGTCAGAAGTAACTATCCCAGTTTGAAGATATGTCACACAGTGAGGCAGAAGAAGATGCATGAATACGCCAGTTATTAGTTTTTGGTAGTTTTTCTTTGATGTCAGTAACACATTTTAGTTCAGCCTGTAATAATCCTTTAAAAAGCAGACGACGACACCAATGAACATCTGGCTTTGTCTTCAGTGAGAACGGGGAAAAGTGGTCATCTGTCTTATATCAAGAGGCTCTGCAGCCACATGACAGCCACTTGACACCCCCCGGGACATGCGCATTTCACTGTGGTGACCTCTAAGGACAGCAATGTCTCCATTACTGGTTTGTACCACATGAAGGCCCTAAACCAGTAAAGAGGAGTTCATGGTAAAGAAGAATCAGCCCTTAGACCATTTATTAAAAAATCTTCCCCTGTGTAATATATATTTAAAATATACAGTCCTGTTATATTAACCTTCCTGTAAGTTATTATTATGTCACCAGAAAAATAGTCATCAACATTGACATGATTCACTAGTTTAGAACTATTAGCACAAGTATACTTCTTTTTGCCCGCAAGTTCATCCATCCATATTCCAAACCCGCTTAATACCCTGTCTGGGTCACAATAGCTGCTGGAGCCTATCCCTGCCACTGTTGGACGAAGGCGGAGCATACCCCGGACAGGTTGCAGGGCAACACACACACACACACACACATCTAGTGACAATCTAAAGTCACCAATCAATCTATAAAACAGGGTTTTTAACTGTCGGAGGATAGCAAAAGTCCAAAACCCACAGATGCACAAGGAGAACATGCAAAATCCAAACAGAAACGATCCATTTGGGATTTAAACCAGGGCCTAAGCCGAGTGTGCTAACCACTACACCATGCAGCCCTGCTTGGAAGTCTTGCAACACATTTAATCAAACAAGCAAAAATTGTTATATCAACTCAAGACGCTTATGAAGTTTACATTATTAAAATTAAGAAATAGAAGACGAATAATAAAATATCTTAAATCTGCCAAGGGCAAGAAATATAAACCACATTTAGCTGTGGAGCAGGCTACACTAACATATAAATAAAACTGACATTTAATAAAATGCTAATAAAGAAAATTAAATTTGCATTTATCATTAGTGAATATTTAAGCAGAATGTGTCCTAAAACATAAAATGATCAAATGGTCAGATTTTTAAAAGTGCCAAAAAATTACAATGTGAATGTTCTCCGTTTATGTTTTTATTCCCCTCCTATAGAGAAAACATCTTTAGTAGAATTGCCTATAAATCATAGTGTGAGTAAATGAAGTCCAGACATTGGTCACTACATGCTTAAAGGGGAGCACTTAGTCTAAAAGACAGATGGAGAGCTCTCAGTGTCATGAAGTGCAGGGCCTCTTCATTGTGTTTGTTGGCTACTGATTTCCTTTAATGTGTTGAGTTCTGCGCTGATCTGAATCATTTATCAATATTAGGCAAGATCCAAGGCGGCCCTAAAACATTGTGTAGAGCCAGACACTAGGATGGGAGAAAACGGTATGCTAAAAAAAGGGCTATAATTGAACACACAAAACTGGATAAATACACCCAAAACACTTGAAACTTTCAAGCCTTCTTTTGAAGAATTTTGCTTTACTTTACGTTTAAAATTTCTGTATTTTCTTGAAACTCTTTACTGTTCTGGTAGTTTTAATGATGGTGCAAATTAAGGAGAAGCAACTGATAGACTTTGTCTGTTCAGTGAACAGAAATTCAACTCACGACATAGTAAAACACAATTAATGTATTTAACAAAGTGAAAAATTAACTATGAAAATAGGTTTAAAAATTAATAAATACATAAAAATAATTTAAAAATAATCATAGACCGCAACAGTCATAAGGCAATATATTGTATGTACTGGATGGATGTATGTACTGGATGGATGGATGTATGTACTGGATGGATGGATGTATGTACTGGATGGATGGATGGATGGATGGATGGATGGATGGATGGATGGATGGATGGATGGATGGATGAAAAGTCTTCCATTGGTGATTCTGTTTCAGCTGTGACCTGAATAGAGGTTAACATAGATTTCAAAAATATATAATCACATAAAAATCACATAAATCTATGAGGCATTTTTAGGAAAAACATTTTATAAAATTTGAGATATAATTTGAATAACTAGAGTTTATTAGATTTTTGTTTTGCTTAAAGCTTTGTGTTTTTTTTTGTCTTTGAATTTTGCGTTGCAATTTTTTCTTTTGCATGTTCCAGTCAAAATACCAATACACAAACATCTCTGCAGAGACTAATTAAGCTCACAAAAATGAAAAGTCCAGAGTCTGATACATCAAAAATAAAGAGTATTAATTATTAAAAAGTGAATTAATTTCAGTGGACAATTTTAAAATTGTTTTACCGCAGAGCATTCATGCAAGCAAATACATTACCTTTAATTAAAGCAAACGTGGGAAATTCAACCATCTATAGTTGATCAACAACAAAAAATTGTAAAGCAGTGCTCATCATAAATCTTTAGAGACATTTGCATTGTCAGCTCGGCTTCTGTGCCTGACAATTGTGCTTTTTATGGGGCCGACATAAATCAGAGGAGTCTAGCCGCTGAAGAAGAGAAACGTTATATGCAAATGACTTCTGTGGACCTTCTAGAGCACAATGACCTTTCTTTACAAATGGACAGTGCAACGGGTAAAGAAAATGGAATCATGATTAAATGTCATCAGGAGAGGTCTTACTTAGTACCAGGCAAGAAATGTTTGGATGTAACCTCTCTGATTCTGAGCATCTGCATCTGCAGAGATGTTTGAATTTTAACAGACAATCTTTTTACCAGAATTGAATGAAGCATCCAGTTACATTTACATCTCCAACAGAAAGACTTTCTACTATTTAACAAAATAAAAATAATGACAGTGTAAACTTTGGTTAATCAGAACAGAGTGGAATGATTTCCAATAAAAGTAAACATAGTTGAGAGGATTACAGAAAATGTACTTAGTTTTCTTTTTAGAAATAGCTATGAACTGTTCTTAAAAAAGAAAACGTGCATAATATCCATTAACCATCAAACATGGAAAGCATAAAAACTCCTGTGCAAAAGTTGAGCTGACATTGAGCCCGTTTCCATGCACAACAAATATCTGACCATTATCCAATTTCTGGAATTATCTGACTTTTCAAATGACCCCATTTCAAGGATAAACCGTGCTTTTTTGACCATTGAACTTAAATGAATCAGAATAACGGAAATAGACTTTTACCTGTACCTGGGATTTCGCAGGATTTTTTTTTTTTTCAAATGTCACATAATCGAGAGACCATGGGTAGCCTGGAGTGGAATTCAAATAAAGGACTGTAGCTGCTCCACATTGACAAAGCTCATCATGTTTCCTAAGAATAAATACTATTTCACGTTTTAAAAGTAATAGAAGGCTGATGCCTTTAATTTTGACATTTTTAAGGAAAAAGGACCAAAGCATGTAGTATAGGATTGTCTGATGATCACACTTGTGTTCATGTACACACACCCGTTGATTCCTGGAATTGTACAAACAAAATTTAAAGAACACAAATTTAAAACAAGATAGTTGACAGAATTTTCAAAGCTGTTTCCAATAGACCAACTACGGTTCAGATGATCATACCCAAACTATTCAATCTGAGAAAACCTGAGATGAAACCATTCAGTCTCCACAGTGCAGAAACCAAATGTTGCTATGATCTTTTTTAAGTGTGGTTTGGGTTTTTACTTTGAACAAAAGCCTTTGTACAAAAGCACGTTCTCAGATCTGATAGTTGACCCCAACCAATCTCAACTTTCAAAAAGTCAACACAGGAGCAAAAACAACCAGAACTCCAGCAGAGAAACGGCGCATGACGTTGACATGCAGCTCTCATGCAAAGCAAAGATGCCTTTATTCAGGCTGGATATCAAGTTATCTGCTTCATCTGTTGTTTTTGCCCTGTGGAATGCACGGCATCAAATCATTTAATATCCTTGGAATATACTGGATGTTGCGAATATTGTGTTTGCAGCTACTTTGAAGTCAACTATTGATTTTGCTGAACATTGTCCAGTGAATGTCAGGGGGAGGGGGTTATGGGGATTGTGGCGTGCATTAGGATTTCAGAAACAGTTGGCGAAAACACGCATGTATTGTTGAGAAGTCATGCTTGCTCACTCTGCTCCGTGTTTTGGGTTTGGAGGGAAATACTTCCCTGTGGGTTTTCGGATAAGATTAGGAATGTAGAGGTAGCAGAGTTCAGGGGTTCAACTGCTAGCTTCTGACATCAAAGTCATCCCTGGTTTTCATGTTTAAGCTCTTAAAATAAACACCTGCACAGTTTGGTTGAGTATAGAATGGATATCAGAGTGGGTGTGTAAGGAATATGAAAACAGAGTATGTACTCTAACATAGTGGTAGACAATCCCTAACACTGCTATACACCCAAATCATCAGAATAACAAAACAATAGACCTCATTATAATACTCCCTCTGCATGTTTGTCATTCTGGAAGAAGTACCAAGATTCTAGAAACTATTTTAGTCCATTGCAACTGAAAAAAAATAAAATAAAATCATTTTTAGACAAAATTCATTTAAGCTTATAATCACCCATTAGGATTACAAACTACTTTTTCAATATTAAACAAAATAAAAATAATTAAGTACTTCTTTATTTAATCTTGATACTCTCCGCAGTCTCTAGAGATGTTACTAATATTTTACTAATTAATTTAAAGTAGCGCTGAACGTTGTCATACCATTTTTACAATAATAAATTAAATCACCCTTATTTTTTTTCCTTGCTATATTTAAGTTATTTAAAATAAACAATGGCTGAACTTTCATTTGTGTAATTATGAATTTTGCAATGAAATGCAAAAAGATATTTTTTTTTGCTTAAAAATGATAGAATAAATTGTTTAATGTATGGATTTCATGTATGGAGGTCATATCTTGTAAGTGCAGATTGACTGAAACCATTTAAAAGGGTTTTTAATCTTGTTGAGACTTTTTTTTTATATAAATTGAGATTTTCGAACTTCTTAGCAACTGTTACTTTTTTGTGGAGGCCAAGCTAAATCCAAAGTGTCACTTAAATGCCAAAAGTGAATTAAAGAAACAATTAGAAGGAAGATTAAATTTTTCTTTACATCAATGTTTTTGACTTTTTTCTATAAACCCAACCAGCACAGAACCTGCAGCTCGTTCGCACTGAAGTTGGGAATTCAGACATGCAAGCCCATCAGTCATGTGGCGTCTCCTGTGCCCACTTAATCACCCATTAACCAGGGAGAAGTGAACTGTGGACAAACAGAATCAATTTCACAGGGTGGGCAAACTGAACCCCAACAACATGACCTTCTCATCCAGAAAAACTTAGTCCGATGGACATGACCCTGTTTAGTGTGTCTGCTGAGTATTTTAGTTCCAAATGGTGTCCGCACTCATTTGATGATATACTCTACCTGAGGATTCATTTGGATTCATTGTCCAGCGCCTGTTTGAGTGCACATCAGCCCATAGCAGAGGTGAGCTAATCCTCTGCGGATGCTTGTCAGAGTCATGTGGCTTGCAGACAATCGTAGCTGCAAAGGATTACAGGAAAAGGTTTTCTGCAAGTACAGCTGTTTTTGCCTTCCACAATAAGGCTGTATTACAGCAACCTGCAGCCATAGCAGCCTACTAATTGGAATCCCATATTGCTGTTTGCACAACATAACATCTGGTATTGATATAAGCACTGGTGGTAAGTGCTTTTAGCCAAGAGGGAATGGCACGTGGAAGTATTCAGGTTGACAAACACAAATCTGGTTATCTAATATGATGCAACTACAGTCCACGGCTGTAGTCAAGGTTCCAAACATATAAACCTACACGATAAAAATGAAGGTACTTATATTTAGGAAGCCTCTTCTCTCGGTTTGGAGTTCAACTCTCTTGTTTGTCAACAACTGAGTCCTTTGGTGAAATTCTTATGTCCACACTTTCCGTACTGCAAATAGCCCGAAAATGATCTGCTAAATACTTTATAATGTAAATTATTTTAAAAGGTTTTACTAAATTTACGTCAGAAAGTGAACTTTAACTATATATTTTTACATGTAATTGCATATAACATATAACAATGGTTGAATAGTTTGATTTCAGTTTTCCCTTCAATGAAGAGTTTTAATGCGAATCGAGATGACATTTGGTCTTCCAATAACTTCTACTGCTGCATCATGCAATGGTACCTGCAATGTGATAAACCATTGACAATTGCTTAAAGAGAAAACTGAGTTGTAATCAGAATCACATTACGACAGCTATTCAAAAATTGAAAATGTTGGGGCGGGATCACATCATAAATTCACTTCTTCCCACTCCATTTCAAGCAATAAATCAAACTACTTGACTTTATTTAATAATGACTTAATTTAAAAAATGTAATGTGATCTAAGTGTGTATTTCTGTGTACGTATGTGTACTTATCTGCAATAAGTAATTGCACAGCTATTTTCTTCTTACATTTATGTTATTTTTTCTTTGTTTTCTTTTTAAAATCAATGTGTTTAATTATTTCTATATCTGTGTGAAGTTTTGTTGTATTGTGTACAATATATGCTTGAAATACACTAATAAATCAAATGAAAATTAATTGCATCTAAGTAAAAAGTAATAAAACCTTTTTTAGCGAGATGTAGGTCATTACTTGCAGCTAACACAGCCTAAGAACTATTAAAATTATATATTTTACAATGTTAACATCTACAAAAATATGCTATTAATTGAAGTGTTTATAAGTAGCAAAAGGTGATATACAACTGAAACACGGTCTTTGCATAATAGTTTTTTCCGCATTTATACTACTCATCCTACATGTAGTATAGGGAGTTTGCTTTATTTTATTTTTTATTTCTTTTGTTTGATTTATAACCCTATTCTACACTACTGTCTTTCTGAAAACCTTAAAATTTCAAAGATGAATATTTCATGTTTGCTATTCACATATAATATTAAATATGTTATATGTAATATTTCATTACCATGCAGATCATCTAACCTCTAAATCACCTGCAACTGGTTTTACCGTGTCGTTTTCCTTTGTCTTCCTTCCAAAAACACTTCTTAATGCGTATAAGAACATTTCGCTGAACACGCTAAAAATCTCACCTGGTATGTCAAGAATTCAAGATTTCTGATTGGGCTTCAATATTTGTTGGATTTGATTGTAATTTTGGTCAGCAATGGTTGATAGGACAAAAGTAGATTAGCAATCTACAGTAAATGAAGATTTCATCAGTGAGATTAACTTTGTGGCTGCAAAAGCAATAAACTGCTCAATATTTTACACATTTACCAAAAGCGGTGCATGCTGTTATTTCTGGAGAACTTCCCACTTTTTGTGGGTTCTAGTTACCACAGCAAAGTGAAGTGCACAGTGAGTTTGATACCAGATGTTCTTGATGAAACCTGGGCTTCATACCCTAAAAACAGCATATGCATATGTCATAGACATATGCAATAGATATTGACGGACTTAAGATTTGCTGTGTAAAAAACAAGTCCACAGAGTGCTTTTTATTCCAACCTTCTTACAGAGTTCATACTCATGTTGTTATAATTTTATTGAAAACAGTTCAAAATAATACACGTTCTGCTTTGAAAAGCAGACTTTTCCTTTAACACACTTGACAGAAAGGTCACTGTATGCTCATTTAGCTAGACATTTCCAACTATGATTATCGATGACAGCTAACACAAATTCCACGGTGCCAGGAGATGAGTTAATCCACAGTTTGGCCAAATTATAGAGGAATAGGTCATGCATCATGGGAATAAACTCATCAAACGTCTGAGGTTAACTGAGTAACAGTCGGGCTCTTAATCGTCCACGCCAAATCTTCAACACCCATAAGACTCGGTAAATGCAGGAAAACAGGCTGCATTAACCAGAAGGAATTTTTCTAACCTTGAATATTTCACAAAGGAGAGAACAAAAGCTGCGAGATGTGATTGCCTTTTAAACACAACTGTGAAAAATTAGGCAGAGGTTCTGGCGTCCTTGTGTAGATTCCCTTTACCACCTGCTAAACCAAGATAAATTTCTGCAACCAATGAGAAACCACTTAGGTTCCCAATGTTTTGAAGGATAAAAGCAATGATGTACTTGCGCTGAGCAGCAGTGACGGAAAGTCTTACCACTGGCAAGCACAGTTCATCCCACAGGAGATGAACGTGAGGATCACTGACATGAAAAAAAGACACATTTACTCTGCAGTAAAAGGACTTTCTTTTAGTCTCATCACTAGCAAAAGACCAGTGTGTCACTTGAGATGTTTAGGAATATTAGCCGTTGGCTGCTACTCTGCATTTCTGACATGGCTTGTTGATTTGGGAGCCGTGCCAAAAGCCCTGTGTTCATCCTTGCTTTAAGAATTCTCAAATGAACCGTGATCACACACCAGTTGTGCTTTGTACTTCACACTGAGGGGGCATGAGAAATCACGTAAGAGATCTTGTGTTTCAGTTGTGCTTTACCTCCTCATCCACCCTGGGCAGCCATTGAGGCACAAAAGCTCTCATGGAGAGAGGTTTTGACCAAAACAAATAAATCCACTGCACCTAGTACTAGACCTGTCAGGAAATAAATGTGAACTTTCAACTGCCACAGCCATATACTGCCCGAATACAAGAATTTGATGTTTTATTTCAGAGTGCATACTATCCAATGCAAACAAGAAAAGAAAACGCACTAGTACCCAATTTCAATAGCCTATTACATTCATTTGAATTGAAATAACATTTTGCATTATGATATGTATGCATAAAAACTGTACATAGATATTTTATAGTCATTCAACTTCAACAAACATTTTCCCAGAGGTCCTGATTCTTTTATTTGGCTGATTACAACATACAAAAGCATCTCAATTGTTTAAGTTTTTTCAACTATATTTAAAGATGTTAAAGGCTTTCTTTAAAATGTGCTTACATAACATATTTACATAAGCTAAAGCAAGACAAACATTTTAGCACCTTTTTTTAAAAACAAAAAATCTTTTTGAAAGTGTTGGCATAAAAACATTTATTTGACACATTTTAATTTTTTCTTTGTTGTAAAAAATAAGAGGGCAAAAGCAAACAATTTCAAATCTTGCTAAAAAGAATTAAAAAAAAAAAGTCATATTTTTGTAGCGTTTCCTTTTTTTTTTAACTATTTATTCTTGTCTTAATTTCAAATTCCAGTATTACTGCCAACAAGCGCCTACACAGACTCACAAAATGAATACAGCCAAATAAAATGGGAGAAAAACAAACCGATTTATGTACATTCACTTAAACAGGCACATGAGCTTGACTCCAGGGTCACAGCATGAAAGAAGTCACTATTAATGTGCTGTCTTAATGGTGGCTTCTAAATGTACCATACAGGAGGTCAAAGGTGAAATGTAAACTGGGGCCATTGTCCTGAATCTAAAATGACCAAAGCCTCATTGTAGCACTTTCCCAGAGATCGTTGGCGCCCTTCAGCTCCGCAGGTTTCCAAGCTGACCCACAGACGACCCCTCATCCTCCAGGCTCACAGGGAGCTTTTACATGGTTGCCACTTAATTCTAGGCCAACGAGACAAGAGTGAAAGGAAGCAGTTGCAGAGCATGGGAAGCTTTCACATGCAGCTTGACAATCCTCTGTCAGGAAAATTTGTCAGGACAAAGAGGTTAAGTGTGACATGTGCTATCGGCCATGGGAACTTTGTTCTCTTCTCGGGTGTCTTGATTTGTTATTGTTCATAAAGACTTCAAGCGGGGAGACACTTTGAAAGCAAGCCTCCTGGAGGCTACTCGAACAGAATGCCTTCGCCTCAGAAGTCGACATGGAGATTATGGTAACATTGCCACGACTTGGTCTTAGAATCAATTTCTTAACTAAACACTTTAAGATAACACACAGCGTAAAGCACCGGTTTTCAACATGAATAATTTAAGAGGCAAACTGCCCTTGGTGAGACGGCTAAAAATATTCTACATCTTAAGGACTTCCAGATGGAAAGCAGCGATCCAGTTTGCCAGGACCAAACCACTGTAAAGGCTTTAGATTGAATCAAGTCAGCACATTTTTAAATATCTCATCATGAACACATAAGTTTCACTGTAATATTTAAAATAAACAAGACTTTTAAGCTGGTAAACACAGCATCAACTCCCATTTTTGATCTTTTATGTGTGGGATCCCAGTAGGTTTTCCCATTCCAACAAAATTTTCTATCAGGCAATGACTGCGGAGTCACACATTTGTAGTTTTCTAATCAAAGAGATCATTTGAGCAAAGCAGGAGGGCTCAGAATAGCACAGCTTTGTAAGGAACAATCTTTCTAATGCCTTGATAGAAACGCATACAAATAGCATAAGCTTTTTCAGTTTTTTCCAAAGGAGAAATGACAAAAACAAATATCCACAATGATCTGTCTCAGTGGTGCAACAAGCCAGTAATCAGTATCATTATCCTAAATATGTTAAGGTAAATTAGTCCAATCAGAATATTTTTTACTGTGTTTTTGAATTGATGCTTCAGTCTTCAAGATTAGCTTCCGCCGCCCAATTATTTTAGGAGTTGTTGGCGTGGTCGTGACTTTAGACAGCGGCAGTAAAGAGTGGAAGATGACATTAAAGCGTCTGAGAAACACTGCGCTGAAACCACTGCTTCACCCAACAACTTCTTCTTCTTCGCCCTTCTTGTGCGCGTTGCTCTTCTTCTATAAGTTGTGCTGCAAGCACAATCTTCTGTCTTCTTCGTATTCTTCACAGCATCAACCGCAATTCGGCAAGTTCTTGGAGTCGATGTTGAGCTCTCAACGCCATGATGAGTTTTGTGCAGCATCAATATCCATTTACATGCAGGACCCACGGTGGCCATGATCACCAGATTGACGTCCAGCCAATGCTGGCTGCTGGCCCATGTCAACAGTCCTGCCCGCGCTGCTGACAATCAGACGGTGGCAGTGGGACGACAGCACAGGGGCTGAAGGGTGGCAGTCTGAAATCGGCCCATCATTAATAATGATAAGAATGATAATTTTGAGGACCTTGGAGACCCTCCTCTCAGTCAATTATCACGCAGGTGGCTTCCTGCCACCCTGCAACGTTCAAATGTGCCCATGTGGCCACTGACTCAAGTCCCAAAAATCCGTCTGGTCGTCATAAATTTGAACTTTCTCTTAAAACCTTAAAACATCCCAATTCCAAATGCAACCTGCCAATTGTGGTGAAAAACCTGCATCTAGGTTGCAGTCCAGTGGCATTTTGAGATATGTGACCGTAGTCTAAACACAACACAAGTTTTCTCACTATTTGTGGTTGCAGAGTTATTTGTTTAAACTATTAACATTCCTGGAAATTGGAAATAGTGATCATAACTCAAACCGAATAATACAGCCTTTCTTATTATTACAGAGTAGAGAACAAGAGAGCATCTGTACAAAATAATTTAGAGTTTTTAAAATTTAAAACCTAATCCAAATGAAAGACCTTTGGTTGGGATCAGCCACAAATTACAAAATGACTGTGACCTTCCTGTCTGCATTTCTAAAGGGCCACAGCCAGATGTGCAGACATCTAATCACTATCATGTCATCTGTTAAAATCCAAACACTATGAAACCTCCATGGAATTTTCTTTCCCCCTTAAGAGTCTTTCATGGTTAAATTTAAAACCACAGCGTTTTCAGTCTGGTATTTTTTTATCCCTTAAACACAAACAGCTGGAAAGACAGAAAGAAGGTGAGGAAAACAGAAAACAATAACACCTCATTCTGTATTCTGAATTCACAAACGGAGAAAGCCATGACTACAGTATGAAAGTGTGTACATCAAAGCTGGAGCTACACAATCTTTTCATCAAGGAGAGCCGATCCTCGGAGTGGTCACAGATGGTTTCTATATCGAGAGAGACGCCGAGGCCACAAAACAGGAGCATCACAAAGGCAAATTCATTCTGCGGAACTGCAATCCGGCTTTTCATTCTGCATTCTGGACGGTGCTGCTCTTTCAATAAACATGCAAATTATTACTCTGCATATTCAAGCTCTTCATAACAACAAAAGTCTATGGATTGTGGAAGTACATACTCGTTCGTAAGAACAGGCTGACTGTAGACTAAATTTTGAGCACTCTAATGAAAGTGATACATCACTTGTCATTGACACCAAAATTGAAAGAAGAAAGTGTAATTTTCTAGTAGTTCGATGAGTCACAGGATTTAGTGAATCTATCTTGACCTTCTTTGGGGTCTTTTTGGTGAAGATGGCAAAAAAATCAATACCTAGCAGATGTTAAACTGCGGTTTAGTATTTCAGGAGCAACTAACAGGAAAGAATAGATTCCATACAGATGGATGGTAACGACTTTGTTGGTAATGTTGCCTGTAATATTGAAAATAAATGGACTGAAACTTTTATTTTCATTTTTTATATCTGCAAAACCAATCACATCCATGCTGGATCATTAATAAGTTTCTTTTGTTGACTCTCTCTCCGTTTGACTTCATCTGTGTCAGTAAAACAATCCAGTTTTCATGTTAATCATTAAAAATGCATAAGGCCGCAGGGGAGTCGCTTCATGTGCCGGGTCTGATCGGAACACCTCGTCGTTATCCACTGCGCTTCCCTTTGATTTGATTTCAGAACAAACCGGTCCTGCTGACAGAATCATGAGACCCAATAAATGAATACGGCATGAATCTGTGACAAGCAAAAGTGATTCATAATGAAGCGGTAATCCAGTGGTACAAAGAAGATTCTCTTTATTTGACTGCTGTTTGGGGCTCAATTTCCAACATCTGGGATGAACCTGAAGCCATCAAAGAAACTGGCGAGATTAGGAAACATTGAACTCCTGTGGCATGTGTAGAAAAACTGGTTGAGAGCAAGTGGCTCTGTTAAGATAAAGAGAGCGGTTTAGACAATGTGCCAGAACGCCAGGGAAAAAAAAAGTTTGGGGGTTGGTTGGACGTGAGAAAATAAGTTTGTCTTCAAGAAAAAAAAGTTTCTTCTGCACCTTGTTGCTGCTAAAGCTAAATGTTCTCATTTGGAACATAACGTAATTCCTATTAATCCAGGGCACGTTTCAAATTATTCTTGTGTGGCGACCTAACCACGCAACGGCCTTAGATATGGATTTATTATACTGTAGAACGGACTGTTCCTGCTGCTCAAAGGGTAACATCAGACCTTGGGGAATTTGAAAAGCAACAGTAAATGTTCAACTTCTCTTTTTTTTTTTTTATGAGAGCTAGAGTGCAAGCGTGCTGTAAACTAAGGAATATATTTATCTGTACATTTAGATAGTAAAATCTTAAGCACAAGATGCACTTTTGGTCCACTCAGCTCTTATTTGATTGAACCCGTTTCAGACTCGTCCTTGACCTGGTCAAAACTCCTAATGGGTTTTTCTTTGCAGCCGTAAGAGGCAGGTTTTAAATCTTTTGTCGGGAAATATTCACACCATGTGTCTCAGGTTCATATGCTCCTTTAGGGGCCCATGTGGGGTATAAATTAGAAGAATGTCAACCGTAAAGCACCCTCCTAAAAGGAGTGTGGCTAAGGCAGCTGGCCCTTTTTGTAACAAACAGCCAAACACTGCCTTATATGGAGGCTGGTTCCTGGGATAACAGCCAGGCTGGATATGCTAAATCTAACTAAACCTTCAGGCGAAAATCTCTTTTGATAATGCCTAAAAGCTAAAACCAAGACAGAAAAAGAAACACTTTAAAGTAAATTTACACCTCGTGTTACTGATACACCAAATGTGTCCATAAAATGGAAGAAACCATTTCCAAGCACCCTAAATACTATAAGTCCATTGCTCACAAGTATCTCTAATGTAGTTCTGGTTGCTGCTGTGGTGGTTTCTCTCTGCTGTAGTTTTTAGCAGAGTGAATGAGTCTAGCAGCTGGTAGCATATGGGGTCCTTCCCCTTCTCCACTGTGGGATAATAGCACAAAGACAACAGCAGTGCACAGCTGTCTAGACAAAAGAAAGTAAGACTTGGAAAGAGCAAGCCCGGAATGTCAATGGGGTTCAAGCAGGCACCCTGACAGAGGTGTAAATGCATTGCAGCCTTATAGTAAGAGTCAAGAATTCTTGGCTTTCAACTGGTCTAATAGTAACTTACAGTGATGTTGTCATAAGTCCAAAAAAACAGCACCCAGAATTTTCCGGAGCTTTGTGGAGGCATGAAAATATGACCTTCCTCCAAGACAGATGTTTGTGGTCTACCTTCTGTACAGGGGGGCTTGAAGGGCTGGATGGGGGAGTACAGCCAGACCTTGCAAACAAAAACACTGGACATAAAAGAGAATAGCTGAACACACTGGAATGGCTACTGAGTATGTAACCCAAAAAACATCAACCCCTCACCCTTCACCAGTAAGCTTTAGGAGGAGCATGCTCTTTGTTGACAGAAGAAAATGGTGAGACCAGAAGAAAGGCTCTATTTTTGCAGAGATGAACATAAAATCAGGATCTCAAGTGAATATCTGGTGCATCTTAAAAAGGTCATAATTCTAATTTTGGATAACTTAGAGTGACCAGATATTGGGCTATGTATATGCTTGAGTCCACACTGACGCATGTGAGCACGGTCTTATTCCTGTTTTTCAAACAGTGTGCTGCAGTTCACTAGGGAGATGGTCAGAATTATTCAATTTCACCAAATTGGTCTGGAAAACACTTCCCATTGTTAGGAGAGCCAGCTCTGAGTTCATTCAAACAGGTCCAGGTTTCCCACCGAGTAGGCAGAAATATGAAAAATCAAAAACTATAAAAGCCTTTTTTTTCCTTGTCCTTTTTGGATTCTCGTTCAGAACACTTTGATAAAAACAAATGTACACACTGTAGAGTTTCCTTTATAGATAATTAATGCTTCATCATGCACCAGCCAACATTAACTAACATAGGCCTTGTTTCCACTGAGCGGTACCACTGTAGAATGGTACAGGCAGATCAGGTGAGCGTTTTCATCAAAAGTTGGACCGTCATGGCTCATCCTGGGTGAAGCTGGCAACAACAATGGAGGTCATCCAGCAGCTCATTTTTTCCGCTTGGCTTTTGGTACTCTGTATATACAAAGCATTTAATGATGTTTGACAAAAGACAAATAGAGCCGCTTCCTTGGCGCTTTCTTTTGTCGTATTGACCTTCAGCCAATTAACAGGTTTCTAGAGCAGCTCCACCCTAACTGGTCTGTTCCATTTTTCAATGGACCTAAAACCAAACAGGGGATCAAAATGGTTCGGTTCGGCCTGGTTTTATGGGTCCATTTTATAATGGAAACCCTAAAAAAATACTGGACTGGGCCGCACCACTCAGTGGAAACAGGGTTTAAGGGAGCCGTATTGTAACGTGTTACCAATTTATTTCACATTTATGGTTGGTGATGTGCCTTGTTACTTTCATTAAAAAAAAGTGTACCTCGGATCAAAAAAGTTTGAAAAACATCTGTTTTATTAATTGTAAATGCTCAGTAATTCCACTTTTATCCACATGTGGTCTGTACCATGACACCAAAATTATGGAGTGCCTTTGAATCTGTGAAGGAAGACACATGAATGGCCAAGCCTTCGTTTCCTCTCCATTTAAAGACAGACATTTAAGTAACTTAAATGCTCTTCCGAGCTTTAGAAGGCTGAAGTAGTCCACTAAAATGGATAATACATTAGTTCAATTTACCTGTTGACACACAAATAGTCCAGACAACAAGTTATTCACTTGCATCTGACACAAAGTAGTGAAATTATAGCCTAGAAGCAGGTTTTTTCTTTATAACTTTGGACCATTGGTCTCATTTGGGCTTAATTACTTTCCCAGAGTTGAGGAGAAATCATTACAGAACTCACTGCAATCTTAATTTGAGTTGGCGAAAATGAGTATTGTCAGCTCATTTTGTTTTAGCCCTCCTCTGGGTTCCAGAGTCATTTTCAGTGTTTATCATGTGCCTTATCAGCCCCCAGCCAAGAAAAAAGGCGGGGGGTGAATCCTGAGAGCCAGCTAGCACTTCTCTGCTTTGTTCTTTGGGCCAAGTGGTAGAAAGAAAAGACTTGAATCATCTGTTTGTCTTCATTAGCGTAAAAGGGTAGAGAGCGTGTTCCCTCCTAAGTCTGATATCAGCACAGCAAAAACACCCAAATGAGCTGGGGATGAGAGTTCCACAGAAACACAAACTGCAGGATTTAAAACTGAAAAAAAAACAATTTTAGAGCAGAGAAAGAGGATCCAAAAAAAAAAAAAAAAAGGCTTCAGATCCCTGGTGCAGACAGATGATTGAAAGCAGTGGATTGGCAGTTAGATTAATGAACTGCGGTCAGGCTACGCTGACTTTTAATATTCTGTAGAGACTGAAAGGTTTTTGTTGGCAAAGCTGCAAGTCCAGTTCAATAATTTATGATACAATCCTTCATTTTTTTGGTCCTAGAAATGATTCAACTCCTTTCTCTACCAGCCTGATCCGGTCAGGGTTTTGGAAGGACTGGATCCCAACCCTGGACAGGTCAACCGTTTATAAATCCATCTCCAAGGTCACTTTGCCCTTGGATAATCAAACAATTGGTAATCTAATGAATTGGCTGTTCTGACTTTTACTTTGTTTCTTCAAAGTACAATTCTAAACATTTTAATCTCTTTACAGGTAAGAAAAAGAAAATCAGTGACTGAAAATCAAGTATCAGCATTGGAAAATATAATAATCCCTAGAAGTTGGTATCACTGACAAAATTCTATATATTGAATCACAAATACTCAAAAAAATTTGATTGAATAATTCAATATTATTCAGATAAATGTTTGTTCTGTCCACATTTTTAATCAAAGAAAAAAATTCTTTGGATAACAAATGAGTACTTTAAATTTGACAAGGGTGGAAATTTAATGGACAAAATAATATTTTTTTATTGAAAACTAACAGAAAAGTGAAGTTTGATTTTAATTATTTTAACCCGACTGATTCTCAGTTACAGAATAAAGTATTGATTCATGAAATATTTACCAACATTCTTGAGTACTTCTCAAATATTGAGTATTTCTTGAAATTTTTAAACAGATTTTTAATGCTAGTTTCATTTTTAAGAATTTATCATTTTGTTCATTCAAATCCACCTTGATAAGTTTAATTTAGTGGAATGTGAAAACATTTTTTCTCAACCAAACAAACGATTCCTGTGGAGTGGTTTTCCAAATTGAATTAAATCTCTCATTCATCTTCTAATCTGTGTTTATCCCTTTTGGTGTCACAGGGCTGCTGGAGCCTATCCTGGCCACTTGTGGGCGAAGGCAGGGGACATCCTGGACAGGTCACCAGTCTGTCACAGGGCCACAATTGAATTAAATCATTTTAGGAATTTGGTAGGGAAAAAACAGCCTTAGCGAGGGGGACAAAAGGACCTAACAGTTTGGATGTCCTAACCAGTCGCAGAAACTATATATATGTATCAAATAGTCAATTATTTGTCAAATAAATGTAAAAACATTCGGGTATTAAAAATGTTCTACTTAAATGGTATTGTTGTATGCTATGGTACAATGTATGATGGTATAGTTTGCGTGATTTTGTTATGGTAACAGTAATCTGGTACAAAAACTACAAGTACTTAATGAGCTAATTATATGCACTTTTTGAACTTTTGCTCAATTTTTAGGTTAAATTTAAGAAATTTATTTTTTGGGCAGCCATGGTGCAGAGGTAGAGTGGTTGTCTTTTGATTGAAAGTTCGCAGGTTCGGTTCCCGCCTTGCCCGCCTATAGGTGTCCTTGGGCAAGGCAGTGAACCCCACTTTGCTCATGGTGGTTACATGATGGCATCAGTGTTAGGCAACAGAGTGTATGTGAATGTGTATTTGACTTCACAGCCATTTGGGTCTCGTTATAACCACGATATAAGTAAATACTATTTATCAAAAACACGACTATTATTTAAATATTGAGTGCTTTTTCTAAAGAACGCAACTGTGAGTTTAATTCACAAAGTTTGCAACCAAACTTTTAAAGCTTCATGCTTAGCTAGCTTGTGACTGATGGGTAACCTCTGTACAGACACAAAAACTTTCCTACAAAAAGGTTGATAAAACTATAAATCCAGAACAATACTTTCTTTTTGTTGCATTTTATAGTCTGAGACAGCCTCTGTATTTTAAGTCCATTTCCCAATTGGAATAACTTTTATTTTCCCACATATCCATCTTCACAACAGTTCAGGTGTCATCTGTGTCTGACATGAGCTGCCCAGGGGAACCTCTGTCATCCACGATTTTTTCCTTAACTGTCAAGATCAATAATTGTGAAGATTCTTGAAAGTAAGACCACAAGACAAACAGAGAATAGTTTAGCTTGTTATCTGCAGCCCAACAAAGCATTGAAAGAATTCCACTCTCTGTGGGTGGGCTGTTGAATGCTAAAATGTATTGTACAGAAACCTAACTTTGACTAGAAAAGGGAAGAGAAGAAGGCTGTAAATATTTAAGGCATGTGCTTCTGGTACTTTGAGTTTCAGTGAGCGGCTGGTGTGCAGTTTCCCTTTAGGCCCGATTTTATGCACGACCGCATTCAAGAAGATTTGAAGCTACATTTACCCCCCCCCCCAACTACAAATTTCAGAAGCCCCTACCTTTGCACCAATACAGGCTGAAAATGTCCATCACATTCTGACTGAATGTAAACGCGCCTTCAATGAGCACTATTTTCTCCATTTCTGCATGGTGTTCCCATAGACCAGAAAATTGGTCTTACCAAACTACACATTTCAAGTCTCTCAGCTGCTTTGGAAAACAGAATTAGATTGCAATGACTACAGCCATCATTCTCTCCATCACCCAGACAAGAATGATTGAATTTCAAGACCTCCGTTCTCTCGAATTTCTCTGAGCAAACCGATTCCCTGTGAATTGAGCCAGTGAGTCACAAATCCTCGACTGCAGATATTGAAGAGGAAGCAGCGAGGAGACGAGCGCCAACGGAGCAAACAGAAGCAGATCTGCTGTCACTTTAGCCTGAAAATTCAAAAACACATTCACAAGACGCATTAGCAAAACTAAGAGAGTAAATGGATGGAGAGAATTTCTTCCTTTTATTACTTATTGATAAGTTTCAAAGCTAATTTCAGACACAACATCCCCGTTTTAAGAAAATGATCATGTAGCAATCACTCCAGAATAGACTCATTGTATGAAATATATGTAAATATCACTATAACATAGTTTAATATGCACAAACTATGCATAGAAAATTGTCGTGCCATTTCTCAGCTATAATTTCTAACCCAATTTTATCAACTATTTTCACAAATATATCATCAAATAGGCCACGATGATTTTCTTAGTGGTGTCTTGTCACTGTGCCTACTCTAAATTTACAACAGTGAAAATAAAGAAGAGTAAAATAGAGATTTTCCACAAAGAAACTGTCTTGTGGCTTTGCGACATATCGCTGTTTTACGTTCTTCGAATTTTGACTCCAGCAGGTTCAGCAGATAAATGATTCTTCGAAGAAAAAACATGTTTTTGCAAAACATTTCAACAACAAACAAAAAAAAATAACACAAATTATTTCATTTTTTTTCTGAAATCTTTAACCGTGTAGTGTAAAGTTTGCAAACCAGTATAAAGTTTCTACATCAAGGATGAACAGAACTCTTTTACAGCTGAGATGTAACCGGTGATGGAAAAATAACACGCCCTTTGAACTACTGTAACTCTTCAATTGTTTATGCAGTTGACGAAATTTTAGCAGATTCTGACGTGTTCATTTCTCCTGAGTAAATAACAAAAAGCATCTAATCACATAAAAAAATAAAATTAGAATTACCAATTCGGTTTAAATAACTGCATGATTTTGAAAAAAAAAAAAAAAAAAAGAAATCGCTATTGTCCCTCTATCGACCCCCCCCACAGTTGTTTTCATTTGACAGATTTAGGCTTATGTTGTTGCACTAACATTTACGTGTTTCATTTGTCACTTCAAAATAAAGTTGGTAAAAAGTAAGACATAAAAGTGTTGTCAAACTTCTCCAACAATAACTGGAAAAATGAATTATTGTGGCATATTGTGATACGTATCATTATTGTGATATAAAACAATCAATATCGCGTTATATGATTTTTTTTCTATATCGCCCAGCACCAGTACATATTCTAAAGACTACAGACAAAATATTTATTTTGTTCTGTTAATGTATTACAAAAACAGCAATTTCAAGACAGCAAGATGCACTGAGCATTATCCCAACTGGAACAGAATTCCTCACATTAGCTGTAAAAAGCTGACATTTCTTCTTGAAGACCTATGGTGACAGCTTATTAATGGAACCTAATACATTTTCTTTGAAATTCAACCCAAAGATGTGTCTATGCATTCCAAATGTGGAGTGCTTCTGCTGAAAAGCCCAAAGCCAAATGACAGCCATTTTCAAAACGTGCACAGGAACACGAAGCTGGCTCTCTTTAAATATTTAAAAGACCCAAAAGCAACCAGAGAGAAGGGAACTTTCTCCAATATGAAGAATTTCAGCCAAACCATCTCAGTCAGACACAATAACTGATGCGTTATCTGAAACGTAAGGGTCAGTAAGGGTTAGGCTCTTAACTGCAATGATGGACATGAAGCTGTATAATTCAATTGGTCAGATAATAAGATCTCGCTACCACAGCAGCTCAACCCTGTGCTTCTTCAGCGCCACAGCCTCCTCCCAGCCCTCTCCTATTTCACAGGTCAAGCCAGTTTATGGGATGGAAATTGTCAGGTAGTGTATAGCAGGAGGAAAAGAGATGAAGATATAGTGCTTCCCTAATAGCTAAAAGCCAATAAACACATAAATAAACATTATGGCAAGGGATACTTTTACAGAGGCAGGTGGTGAAAGGGTGGTTAAGTGGGACAGAGAGCTAGTAAAACGCGAAGAGCCCAGCCCTTTAATCAAGTTTTGGTGGGGCTTTCAGCGGAGATCTGATTAGATGCAGACACTGGGCCTGCCGGTGATGAATGTGGGTGGGATGGGGCTGTCCAACTTTTCCTGCTCACACCCCACCCACCGCTTCTCTCATCACTCTGCGAGGTGCAAGATGGCAGCGGAGAAAATTCACAAATGCATACATTTCTGACGGCTGCCTGGATGCGCCATATGGTGGAAGCTTTGCTTCAGCTACTCTCACAGCAAACATGCATAAGGACAGGGAAAAACAGAGCTTCGTACCACTAGGCATCCCACTTCTTTTTTTTTTTTTCTTCTTTTCAAAGAAATTTATGAAAATGAACAGTCAAGACTCGCTGTCATGTATTTTTAAGATAGGGAAGAAACAAGCCGGTCCATCAATATTTAACAAGCTGATAAGAAGAATTCAATTACTCATCTCTAGCAGATGGATAAAAGTGGATTGTGTCCCAAAGACTACTGACTGCATGAGGAGTCTGGATTTTGTAGTGTTTTAAAAGTAAGCATTTTACCCAAATATGTATCAATTTAAATTTAAAATAAAAAAAGCACATCTTTCAAAATGAAGGACAGCAGAAAGCCATTTTGCAACACCTATTATCAATGTAAAAGAGGCTGAACCCTTCAAAACTTTGTCATGTTTAGTAGAAGCTGGTCAGTGTTGAAACTTTATTATAAAGAAAATAAATAATGGACACAACCTCAGTAAATATTTTTTAAAAAGCAGCTTAAAAACTTTCAAATAAGTCTCATTTGTACCAGAATAAAAAAAGAAAAACAGAAAAAGTTTTAGGTAATTAGCGTTGGTAAATCAATGGAACAAGTGAGTTAGGCAAAACTAATAATTTATTCAACATTTGAAGCTGTCAAAATCTTCTAACAGTTAATTAAAAGGCAAATGAGTCTGTTGGACAGGAACAATTACTTGTTTCATACTAAGCGACGCATATGTAGAGGCTGCTTTGTTAGACCTATTTAGATAGCAGCACCAGAGCAAATGTGCAAAAGAGGTTTGAATCCCAGCTTAGATTTTATTTAAGTAGTATTATAACAAGATTTTGCCACATTTAAATATTTGTTTCAACATTTTTTTAAAGGAACACCTTTTTAACATATAGTTTAATATTTATTTCTGGTGTTTACCGCAGGATATTTCCACACTTGCCTGGATTCATTGCTGCCCTGTATTAAACACATTTAAAAGATAGAGTTTTGTCACCAGATGTAATGGTTTATAAAAGGAAGCACTTAGCACTTCCTGTCACGCTGAGAATGCCACTAAAAGACCCAGTGTGTAACCTGTGCTCTGCTCAACAGCTGCCTCCTCTGTTATGATCTGAAGCATCTCTGACTTCATACTTTTCGCGTTCAAGCTTCCCGCATATCAAGCCCCCCTGGCATTTCTTTCTCATTAACTTGATATTCCTCTGTGCAATTAAAGTCCCCACCCACGCTTCGGGAGGGTGATTTTTGCTGAGCTGCAGCAACACATGAGGGCTCTCACCTCATTTTTCTACATTCTCCGAGATGGGAGATGTTCTTGGTCACCTGGATGAGCCGAAAACCCAAACGCTGGTGGCTCACCTTTATTGAGCAGTTCCATCATTGCTCCACATTTATGTGCTACATGCATTGCTAAAAAACTTGCTACTGTACATTAATCTGTAAATGCATATATAAATAGTGAACATATTGTGAAAATGTTGGGTAGTCAGGAAAAAGCCATGTTGCCTGAAGTCTAGTGGGAAGTTTCCATGGTAACGGGGACCATTTTATTTTCTAGAAGGTCTTTGCATCTGTCCATGATGCCTAAGGTACTAAAAGCTGGTTCAATGGTGAGCATGGTGTGCTGTGCTTGATCGGACAGCAAACTCGCCTGACCTGAACTGGATAGAAAATCTATCAAGAGGAGGATGAGAGACACCAGAGCAGACAATGAAGATGACCTGAAGACGGCTAACAAAGGAAGGCGGAGCCACACGCTGATGGCATCCTTACCACGGCACATTGATGCAGTACTTCATGCAAAAAAAACAAACAAAACCAAGTATTGATAGGATTAAAATGAACAGTTTTCCATATATTTCTGCAGACAATTGGATTAGTCTGATATACTACTCTAACATAAATTTTAAGGTTTCATTGTCTATAGACCATAACTATCAAAATTACAAGAAATAAAGGCTTGACTTATTCCAATCTAGTTTTAATGATTGTGTCATAAACACAAGTTTCTGTATTTATGGTGACTGACAGAAAATGTGGACCTTTTTAACGTTTTCAAAACATACATATGCTTTGCTAGTCTGCACTGAGATACCCGAACCTGACCCCTTTATCAAACATTTAGGATGTTTTATTGCCAACCTTATCTCCATGGAAGGAAAACTCTGCAGACTGGATGTCCATGTTTTTGGCAAACTTTGAGGTCAGGCTCCTTAATAAAGCCTATTCATAAAATCCTGAACAGTGTCAGACACGGTGGACAAAAGAAGGATTAAGATCTAATCTGTTTGCAAGAAAAAGAACATTTAATTTTTGGAATAAAAACAGCTTTGAGCTGCAGTAAAAATCCCCAAAGTGGACCACAGCTTAGACTCTGCAGTTGTAGCAGTTTTGGCACATTACTGCAGCACAGGGATTATAATAATAGCCAAATAATTACCTCTAATGCACACATGATGAAGGCACTAAACAAAATGCTGTTTCCAAAATGTAATTTGATGTTACATTTGCACCATCTGTGCATGATTGAACTGAGCTGGCTGTGATTTCTGCCATTTTATATTGACAATCTCTGTTTGTTTGGAAAATAATTCAGATTTTTTTTTTGTTATTCTTTCCATTTTGATTCTCTCAGTATGAACGGCAGCTTCACAAAATAAAACCCTCACAACACCCATCAAATCCCCGCTTTTCATCCGATTCCTTTGCAGTACAACCTTCTGTTTCATGGTCAGCCAGCCGCCATAAGTTGTAGTTGTGGCTGCGTTGGGGACGATTTTGAGAGCAGGGGACCATGTTTCTTTTTATAGTGGGGGCCACAGGAGTGATTGTTGTGGTTGTATATGAAGGCCTGGGATAAGCAATAGAAAA
The DNA here is from genome assembly GCA_037389245.1 of Oryzias sinensis. NCBI lineage: Eukaryota > Metazoa > Chordata > Actinopteri > Beloniformes > Adrianichthyidae > Oryzias > Oryzias sinensis. The sequence goes on from CM074497.1 coordinate 4,963,776, forward strand.
TCTGCTGCCTGTCGGAATGTCTTAACATGCTGGCATGTTGTTGTGTTGACCGACAGCTGGGGATGGGTGTGCCAGACCTGCTGGAGTGCCTTGGATCGGATCCCGATGTCTTTGGGGTGGGGGAGTCATTATGGAGGGATGGCTGAGGAGGGTTGGCACAGCCCACTTGATCAAAAGAGGGGAAGCTGCTGCTGGAGCCGACCTGCTTTGCCACTGGCCCAGCCACAGGCGGCAGATGGATAAAACGAAATGTGCCACAAGCAGCTGACGCAATCCTTCACAGCCGTCCAATAGGGTAAGGACATGCAAAAATAGCAGGGCAGACCCAAAAGAGCCGTCGGCAAGGCTGTGGAATGAGGAGTAAACAGTCTAATCACTCACTTCCCGGCTAGACTCACCCTGCTCTGTGACCATAGCTGATTAGACAGGCCTTTGAGCACATGCACACGAGGCAGAAGGTGAAACTGCCGACCCCATACCTGAGCACCTCAGGTTCTCCTGCTTCTAAAGCTCTGACTTCAATTTTCTACCCAGCAGCTATGCCCCAACAAGTAATCCTCCTGCCACCCACTGTGAACAATTCACCAATAAAAAAGAAAAAGAAATAAATCCCACTTAAGGGAAGTTTAGAGTGGCAGGGAGCTGCAAGCCATCTCCAACTGAAGAGGCAAAAGAAAAAAAAAAGTCAACTTAAAAAAAGGAGCAGAAGGAAATTCTACTGATAAAATATTTACTTTAACATTTTAGAAAGTCATTACCAAAGGAGATCGTACCAGTTACTGTCTGCATTGTTGTATGTGTCCTCAAAGCCTTATATTTCTGGTGTAAAACAGAAAAACATTCAAATGCTTCAGTATCTATTATCAAAGCATACTTCAGATTGTTCAGGGTCATAGGCAGGGCTGGAGCCTATCCCTTTTCCTAACAGTCCACCACAGGGCGCACAAGTATGCACCCCCACTTTCAACAACAATTTGGAATCACCCATAAACATAATAAGCATGTTTTTGTTTTTGTATTTTTACCCTGGAGGAAACTGGATTTAAATAGATTGAAACCCTTTAAATGTAAAATATTCCAGCTGGGAGGAACATGTCAATGTTTTTTAACCACTTGGAGAAAAGCTTCAACTTTAAGAAAACACGTTCTTTCTACAAGCATAATTCTTCAACCGTTTACGCAATTAACGTAATTTCAGCGGATCCTGAAGCTGAGATGAGCAGCCTTGCACCAATACGAAAGACTTTTTGTGTGTTGCATATCGGTGCAAAGCAAATGGGAAAAGCCACTTTTCTCCGTGTCGGAATCAGTTGATTCATGGTGATCGCGTCAACAGTCAAAGATTAGTCTGAAACGGAGAAAAGCAGCCTTGTGCTGATATGCAATACCTCTCATCATTGAAGTGTTTATGCAATAAACGTAAAGCAGCTGATTCTGCTGTGTTGCATATCAGGGAAAAGCAGCTTTTCTCGGCATCAGAATCAGCGGATTCTCGTTGATCGGTTCAAAGAGTTACTGTGCATCAAAGAGCGTGTGTTCTTAAGGTTTTAGCAGCGACATCTCTGGTGTTAAAGGATTAAAAGGACGATCACTATAGTCGCAGGGGTCTGCAACATAAAGCTCTGGAGCCACCTTTTATCCTACATTTTGGTTTATTGGCTTTGAGGAAAAATGCTAACAATCTATATAAATTATGAGTGGAGAGAGAGAGATTTATATTTCCAAACAATAAGGTGGCACTTTGTGGCTCTCGTTGGGTTTTGGTTGGCAAGAAACTGGCCCAAATAGCATTAAAGGCTGCTAAACTATTGCAGGTCTATTTTTTTAATTTTTCTAAAACCGTTTTACTGTAACTGTACAGCTATGCACTGACGAAGAACCAAAAACAATTTCTGACATTTTTTACCCCTTAACAGTCAATTCATTAAGCCTCTCCAAACACAGCAAGTGGATAGCATAAGTTTGATTCATCCCTCTTTGTAGACTTTTAATTAATCTTTTCCCGACTGTATCCTTATTCCAATTATCCTGTCCAGCTATTCTGCAGAGAAGTGCAGGGGGTACAGTTCTGAAAAAAAAGAGCTGTCAATCACGCCACCCAATACAGTCCACAGAATACAGTCCGGGTGATCTGATATGATCAATTAGAAAATGCATTTGTCAGCCTGTTCAAGCACATCAGTTAGCAGAGGTCGCCAATGTATGACAGAATGAAAAATGTGTTGTATCAAGTAAGTCAATGGGAGCGACAATCTGCTGTTTGGGAAGCCCTTTACAAACATCAAGCTTACATTCTCATTCAACAGAGACTTTTCCTCTTTTTGCAAGGTCAGCAGATGTCTCTGGACTGAAGGTCAATTGTGAAATGCAGGCTTGAAGTGCAAAGGAGGCACAGATGTACAACGGTTGAGTGATTTTTTTTTCTTCCCTCTGAAACATGACAACCACAACAACAAATTCAGAGCAAAAGCTTCAGAATTGGCTCTTTTGATGTGCTACTGTACAAGAAAGCATCAGAAATTCTGATCTGCCGTCATCCCAAATGTCACTTATTGAAATGATGCATGGGGGCATAAAAAGGACAAAAATAAAATATGATAACAAATGTACCAAAAAAGGAACCAAACCAATTTGAATTCTTATTACCAACTCCATGGGTTTCCCTTTTGTTTTCCCTTTCAGCTGAGACAAAAAACAAACAAAAAAAAAAAACGGAATGTTTGATGGCCTCATGCGTTAAGTGCTGGTCTAACATGTATAAATGATCAAAATAAAAGTATCTCCCTCAAATAATGAATTTGCGAATCAGCACCACAATCCCTTAAAAAAAAAATCTTTGTTTGATCAAAGAGAACCCAACAAAGGCATTGCACATTCTAGAAAGAGATACCCTTGTTAAAAATGTATTTTTGATCATTTAAAGTCAGATTTTCACTTGATGTCAGAGTGTGATTGTAAGCCCTGTATAGCAGACGTGGAGCTTTGAATAAATCCTGATAAATAGTGGATTGAAACGCAGCTCATAAGAGCAAAACCCCATCACGGATCACATCCTGAAGCAGGATTTTGATACTGGATAGTCCCCATGACCAAGACCCTGGACCCCAAGACAGTGAACCGAGCGTGCTGACAAGGGGCCTCTCTTTTGAATAAATGCACAGAGGCGCACAGGCAGCAGCAGACAGGAGCATGCAGCGAGTGGTTTGGACAGAATCCAGACACTCGTAATCACAACCAGATTTGGAAATTTAAGATTCAAACAAACGGGGGAAGCTTGTAAAATTTATGAGGTCTTTGAAAGGTGAGACTGTGTCGGGGGCTTCGAGTGTACCAGCGTGTGTGTGTCCTATGGGCAGACTTTATTATCTACAACATTAACACAACAAAGTCATTACAGTCATGTTCTATATCCTGCGCTAGCCATCATGTTTACAACATACCCAGCCATGACAGAAACGCTGACAGTTTCATTTCAGCTTTATTTACTGCTTTGCATTGATCTTAAGGGTAGTTTCTGGCATGCATGCCACAGTTTGTACCCCCTTTCCTACTCTTTTTTTTCCCAAAACTTGCCACTTAAATTTTAAAAGCAAACTCCAAGGAGCACTCCTTTGAAAGTGATGTGGATCGTGGATACACTGCAGACAGTTAAAAAGAGGTTGTTGGGATGGATGGGAAGCGAACAGATGCTTTCCAAGCTTTGTTTGTGGTTACATTTAGTCAAAGCACTCTGGTGTTTGGAAGATGACTTCCTAAGAAAGTGCCGGAAGCTTCAAAGTTCATCTTTACATTTTGTTTCTTGTTTATTTGTAATTATTCTAAGAAATGACAGACTTGTTGGGCACCCTAAACCAAAACATAAAATGGTTGCTATGGAATAAAAGCAACAGAAAAGCCGCCATTTTGAAAAAACTGTTTTTCCTAGGCTGCACGGTGGCGCAGTGGTTAGCGCTCTTGCCTCACAGCAAGAAGGCCCCCGGTTCAAGTCCCGGCTGGGGGACATGAAAAGCACAATATCAATGGGGGACCTTTCTGTGTGGAGTTTGCATGTTCTCTCCGGGACATGGGTTTTCTCCGGGATCTCCGGCTTCCTACCACCATTCAAAAACATGCTTCATAGGTTGATTGGCAACTCTAAATTGTCCATAGTTGTGAGTGTGAGAGTGAATGGATGTGTGATTGAGGATATTCTACCCTGCGACAGACTGGCGACCTGTCCAGGGTATCCCTTGACTACGCCCAAGTAGCCGGGATAGGCTCCGGCAACCCCGTGACCCCGAAAGGGAAAAACGGTCAAGAAGATGAATGAAAAAAAGGATCAATGTTTTTCCTCCTTAATTTATGACATATAGATCTTACCAGGGTGGCAGGGACAGAGGAGGAGAGTGAGGGTGATGTAAAAGCCACTGAACCAGTGAGGGTGAGGGCGGGCATCAACTGCGGCCACACTATGCTGTTTACAGCTTCTTTTTGTTTTTTTACTAAATTGTTAAAAACTTAAGGCGGATTGTGGAAACATTCAAAATGAACAAACCATATCTTCATGCCCCTTTAATACTTTCACAACTTTGTGCTCAGATTAGGCCTAGATTTACTAAACGTGATCACAGTTTTTTATATAAATTTGATCGTTTTTAATTATTCATATCAGTATTGATTTGGAAACTCAACATCGTGTTCCTTATGCTGAAGACGTTACACCTTTTGTCACCTATGCAGAAGATTCTCATGGTTGGGGAAATTATATACAGCGTGAAAATGTGGTCATTGGAGATCAAATAAATATCTGGGCAGCAGATGGCTCGCAGAGCTATCCTGCAACTCCGGTCCTAACGTTTGGGAGGAAAAAAAGCTACCATGGTCATTATCATCTGCAGTATAAATGATGGCTTTCCATTATTTCCAGAAGGCACCTTGCTTTTATAGGCTTGTTTTAACACAGCTGTCTCCTGTGGGCTGTTCTAGAGATGTAGTAGATATTTGGAGATAACTCACCTATTGAAGGTGGCGTGAGGATTGCAGCAGGTGATGTGAGGGACGGAAGGAGGAGACATGAAAGAGAAAAAATAAAAAACACAACATTAAAACAGAGCAATAAGTTACTAATGAAATAAATCCAAAGAATGAAGTCAGGAATCCTTTTGCACAGGGAAGCTTTATAAACAGCAGTTGCTGATTTTTTGAAGAGGACCAAACAAGGCCATTTTCAGCTGACCTTTACTGAAAATCAAGGTCTGAGAGCGCATCTTCACTCTTTACTACCTTTTGCTCTCAGCAAGGTTCATCACATTCATCTTATCTGTAATTATGTTAGGGGCTCACCTGCAGCACAGAGTGGAATGATAATGACTTTGTGTGTCAGCTGTGACGTCAGACTTGTAAATCCAAGCTGCTCCGTGTAGTATTTTCTTGTTTAACCTGTCACCTTTGAGGGATTAGCATCATCTCAGGTTACAGATTACATCCCTGCCTTGGTTTCTCTATAATTAGGATCCCATATGGGCATACATTTGCTTTTCCTCTACTGTTTTTTTTTTTTAATGATGAGTGTTCCTCCGTGTGTCTGCATTGGAAATCAAGAATACAAAAAAAGACTTTGTTGCCAGATAGTATCCCCCCTTTATGCACCATTTCCTCCAGTTAAACTCTCACTGGAACACTCGCTCATTCATGCCAGCAAATCCTGTCGATTTTGCAGAAGTGAAAAGGTTGTGGGAAGCAAATGCCTGGGTCATCTTATTAATCCACCCCAAGAAATGCCCTGCTGTTTCTTTTTTCCTCCTTTTTCTTTTGCTTTAGTAAAAGAACTCCTTTCAAAGGTGGTAATCAACTCTGCTTGTGCTCAAAGCGAAGAAAAGTTGGTAAAAGCAAAGAAAGGAATGAAAAAGTAACTTAGAAGCAATCTGGGGAGAGGCAAGGTGTCACAGAGCTTTAAAGTGGAAGACCTTAATGAGAGGGCACGCCTAGATTACACATAGAATAAGCAACAATTTAAAAACAACAGTTTTTTTTTTTTTTGTCAGAAAAGTCAAATGTGCTGATTCTACAAACACAGCAATCATCCTGTCAGAATAAATGCATCCTACCAGAACATCACATGTCAGAATTTAAACAACAAACCAAGGTACTCTGAACATTTTTTCTTGGATTGAGGCTTTCTTGCAGTGACTGAACTCACAAGTCAAGGACATTTGACTCAAAGTTAATCCTTAGTCATCAGCACCTGTACGGGGGTATCGCGTATGGCTGTGGGTTTTTGGGTCTGAGGAGGGTGGTACAGATGAGCGGCCGCATGAAAATGAAGCGTACCATTGTCGTGCTTGTAGTAAGTGTATTGTGAAGTATTTGTAGGGTGAGTTTAAGTTACATGCACTAATGACATACAGGTGATGTTGTTGTACAGTGCCCTGACACCACACTCTAGCCATTAGTAAAGTGCGAAAACTGGCTCCTTATTGACTGCGCATGAATGCTGCATGCATGTTTAGTGCATGTTGAACCTGACAAACGTGCAATTACCACATGAACAGCAGAGTCCGCAGGAAGGGAGATTGAAACGGGAAAAATCCCTTGCGCGTTAAATGTACGCTACAACCTGTTGCAGCATGCCCATAGTAAAAATATGCATGAACATTTTTAAATACCAGCAAAACCCAGCGGTCTACAACTTCAATATTTCATGTGGGCAACCTGCATGCTCCGTACAGGTTTGCCCATTTTTCGCCCGCAGACAGCTCGTATTCACCCGTAAGGGCAGCACAATAAGCCTTTAATGAACCAACAAATAGGAAGCTGACAACAACAGCATGATAATAATGTCACAACTTCACAATGAAGAGATGTAAAAACCTGAATTCAGCAGAAATCACTTCCATTCTCTTCTATTATTCGACATGGAGCTAACTCACAACAGAAAAAAAACCCTGAACAATAGAGTCAAATTCGATACAGCTCCCGATAATCCTGGTCTAATCTGTTTGATACTAATTCAAAGTAGCATCCTTTCAAAAGAATCTAACAGATTTTATACCCAAACCTGAGCGGGAAGAGAGAAAAGACTCCCTTTTAACAGGAAGAGACCCCCCACGGGATCAGACACAAGGAGGCTCCGTGGTCCTGATTGTTATCAGTACCCTTCAGTTGAAAGATAACTCTGGGATCTATTATTAATTCTGCAGCCTGCACAACAAGGAAACTGTGTTCAAACTGTCTGATTTCTGTCTGATCGTTCCTACGCTTGAACCTCGTAGCAGCACCTTGTGTGCTGCACCTGACCTGTGTGTATTTTTTCAGTCAGGCTGCACAGCTGTACTTTTTCTCAATTGGCTGGATCCTGTTAGATACATTTAATTTCGTGTAAGAAACAGAGAAAAAGGAACAGCTGTTTAATAAAATTCTACATTTATTTTTCTTTAAATTCAACAACATCCAGTCTATGCACATTTATTGCAATTGAATGAAATGTAAAATTGTATGTAAGACCTACAAAGGTGAAGAGAAGTATTAAGACAGATGAAATGTTATTGGGTAAAATACCAAATTACTGGTAGGCGATGGAAGGGATATGAAAGGACTTACTTTGAATCTGGATTTGATTTATTTCAAGCAATCAAACAAATTTACTAAAGAAGACAAAACAGATATAGATCTATATATAGATTTATCAAAACTCTGGATAATTAATTGAGACTCGATTGGAAATGTAAAAAAAATGCAAAAATACATCGATAAATTGTAAATGCTTGTATAGCGCTTTTCTATCTTCCTTGAAAGCCCAAAGTGCTTTAAAGTTACAGTTCCATTTACCCATGCATGCACACGCACGCACACGTGCACACACGCACACACAGTCTGTGTGAATCTACCACAAGATATAAAAGTCATTCAAGACAAAAGAGATGTTTATACATATACATCCATAAAGTATTCCATTAGAATTACTCTTGATATAAATTTATATTTTTTATTTACCCATGATAGACTTGAATTCATTAAAGATGAAGTTTGTCAAAAAGAGTTTAACCAATTGCTTGAAACACAGTGGAAGGAAGCAAACCTCACTGAAAATGGCAAAAAGAAAAGTGTCAGTTTGGAACTTAAAGGAGTTGAACCAGTCTGTTTTTCAAGGTGATATTTACAGTACTTTAAGGTTGTTGTTCTTTTCTAGGTGTCATTTTTCCCTTCACTGATGCTTTTTTTGTGCACAACTTCATAAGAAGGGTAAAACCTCTCCAGGGTCTCCCCAGATTGAGTGTTTTTTCTGGACTATCTTAAAGAATCCCAGAACAAATGTTTTAATAATTTTAAAATAATAGGACATTTTAGTTTCTGTCTTAAAGATAAGTAAATGGGTCATTGATCCATTCTTAATGGGTACTTCCAGTGGGTTTCTTAGTACTACTACAGAAGTATATAAGAACTTTGGTCATTTAGAACCATGGATTGTGAGGACAAAAATCCCAGACAGTTTTTAAATGTGCTTTGAATGAAAAGTGTATTTTTGAATATTGCAAACACCCAACAGCCTTTTAATCTTTTCATCATCTGTGTGAATCATTGTGCTTTGCTCACTTAATAATACAGGTATGACCTTTCAAACTCTAAATAAATGAAGTAAAATGAAAAGTGCCGTGTTCAAGGCTAACCTGAATGTGCTTGATGAACATCTAAAGTAAAAGAGGCAAGCTGACCTTTTTTATGTCATTTACTAAGCATTGAGTGCTTGAGAACAAAATTTAAGATTTGAAAAGGGCCTGCAAGTTGAATGGAGGCTGAAATAAACCTGCTCAGCCCTTGAAATCTTTCCCAAAACCTCCAATAGCTTTGTAACCAATTCATTTGGAAGGCTGTTGTTTTAGTTTGAACTGACGTGAGAAGTCAGAAATCCAAACTATATGAGGTCAATTCTAAAACTGGTGACAGCTGTAGCCACTTTTCTAGAAGCTTTATTTGCTTCTCCCTTACTTGTTCTAACACATTAGCTTGTCCTTTAGATCAAACTGCAGTAACCCTTTGACCATGTACAATATCCGTAATTAACACAGATTCCACAGCAAAATATGTTTGTTTGCTTTTTCAGCTTCAGAATCTGTAGGACTTATGTCAATTGCAAAAACAGTTGAAGTGTCACGATAATTCACAGAACTGCAAAATTAGAGCTGAAGCTCCAGTGTTAAGACCCACTTCGATCATCTTTTAATCTATTTTAAAAGCGTTCCCAGTGGTCTTTTTCTTAGGATTGTGCCGTTTTTAGCTAAAATTCAAAATATTTGTCGTTTTCTAGGAACATAGTTTCTGCAGAGCGGCAGTAGTTCATTAGAAATGCACCTCTGAGTTGTGGGTGGGACCGTTGGCACAGAGTGTTGGTATCAGAATGAAGGGAGCCTACGACCTTTTGATTTTGGCTTCTATTTCACAGCTGCAATCTTTTTCAAACTCCATTTTTCATCTGATTTATAAAAATCTGAATACAGAAATAATCAAGAACTTGTAACAAACACTTCAATTAATTTTCATCGTAGTGGGTCTTGCAGGGAACAACCCTCATCTTAAGCCCTGAATAATTATCTCCAGAAACCAAAGATCCATGGAAAGTAAAGATGGAAAATATAAAGCAAATGTGAAAAAAAACATTTGTTTTTGGTGAAGGAGAAAGGTCAGAGCTTTTCCCTAAACCAGGAAGTTGCATTGACAAATGTCTGTCAAAACAAGAGATTATTCTTATATTATTGCACCTTTTAAAAGCTTTTGACCAAAGTCAAATATTTACATTCCTTGTGATCTTTCAGCTCTGCATGGTTTTAAAGCTTCAGCCAATCAGCTATAAAAATAAAAGAAGGTTTGATAAAATAAGGTATGATTTGATTTAACAGGCCGAGCAGCCATTATTGTCCATCACTGAGCATTACAACCTCTTTAATAGTGTGATTTTCATGGATCACAAATCTTACCCTGAATTTCTAAACCCGTCATCAAGAGATTAACTGGAGTGAGAAGATGTTGGAGTTGCACCACTCAGGGATCTGCTGACGTCAAGCTTCAGAACATAAACATGCAGAACTTCGAGGGGGGGGCTCGATCTCTGCAGCGTTAGGCAGTATCAGTTTCTGCTTTTAGCGCTGCCACAGAAACGTGTGAATCCTTTTGAAACCCCAAACTGCAAAGATTGTCTGTCAGCAAGAATAAATAAATCAATGAGCATTTCTTTAAAGACTTGGAAATCAGAGTGGTGTAAATAACAGCTGTGTGTGTGTGTGTGTGCGGTCTAGAAATTGCAGCTGAAACAAAATGATAACATAGTAAGAACCTACTTTAGTGTTTTATATTGTGATGGCAAAAACAAACAAGCAGCTGTCGCGTCTAACGCTTCTGTTTTTATGGAAAATGTTGCTCCAAGAACAAAGAGACAGGACAAAAGTTCTCCTCATGTCAACAGCCACTTTAGGGAACCAATTATCCAATTTTTTTCCATCAAGCAGTTCAGGACTTTATCTGCAGTGTAAACAGTTGTGGTTGAACACATTCCATATATTCAAGCAGCAGCACATTACACGCTGAACAAACAGCACAAACATTTTATTCTCCTGAGTTACCCTTCAGTGCTTGGAGCTCCAATCCCTCAGAAAGTGACCTGCTGTTCTTCACCTGCCAAGTCAAATATTGTCATCTGTCACAGCGACCATCCGGACTACCTTCCCGACCAAACCTAATAAAATGCATGCCTCAGACCACTCTGTGGTGTTTAATATTTGCACTGATCCTCTGCGTACAGGTACTTTCTTCCATACACAGTGAGAACAGGAGGTAATCAAGGTCAACATAGAACATATTTTCAACTTTTGAAAAGATGAAATCAGTAAAACTGTTGATTTATTTTGAGCATCCTTGCATTCTTTTTGCCCATTTAAAGCAACTGTTTATTTATAATCAAATATTAATAAATGTATTTTACGTTTACGTAATGTTTGTAATTCCAATGGATTCTGAAGCAGCTTTTTCATGGATATGCAACACTTTCCAGTAGAAAAGTGCTTACGCAATTGCCATAACCCAATGTAGTTAACATTTATTCAGAATTTGTTGGAATTACGAGAACTGCGTAAACAGTTGAAGAGCACGGTATTTCAAAGAACAAGGTTTCTTTTTATGTTGTTTGCAACATCTTCAGTATTAAAGGGTTAAACATGGTCATTCTTGAAGATCGAGGTCTACTACATGATTTCTTTTTTTTTTTTGGGCAAACCACTGATGACGGTACATTTTCTTTATTACCAGTGTTTCTATTGGCCAAACCCACATTGGTATAATATTTACATTAAAGGAAAGAATATGTCTTGGAGTAGCCAATATCATGCTTTCTGTATATAAAACAATGTGTATGCATGAATAAAAAAGTAGAATTCTTTAAATAAATAAAAATGTTACATTGACATTTATATGATAACAAGTAGAGCAAAAGAGTTACTACATTCTTAAGAGATGGGACGGAGCTGCATTTCTTTCTCAAAGCTTAGCTAGTCCTGGATAGGTTTTGTTAATGTGGATGGGGTCCATCTATACAGTGTTTAGGACTAAATCACAGAAAATGTTGTTCTTTTAACAATAATAATGGTTTTCTTCTTCATCCACTACAAGACCACCCATTTTCCTTTAAATGTCCATCGATGAAACTATTTTTGACTGGTCCTAAACACAATTATTTTTCATAACTATAACCACATGTCAAAATGAGTGAATGAGGCCACTTGTTTACCTTCTGTATCATTCTGTTCTACAAGCATATTAATGGGACCTAATAGGTTATTAGCTAGTTGACTGGCAGCAGAGAGGCTAGCTGCTGCCAGCTCTCATCCCAACCATCTGTGTTTACAGCAACATGGTCAAGAGTGAGATCTGGCTGACATGTATAAAAAAAAATGTCTTAACGTATAAAACAACATGGAGCGCATTCTCCATTAAAACTGCTGCAGCTCAGGCAGCAGAGGGGAAATGAAAAGCCTTTGGCTTTTATCCCTGTCATTGGAGGGAGCCGCTGCCACGCCTGCTGTATACGGCTCCAGCTAACTCTGCGCTCACATCCAAGCTGACAGCCGAGAACGAGCACAACAGAGCAGAGAGTGCCGGTGGCAGGGCTCACAAACACTGATAACAAGCTTAAAGAAACAACTGAATGTTCATGAACTTTTCTTCTTCTGACGTGTCAAATACAGTCCCTGACTTTAAGTCAAGGTTGCATTTGGTTCCTCCACTTGGTTTATACAGCTTAAATGAACTGTGCTTCTGTTTCTGAGCATCAAATATTCATGAATGGACCAAGACACAGAAATCCCCACACATAAAGTTTAAATAAAAAGCACAGAACTTTATTGTACTTCTGTTATTTTTGATGTGTTTTTAATAGGGATGTCCTGATCAGGCTTGCGAGTCAGTAGATTTTGAGGATCTGCTGATACAGAGTCTTTTCATTACACGTAAAAAAATGTAAAAAGAACAGATCCAAGTTCAACCCTTGTGTTTATTTTATATACCTTATTTTATCTTTTAATAATTAAACAGTACATTTTTCTTTGGGGTGATAGACTTTTAACTAGTACAAAATAAATGAAATAAATGAAAACAACAACCCAACTTAAGATAGGCATACAAACCAATAAGCACATAACAGTGCAAAAAAGTCATAAAGGAAGACCAGTAATGTCCTTTTTAGAGCTGTACTACTAATTCCTACTGTTCTTTTCTGCCTTTGATGAAAACCAGAATATTGACCTTGTCCAATTTGAGCCTGTTCCTGTTTCGTACAGTCTGGGTCCTTCTAGACTGTGCTGATTTGAATGCCACATGAGGTCTGTTGTATTAAGCGCAGCATTGACCTTACCCACTTTCAAAATGACAAATTTGCACATGATGCAGTTTGCAATATTTTCCTAATAGACTGTAAAGTACCACCACACATTTTTGTACACCCCCTGTTAAAACTGGTGTTATTCTGCTGCACTTTACGGCAGTACAATGTGAGGATCCATTAAAGATATGTAGGTGAGAGACTTCTACTTGAATATTACCCCAATGTCGGTGGGCATCTTCCAAGACGGGTTTACCACAATATAGTTTCAGTATCGCATTCACACCTACTGACAAAACTCTTTCACTGCGGAGACTAGTATAGCTCCACCTCTCCACTCTGCTGTTTCAGTGTCCACTGCTGCATGTCAGCATCACCACTTGAATTCAACCCAGGCAGATTTTCCTCGAAAATAATTCAGCCCAATACTGAAGCGGAACACAGTTCCTTTAGAAAGTCTTTAGAATTTATCCAGATTTCATTAACCATCTATGAAGAGATGGTTAATTAAATGTAAAACACATTTGTTTTCCACCAAATCCAGGGCTAAAAACTCTTCTCAGCATAACGTGTAAATGTTAGCTAAATTTGGCGTTCTTGTTGTTTTCTACAGAAGCAACAAGGAAACTGTTGAAACAACAAACATTATTTAGTTCAGCTGCTGAGTTTCAGAAATCAATGACACATAATAGAGGAGTTAAACACATTCATAAATACCAGGCCGAGCTCAGTTTGAGGCAAGTGAACAGTCGTGTTTTGTTTGGCATCCCAGTGTGGGTTTAAGGCCTGATAGAGAATCTCTTCCAGGAAGAACAAGAACATTCTTTGTAGAAGAATTTTAAGATAAACCATGCCCGCTTCGGTGTTAAAGCACCTTCATGGACTTTCTTGCTACGTCCGCAAAGCGCTGGAGATATTTGCACTTCATGGTCAGTTTGATGAAGGTTAAGCAGTTTCAAGGCTTTTCTTGTAAATAAGAGCTGACCTGGTAAATTTCAATTTCTTAATATCATGCTTGTTGCCACTACAATCAATCCGACCGCGGTGCAGAACCTCCAGGAGTAAAGAAACTGCCGTTTCGTGCAATTTCACTGCACCGTTTGAATCTTCATGGCAACACGTTAAAGTCATTTACAAGCCATCTTTCTTTCATTAAAGTTCCACAGTCTGTCAAAAACAACCGTCAGTTTTTTGCACACAAAGGGAGAAATTTCTAATGATTAAATCAAGAAGGCAATTATCAAAACAGTTGCGATCGCAGTCAATCAGCTTTGCCTTTAATAAGCTTGCAGCTATCACTCAGGAGGGATCTGCGCTGTCTCTCAAACAACCCCACAGAGTGTTGTTTCAACAACAAGCTACATTTGATCCTTTCTGAAATGTTGATTTTTCTACTAAAGACTAACAAACATATTGACCTTGGAAAACAATTGTTTGCTGCAAAGTTAGAACTTATTGTAGCATAAAAAGTCAAGTATAGATCTGCCTTGTCTGAGTGGTTTTCCTTAAGCCAGGAGTGTCCAGACTTTTTCCCAAGAGGGAAAAAGTCCTAGTTCCCAGTGAGGTGAAAATATGTGCATTCTTTGAATCCTTATAATAAAATAGAATACAAATTAACTATTGCAATGAGATATGTTTCATTTCTTTACATAAAACAGAAATGCATCCAAAAAAGAAAAAGTCTGTCCGGGGACAAGAAACGTATATGTAAACATTATGTCAGTCATGTGCGGCCGTGGTGCAGCGGTAGGGCGGTCGTCCCATGATCGTAAGGTTGCAGGTTCGATTCCCGGCTTGCACGCTGAACCCCACCTTGCCTCTGGTGGTAGGCGGGCTCCTGTGTTTGGCAGCGGAGCCGCCACCAGTGTGCGAATGTGTGTGTGAATGTGTGTGTGACTGGGTGAATGGGTCTGTGACTGTAAAGTGCTTTGTCCTTGTAGGAAGAAAGGCGCTATATAAGTATACGCCATTTACCATTTAAATCCAGACCCTTATGAGATGTTACATATTATTTATGATTAAATGCTCACTTCAAACATCTAAATTGAAATCATGTGAACAGAGAAATAACGAATAGTTTTCTAATTCAGAAGTGGTTTTTATTTGAGATATCTGTTTCTCTCTTTGACCCTTAAAGCTTTGAAGGTCAAGTAGCCAGAGGTTTACAACAGCTTATAACGTAATCTAATCAAACAAAATCAAGAAATCATGTGCACAGTTCTTAGAAGATGATGGGGGCAACATATTATTTTTTTTGACAGGTACTTGGGAATTTGAACACGGGCTGCATTTGGCCCACAGGTGGGACTTTGGACATGCCTGCCTTATCAAACCTTAGTCACAAATGCCCTCCGCTGGATACGGGCAAGAAAAATTGGCAAACTTGTTGGGGACACGCAGGTGATCTGCACAAAATATCAAGGTCGTCGACAGCTAGCTGACCCCATAGAGGAACTTATGCATCACCCGCACACTCTGTTCGTGCTGCATTTGCTCGCAGCCAATAAGGAGCCAGTATTCGCACCTTACCAATGACTGGAGTGTGGCGTAAGGGCACCGTGAGAAAGCATCACCTGTCTGTCATGAGTGTTTGTAGTTTATATTGGCCTTAAAAAATACTTCACAATGCATACGCCATTAGTGTGTTCCATTTTCACTACATCCTTGAGGTGTCCGTACGAGCCTCAGAGAAACTGCAAGTCACCTGCGCTCCTATTAAGATGTAGCCGCTTCTCTCTAGTGAAAAATGTGGGAAGTTTTATTGGATAAAACATTTCTATAAACATGTTTTCTGCAGAAAAATACTACAGTGAAATTTTCTTTTTGAAAAAATGTGCAGAAAAGTGATGAACAAAATGTTCCTGCTTTAATGCATTGTCTTTCCGCCATCATGTTCAAACTCAAAGCTTTGCAGCCGCTATGCATAGCTAATAATCAGCTGTCCTACTTGACAGGGCCATTATTATTGACACAAAGCCTTCAAAATGTTGCAGTCCAGACACATCAACAAAAATCTGGATTTTTGCACTCACACCACTGTCTGAAAAAAATCCAACAAAAGGAAGCCAAGTGGCTGTGAGAACCATAATGGCCCTTTGAAGTTTCCAATGTGGGCTCTGGGTTGACAGATGTGTCTTTTTTCGGTGCTGACGACAACATACTTCCAGCCAAGCATTTCATAAACTTTGAGAAACTGCGGCTTTCTCAAAGTTTGGTCAAATGTTCTCCCCAGAGACAGCGTCAAAGTTCCCCGCGTGAACTTATAAGCTCAAAGTTTATGCTGCTCTTTTGGGGGCAGAGGATAATGCTACACATTAGCCGAGTTTGGTCTGGTAAAAGCCTTTCCAAACTCTCAACCTTAAGCCCCTTTGTGGATTATGG
Organism: Oryzias sinensis; assembly: GCA_037389245.1. Lineage (NCBI taxonomy): Eukaryota > Metazoa > Chordata > Actinopteri > Beloniformes > Adrianichthyidae > Oryzias > Oryzias sinensis. The sequence goes on from CM074497.1 coordinate 4,979,998, forward strand.
AAAATGCAATTATTTTTTATCAATAAGACAGCATAATCAACTCATACCTAGGCAATCTCATTATATCCCTTACTGCCAGATGTCTAATCGGAACCTCTATTATCTCTACTCCTGTCTCTTGTCTTGTATGGCACCAGATTCAATTGTAACTTCATTAGTGCCATTTATGGGAGAAATGACCCTTGTGTTTTTCAATAAATTATCTTGATATCTTTGGTGCAGCTTATCTTGTACGTCGGGACATGAGTGACTAAAGGTCCAGTTCAACATTTAGACATCATTAGACAGCAACTTTTACATGAAGCTGTCAATAAATATTTTCTGCAAGTGTTTTACCCAAGAACAAGCAGAAAAGAACAAAATTACACAGGAAGCTATTATACAAATAAAAGTTACATTTGGAATATAATTATAAAAACTTCAGCTGTAAAGCCCAGGCAAGGTCCTTGCAATCTTTTTTTTCAGTTTTTCTTATTTCAATGAAGTCTAAATATTTTCTTATTGCTCCTTAAAAAAATACGCCTTTACTGCTGCCATCGGAAGAGCTTATAACTGAGTGTCCCTACAGGCTTTCTGCTGCTTCCTGTCCTCACATGAGCTGGCAGCAACAGGCTGCACAGTAGCATTCCTTGAAAAATAAAATACAACTCTTAATTATTTAACTGTGCAAAAAAAATCAAATTAGCGCCACTCAAACCACTTGCTTGGATTTAATAAGCAACTTTATGCATTTAATCATGGATCAGAAGAGGTGCCACTACTAGTTTTAATAATAAAAAAACAATTTTCTAATAAAATGCACTGCAGACATATTTTTGCTATTTTATAGCAAAACATTAAATAGAAAAACATTAAATAGTATCTAAATTTTATTGCCTGAAAATGAGTCTGAGCTTACTTTCAACTGAATGACTCATTAAGCTGCAGAGATTCCGATTTCCATGTCCAGTTCAGGGTCATTTGTAATATTACTTTGAAAAAAATAATGTATGCAAGGTTTTATGCCTTTATGTACTTTACTGTGGTCCATTTGTTGCTTTTATCCAATCTATTCTTGCTTTTACCTTGTGCGTCACTCTGATAAATTGCTTTGTGTTTAACATCATGTTTAAACAAACTTGGAATTGCTTGTGTAGAGTATAAAATCAGAAAAGTCAGCTCCCTTTTGTCTCAAAATTAGGTCCTGATGTTTCGCCATAAGTGTTTTATTGTTGCAGCAGTGAAGAATATAAATGTTTATGTTGAATGAAGCTAACTGAAAAGAAAGTGGGCCTCTTCTGGGAACAAAAAGAATACCCCAAGAAGCTGAATCTCAGAGCTGCTTGCTTGCCAATTTCACCTCCATGGAATATTTCACAGTAATTCATACCCAAACAGTTAACCATCAGAAAAAGTGTGAATAAACGCAAATGCTAAAAATCGAAAGCAGCATTTTTTGAGGTAGTTATGCCCGCAGGAAAAATCAGAATGACCATTTTGGCTCTACGGGCTAACTACAAGGTCTATAGCCTTGCCATTTTATGTTGGACATCTGCGTGTCTTGTACAGATTTACCCTTTATTTGCTCGCAGATAAAGCCCATATCCACCCATAAAGGCTTCAAAACCTACGCCAGGAAACAACGATTTCTCATCAGTCTTTGCACTTCATTTGTTTTTCATGAAAAGGTCAACAGAGTCGCGCTCTCTTTTAAGTTGTTATGAATTATTGGATCCTTTCAAGTTCTTTGTAACATTTTTTTTTTTTTTATAGTTGAGGATGAACTCAAGTTTGGCATAAAATATCAGTTAACTGTGTGAAAGTTTGCCAGAATTAAAAGTTGCCAAAGATTCAAATATGGACCTGATAATTGATCTGATAATCACCAGAGAAATGATTGAAATGACAAACAGCACTTTTGAATTATTATTTATCAAGTCACTTTAATGTTTATGAAAAAAGAAAAGTGCTGCATGCCAATAAACTATTGTATATTTTTTTTCCAGTATAAAAATTAGCTTTCTTGCTGTAACTGTCACATAATGAAATAAGATGATAAAATAAAACTTCCAGCAGTAATGTGAAAAAATAACTGTTTATAGCCTGGGTGGCGTCCTGTGTGAGCTGACACCACAGTTTTTCTGTGCGTTAAATGATTTCATTATGGAAGTTGCAGGATGTTGAAGCCACAAACAAAAGTTGAAAAATAAACATTTCTGGTTTCAGACTCAATGAAAACTTGAGGTCAGCAGTGAGTCAGGAATGTTTATCTGGCTCCGCAGAAAAAGCCAACCGTTTGCAGATTATATTTTCACTTGAGTGCTAAAAGCACGAGAGCAAGTAGCGAAGGAGATGTCTTACACGCCATGCTTAACCACTCGCTTTTAAGAGCAGACGCGAATGCTCTTTGTCAATGTCACCTCGGCAGTCACTCCGAGCTCGCCCCTCCGCTCTCAGAGGAGCATATCCCTGTGGGGGAAGACAGGAAATAGTTGTGATTCTCATCAGTAAGCTGTCATGAGCCAGTGAGCGATGGTTCCAAAACCCAGATTCAATATTATTTCCAATACATCCGTCATGTTTAATGACATGTCGCTCCAAAGGTACACAGAGAGTGGGTTCTGTTACTCCTGGTTTCACAGTGACACCTCGCAACCACTGCAAGGTCTGAAAATGTAAACAAGTTCGGCCGTGACACTCTGCCGAGCAGATTAATCCTCGAGCTAACGCAGAATGCGGTTTCTTCTGAAGCGCCTCTTTCAAGTCAACAATGTGTTTCTCATTATTCATGCCAGCACTCAAACGGCACCCCTCCTTTTACATAAATGCATTATGACAGGCCTACGACCAAGCCTAAAGAGCATCCAATTAATATTTATTAAAGAAAATGAAGAGGCAAAGATTGAACTAATTTAGGATATGGATGTATACTTGCATTAAAAACTTTCCCTCAAAACCAAACAAATATCATACTTTTTTAGTCAGTCTATGACTTTAACAACCATTTTCAAAGGCGATAAGATAAAAATTAAGAGGAAAAAAGAAGGATAATTAGCTTGTAGATCTTTCTTTAGCACCAATATCTTATTTTACATATTGTTTTTGTCAGTAATATCTTTCTAAGGAATTTTTTATTTCACTTCAGTTCATTGGGTTTGTGGGTTATGTGCTTGCGCATGGATCTCTGGAGGTCTCACCACAAAATTTAAGATTTGTTGATGTCCGGATTTTTACTGTGTCCTTCCAAAACCTTTATACTTTCACTTTTTGTCAGTTCAATCTGGATCTACCCATGTTTGGCATCACTAATGACAATGGGATTTTCTGGATTTTGTTTTCCATTTTGTCTCTCATAGTTGAGGTTTACCTATGATGAAAATTACAGGCTTCTATTACCTTTTTAAGTGGGAGAACTTGTGCATTTGGTGGCTGATTAAATACTTTTTGCCCCGTAATACATGTATATGTATCCGGCATCATTGAGTTTTTGCTCAAAGTCTTTACTCTAGCCCATTAGCCTCACATTTGCCCCTTTAAAGCGCCATCTTCCAGGATCTCATGATCACATTTTGTCAGAGAAAAAGAAAACCAAAACTTCTTTAGATGTATACAATTGGATTATAAAAGATATCTTTTTACGATCTCCTAAGTGTCTCACTGTAAGGCTCCTGGTTTTAGTTCAGTAGTTGTGTTTCTTGGTTTTGATCATATTCTGTACAAAATTGTGCTCCTGTTAGTCTCATCAGGTTAAGATTGATGATCATCCACAGCCATCTTTATTCTAATTTGTTGCCCTCATTCTAAATAAAAAGTTTGGTTATCCCGTCTTTATCGTCAGATCTGTTTTTTTGTTTTTTGTTTAACCATCAGCTTTGTTTATTTATCAAGTGTTTAAGTTTCTGCCATAAAGCCTGTTATCTTGCATATTGGGTCTTACACCACCAGTTCCTGACACTTACTAAACTAAACTGAGGCAGAGATGTAGCTTTGGATTGTTTGTAAACCTTTAAAATCTCTTTGCAGCTTTTAAAAGGAGGTAAATATACCACTAAATAAATATAACAGTGCAGACGATTAGCATGGATAAGCAAGACTTTTGCATCAAATTACAGTACAGACCAAAAGTTTGGATACACCTTCTCATTCAAAGAGTTTTCATTTTTTTCATGACTATGAAAATTGTAAGATGACTGTGGAGGCCAGGTCATCTGGCGCAGCCCCCCCATCACTCCCCTTCTAGGTCAAATAGCCCTTAGACAGCCTGGAGGTGTGTTTAGGGGTCATTGTTCTGTTGAAAAATAAATGATGGTCCAACTAAACGCATACTGGATGGAATAGCATGCTGCTGCAAGATGCTGTGGTAGCCATGCTGGTTCAGTCCGCCTTCACTTATGAAAAAATCCCCAACAGTGTCCCCAGTAAAAAAACTCCACACCATCACACCTCCTCCTCCATGCTTCACGGTTGGAACCAGGCATGTAGAGTCCATCCGTTCACCTGTTCTTTAGCCTAAACAAGTCTCTTCTGCTTGTTGCCTTTCTTTAGCAGTGGTTTCCTAGCAGATATTCTACCATGAAGGCCTGATCCACACAATCTCCTTTGAACCGTTGTTGTAGAGATGTGTCTGTTGCTAAAACTGTGAGCCATTGACCTGCTCTATGATCTGAGCTGCTGTTAACGTTAACCTGCCATTTCTGAGGCTGGTGACTCGGATGAATTTATCCTCTGCAGCAGAGGTGACACTTGGTCTTCCTTTCTTGGGGCGGTCCGCATGTGAGCCAGTTTCTTAAAGTAATGATGGCCACTCGTTTTTCTGTACTTAGCTGCTTTCTTCTTGCCATAATACAAATTCTAACAGTCTATTCAGTAGGACTATCAGCTGTGTATCCACCTGACTTCTGCACAACACAACTGATGGTCCCAACCCCATTTATAAGGCAAGAAATCACACTTATTAAACCTGACAGGGCACACCTGTGAAGGGAAAAACATTTCAGGTGACTACCTCTAGAAGCTCATCAAGAGAATGCCAAGAGTGTACAAAGCAGTAATCAAAGTAAAAGGTGGCTCCTATGAAGAACCTACAATATGACATATTTTCAGTTGTTTCAATTTTTTTTGTTATGTATATTATTCCACATGTTAATTTACAGTTGTTATGCCTTAAGTGTGTATCTACAATTGTCATAGTCATGAAAATAAAGAAAACTATTTGAATGAGAAGGTGTATCCAAACTTTTGGTCTTTACTGCATGTAAAAGTATGACAGAATCAATTGAGGAAAAAGGTTTTTAAAAAAAAAAGAAAAAAAAAAAGAGTACAAGTTAATTGTACACTGACTATTCAACTTTAATGACTAGTTTGTGGTATAAATCAGCTTTTTGCAAAGTAACAGTTGGCAGAGAATCATCCCTATTTTACTATCATACTTCCTTTCGTTCAATGATCGTTGAAGGTTGGAAAATTAACTTCCCATTCGGATCGCTTTCATTAGCTTTTCGGTTGGACACCAAACTGAGGTAAACGAGGTGAATACTCATTTAAAAAGACTGATAAACAGTACAATTATAAACCCAAAATTTAATTAGTTTTCTCCCTACTGGAAATTAATTGGGCGCGTTTGTTTCCAGGAAGCACAGTTACAGGTAAATGTTTGTAGCCTCCGAAAGCACTTATTGACAGAACGATTGGCAGCAATAATCCCTTCATCTTCCATTGCTGCCAGAAGCCTCTTTCAATATCTCAATCCATCTGGTGCACAACAGCGTTTGGGTCCCTTGGCTTATCGTGTCTAAACTATCTAATGCCTTCTACCTCATACCCAGACTTAATCAGAACCTTGCTTTCTTCCTTTCCAGCTGGCCGATAAACAGATAGAGCCGTCTGCCAGTCTCCAAAGCTCTGACAACAAATACAACTTTCTACAATTCCTCCAAATCTCAGCAAAGACGCATATTGGTGTGGATAGCGCTGGGATGCTTAGAAAGACACCTGCTTGTGTTGAGGTTTTGTCTGGATAAGTCAGCCATCTTTTGAAATTTTATTAGAGGTTTTACTGCTCTTATTGCTTGGTTTGACTCTCCTGCAATAGGACGAAAAGTTATTGGTTTCAGATGAATAATCTTAAACTATGTGTGTGTATATATATATTTATATATACACACACAAAGACTCTTGGGTTGAACAGCAAATTTTCCTAAAATACAAAATGAGTCATTGGTTGAGGAGTCAGACAAAATAATTATAGCAAGCCGTTGGCACACCTCTCCTTCCATAAAACGGGATACAGCAGAAAAGCACTTGACTGTCAGCAGCGCTGTTGTGAGGTTATGCCCTGCTTTTGTCTCAACTGCTCCCAGATGTTCCCTGTGTCAGATCCCCAAAGTCTTCCATATTGTAAATAAAAAGGGCTGGCTGGAAAATGAAGCAGTAAATCTCAAACATACTACTGGATTGTCAATAGTGCTTGAGGCCCCGAGGCGTGTTGTGCCAAGGAAAACATGCACCATTTGATTCCACGCTTGCAATGAGCTATCACAGCCTGCAGAGATGGAGCCACTGCTGGAATTCAGATGCATCAAAGTAAAAAAAGCACTGCATTGGAATAAAAAATATAAGCAGGTTTTAGATGTAAATACTTCATTTTTACATATATGTGCTGAAAACACCAAAGTTAAAAATCTGACTAAACTTTGTTTGCCTTTTCTCATTTAGGGGGTTGAATATCCAAAACTATGGAACCATTTTATTTCCTAATTGAAAAGAATAGCATTAAACAGGAACATTATGAATTAAAAGATTTTAGCTCAGCTATGAAAATGTGAAAAATCTATGTATTATCAGTCATGTGGTTTTTCTGACTAAAACCACATGTCTGCTCCAAAAGAGTAATCAAAAGTGCCACGAAAAACATTTTTATTCCCAGAAGCCTGCATTTTTCACTTCTTTTTTTGTGTGGTTATTCATGAGTTCTTTTGTCGGAAAGCAAACACACTGGCTAAAACTCCTTTGACCTTAGTAGAAAAGACAATATTCCTGGAAATCGCTGATATCTAATCTACATCACCTCTCTGTAGGGGAACCTTCTGATTATTCAGTAAAGAGACTGAAAGGCTGAAAAAGGAGATGACGTGGAAAACAGTAAAAAGCAAAGCTCAATTGCTTTATTGTTGTAAAGTTAGCTGATGCAAATCCAAGCAATACCAGCGCAGCTCAGTGAGCAATTCAATTCAATTCAATTCAATTTTATTTGTATAGCCCAAAATCACAACAACAGTCGTCTCGATGGGCTTCGAAGTAAAACATGAACTCAAAAGGATCATGAATACAAAGAGTTCAATAGGAAAATACAAAAATGAACTAACAAACTGACTAAGCTATACTGGCATCCCTGCCCTTAGACCCCCCTTCGCGGTAAGGAAAAACTCCCAAAAAAACCGGATTCCGGAAAAAACGAAGAAACCTCAGGGGTGCCCACATGAAGGAGGGATCCTCCCCCAGGACGGACAGGCGATGTACCAGAACTCTTAGAGAAGAATTAACTTATCTAAATCTATAACTACATATTTAAAGTCCAGCAGACGAGCTTCATCCAGTCGTGGTTGTGGGGACAGTCAAAGGCGCGAGTCAAGCTGGAGACGGGAACCACAGCCAGCAGCAGGAGCAGAGACGAGGTACTCGGTCAGGTACAGAGCAGAGACGAGCCAGAGATGAGCCGGAGACAGGAACCACAGCCAGGTGTAGGAGCGGGAGCAAAGGCGAGGTAGACGGTCAGGAACTGGAGCACGGATGAGCCAACTGGAGTCTGGAAGCACTCCCACTCCCCAGGAGGGGAGAGGAAAAGAGGGACAATACATGAATCGCACTGTACCAGACAGAGGCATGGAGAACTAAATGATAAATTATGATCAGGAATGGAGGAGAGGAAGGGTAGAAGTAGAAAAGAAAAGAAGACAGAACCCCAGTGCACCATAGTTACCCCAGCTTCAACTTCTAGCAGCCTTTTAAAATAAATAGTTAAGTTTAATTTAAACAACTTAACATTAAGTTAAATAATCTCTGAATACTAACTAGTCTGACAATAAGCCTGTCCAAAGAGGAATGTTTTCAGTCTAACTTTAAATGTAGAAACTGAGTCGGCCTCTCTTACATGAGCTGGGAGTTTATTCCATAAGACAGGGGCTTGGTGGCTAAACGCTCTACCTCCAACCGTACTTTTACTAATTCTAGGAACCACAAGCAGTCCTGCATTTTGCGAGCGAAGTGTTCTCATTGGATGGTAAGGGACTATGAGGTCCTTAATATAGGACGGGGCCATTCCATGTAAGGCCTTATAGGTTAACAGGAGGATCTTGAACTTGATTCTGGAATCAACTGGGAGCCAATGGAGCGAAACTAACACAGGAGTGATGTGATCTCTTCTGCTAGTTCCAGCTAACAATCTAGCTGCTGCGTTCTGAACAAGCTGGAGACTTCTTAAGGAACTCTTAGGACACGCTGCTAACAAGGAGTTACAGTAATCCAGCCTCGACGTAACAAATGCATGAATGAGTTTTTCAGCATCACTCTTAGAAAGTATATTTCTGATCTTAGCAATATTCCGCAGATGAAAAAAGGCAGTTCTACACGCCTGAGATATGTGAGCCTTAAATGATAAATCCTGGTCAAATAAAACCCCAAGGTTTCTAACTGTGGAATTGGGGGCTATACTTATGCCATCCAGGGAGACTATCTGAGCAGACAGAGCATCTCTGAGGTTTTTAGGTCCAAGTATAATGACCTCAGTTTTTTCTGGGTTCAAGAGGAGGTAATTAATTGTCATCCAGGTCTTGATGTCACTGATGCAAGCGTTCAGTTTCTCTATCTGGTCATTCTGGTCAGGCTTCATGGATAAATACAACTGCGTATCGTCGGCATAACAATGAAAATTAATGCTGTGTTTCCTGATTATGTTTCCTAGGGGTAGCATATAAAGCGTAAACAGGATCGGTCCCAAGACTGAGCCCTGTGGGACTCCATAGTTGACTCGAGTGCACTGAGAGGAATGTCCATTTACATTAACGAACTGATACCTATCGGACAGATAGGATTTAAACCACTGGAGAGCAGATCCTCTGATCCCTATGTCCTGCTCTAGTCTATGGAGTAAAATACTGTGGTCGATAGTGTCAAAGAGGTAGAGCACAACAATGCTCTACCTCTTCTAAATAATGGATGAACATGGGACCATAAGTTACAGGTTTTGGCCTATATTCAAACCAATGTGGAATGAAGAAAATTACCACAAAAAAATATGTTTTAACCAAGGTCTATGATATACCAGCAACAGGTCCTGGACGTTCCACCCCCCCACTGATCATTATATCCGAAAATTTTAATTTCCTAAATCCTCGAGAAAAAGGCAAATTATTTAATAGGAGAATCTACAACAGCGATCCATTTTTAATGAGCTTGTTTCCTCAATATCCCTGCCCACCTCGTGCTGATGACTTAGACCAGGTATGCTCCATCAATAAAAAGATGAATGCAGGGTTGCTGGTAAAATGCAGGGCAGTAGTCCAAGTGGACTGGAGTTTGAGACAACTGCACAAAAAAAATCAACAGAATCAACAGAGTCGACAAGTAAGGCTTTAGCCCCGGGTCAAGCCCCGTACGGATGTGGTGGGTTTTTGGGTTGTTTTATCCTGTGGAGGATCATGGAAAGGAGCGGACATTTCTTAAAGAGAGTTCCCTTGAGGCTCATACGGTCACCTCAAGGGAGGTCATGATAATGGAACGTAGCATTATCGAGCACATGGTAAATGTAGTGTTAAGTATTTGTAAGGGTAATGTTAAGTTATATGCACTTATGCAACACGAATAACGTTGTCGTATGGTGGACTTGTGCCGCACTCTCGTCATTAGTAAAGGACGGGTAGTGGCCCTACTGACCACACATAAATGCTGCATGCACAGCATGTGCATGTGTAATGCACGTGCCCATAGGATGTCCACACAAATTACACGCTGATTTTTATAATTTTTAACGGCCAGGGCATGCACTTATCATATAAACAGCGCTAATAAGCTCATTGTGCAGGGTTTGGGGGGTTGATAAAATAAAACATCCATATGACACGCCTGCATCTCAATTACTTCCCTCTTACTTACACTTATGTGTTGTCTAAGGGACAGATTTGGTGAGTTACAGATGTGTGAGAGCCAACCATTTGGCCTGAAATTTTTCAAACTATTTTATAAACATTAAATATAATTGAACCATAGACTGTAAAAAAAAAATAGACAGCTCAACCCCTCCCTTCTCGTGTTCCCAAATAGGAAGTATCCGCTTAAAGAAACCAAAAATCCATAGACTTCTATTGAGAAATAGACAATTAATTAAATTGTCATTTTATTTGTCAGAATAACTATTCTTGCTCTGATACATTCTTCTCAACATCTTTTTAAATTCAAATTTAAGATATTTTTTCTTTATCACAAGTTTTTCCGGTTATCACTGACCAATCAGATGCCTCATTTAAAGCATGTGGGTCTGAAGTCCAACGTCTGAGGTGTTTGACTGACAGATATTGATTAGCCAATTCTTCTTGAAGCGTTAAAAACAAAAAACAATGATTTTCCCGTGTCTCTGGATTCATGCGCATGAACCAGGAAAGATATACTATAAAAATAAGAACAATGGTTAACAAATGTAAAACTACAGTTCGCAGGTTCAAACGTTGGAATGCTTTTCTCTCAACGGCTCGTACAATTCTACCGAGCTGCGTTATTGACTGTATAAAGGGTAGGCTGAATACAGTCTGTGGTTCCATTACACAAATGCACAAAACATTATCTAAATTCTAGATTTGCATTTGGCCCATGGGCCAGACTTTGAACATGCTTGCCTACGACCTTTCACTAGCAACATACCCATACAGAAAAACTAACATATTTTCTCTGTATGGGCTCACAGAGAGGGTTGATGTTTTGTGCAGGCCCATTTTTTGCCTAAAGACGGCCCGTATCCACCCGTAAGGGCAGTCGTGACTAAACCATAAGGCAGAAAATGTGGAAAAAAAGAATCAAACCAAACCCATTTGCCTACTCAGAACGATGGCTGACTAGAACCATTTCCAGTTAATCTAACATTTCTGTTTGTCAATTATTGTGATCCCATAAAATACAGTCAGTACAGTTATGTAAAGTAACAACAATCTGCTCTCAATGGAACGATCAGGACTGAACTGGAGTATAATGATCTTGAAGTCTTTGTTATAAATGTTATTTCAGCAGTCACACATAATTTAGCTTGATTAGAGTTTTTTTTCTGGGTTTTTCTGTAGTGATTTGGTGCTTTAAAAATCAAACGTCAATGGAAAAGATTTTTCAGCCTTTTTTAACAACCTGATTTTCTGATTAGACTCAACATCAGAAAAACTTAATTTGCCCCACAAATATTACATGTAAGAAAAAAAAACTACAGCAGTTTGTAGACCAGCAAATGTCACATAATAAAAAAACAACAACATGTTTTTGGCTTATTGTTCAGTGACTGTATAGGTATATGTAGGTGGTTTTAATACATCTTGCTATATTTAGCCTTTGGCTATTATGTAACAAACCTATAGCACACACAAAAAACTCCTCAGTCTGGGATTTCTCTAGAAAATGTTCATCTGAAGTGCAGATTATGGTTTGCCTCAGCTTTACAGCACTTTCCATGAGCATATAATTTAGTTAAGACAGTTCTTGGGCTCATGCTTTAAGCCCTACTAAAAGAAAAACAATGAATGAACTATTAATGAGCTTAACTGATCATCTTTAAATGGCAAATGTAATGGGGTTTTTGTTGCAGGCCTGAGGAATGTCTAATTAATATTTAATAACCTCTACTGTTTTAAACTGACATTCATTTGAAGGGTCGCCGAAGTTAATATGGACAAAAAACATTCAGAATTTGTGAGATCTAAACTTAGAAATTAATTGCATTTCAAAGGAATGAAACAAAATATCTGTTTTTAAGAAAATGGGGGGTAAAAAATGAAATGGGGTTATTTTAAACTAAAAAAGCACAAAGAGCATCACAACTGTCACAGAAGATTTTTAAATCAGAGTTGGTGGAAAAGACTCTTTAGTTTGTTCAGCATCTCATCAGTTCGTAAGAGCTTTTGCCATTAAAAGCTTGTTATCTGCAGCTGATAACAACTTGGAGGTTGCTGTCGAGACCTGTCTAAGCCGGCTGATGGCTGCAAATTGACAAGGGGCCAGCTAAACCCCCTCGATAGATCTGTGCCCTGGTTAATTAGAGCCACAGAAAATGGAAAAATATATCTGGAGTTTAACAATTTAATCCCTCACTCCAGAGATCAGTTGGTCAGCACCCGATCACGCAAAATACTACGAGATGGACTTGGTGAGGCAGACAGGCCGTGTATGCAGTTTATTGTAGTCGTATCATGGATCTTGGCTTCACTTTTATGGCAATAAATAATAGTTTTGGAGCCAAAAACCATTGAGTGTGAGGGCAAGAAAAGCTTAAACGTGTCCTTTGTTTAGTAAAATCCCAATTTTGAGTGAACCCCATGTGAATTAGGCAGCATATGGATAGATCTCTTTATTTATAAAGCATTTTGGAAGTTTTTTTTAAAAAAAAGCTTTACAGACAAAACATGACAGAAAATGGGGGGAAAGTAACAGAATATAAAAAGTATATAAAAAGAAAATAGAATTAAAAAAATCTCAGAAAAATTTCAAAAACATTCAGGAAAAAAAAACTTTTTTACAGTTTAGTCAGGATTTCAGGATTTAAATCTTAATTGTAAGAAAAAAAAGTCATTTTTTTCTGTTTTAGATGAGATGAAATCATGCAAAAACTTAAAGTAATAAATAATTAAATGTCAATAGATAACATGAATAAAATTAGTATTAGATTATTTGACCGTTTTTCTTTTACAGATTTTCAGCAGAAAAAAAGTCAAAATTTAAGGAACTTTTTAAAAAAAAAATAGCAGTTTTGGCAGGAGTTTTAGGATTTAAGTGAAAATTCTCAAACTTTAATCAAAATTTCAAGAGAAAAAATCTTTTAGGATTAGGGTAAAATTTTGAAGTTAAATGCAGTTTTAAGACAAGATCATGCTAAAAAGATTGAAAAAAAAGACAAGCATTTCTTTTGTTTTGTGAAACAGCCTTTTAATGTATTTCACAAGTTTAATCCCAATTTCCAGGGAACTCAGGGAATTAGACTGCATTTAGGTACTTATTTCTGTCTAAGTTTTAGACAAGATCGGACAGAAGAGAAGAAAAAAAAAACATTTATTGATGACTAGGAAAATTGCTCAAGAATATAAAAAAGTCAGTAAAATATTCTGATTTCTTTTTATTGTTGAGGTTCAAGTAGTATTTATAAAACTAGAGCAAAAAAATGAAATTTAAAAAAAAGTCATGATCTCTAAATTAACCTTTAATTCTTACTCTCTCCCAGCAGCCCCAAATCCTTCTTTGTAGTGGTTCTGTTCTGTACGCGAAATTTGGAACTAAAAATGGAGGAAGACTCATTCATGACGACTTTTGTTATTTAGGATTAACTAAACAAGCTTGTGCTCAAAAGAGCAACACTAATTACTCAACAGGTCTTTGTCACAGATTATTTGGACACTGCAAGTCCTCCAACAGCAGCTCTGTTAGCCACCAAAAAGGTGTAAGAAGTCCATTTTTCCATGGCTTTCTGCTTTGTCATTTGTCTCCATTCTGATCCTCAACGATAAACTCCCCACTAGGAGGTCAATAACTCCCACTGCCTTCTGTTTCTGCCATCCCGCCTGTTCAGAATTACTCCTCAGATCTATACGGAGCGTGACCTTGAGAAATGTTTTCAATTACTTGCTGCTGGTGTCAACCTCTGTGCTGAGCTCATTGAAATGGAGCACCACTGACTTCAAACAGGCCAAACAGCTCCACCGCCCTACTATGAAAATGAAAAGAAATAAAATGCTATTCTACAAATGCTTCACAGTGCCGTGCGAGATGTAATTTCAGAGCTATTACGTGTATTTTGTGAAAGTTTGAGCGAGGCGGTTGGAGCTACGAGGCTCAGAACAGTAAATAAAGCCCCCCGCAGAAGTGCTGCTCTTCAGTCTTCACATTTCAGGTGGTGGTCAGGTGACCTGGTTCAGAAATTATTTGGAATTATAAACAGCACCTCTGTGAAAGCTTCATGCACCACAGGCCAACAAAACTCCCCACCTCCTGGAGACGGGGGATCAGTAACCAGGTGTTTGAGCTCTAATAGCTTTAATAGCATTTTTGATATTTGGCTTTTCACCAGAGGAGATTCTTCACTGGAGCCACATCTTAAGAGGAAGGACATTAAGCCAGACCTACACTCACTGGCCACTTTATTACTTTATTAGGTACACATGTCCAACACAAATTTCTAATCGTCCAATCACATGGCAGCAACTGAATGCATTTAGCTATGCAGACATGGTATGATGTTCAAACCGAGCATCAGAATGAAGAGGAAAGGTGATTGAAGTGACTTTGAACGTGGCATGGCTGTTGGTTCCAGATGGGTTGGTCTGAGGATTTCAGAAACTGCTGATCTACTGGGATTTCCACCAATAACTATCTCTAGGGTTTACAGAGAATTATCAGAAAAGAGAAAATATCCAGTGAGAAGCAGTTCTGTGAGCAGAAATGCCTTGTTGATGCCAGAGATCAGAGGAGAATAGCCAGACTGCTTCCAGCTGATGGAAAGGCTAAAGTAACTATAAAAACCACGGGTTATAACCGAGGACTGCATCTCTCAACGCACAATACATCCAACCTTAAGGCAGATGGACTACAGCAGCAGAAGATCACACCGGCTGTCACTCCTGTCAGCTAAGAACAGGGAACTACAATTCACACAGGCTCACCAAAACTAGACAATAGAAGAATGGAAAAACATTGTCTGGTCTGATGAGTTTCCATTTCTGCTGCCACATTCAGATGGTAGGGTCAGAATTTGGCATGAACAACATGAAAGCATCAATCCATCCTGCCTTGTATCAACAGTTCAGGCTGGTAGTGATTGAGTCATGGTGTGGAGGATATTTTCTTGGCACCCTTTGGGCCCCTTGGTACAAATTGAGCATGGTTCCAATGCCACAGCCTACCTGAGTATTGTCGCTGACCATGTCCGTCCCTTTAAGACCACAGTGTACCCATCTTCTGATGACTACGTGCAGCAGGACACGGTGCCATGTCATAAAGCTGGAGTGATCTCAGACTGGTTTCTTGAAGATGACAATGAGTTCACTGGACTCACACGGCCTCCACAGTCACCAGATCTCCACCCAATAGAGAACCTTTGGGATTGGCATCATGGTTGTGCAGCCGACAAATCTGCAGCGACTGTGTGACCTTATTGAATCTAAGGATTAAGGGAGTTCTGAAGGCAAAAGGGGGTCCAACCCAGTACTAGAAAAGTGTATCTATTAAAGTGGCTGGTGAGTGAATGCAAAGAGAATCCAATAAACAAAGAAGTCTATTTATACTTACTGCTGCTAATTAATGGGCGAGAATTGATCCTACAACTTATAACCAAATGAAAGCCCCAAGTGTGCAGAAGATCTCCAGCGTTGCAATCAGAATGCACAATGGCATGCCATGGAGTCTCCTGTGCCATCAGCACACCAGCGGGCTGGGTAAACTGATAAAAGCCTGGACCAAACATTTGGCGCTTTTATTTGCCCTCAAGCACGCAGCTCCTTCTGAAAATGTCTAGAATGTTTGAAGGGCTCCAGTGCAAGTGAGAAAACAGCTCTGTAAGGCTCGTGCAGACAGCGAGACACTCAAGAAGGTTTTAAACAACATTGTTGTATTTTTGGCTTCAAGAAAAAAACGAGCTATAAAAAAAAATGTTTTCACAGAAGCCACAACACTACAAACCTCTTCTGGGTGAATGTTAGAGCAAGCAATTCTTGAGAACTACTGATGAGAAGAAACAGCTGTGAAAGTCGCCTCCAATTATGATACTAAAAAAAACTAGTTTTTTTAACAGTGTGTATAAATGCAGGTGCTAACCCTAGCCTTACAGTCATGTATTTTTGGTAAAAACTGATATCTTTCTGAAGTAATACGCACTTACGGGACATTTTTTTTAGACTTCTGATCGTTTAATTTACCTTTATCTTCGCTTTTTGCAATAAAGGTGAGCATGTGGGATCATGTCCCAACAGAGTTCATGTGATTTATTTTTATTCCTTCAGGATCTTCCAAGTGGTCAGTGTTGGCATCAGAATAAAGCTAGCACTTGCATAGTATTTCGATTTTGTAATAGTGTTAAAAAAGGAAAATGCTTCCAGATACTTAATATAAAAACAGCATTTTTGTCTCGATTTACATTTCAAAGTAACGGCTGTATCTTTTCTTAGTAGTGTCCACAAGACAGGCAGAGCTGGGGGAGCCTGCTGCATTGACAGCTGTAGTAGAAGCATCTGCAGAAAGAAGCAGTATGACTAATGTGTTCTTCTCTCAAACCTGAAGGACTCAGACGATAGATAGCTGAGGGGTTTAGTTAAAAAAAAAAAGACAATACAGCAATAATCAAGAAGTGCATAAAAGCTGAGCGCAGAAAACAAAAGGGAGAGTGCAGAATGAGTGAACAGACGAACTAACAAAGCACAGGGGAAATGAGAAGACTTTTCTAAACACACTGAAGGGATAACAAACGGTAACACCCATGAGGAAACACAAAGGAACAAAAGCTTTAAATTACACATTGGGAAAGGAATTGTATAAGGAAAAAAACAACTCAAGAAACGAAACTAAATTTAACTGGCATTCTAATCATGTTATTTTTGAGGGGCTGTTTGACGATGTATTCAACCATTATCTATTTTTTTTTATTAAAAAATTAAAAGTAAAAAAATACTTTAAGATTGTTGGAGGACCCAAATACAAAAGATTAAATCAATATACACACATGTATATGAAAATACATTTAACCATCGAGAACCCACAGGGTCAAATTGGACCACTGTTTTTTTTTCCCTTTTTGCTTTTCTATTTCTTGTTCCTAATTTTATTTTTTATTCATATTTCTTTTTCATTTATTATTTTCTTGCTTTTAATATATATATTTTTTATTTTAATTCGAAGTTTGATTTTTATCCATTTTTTTTCCTATTTTGACCATTTTAATTCCTTTTTTTGGCTGCTGTTAAATAAACATAACATAAAAAACAAAACAAAAACAAAAAATTGTCAATACTTTACCATTCCAGAAAAACATTTTTCTTTAGTTCTCCAGGAATAAAAAATAGACAATAATAACAATTGAAAGGGAGAAATGAAAAGAACCAAATTTAATTATGAAATTAAAATAAAGAATAGGAGCCAAAAAACTGAACTGTGAGGAATCACAAGAGTATTCTATGACTTTAGAAACAACATCGTTATACCGTTACTATGGAAACAGTTGTAACAGCTGCTCATTTAAGCCTGGTGTGATCCATGCAGCAGTAAAAACCCTACCTCACTCTCTGAGGAAGAAGATGGAGCACAATAACTTCATAAACAGGAGGAAGCAGAACTGAATTTTACACATTGGTAGATTCAGGTAGGCTTCACAGAATTCATTTCTCTCCCTTCATTGTCTCTTAATCAGATAAGAGAGGCAGTATTAAGGTTTGCTTAAACTTTTCCCACACTGCCTAAGAAAAAAAAACACCTGATTCAAAGCCAGTCTTCATAAGACGCCTGACTTTTTTTCGGAAAACCTCAGCACCAACAAATCCAGCTATTTAAATATGAACTCAGTGCGAACTTCACTATTTCTACAAGCACCTCTGTTTACTTAGCAGAGGTGTGCTGCTGCTGTCCCAGTGTCCCAAAGCTATTATACTCCTGGCTGGCGCAGCATCACGTTGTCATGGGTGACGACTCCGCTCTTATGTATCGTGCAAGGTGTAAAGTCCGCTCCTGCTGATTTTTCAGCAGCACAAATAAGGTTCAAATCCCCTCGTCTCGTTCTCATGTCTGCTGCTCTCAGAGGAGTCCTTGCCCTTGGCTGTGTGCCATGTCACGGTGCCAGGCCACGGCAGCACATTCCCCATCAATCACACTTCAGGGAGCCGAGTGCGGATGGAGGTAGTGATGCGACAGTGGTCGTGATAATGGCCTCGAAAAAGTTGGACCCCACCAGCCTTCACCACCTCACTGATTCGGGGATGAAGATCGTGCTCTCCAGAGAGAATCCGGTCTCTTCACAGAGAACGGAGGTGAGTCATGGAAAAATCCAGTCAGTCCCTGTATCACCGTGGATCACTTTTACCTTAACCAACCCCCCACATTTGAAAAACCACCTAGAAAATATGAAAATTAAAAACTACAGGGTTATTGCTAGGGTTATCTAAAAATAACCTGGAAAAGTACGATTTAAGATGTTTCAAATTTCTAATATGCTCCTGCCGCTCTACTGAAACTATGTCCTAGCAAACGTCAGGTTCTTTTTTTTTTCTTTTTGCTAAAAATTGCATAATTATAATTAACAGACCACTGGGAATGCTTTGAAAATAAATCAAAAGATGATTGGAGTGGGACTAAGAACCACAAAATCTTCAGTTCCTTTCAATTTTTGCTTAATAATTCTCATAATTTTAGTCGCTATTATCATTTAGCTGGGGGGGAAAAAAAGATACTCCAACTTTAAAGTGCACATTTACCCTGTATCAGGAAATTAAATTACAGTTGGAAGAGCTAAGAGGTTTGGAATCTGATAGAAATACCCCCCCCACCCCCACCCCTTGCAAATGATGAAAAATATTCATTCCAGACCTCTGAACCTTTAACATTTTCAAGTAGTCTGGTTTTATTCTGCCGGACATTATGACACATTAAAATATTTCACAAAAATGACTCATTTATGCCTCACTGTTAAAATTCTTAACCATTATAACTCTGCCAGCTGCAGTTATGGCTTTAGAGCATGTTAGGAAATAATGTAGGAGAACGCAGACCAGCTCCGACATAAACACAATGTCAACCTGAACAATTAAGTTAAAATTAAATTCATGCTTTTCTTTTTCCATTTCAGTAAGCAAAGATTCAAATCAGTGTCTATTCCAGGCCTAATCCCGCTTTATTTCAACCCAGCTGTCCAGGAGTACCTTTCCAGAGATGATTTGATAATCTAAATGTCAAAGCTGGCGTCTCTCATCATGGAAAAGAAAAGTGGGGCTTAACAGCAGCACAGTTTTAGAGACAGAGCAAACAAACAGAGACGTTGGAAAAGCTGTTTTCCTACAGTAGAAAATATTTGTGTACAGTTAAAGTCCAGCTGAGGTTACAAACAGGAAGGTGAGCAGGTGAACCACTGACGTAAACAACGCTTAATCTCACCAGAAATTGTAAAAAAAAAACAGATATTTACATGATACAATCACTTGTGATAAAAAAAAAAGTGATTGGAAGGTTTGTTTGTTTTTTCATTTTTATTTTTAAAGAGGTCGACAACTTTTTACCCCGAACTGCCAAACCTTCTGGAAAATTCATTAACCTTAAATGACCTAAACTCACATTAGCATATTGTACCTAAAATGCTGATAAAACTGCTGCTTAATAAGATGCACTTATTAGCTTTTTTTTAATTAATATATGACATGATCAGCTTGTTCCCAAAAGCTGTTTCTTTCCACCATCAGGCGCAAAAAGATTTATCAAAAAATGCACCTAGCTAAAATATCCTAAACTAAAACCTGTGCGCCTTGAAAATCTGTTCTTGTATTTACAGAACATCAACTACAGTCAGGACCAAATATTTGGACAGAGACACATTCTTTCTAATATAGTTTTTGTAAATTACCACAGTGAATTTTTAATAAAACTAATCAGATGCCATTGAATTGCAGACTTTCAGCTTTTATTCCATGGGTTGAACAAAAAGATTGCATAAAAATGGGAAAAACTAAAGCATTTTTTAAACACAATCCCTTCATTTCTTGGGCTCGTAAGTAATTGGACAATTGAAATAAGTGAAAACAAAATGTTCATTCCTAATATTTGGTTGAAAAGCCTTTGTTGGCGATGACAGCCTGAAGTCTTGAACTCATGGACATCACCAGATGCTGGTTTTCTCCTTCTGAATGCTCTGCCAGGCCTTTACTGCAGCGGCTTTCAGTTGCTGTTTGTTTGTGGGCCTTTCTGTCTGAAGTTTAGTCTTCAACAAGTGAAATGCTGCTCAGTTGGGTTAAGATCAGGTGACTGACTTGGCCATTCAAGAATATTCCACTTCTTTGCCTTAATAAACTCCTGAGTTGCTTTGGCTGTATGTTTTGGGTTGTTGTCCATCTGTATTATGAAACGCCGCCCAATCAGTTTGGCTGCACTCACCTGGATTTGCGCAGACAGTTTGTCTCTGAACACCTCAGAATTCATTGCGCTTCTTCTGTCCTGTGTCACGTCATCAATAAACACTAGTGTCCCAGTGCCACTAGCAGCCATGCACACCCAGACCATCACACTGCCTCCACCGTGTTTTACTGATGATGTAGTGTGCTTTGGATCATGAGCTTCTCCACGCCTTCTCCATACTTTTCTCTTGCCATCATTCTGGTAGAGGTTGATTTTGGTTTCATCTGTCCAAAGAATGTTTTTTCCAGAACTTTTTTAGACGCTTTTTAGCAAAGTCCAATCTAGCTTTCCTATTCTTGAGGCTTATGCGTGGCTTCCATCTTGCAGTGTCCCCTCTGGATCTACTTTCATGCAGTCTTCTTTTGATGGTAGACTTGGATATTGATCCGCCTACCTCCTGGAGAGTGTTGTTCACTTGGTTGGCTGTTGTGAACGGGTTCCTCTTCACCGTGGAAATGATTCTGCCATCATCCACCAATGTTGTCTTCCGTGGACATCCAGGTCTTTGTGCGTTGCTGACTTCCCCACTGCTGTCTTTCTTTCTCAGGATGCACCACACTGTTGATTTAGCCAATCCTAATACTGTAGCAATTTCTGGTATGGTTGTTTTTCTTTTTTCTCAGCTTAATGATGGCTCCTTTCACCTGCATGGAGAGCTCTTTTGACCGCATGTTGTCTGTTCACAGCTAAATCTTCCAAATGCAGCACGAGTCCTCTAATCAACTCCAGGCCTTTTATCTGCTTCACTCATAATGACATAACAATGAAATTGCCCACACCTGCCCATGCAATAGCATGGAAGTCAATTGTCCAATTACTTATGAGCCCATGAAATGAAGGGATTGTGTTTAAAAAAATACTTTAGTTTTTCACATTTTCATGCAATCTTTTTGTTGAACCCATGGAATAAAAGCTGAAAGTATGCACTTAAATGGCATCTGAGTAGTTTTATTGAAAAATCACTGTGGTAATGTACGGAAACAAAATTAGAAAGAATGTGTCTCTGTCCAAATATTTATGGTCCTGACTGCATGTTTGTCACTTTGTTCACACAGTCTAAAATAAGGGAATTACAAAAATTGCTCCAAGGATCTTGGAATTTTTTTTACATTTTCTTAATTACAGTTTTTATCCTGGTCATTGACATTATCTGACTTTTTGAGGTTTTTGTTGTCAAAACGTGAACTTTATAAAAATTTCAAATAAACTGAAAATCTGACAAATGTAGTTTTGAATAAAACAAAGAGAAATTGTAGTTTTTTTCCAATTTCCCTTTTGTAAATAACCTTTTTTTTTATAATTGAATTGCATCAATATATTTTTGGTGAATTTATAAAGAACTCCTGCCACCCTGCAGAAACTAGGTCCTAGAAAACTGAGTTTTTTTTTATATATATTTATATTTAGTTAAAAACATAATACTCTTAATTAAAAGACTACTGGGAACAATTTGAAAATAGATCAAAATATGATCGGGTGGGGCTTTAAGGAGCATGTATTCTGATTGGCAGGTAGAGAGATCCAACAGAGTACCTTGCCCCAACTTGTGGGGGTCGGCCGTGGTGCAGCGGTAGGGCGGTCGACCCATGATCGTAATATTGCAGGTTCGATTCCCACATTGCACGCCCATGAGTCGATGTGTCCTTGGGCAAGACACTGAACCCCACCTTGCCTCTGCTGGTAGGTTGGCGCCAGTGTTCGGCAGCGGAGCCGCCACCAGTGTGTGATTGTCTGTGTGCATGGGTGAATGGGACTGTGACTGTAAAGCGCTTTGGGCCTTGTAGTTAGAAAAGCGCTATATAAGTATACACCATTTACCTGGTTACTATTTGGACAGAATTAATTAACCCAGTTATATAACCATTTCCACCTCAGACCTTTTCATTATTAAGAACTTTTTCTACAGTAAATCATAAAGAAATAAAGCACATAGATAGTTAAATGCAGAATATATGATTAATTTAATTCAGATTTATTTATAGAGTCCAAAATTACAACACAGTTGTCTCAACAGGCTTTAGTAACTGTACAAACCATAAAATCAGTTATAAAATACAATAGCTGATTGCTAAACTAAACAAAACTATAATGAGCGTCCCTGCCCTTAGACCCCCCTTCTCGGTAAGGAAAAACTACTTAAAAAAATTGATTAAAAAACGAAGGGTGAAACCTTTTGAAAGTCTGGCCTCCCAACATTCAAATTTCCTTTCAGAGAGGACAACAGTGAAACCATCACTGCATCAAAATGTACCAACAGTCCTCCAATGAACATCTGAAGTTCAGTGTGACTGTAGAGAAACCTCTGCTCCATTTCAAAAAGCTCTGTTTAACAAGTGATAGCAAGCTCTAATTAAAATGCAGAACTGTCAGCCTGGCCCCTGCATGGAATTGTTCCGGCATCTTTCATAATCTTTGAAAAATGAACGCCTCAGAATAGATGTGTTGATTAGCAGATGTGAGAAAACATCTATTCATCACTGAAGTCGTGGCGGTTTGGATTTTCCACTCCCATCCGCTGGTTGTGTGCATCTGCAAGGCAACAATGCTTCTCCTTCATCCTTCCCTTTGAATTGAATTTAAGTCAGTTTTAATAGAAAATGTCAAACTCCTCAGTATATCTTCTATTTTCATAAAGAATATGCAGAACATGCAGCTTCATTTGAAGTCTTGTGATCCATGAAAGTGTCATTTTTTTGTCAACAAAACTTTAATGGAGGAAGCTGAAGTTCTCAGAAAATTCTCATTAACATTTATGTGCTATAGACTCTAGATCTAAAGAGGCCTCCTTTAAAATTGGAAAATAAAAATGTTCCTGAGAGGAAGCAACGCCCGAGAATCTGGGGGCCGCTGTGGAGGTCAAATAGCTCCAGACAAGGGAGCTGGAATTCCAGTCATGGTCTGGTCAGACAACACGCAGCAGCTGAACTCAGACAACTTCATTTATCTAGACTTGCAAGTGGCTCCTCACTGAAGCTCTTATTTCTGGGTATCTCAGCCAGACATATGCCATTTGTTTTCAACACAACAACTGCTCAGCCGCACTATGATAGTTACTTCCTGAAAGGAGGCGATCCAGAGATAAGAGTCAAACAAAGCGGCAGAGCAGAAGAAATGTATGTTTTTCCTGATCAAGATATATTCAAGTTTTCCATCCCTCTACATCCATCTCATAGTAAATCCAATGAATTATAGATCATAGCTATTACTGAGAATTTATAACAACTGGGCTTATCTAAATCCAACTGATCGAACACTGGAATTTTAAAGAGACTAATGTCTTCTGTCCAACCTTTCATTTTAGAGGCAATAACTGAGACTCTCTGCGCTCGAGTAATTCGCTCCAAAAAGAGTTGTCATTTATATTGCACGAGTAGACAGCACTTTGAACCGCGGTGGCTCTTGCCTACATTTGTAAGCCTTGCTGACAGCATAACCTGCATTCCACATAGCAGCTAAAATCATATGTCCACAACTGTCAGAGTACCCGCTCTTTTATGTTGACATGCACTCTCCATTCCCATATTCCTATGGCACCACATAAAGCTCATCTCCTGTTACATCTCCTGACAGTAATGCAAACGAACCAGGCACATTTCATTTGCTGGTATTCTTCCCATATCAGCCATGTGTGCTTATGAGAGTCCTGCGCAAACATACCGTCATGCCGCTGAATTGATGAGGACAATGTCGCCGTCTTTTCCACGGAGAGGCACTTTGCCGAGCTCTAATTTATTGGCCAAGAAGGGCGACAAAGATGCATACAGTTTTGCATAATTTTTCGTGTCTAAAGAGTTGCATTAATGACTGAGCTCTGCAGGGGAAAGACGGGCTTTGTTTGAGGCTTCTGGTAAGAGCCTGCCAGAAATCCCACACTTTCAATGCACTCTTTGGAAATGGGGGACACATCTGCTTTCCTACGTTTCGAACTGGAAACTGGGGCTTTTCTCTCAATTCATTTTTAATAGAAAAGAGGTGTGACTGTTACCCTTGTTAGACTCGCTGGACTGTGTCACCAGCTCACTGAGTTTATCCCCACACTTTTCTTGTGCCCCACCAAAGAGAAAAAGAAGGAGCAATTATCGTAAGCTGGTGTGACAGGACACGTGAGGAGCAGTGAGGCCTTTAAACATTTAAGCCAAGATGGAGCAAGAAAAACTGTTTACCAGCTCTGTTTTTCAGTCTGGTGGTTGAGCTATTGTCTCCTCTTTAGATATTCCAAACTACTGTAAAAACAATCGTGCCAAAAAGCTCCAGAAAGCTGGAGTCAGCATACACAACTGGTTAAAAAATAATAATATTACACAAACTACGGATTGATAAAACTTTGAGAACTAAATGTCAAAAGTAAAGATATTAAAATGATTTTCTTTGATGAGTTGGAAGATTTGAGTCTTTCCAAAAGTAAAATGATTGAACTTTAAAAGCAATTGGCAAAGTAACTGTTGCATTTTTATGTTCTAATTATAGTTTAATGCTGGTATTAGGGTCCACAAAGTTTAATGTTGACGGTTCATTCCAGTTGAGGTTGGTTTTTGCTCTTTTTCACTCGTTAGTGAGAATTACTTGATTTGGATTTCCAAATCCAAATCTAGGAAACAATAAACAGTGTAGATTGAAACAACCATCCTGCAAATGGTTAAACTTACAAATTCCACTTTTTTTTTAATTAACAGAATTTCATAATTGTATCATTCAAGGCATTGAATATCTATGATCTGAGAATACAAAGCTCCACAGAAACCACATTAAATGAATGAAACACTAATTAAAAAATATAAAGCACTATGCAAATGAAAACTTTAGTCCTTTTGTTGCCGTTTCGGCTCACTTTGGGCACAAGATCAATGTCCTGTATAGAGAGAGTAGAACGCCTAAAAGTCTATCAATATTGGTGGAAGTCCCAACGGACAAATCTTAAGAATATAGCGATGTAAGTAACCAATGGACCCTCATTGTCCCACAGCACCAAAGGGATTTCCACCCCTATACTAGCAGCAGTTCATGGTGTGAAGGTGAAACATGAGACATTTTCCAGAACTGTCTAGACTCTCCATCCTTCCACACCAGCATGGGATCACTGATAGTGGAAATCTATTATGTGAAATACTCTGAATGTTTAATGAATAAATGAAGCATGGAGAAAGCGTGACAGATCATAGCCAGAGGGAAGCGAGCTCATGAAAAAGGCGGCCACTATGAGAGAGTTTGTTTAAAAAGAGGTCTGTCGAAAGGGAAAGAGAAGTGAAGGCAAAAGATGAAGGAGACCAGTGGAGTTTGCATTGGGACAGTTGGACTTTTCTTGACATCATTAGCAAAGTTTATATATATCTTGTATTTCCAGGGGGAAAAAAAAATCACAACTCCTCACTTTATTCATCCAGTGTATATATTTAACCAAACAATCTATTTTTGGTCAAGTTACATTGATGTCATCCCAACAATCGTGACACAGATTACTTACAGAAAAAGTGTAGAGTGAAACCAACAAAAACTACTAGCAAAAGGAGAGTTGGAGACTTGAAATAGTTACAAATATTTGGGTTGGATAGCATTTTTTCATTCCAACAAGGACACTGACCTAACCAATTGGTACATCCATCCATCTGTGTTAACGTATTACAGCTGTTGTTGCTCTGCACGTCCTCTACAGTGATTGTTGCATTTTCTTATGATGACCTTGCTAAACTCAAAAGCACCAGTCAAAGTAGTAGCAGGGGTTTGGAGCTCCAGCTTGTTCTCCACAAACAAAGAGACACTAGAGTGACGAAAGACAGTGTTACCCTAAACTAACAAACTCTCCAACCCCAGAAGATGACATTTGACAAAGACCACTATCATCTATAAACATATATTTTGCTTCTATCTTGCTCAGATGGCACTCTTTTTTCTTCATAATGCCAAATTGATTATCTCAGCCTTCTGCAGACAGTATTTAAGAACTGAAGTTAGTGTGCGAATGGGTGTGTACTTCTTTGTTGAGGTGTTTCCTATCCTCACGGCTCATTATCAACCTTTAGCCACCCACCCTTTGGCACAAAACTGCCATAGGGACTCATTGTCTCAGGTGAACTCAAGCGGAAGACACGGCTACCCCAAGCTCTCAAACCCTCCACCTCTCAAAACACACACGCACACAAGCATCCCCCCTCCAGAGAATCCCCTTACTTCACCCTGTCTGCTGAGGGGTTTGTGAGATCACATCGCGTATCAGTCTGGCGCCTCTCCTCTTGCCACCAGGAGCCAGGGGGCATTAACCACACCCTGTCTTTTCTCCATGGTGTTGATGACATTTCCTTCTGATTATTGGTTCATTTTGGTGATTTTCTTGTTTGTTTCATTTGAGACCAGACGCTGTCACATCTGTGATGCCTGTAGAGCTCTCAGGTCGAATCCACAGCACCCCCGCTTCATCCTCCATTACTAATTGAGTTTTGTTTATGGATTCTATGATCAGAGGCGAAAGCGTAGCCATCGCCTCCCAAAGTCTAACAAAGGGAAACGTGTACACTAATCTGTGTCCTTTTGTCACTTTCATTCTTCATATTCAAATCAGAGGGAAAAAAGCTGTCATTTGAAGTCTTAATTTTTGAAATTAAAATATAGCTTCAAATGTTTTTCAAATTCTGCTAAACAATAGAAATGCACATTTCCTGCACCAGCTGTCTGAACTGTTTGGACTGTACTAAGGATTCAGCGATTCAACAGTCAAAGGTTAGGGTTACACTTATCTGTGACCTTTTCAAAACTCCATTAATCAATATCTTTAATGGATCAAATGGCTTAAATGGACTGCTGTTAAACCCTTTTACTCTGTTAAGTTTGTGTCTTATTGATTCATTTTAGACAGGCGTCTCTTATGCCATTTTGTTTATAGGACAAAAAAAAACATTGCATGGTCACAGCAAATCCACAGAATGACATTGTTACCAATGACTTCCATTCAGCAGTTGGAAAGCTGATTTTTTTAAAGGTTAAGTTCAGGACATCTAAAAGGTATAGTCATTGATTAATCTATCTGTACACCCAATAAAACTTAAAATAAATGCTTCTTACTTATCGGGGGGGGGGGGGGGGGGTCTCAACTCGGCTGACTCAATGCAAAACAAGCAGAGCGGTAGCACATGAGGAACAGGGTTGGTGACCCCCGGTTTAGACATTTAGACATACAAAATGATGAATATTAGACCCCAGACTATAAAGGGTGAATGAAAACAACACAACAGAAGCAACAATTTATTTCACAAATCACCTAAAATCAATTTAACAAGATCAAATGCTGATCAATAATGCTCAGTAATTGTTTAAAGTATTCTTGCCTCAATTTAAGCACATAATGTTTTGTATTATTGAAAAGAAAAAGACTAAAACCAGAAACTTCTAAAACACCTCAGTTTTATCTTGAGGAAGGTTGCATCAATCAGTTCGCAGACTTTTTATTTCTCCACACTCATCGAGGCGGCTTTTCAGTCTTCAAGCTCATTACTGTCACTTCAGATTACCCATTTCAACTGTCAATAAATCACCTGCAACACAAACCCTTAAAGACACGCAGGCCTGGATGCTTCAGTCGCAACATAAAAGAAGGAAGCCTTTAGACAGCAATGTGCTGAGAAGACGACAAAGCATCCGTCTTGGTTGCAATTCTGTTCAGCGCCGTCATAAATGGTCTGAAAGCCTTAGAACTAAAAGCTCTGCTGTGCAATTTTCTTCATCCATCTTTTAAGTTTCTGAAGTCTGCCAAGCCGAGGCGAGCTTCATTTGGTGTTGAAAAAGTTTTGCGTTAGCTGCAGTTTTCTTTCTCTCATTAAACGGACGTCTCTCAAAAAGACACATTTGTCTCATGTGATGACAATAAAACTCTTATGGGAATTAGGTTTTTTTTTCAGCTCTCATTATGAACTCTTCTTGATGAACAACTTCCTTCGAACCTCGTCAGCTTTCTAAATTGTGACGAAGCAATTGTCCTTCCATCCGGATATCCCAGTCGGTCTGAACACAAGAAACACAAAGCTGCAGCGTATTTGGACAAATCCATTACAAAAGTGGCGTTCCTCCAGTGATCAGCAATGAAGTTCGTAATACCACGATGATCCTAATCTGTACTTGCTCCTGGATATCAATTGGACATCCTAGCGGTCCATGAAAACCAACACACACCGCTCCAAACAAAGACAAAGCAGCCCCTCCACCCATAGTGACTGGGAGGACCATGATTAATGAGGCCACACTGGTGGAGAGTTCCTCCATTATACTCCACCTCCACCCTTATCCCTGCTACTGCAGTGAGTGTCAACAAGTAACTAATGACTCCCGAGATGTCCTCTGCTATGGATTTCCTCCCAACATCACACTTCTTATCACCTTTAATGCACCAGTCATACAAGCTAAGAAGCAAACGACATGGTAATTAGTTGCCATTGCCTGTTGGCAATTATACCATATTACTGCTTTGACTATACATTCAAAGAGAAAGAACAATAAAACGTCAATCAATATCATTGCCAGAGGTAGCATACCTTCAAAACATGTAAAATAAAAACACATAGAAGCAAGGAAACAACCAACAGCCAACAGCTGGAGGCTGGCCTTGAGACCTGGAGTTTCACACCCCTGGTCTAGGAAGTGAATTTCAGATTTAAACATAAGATGGCATAGAGGTTTTTTAGAAAAAAATATGCATTTGTGGATATTAAATGCATTTAGTTTTTCTAGTTTCTCCTAGAATGGTGATGGAAGGTGCTCTCTAAATAAAAAA
Organism: Oryzias sinensis; assembly: GCA_037389245.1. Lineage (NCBI taxonomy): Eukaryota > Metazoa > Chordata > Actinopteri > Beloniformes > Adrianichthyidae > Oryzias > Oryzias sinensis. The sequence continues at coordinate 5,009,108 of CM074497.1, forward strand.
ATAGTTTTATAAATAGATTAATTGCATAATATTGTTTTTTTGTGAGAGCTGTTAACATTCTAAAAAAAATAAAAAACATGTAAAATAGTCACGTTTTCAAAAGTATTCATTACATGTACACAAAAAATAATGAAAACTAAGACGTTTCCAAAAGAAGTGAGAAACTGTTTCATTGTCCAGTTCCCAGATAGAGCAGCTCTTATATTTGGCTTCATGAAGGTTGTAGTTTGTTGGGGGGCATCTGTAGAGGGGTTTGAAACAAACATCCCAGGGTTTGTTGGTAATGACATATTTTGAAAATAAGGTTCCAAGTTTTTTCCTCTTAGTTTTCTCCTCTTCGCCAATCGTGGGTCACAGAAGGTAATTCAGAATAAAATTGTATAGTGAGTCTGGATTACTGCTTCGAATTTATTCTACTAAAAACATTTAATTGAAGCTCATTACCTTGGAGATTATTTCAGATGCATCTACTTATATAAGTAACACAAGATTTCTGGTGTTCTTACCATTGTTGTTATTGTCATGGGGGACAAAGAAAGGAGAATTTTTGGCCACTGACTGTATATGTGGACTGGAGTGAGTGAGGGATGTCACTCAATAAAAAAAATTACGTCCAGTTCCAACAAAATGAAGTCAATGTAGTTGCCATTTTTTCACGGTGTGGATGTTGCCATGTTAGAGATAGATGACATCAGTAAGGGTTGGTCTGAGTCATTGTTTCTATGGCAACCACTCACACCAATCAGGAATGAGCTTGTTGGAAATCCACACCTCTAACACATTAAAGGCTCCACCTACTTTTATAGAGGCATCTTATTGGTCCGTTTATAACTTGAATGACTTGAAGAACAGAAAGCAAAAAAAGACTATTAGCAAGAACATGCTAGGTGTTCCTATTTGGAACGCAAAGGTTCACCATGACTGAGGACTGTTTGGAGATGAGCAATCCGTGAAGTTAATCTTTTACACACTGCTTTTCGTGCAATGGATTCATAGTCAATAAAGACAAATTTTGTTCTCAGTTTTACTCTTCAGGCCAGTTTGCCTTTTCTCCTAAAGTGAGACCATGTTCCCGTCTTACTCTTGTCTTTCCATGCCCCCTTGTGAAATCAAAATAAAGCTGTCATCCCTTTAGGCTTTCCTTTGTGTTTGATTGCATTTTAGATAGCATCTCTTCTTGAAAAAAAAAGAGCCATCTCAGCATGATGCCCCTAAAATTCTTTCCCTCCACTCTGCTGGTCAGAAGGTCCTTCATGCCACTGATTGAACGTCAGTGTCCCTGTTTAAACACAGCTGCATCAATGGGCTTTTATCACCCTGCACTCCCCCAAGCTACCCCTCCCACCCCAACTGGTACAAAGACATGCACAGCTGCTGCCCCGTTGCCCAGAAACTGAATGTAATTTAAGAAATACCCCCTCCATTCTGCAAACAAGATAGTGTTACAGGAAACTCTGGAAACAGCTCAAACTTAATATTCCCTTTCCAGACCGAGTCTGTCATGCTCCTCCCATACATCAATTTCTGAGGCCCGTCCCTCTAATGAGAGTTCAGATGTCATGGAAATGGAGAAGAAAGGAAGAAAAGAATTACATAATTGCTCGTTTCCTAGAAGAAGTCCACTTTGCTATTGGATTTTTGGTGTCAGTTTTCCATCACTAAGAGATGACCTACACCTCCATCCAATCAATGCATAACAAGTTAGAAGCGGTTTTTACCAAAAACAATGTTATTATGAATCTCATCTATAAATCTTACCAGGAAACTTGTTAAAGAAACATTTCTCAGGGAGGATTTGATGTAGTGAATGAAAAAAAAGGCACAAATGGAAATGTCTTAAGGTGAATTTTTATTTCATTTTTAAATCCGAAACTCTCCATAAATAGTTTATTGTGAAAGAAATCCAAAGCCATTTTTATCCTTAAGCCATTCTTCAAAGATATATACATTTTTAGCTTTGTATCAATTTCCAGAACACAGGATTGAATGAAAACGAGAAGGACGGCAATGTGAACTCATGAATCACAGTTTTCCAGTTATTTTTCTTTTATTGCTGCATTATTAACACTAAGGAACTGCCACTTTGAATCCTTGGGAAGTGCAAATATAAATAGAGCAGGGTTACTGGGGTTCTCCCGTATTAACCTGACAAGTAGTTTATATTCTGTACAGTCTGATGCTTTTTTGCAAGAGGGAGCTGGCATTTAAGGGCCTCCAGAGGCACCAAAGCTATTGAGTTCGTAAGAACAGCCATATCTGTGAATGAACTAATTAAGCTCCTCAACGTCCTCTGCAAAACTGCCCTGACATTGTTATCTGCAACGGTGGGGGAGAAGAAAGAGACAGAAGGGGGTGGGGCGTACCTCTTCCTAAAATGAGCAAGGATTGTGCACGGTTCAAGGAAGTAAAATGAACTCGGAGGAAGTGGTGAAAAGATCTGAAGGTCTTGCTGTTCCCGTCCCGACCGGCCAGAACATGTTTCACTTTTCAGTCCAAAGCTGTCTTTGTTTTTCCACCCGTGGTTACAGCAAGGCTCATTAACATCCATAAACAAAGAGAGATGTGCTCTCTAATGAGCAAATCCTTCTGTAAAAAGGGCTCTGTCCTCGGGAAGCTGGCCATGTCGGCCAACACAGTTTCCAGCCCAGACTCATGCATCTCCAGGATAACAACTAGTCTATTCTCAACAGGCTTGTTTGCCTCCTTAATCGCCTTGTTTTCATTGTTCTTTGTGTTCCTGGACTACCTTCCCCACCAAAAATCTTGTTTCTGCCAGTCAACACTGCGATGCCCACATCCTGAAATTACTACATAACGATTGATGTAGATTTAAGACGCCTCCTCTGTGAGGGTGAATTAATGAAGAAGGAGTCAACAAAGTCCCGGGAGGTTTCTATGACACAGGACGGACGGCGGCTCAGCGATCTGCTTCGCTGGGTTCAGTGTGCAGTTGAGCGGAATCAAACAGCGGTTGAAAAAGCGACAGCAGACTTTTGCTGTGTTAACAGGTTATAATGAAACCGGCTTTTCTTCCAGGCAGAGGGGAAAAAATGGATTTCAGTCAGGCAAACAAAAGCAAACTGGTGTACGGTGTGGCATTTTGAGTTGCTCTTTCAAGCTGACAGTGGGCCAGACACTGATAAGTGATCTACCTATGGCTCAGTGGACACAACAATGCAGAATAATGATAGCAGAGCCCGAGACAAAATACCCGTAAAGCTGCTGACAATATCAAGCTGCAACCATTTCCACATGAGGAAGATGTGCGTACAACTATACCTTCACAAGAGAAAAGCAGAAGCTAAACACACTTTTTATTGAAAAGAACTGTCTTCATACAGTATGGGCTTTTATACTCAATTTATATCTCAGAATAATCTTTTGATAGAATATTTCTATTTTTAAAATGTTCAAAATCTCAAAATGCTTCGAACTTTTATTTTTCTCTTTACAAAAGATAGAGGAAAATAAATGATGAGTTGAATGTGTCAATTATGCAGCTCATCAAGTACTGTACCTCCATTCGTTCCTACCAAGAATGACAAACAAATATTCGTACAACCAAAAGACAGGCGTGACCTTTACATCGTTAGATCAGTACCTGAATCTGAATTTCTTTATGCCTCTCAGGTTCCAACTGTTTTAACGCTACACAACTGTTTTAGTTGAATTAGGATCTTTTTTTTTTACCACGGTCTGGGATAATACTTGATTCTGATTGGCTGCAGGGTGTCCATTTAAAAGTTATGAGTGACACCGAAAACAGGAAGTTCCGGTCAAATAGCTTGAATGTTCTAAGTTATTGCGGTCTAAACGCCAGTTGGTAATCGGAACAACAGAAATTGACGTAATTCCAGTTAATCACAACAGAAAGACTGTAGAAAAGATCTAACATCGACAGCAATGTTGTTTTTCTTTTGAAATGTTAGTAGTAGTAGATATTTCTAGAATTAAACGCAGTCTAGGAAACTACTTGCTTCATCATCTGGACTAAGACAAGCAGTAAGAAATGATGCTTTGTGTTACATAACATGACTGTTATATATTCCTCTTTCCTCTGCCGGTTGGTCTTCATACACCATCAGAGCAAGCTGAAGTCAACAATGACAATGGGTCAAACCACATATCAAAGAGACCGCTTCTTGTGAAAATGAGTTAAAAATGACAAGACTAAAGTAATGATAACTGATTTACTATTTATGTCTTTCGTAAGTGACTAGCGTATAAGCGGGATAATGCCCGAAGAGGTGGCCATTATCAGAATTTAATAGACTTTGCAGAAGCAACCGTTCTCCGCTTTGTGTCGGACGGTTCACGCCTCCGCATTGTCCATTAATTTCTTATAATGGACACCTCATCAGCCATTATCCCTTACTTAAAGCAAAGGAGCTTTATTTTTAATCAAGCTTCAATCTGGACGTCAAATGTAGAGATCCGTGTAGAGATCCCAATAAAAAGAATTTCCACTTCTTGAAACGGTTGCTTGATGCATCTTCACCACTAAAACCTGACAGACAAAAAAGTACCATCAGGTAAGTCAGTGCACTGCATTGAAATTACTTGATATTTCAGCCACAACTTATTGATATTTAACAAAGATTGTGATGCAAAAATCCATCACAATAGCATTGTCTTAAAGGGTCCTGTATTGTACCTGTAATCTGTAAACCAAAGTCTTATTTTGAAGGGCTGATATTATGAATCCATTTCAAAGGACTGCGCTGCATGTACACATGCCGGACACACACACACACACACACGGCCTTTGAGCCAAAGACACTGGGCCGCACAATCTCTGAAGCTTCTGTTGGCTCAGATAAAAAGGCCGAGCCCTCCATCCCACGCTCTGGATCTTCTAAGTTTGGCTCATCTGATTGCCTTCAGTGGGAGCCAGCATCAGTCACATGGAGCATGACACGCTTCCTTTGTTCTTGCAACATATTTTCATCTGCTTCTTGTTTATAAAGACTGTGTCCCTTGATTTGACATTTACCGCCCAATCTGTCCTAACAGATAAGTAGAGATGGAGTAAATGTACGAATAGTTAAAAATGATGCCAACAGCAAGCGTCTTTAGACTGTTGGGTTCCATGAAAAGGAAAAAGTCCCTGAAATAAAAAATAAAAAAAAATCATAAATTTTTAACCAATATTCCTAACTTTCCAATTTTTGTATGATAGAAAAAATCTATGCTATTATTACCTGCAAAGATGGCTATTCTCATAAATTTAAGACTTTCTAAAATTTGTATTACAGCTTTTTTTCTTAAATAAAAAATCACTTTTGTCTATAAAATATAATATTGTGAGGGAATTTTTTTAGTGCAGCAAATATCATGACTAATATATTCATACACCAGAGATTTACATTTAAATTTTGTGAATTTACAGTAAGTCATGCAGCACACACATTGAGTGCACAATGTCAAATCCCACAGAGAAGAAATAGAAACACAACCTTGCCAATACGGGCGTGCCAAGAAAACTAAGAGCATTTCTTTATCACCTGTCAGCATGCATGGATCATCAGCAGAACAAATTCGGTTCCCCAAACCACAGCACACGCTCTTTTGGTATCAGTTCTCTTGCATGGCATCATTTCTGAACCGTCAATTGGCCTCAAATAATTACAGAGCGACACAACTTTGCAACCATGCTTGCTCATTAAAGCAGCACAACAGCACATTATGTGAAAGTGGTGGTGGTGGTGTGTGTGTGTGGGGGGGGGGGTACAGAGTAAAGTGAGACAGCTGTCAATCAAGAGAGCGGCTCTTCACTCCAGAGGCTTAATCAGGATGGGATGCATGAGAAAAACAGTAACGTGTTAACAGCAGGTGCTGCTTATTTACAGACTTTTGGAGGAGAAGGAAAAACAAAGGATGCATCTATATTATGCAAAACAACAATGTCTTATTTCACAACATTGGACTCAGTTTCGTTCATGCACACGTGTCTAATTCATTCAAAACAGCAACTAAAAAAAAAAAAAGAACGGTCTGAAAGACAGTGAAAGTGTAACGCTCAACGTGTTAATTGCAAAAATTTGAAAAATATGTTGCACTGCTCGCAGAAAAACCAACTGCATGAGTCTCAGCTCGTGCAACAGAGACAAGAGCAATGAGGTTGAAGTGCTCTCCCATCCCAGCAACAACACTTCACACTGTGGCCCCGCCTCCCTCCCAGCCTCCCTAGCCCTTCACCTTTGTGTGCTGCCCACGCTCAGCACAAACCACTCCTGGATCTTTTCTTCAGGAGCGACTCTTCAACGGTTCCCTTTGTGCGCAGAGGGATAACAAGTTACGGAAACCTCCTGATCCCGGCCGTTTCAACGTAAACATAAGACAGATAAAAATCCTCTTACAAAGTTTAAGTTGGGTCAAATTGAGCCATCCTTTTTATTTTCCTCCAATCTCTCGAGAGCACCATGCTTTTAAAAGCACGATGTAATCTTCAGAGCTCAGCAGAACTTTATTTTCCCTCCAACTGACAGCACTTAAGCTCCAGCTATTAAGTACCAATTATGCTGAAGACCGTTCTTCACTTTAGGAGGTTTTCTATAAGAAGTTTGGTTGATGTTAACGTCTTAGTTTTCAAGAAAAATGGTAAAATGTCACCAGGGGTTTGAATTCCAAGCAATCTTCAGAGAGTTTTAAAAAAAAAAAAGGACCTGCTATCAGCACAAGAGAAAAACGTACTTTGTTCCATCCTTTTCCACAGGAGCCCGACTCCCTGAAGCAGAATTTTACAATTTAATTAGATCATATTTGACACATGAGCTTGATCAAACGGTCCACAGAGTCTGTGCCACACTGTCAAAGTAAAAGCCTCTAAATGTTGCTTCTATCTTCTTACCTCCAAGCTGGATTCACAAAAATATACAGACTTTTTTTCAATAAATAACCACATTTCATCCATGAATGTTGTCCCTTAAAACCCACTTCGATCCTCTCGATCGGTCGAGGAGTTACCATATGTCAAAGACTGTAAACTATGTAGGTGTCATTGGCAACATCTTTGGTGTTAAAAAAATATAGGAACACGTTAAAAATACAATTTTTATTGGAGTGGGTCCATAAAAAAAGAACCGTGAACAAACAACCAAAGCCTTTTCTCTGCTTTTCAACCTTTTTTTTTTTACTCAAGATCTTTAAACAAAAAGAAAATAATTATTTTATAACCGCAAATAAAAGTATCTTTATGTTTTTCAATAAGCACTTGAAAGCACCAAAATCTGACAAACGTATGAAAACATAAACAGAGTAATTTAAGACCTTGAACCAGAAGATTTTAGCCACCCGAGTTTGCAGAGAAATAATAAAATCTCAGTTCTTTTGGTTTAAAAAACAAAGCACAAAAAACAGTGGAGCCACAGCAGAAGCCTCAAGAATGTCTTCAACAGCAATTGGGCCAATTTAGACAGTAAACAAGAAAACTGCACATGGAGCACATTGACTTATTTTTTTTCCCTCGTTCTCAACCCAAAAGCTGAGCTACTTGACAACACAAAAACGTCCGCCAATCCCAGAGTTCCCTAGATGAGTTAGCTGCCATTGCTAAGAATTACATCATTAGTCACTCCAGGGGGAGGGACAGGCGAAGGAACCCGTGTTCACACACACAGAATCTCATTGGCGGTTAAGTATAATGTGCAGATGTACAAAAGCCAGACAAAAGCCATTTTTTTAGAAGAATGACTTAGGAAATGGCTTCTGATGCAGGTTCCTCTGAATGTCTGTCATCATTTCCCACTTTGTGTCTGATGTGTTTACCTAAACACCAGGTATCAAAGCAAAAAAAATAAAAAAATAAAACGACTTTTACTGTTTTAAAACCAAAAGCTACATGTTTGTACGATGTATGTTTTTCAGTTTAAAATAATATACGTAGTGTAAATATACGACACTCATAGTTTCAAAGTTATGACTTCTCTTGAATTTTCGACTTTGTAATCATCATTTTAAAAGAAACTCTTGCTTGTGAACTGGCCCCAACCCTCCGTCGTACCAAAGACTTTCTGCTAACTATTAGATATGTGGCTGCAGTGTCAATGTCATTATTATGCAGTAACTTTCCCCAAGAGTTGGAAAAATTGAATCCCATTTTCCACACATCTATTTTGTCCTTTTGTTGACATATACATAACACACTCAGAAAAGACTTGTACTACAAGTGATGAAGAGGAGGGAGCTTCTTTGTCACATTCAGAATAGTTGAGCCCATTTCTTCTTTTTATTCATTTATTTTTTGCAAATGTCTTGCACACGTAAAAACTTTTTAACTAGCAGCATTATGAAGAAAGGACCTGAACAATGACCATACAAAAGGACCTCACACCTGCCAGCTTCTAGTTCAGTCTCCAATGGATTGAAAAGGGTCTGTATTTTTTTATTTTACGTTTCTTTTCCTTGTGTGCGAACAAGTTGTAAAATTGTCAGATAATTCCTGCATGTTTTAGGCTCTCTTCTTGCTTGAAAATGCGGCTCTCTCACCATGCACATTTGCTGTCTTTGTGGCTTCAGTTTTTATTTCCGCAAATCAAAGACATTCGCACATCCCGGCCCCACTGTGCAAGAAAATGAGCTGTCCTCATCAGGTGGTTTCACCAGAAGGCTTCGGGAGCAGGAAGTCCTCCCTGCCTGGCAAACACATACAGCAGGTGTGAAGGTATGATCTCAGTGAAACTGCTGTAGCCTCGGAGCAAACGGCTTTAAACGGTTACAATTGTCTTTGTACAAGTGGAGAAAATTCGCTTTGTAAATGAAACTGCTGAGTTCCAGCATGAAAACTAAAAGATGGGGTTAAAAAAAGATCTTCTATTTTTCAGTAATGAGGTTTAATAAGGAGTGGCATTATTTAATTATAAATTCTTTTAGCCTTAAAGTCATTAAAAATGACTATGTGTGAGGGCAAAGTAGTGATGTTGTGTTTTTACATTTCCCATCTGTCTGTTCCCTTCCAGGTAATAATAAGCTCAGTGCTGACAGAGATCACAGCCAGAGATGAGACCAATGAAGTGTGATAAGGAACAAAAAAATAAGAACGGAATTGCTTATCTTCAGAGGGATCTGGCCCATTATTGTCTGCAGTCATCAGCTCATGAAAAAAAGACAATGGGGTGAGCTGTGGAAATACAAAACATTTTCCTTTTAATTGGGCCTTTCTGACCACAGGAATTCTGTACATGTTGAAGTGAGATCTTTGTCTCTCCGTATCCACACCACAAAAAGTGAACACTTTATTTCCTAAACACCGGATTTTATTGTGTGCTTAAACTCCAATGTCACTTTGACTGCGTTTTGGGTCTGTACTTTGTAAACTTTGGCCATTTTAGTCAAGATGTTTTATGAATAAAGGGAATGATAATCTCTACAGACAATTGTAATTGTCTGAAACAATAGAAAAATACTAGAAAATAAACCTATTAGAATAATTTTGCCACGTTCACTTTTTAAGTTGAAAAGCATCACTTAGCATACCTAAGGCTGTTTTCAGACTGGAAGAGTCAGTTTGGTCCGGATCGAGTCCCGAACCCTGTGCTGGGTCTGTATTCAGACTGCCGTCTACCAGAGATTTCTGACTCGAAACGAAAAACCGTGACTAAAGATCTCTTCAGTCATTGGCTAGGAAATATGACGCTGGGGCAAAGCAACAAGAGAAAGAAATTATGGAAGTCCTGCACTTTGCTTCAAACTTTATATCTTACTGACCAATTTTGAACATCTGTATCAACGTCCAGTGCAACACTTTTTACTTTGGTATGCTGGAGGCATGCCGCCAGGCGGCTACTGAGGAGACGAAGGCTAAGAAGGGACACCGATAATCTCAGAATCTCAGAAGCGGAGCTAAGTCCAAGTGGAAACGAACAGAGACCACCTCAAAAGATGAGGCAGAGAGCAGTTCCTGGTCCTGGACCAGAGTCCACTTGGATCTATTCAGACTGAAAATTTGTTCCAGAATTATCGAGGGAAACATACTTTATGTGTTCAGTCTAAATGTGTCTAGTCTGAGTGCACCCTAAATGACACTGGAAATGCAGCCAACAGAAAGGAACATTTAGGTACAGTACTTTAACTTTTACCTGAGTCGTTTTTGTGAGTTTTTAGGAGTGCTTGGTCCCATTTTGAATTTTCAAAACTTCTGAACCGGTATCTCTCAAGTGGAACAGAAGTGTTGTTGGATTATGGTGATTGTGGGAAACAGTTGTAGGAAGAATAATAAAGACTTTTATGTAACTTCCTCAAAAGTTTAACCTTCGAAGCACCATGCCTTCAGCTTTTCAGTTTACTTTTACAATAAATTTTACGATCTGGTCCTGGAGTCTGACGGTTTAGAAAAAGCTTGATTAAAGTCAAATGTTTTTCTACAAATTATTTACACCTGGCTATGAGCATTTGCTGAACCCCTATCATGATTTTTTTTGCTTTGTCCAAATGTAGGGACTGCTTCAAAGTAATTGTCTCATTGTCCTGTCCTCGTTGACCCCTGCTGCTCACAGCAGATGGCCACTATTGGCTGTATCGGAGAACTGGATCGAGCGAGTGTGACGTCACCCATAGAAAATGACCTCTTTATGGCATCAAACATATGAAGTCATCATTTTTTCGCAATATGGATGCCACCATGTTGATGCCAGATTGGTCTGAGCCAACGTTACTATGGCAACCACTCTGACAATTAGAAAACTGTGAAACGTTTCGAACGTTCAATCTGAAACTACCTACTTTAGAGGCATCTGATTTCTAACTTGAATGACCGAAACTACAGTAAAAATATCATAAAAGCAATGAGTTTTAATGAGAATAAAGAATGGTTAATCTATCAAATAGAATGACTGACTAATAACTGTTTATTTCTCTATAGAAGTCTATGGAATTTCGGCCTCTTGGAGCCAGCGGGTACTTCCTGTTAGGAACACCGGGGGGGGGGATCACAGTCAGTCAGTGAAGTCGATCCATCTCTCAGTCAGAGTACATGGATTACACAAAAATAATTTGATGTAATCTGTCATTTACAGTAATCAGAACTGTGAAAAAACAGTAAAAAAATAACTAAACAAAAAATGTATTTATATTACTGTATTTAGAAAAAAACTAATGATAGTTCTTTTTTTTGTATCCTTAGCTTGGTTTGATTGTTTTGTTTGTGTAACTATAACCTTTAACTGTGAACGAACGTCATTTTAAATAAACTTTTTAAAAAATTAAACAACCACAGCCTCAGCCAAGCAGCTTGTGTTAACAACAATGGAAACTCCCTATGAAATGTTTGCACACGGAGCTGTGTGGAAGACCCCAGCAACATGCATGGGTGTGCACATGCAGTGTTTTTGGAAACAAGAACCAGCTTTAGGGATCACTGCTGTTGTTTCGTTTCTCAGCTCAAGAAGGTTTAGCTAAACAAAAGAGCAATCAGGCAAAACTTTCGCCTACGTGTGCATGAAAGGTTGGTGGCCTTTAATGCATTTTAGCCAAATATACATCATCGTTGTGTGACCTCTAATTATTGCTGTACTATATGCCTTTAGATTTTCTTTCAGCTATTTAATTTTAAAGAAATAAATTGTGAAACTGAGACAAAAATACATTTAAATAGCTAAATGCCATCTTTTGACTAATGGCTCTTGTGGGAGGAAAGTGCATTAGGACACTGGCATACTAATATATTAGAACTATACACTATCATTTATGCTCACAATATCAAAACCAAATAAAAAAAAAATCAGCGTTTTAGTCCTCCGGTCCATTCAAAGAGTACACGGACATCCAGCTGGGATTGGTATCCACAGAAATGGATGATCCCCCTGGAAGCTCTGACCCAACTTGGCAGCCTTACTAAAAGCAGCTCAGCAGAAAAAAGCAAAAGTAGCAGTGATCATCATGTTGGAAAGCCCATAGAGGTTGGGTTAAAGGCTTGTGTTAAAGGGTGTCCCAGCACTCGTCTGAATATCCAGCATCACCTTTCATAATCTCACAAGCAGCACGGCTGTTAACCTCAATGCACCCGCAGCTACGAAGACGGCTGAGAGCCAAACACTCCCAGACATGTTTTCACCTCACTGAAGGCGATCATAAGGCTTGATAGCATCAAATATTATATGAACTCTTCAGAAGATGATAATAGTTTGCTCAGGGAAGATGTCAGGCGATATTAAAGAGAACAGAACACAATAGAACTGAATAATAGAGGGTTACTTGAGGGTTAGAGCCATTTGAATAGGTAGATGGGCAGAATCTGTTACCGACGATTACCAAGAAAATTCAAATTGATTTGAATTGTCAGATTATTTAACCAAAAAAAAAAAAAAAATCATGCCATTATAAAGGTTCATTTAGGATTAATTCAAAGTTGGGTTTGTTTCCACCCACTATGATCATCTTTTGTTCTTTTAAAAGCATTCCCAGTGATCTTCTAATCATAATTATGCCATGTTTTAGCCGAAACTCCAAAAACCGGTGTTGTATACTAAGATATAGGCTCTGCAGAGCAGCAGTAATTTGCCTCCGAGTTGTGGGTGGGACCAATGGTGAGGAGCAACCCCACCTTCCTTTTGCATCCTCTATAAGTTATAACACACTCTCCCACTAGCTTACAGCCCCTCCCACCCAAAACCTGACATTACTGGTGCAACAAAAATGGCAATATCTGAGCTATCCAGCAGTACAGATTTGAGACAGATTCCAGCTCAGAGGAGGAAAACCAAGACGTACATGGATCTATTTGTCTCTGCAAAAGGAAGTATCAGAATGGAGCAGAGCAGGGAGCTTCTGAGCTGCCAGTGGTCTTTTTTAACCTCACAAAAACAATTTTTGTTAATCAACATTTTTTTTATTTGCTCCCGATTCACAATGAGTTGAATAAAAATACTCAGAAATTTGATTTAGAGCTTAATTTTCTTAATACATTTCATGCGTCATCAGAAAAAAACTACAAGAACATGTTAACAAATTTCCCACGTGTGGGATCAATAAAGTATTTCTGATTCTGATTCTGATTAAAAACATAAATAAAGAACATTTTCATTAGATTGAATCTGTAAGAAGGTCTTTGAGGTAACATACAGGACCAAGCAGACGTTAGGTAAGGGGATGGGATTGAATTTGAAAGAATAAAACCCTGTTGAGTTTTTTTTCTCTTTACCCTTTCACAGTCAGTCCTCTGTAGGACAGCATCAGAGCTTTCACAATGAAAAATCACACATAGTCCCCTATTCATGCTCTGATTAATATGCAAAGGCAGACGGTCCTCATCCAACAGAGGACATAAAACAGCCAGCCGAGTCATTTTGAACTTTTGCTGGAACGATCAGCACTTTTAGATCTTGGAGCTCTGTGATATAGTTGGTGTTTATGGACAAAGGAAGCATGTTTCGTTAGCATTTCAAACCACTTTTTTAACCTTTGCATGAACTTTTATCATCCGTGGAGATGCAACAGCTGCTCTTGGCCTCCCAGCAAGTCAAAAAATGTGTTCTATTTTTGTTTTGCTGTCTTTAAGCCGAGTACATACGATCACAACGTACGATAACAGCCCAGCAAAAACTGTCTTTAAGTTATTGGTGCATGACATTCCACTAAAACGACCACACATGAAACTGATAAAATGCATGTTAAAACTAGAAACAATGCAATTCCATTAACAAAGTGCAGGGAAAAGTCAAAAGGAAGAAATCAGAATTCAAACTTTGTTTTTTACCAAAAACAGTAAAAAATAATGCACATTTTAAAGGTTTTTTCGATTTCTTAAAGTATTTTGATGTTAAATAATTTCAAAAAATAAATGAGCCACAGTCAAGTATTTCAGTGGGTGAAAGCAGTTTGTTTTCCTCTGCTTTTCGAGCGAGTTTGATTTAGCAAACCATTTTTTCTTGTGCTGCAGGACCAAATGGAGCACCTCTTTAGGGCAACATGTCAAAAACAACCACCCTCCTCTGCAGCTCCAGAGTAAAATCCTAATTTCAGAAGAAGACAACAGACTGTTGAAACTATCCTGAAAAACGTGGTCCAACAGGAGCAACTGCTGTGTTGGCAAAAGTTGGTTTCATGTTTACTCAAAGTTGTCCACACATCCCTTTCAATTCTGCTACAAACATTGTGTAACTGCTGAGGAAAGTTGCAAAGATCCTCAATCTACTTTTATTCAGAGAGCAAACCCAAAGAGCCTTATAATTTTCCCTTGTTTGGCTGCTTTTTCCAGCTCGCCTAAGTCAAAAATAGCTCATATTATTTACGGAGCGGCTTTGAACTCACCACAGTTGTAAGAGTCCCATATGTTAGCCATTTAGGAATTGGGTATTTTCCCTCCCAGAACGTTGAGTTGTTCGTTGACTTCTGTTTCGGAGCTGATGTAAGTACGCTGATTCAAATCATTGAACGGTGACCATTCATTGGACTTTGTTGAATTCTTCTGCACCAATGATTTCCTTTTTTTTAAAGAAATATCACTCAGATGGCACAGTACAAAGTAACACTTAGGCTTAATACACAAACGCCTAGCCCAAGTGCAGTTTGGGAAAACTACCTCCTTTTGGTTTCACACAAATGAAGAAAGAAAGCAGCCAGGTGTTCGTAATCAAATCCTCTTGATGAATTGATCACCGGCAGGTGTTCAGACTTCTAGAAAAACAGACTTTTCTGCAAGTGAGGCAGAACACATCTCCAGAGAGGAAAATAAAAATGATCTTGAAGATGTCTGGCCATTAATCTGTGCAGTGTATGCGGTAGCTTACAAACCCTGAGGCCTAATTATTCTATGGTTTACAAGATTTTCCTCAGGTTTAAAATGCATAACAGTTGAATGTAACCTCAGGTGGGGCTTCATCCCAGAAACCCCCAAAATATCTAAAGCTAAAATTCAAGACATCACCTGAATGAATGAGAACTGAGCTCCATGATTTGAGCTCTCAGGGGCTCCGCTGCACCAATTGTCCCGCCCACAACCACGAGGCAAATTTCTAATGAACTCCTGCTGTTCTGCAGAAACTATGTCCTAGAAAACTATGCAGGTTTTTTGTTTTATTTTGGCAAAAAACGGCATACTCATGATTAAAAGAGCACTGGGAACTATTTGAAAATAGCCGAATAGATGAAGTCTTTAAATCCTTGTTTCCACTGGGCGACACGGTCCGGACCGACTTAGAATGGTCCAGGCAATTCAGGCAAGCGTTTCCAGTTTCTACCGTCACTGCGCATTCGGGCATAGACTAATCGCATAGCTTTGCGTCAGCAACAACAAAAGCAAAGCTTTGTGGATGTCTATACTACAAGTCATTTAATGTTTGAGAGAAGATTGCGGGCAGTGGAGAAGAAAACGCTGGGGCGAGTTTGGCACTTTCTTTTGTCGTAATGACCTTCCGATAGTAGCTCCGCCCTAACTTTTCCATTTCATTTCTCTTTGGACCTACAACCAACGGGGGCCCGCTTCAATCTGACTCAATGGGTCCATTTTATAATTTAGGGGCGTCCCTGGTGCAGTGGTAGGGCGGTTGACCCATGATCGTAAGATTGCAGGTTCGATTCCTGCCTTGCACGCCCATGAGTCGAAGTGTCCTTGGGCAAGACACTGAACCCCACCTTGCCTCTGGTGGTAGGCGGGCGCCTGTGTTTGGCAGCGGAGCGACCACCAGTGTGTGAATGTGTGAGTGAATGTGTGTGTGACTGGGTGAATGGGTCTATGACTGTAAAGCGCTTTGTCCTTGTAGGAAGAAAGGCGCTATACAAGTATACGCCATTTATAATGAAAACGCACAAAATATCGGATCGGACCGTCCTGCTTTGTGGAAACGAGGCTTAAGCGAAACCAAAGTCAAGGTGATTGGAACTGGAGCAGAGCAAACCTTTCACACCACAACTGCATGAAGTGGTGCCAGAATGATGGGGCTTTTTGTCAGGAGTGGGGCAACATATTCACACCAAATCTGTTCTAAACATGTGTGTTTACCAAAATACTCTGAAGCCACGTGTGCCGGCACGTGTTCCCAGATAATGTCTGGCTGTAAGGATACATTCGAGGAAAACAGAACTTGAACAAAAAGGGAATAACTATGATTTTGAGTAAAAGCAACAGCATTGAAGTGTTAGTCGAGAAAAGTTTAGTGACCAATGCTCCACATTACTTCGGTCAAAGCGGTCCAGCTGTTTCTAACTTCATTTTATAAACAATAAAAAAATGACACCAGGCTTTACCTCTGCAGTATCAAAGTATTTTTTCAAAGTGTACTTTCATTGAGGTCGGTACTTTCTTTCCTCCATTTCCTCTCTTATTGCTTCTCTATGATTGCTTGCTCTCCTCAACCCCCTGCCAGCCTCCTCTCACCTTTCTCATAATACAAGCCTGTGTGCATTACTGAGCACACTTTACAGTAGGTGGCAGTATACTACAGATTCAATTTCTGCAAACAAGAGGAAAGGATTGCACAATTAATAAGCAACTTTTACCAGAAAAACTGGGTAAAATATCTCAAATGAACATCTATGGTCCACCTTAAAAGACAACGTGCTCAGCGGTTTTGTCTGTGAGGCTTCGTCTGAGTCATAAAGAGAGAAATATAAATATCACAAGAAATTAACTGCTCATAATGTTGGATGCAGAAAAAGAAGCAGTTCAACTTTGCTTTGAAGATTCCAGATCCAAAAGGAGCAGATGGGCGACACCTTCCAACACTAAACTGCACCGATTACCTTCACTATGCCACACATTCACTTTTGTTGCCGCCACTGACCTAAAACTTACCAATCTTACAGCCTTACACCTGAGAGTAATCTCAAACGGCCCGTGTATGGAAGTTTCTCTTATTAATTATTCTTCATCACCTCACACGCCTTCGAATTTCCAGCCTAAGGAAGACGTTTTTGACAAGAAAGGCCGGCGTGTGTCCACTACTCAAAATTTCATTGGATCCACACTGGCAATAATTCAGTTATTTCTTGAGCGGTGATGTGGTCCTGCATTCTAATGTGTGTTGCCAGCCTCAAAATTTAATTATCACCCAACTGCATGAGAAACTGGAAATCAATAAATGTAATTAAATTGCTCAGCCCTCAAACTGTGCGATGCTGTCATTACCCCTTCCATGTACCCAGGTTCTATCAAATAATGTGATCAATTTGTCTGAATTTCACCCTGTTGCAACGGGAGAAGGCAAAGGCACAGGTGTCTAATTGTCTCCCTCTTGGTTCCTTTCTCCTCGCATCCAAACGGCAGTAAATTGTGGGAGGAGATTATCTGTTCAGGATCATGAATCATATGGAATAAAAGGAACACATCTTCAATTGTTCTTGCTAGGTCGTCTGTCAGAGTGGGTTAGAAGATGGCAAAACGATCTAAAAATAAAGGCATCTTACAAAAAAAAACTTTTTTGTAGATCAGAACTCTGTCAATATCCTTCAGCAACTTCAAATTATTATTAAAGGCCCACTGTGATGAAATTTTCTGTTTTTAAACATGTTCTTGTGGCATTTTTCTGATGATGATGCACATATATTAAGAAAATTGAGCTCAAAATTGCATTTCTTTATTCAAATTATTGTAAATCAGGAGCAGAAAAAAATGCTGTTTGAAATGGCGGGCCCACTCTGCAGAAGCTATGTCCTAGTAAACAACACAAGTTTGTTTTTTGTCTAAAAAACCAGCATAATTATGCTTAAAACAGAGTTCAACAGACTCACACAGGCCCAGAGGGTCCACCATCTCACTGGAGCTTAAGGGGACCTCCTACATCCACTCACTTCATAAAAAGGCCCAGCAGAGGTTGTTCTTCCTGTGACAACTTAGGAAGTTCAACCTGCCTCAGGAGCTGCTGACCATCTTCTACACTGCAAATATCCAGACTGTCCTGACCACATCTATCATGGTCTGGCAACCAGACACGACGGGGACAGCCTGCATAGAACCATCAGGTCATGGATCATTGGTTCCAACCTTCCCTCCATTCAGGTCCCCTCACACCCTGGAAGCAATCTTTTCAGTTTCCTCCCGTAAGGGCGGCGTTTCAGAACCATGTACGCCAAAACCCTCATCACAAAGACAGCTTCTTCATAACTCCTGACCAGTCAGAGTATGGAACCACAAACAAACTGTTAAACTGCCATAACTGTTGTATTTATCTTTTTCTTCAAATTTTGTATACCTATTTTACCTTTGCCTTGTCTGTTTCACAAGAGCATAAAGGCACCAAAGCCAAATTCTTTCTATATACCTGGGCAATAAAGCTTTTTCTGTTTCTGAATTTAAAAGACCACTGGGAACTCTTTGAAATAACTCAAAAGATGACCAGACTGGGTCTTTAAATAATGGAAATAAATGCAAACTTTTCCACTGCGTGTCAAGCTTGGTGCAAAATCTAACGGTTCTTCTTTGAAGCCTTAAAAGATAATCCCTGTCTTACATCTCAGTGGAAGGGAGCAGGCGTGCCCTTTACAAATGACTTTGAAAAATCCAAGTGACAAATACAAGATGAAAAGCGGTTCTGAATGAGGAGAAAAACTAAAAGTTGAGGTTTAAAAAAACACCACCTCATTACTACATAAACTGATTGTCTCTTTCCAATGACCCCTGGGGATCCTCAAACCCCACGAGCTTCAGTGTTTAGAATAGAAATGGGGGGGTGAATGAGAGGAGAGGGATGCGGGTGACTGAGAGGTAGAGGATCTGCTAAAAGGGGAGGTGGGAGGGGGTCTGCGCGCGCTATATAACCACAGAAGCTCGTGGATTGGGTCCTTTTGTATAGATTGAAAGACTATTCAGTTGATCTCAATGGATGACGACTCTTTCTCCAAGCAAACCGGTAAAATCCAGGTCTGCAGGTTCCGTTAACACGAACGTTCTGCGCGCAAAACCCACAGCGGTGTCCGGTTCGGAACCTCGGGTTTCCACATGGGGAAACAGGTTCGGTGGCACAACCAACAATCTAGACAGAAACGCTCAATTCTGGAACGATCTGTGGATGAATTGTGCGCAAAGACGCACGAACGTATCGATCCAAAACAGCCACGTTTGATTGGAAAGCCAAAATATCTAAACTCGTTTGTGAATCTGAAAATGAATTAGAAAAATGACAAAAACAGTGCGCCTCTGCGCTCCCCCACCTCCCCAGAAAGAAGGAGAAAGAACCAAATCGGACTTTTGGATCAGTTTTCACAGGTGAAACTAACGTCTCCATCATGTAAATACATATAAGAGCGCAGGAGAAAGAGAAGTGCAGCTCCGCAGTCTCTGCAGCATCTCATCTTCTCCTCTGAAGATGAAGTCGAGTTTGGAGTGGAAAGAAATGATTAGAAAAAGGAGGAATATTAGTGAGTCCTCATAACTCTGTGGTAGAAACAGAGGGTGGAGGGTGGGGGGTCGGACCTGCTCTGTTTCTGCGGAGATGTTAAAAGAAAGGCACCGAGGCGCGCGGCTCCAAGTGGAAGTGGAACCCGCGCGCTTTTTGGTCACTCCGTGGATCATGTTCGGAGCTCGAACGCTCTCCTGGAGAGAAACTTTCCGAGGTTTGTGGGGCTGAACGCTCGGCTGGAATCTCACGGCACTGACTGTCCGGAGAGAAGGGATGCCGCCGGAGGGGGACGCAGAGGATGTTGCTCCAGAATGGAGCCCGCTTGGCCTGCGAACACGCAGATTTCCCCTGACCCACAGCCTGCGTGCACCCACGCAAACCTGCTGGCGGCAAACAAAACTGCTCACCTTTGCAGCCAAGGAAAAGCAGTCCCCAGATGATGTCCCTCATTTGAAGCATGGCCATGTGTCACAGATATCCTCCTCGCAGAAGAGCCGGACTTTCCACGCGCGCGTTGTTGCTTCTTAGTGGGGGGGAAACACCGAGCCGCCTCTCCACAGACAACAACTGCCACAGGATGGATTTTTGGTCCTTGTCGCTACCCGTGTTCGCGCCGCGGCACAATGAGTGACAAGCAGCAGCAGCACCAGCCGTAGCACGTACCCGCGCACACATGCACTGAGCAGATACCAGCACGAATTACTCCGCCCGGTAAGCCACAGAGAGGAGAGAGGAGGCGGGAGGGCGGGAGGCAGGGAGGGAGGGAGAGAGAGAGAGGAGGTGGATGGAGAGTCAAAGTAGTGCGCGGCTGCGCGCCGCGGCGCGGAGACAGCAGATGGTCAACACGGATTTTATTCGGATTAATAAGATTAAAAACTTACAAAGTGTTGTTTGGAAAGACCCAATGCAAGATTCTGATTCTGAGCGGCGGTGTCACCAAAACACAATTAGACTCAGAAAATAAACACATCAAAACGCCCGTTTGTCTCTAAATAGAGGTGAGCTTTAGCAAAACCAGTGGCGCACCGAAGGGGGCCTGTGTTGTAGGTGTGTTCCACATTTAACCATTTACCATGAAATTTTAACATTCCATGAAATAATGAATACATAATTGCAAAAATAGATCTTTGCCTCCACTTATTTTATGGAAGTGATGTGCTAGTTTCAAAATTGAAGACTCCAATCTCCACCTATAGGGGGCGGTAAATACCTAAAGGTGTTCTAGTAGCTACAAACGCCATTCAAGAAATCCTACCTTAGATTATCCGCGTGCCAAACTGCCACAATTTAAACATTTTTTATATTAGGTAACTATTAGCTTACTCCCTAAAATCTCCAAAGATAACACAAGTTGGGTTGTTTTTAACCCAACTCAGAGGTTTAAAAGGGGCTGGCTTTTAGCTGTTTTATTTTAACTCCAAAAAATTGTTTGACTCCGGGCTGCTCCCTGTTCCCTTCTCTACCTCTGTGCCGGTCCCAAGCCTGGTTGCTTTGAGAGGGTTGCGTCAGGAAGGGCATCCGGCGTAAAACATTGCCAAGTTTACCATGCGACTTGTTCGCTGTGGCGACCCCTGATGGGAAAAGCCGAAAGAGAAACAACATTTTAACTCCAAAAAATTAAATTTAGGCTAAAAAAACATAAATTGAGTTCAAATGAAACTACTATAACTCAAAAAATTTGTACTGCTCCAAAAAGTAGTTGGATAATATATCCTGCCACGGAGAACCAAAGAATGGGGTTGAAGAAAAAAATAAGTGTTTTAAGAGAGTAGTGCCTGCACACACTTTAGTTCTGACTTTTCTTTATTCTGATCTATCAATTCAAAGAGAGTCGGGAAACATAAAAAAGGCTTTTTTTAATTTGGTTTATATAGTTTCTTTAGCTTTTATTGAGCATTTTGGATTAATCTGTTATATTGCGATAAATTTGCTTGTAAGTAAGATAACGTAAATCAATTTATGTTAAAATTTTAAGAAACAGGCAGTTTATTTCTTAAATATTCAAGACTCTCCTGCATATTGGGTCCCAACATATCAGCTAAACTTAATTAGAGCTACCACAAGGAGCAGCAGAGCCGCTGGGGATCTTAGGCCCCATGAAAAAAATGTAACAGGGCCCCTAACACAGCGGCAATTTTTATGCAGTTTTACATACAATTATGCATCATGATGGGAATTTTCACTATCGTTATCATCTTTGTAACAAAGCATGACAACTGACATGTACAGTGTAGGACGTACTGAGCACTCTGAACACAACTGAATTTAGTTTGTCACAATTCTTAACAGTAAAACTGATTCTTAAGTAAGAAAAAAACGTTTTCATGAAAAGACATGATCAGGGGAGAGAAGAAAAAAAAACTCAGATAAAAAAAGCACAATCAAAATACAAAACGTCCATAAATGATTTGTCATAATTTCAATAAAACTCAAATTATGAGTGAATAACAAATTAGTACATCAAGCTTCTTTTTCCAACCTTTTAACTTTGCTTACATTGTTCACCCAAAGCCCAATGTCAATTCTTCTCTCATGCAAAATCACCAATAAGTTCTTTGAAGTCCAGCCTTGTTGCCAACTGACTTCCAAATGAAATGCCACAAACAAACCTCTTTTTTTTATGAAATACTGGGAGACATATTTTTGACCCTTCAACTCCATTTCCTCTATTAATTATTTTTCCCTCCTTTTTTGGCTTCCTTAATTTAGAGGCATCTACCTCACATTTGGGATTTACGGTCCTTTTTACGGAGCAGAATCTTTCAGATCGGCTTGGTTCAAAGAGCCGTTTAAACGACTGCCTCATTTGGCTCTTTTTATGTTTATTAACTTTTAAAAAGCTAGGCTGGTGTTTATTCATTTAATCCTGGAAATAACCCCAGAGACGATTGATGAGCTTGAATCCTCATTTTACTTATTTATCTGACATGTGTGCATTTTGACAGAACGATAAAACACAAACTTTGTTTGCCAAAGTTTTTATCCGACTCAACTGTACTCCAAAATAGATATTTTAGATTTGCCTCTGAGGTAAAGAAAGTGAGAGACCTTCTGGTCAGCAGACTTCTCCAAGTTGTGTCATGCTGCTATTTTTTTTTTTTTTACATAGCAAACAATTTAATAATTTAAGTGAAATCCTTGCCAAATTCTGCCATTCTATAGAACATTTTATCCTTTTACGGCTAACATATAATCAGGAACCAAAATCTTGACTAAAATGTCTAATTCAGAGAAAGAATCCCATAGATCATGGCTGTAGTGAGCTTTCCTTACATGGTGGCAAGGATTTCCCTTTGGGACAGGATGTGAAGATCGGACATCCTGAAAAAAATCAGCTTAAAGTAAAGATACAATTTATCTACAATCAGGTTGTGTTCCTGCTTGTTTTTATCTTTGCATCTCCTGTCTGGTCACACCTTCAGGTAATCAGCAGCAGGAAGGGTAAGAGTATCTGGAAAGCACTCTGGGACAGCGACGCTCCAAGCCTGGGATTGTTCTCACCTGCTCTACATTGAGAAGAAGCAGTCGAGGTGGTTTGGACATCTGCCAGGAATGCCTCCAAAATAGCTACCCAGAAGCCTTTGTGGTTAAGTGCTGCAGGCATGTCTGGGTCTGTGGTTAACTTTGGACGTGCTGGGGAGGTCATATCTGGTGAACAGTTCATGATGGATCATGTAAAGGGGAATTTTAATGAAAGTTTGCAAAGAAAATGCAGTTTTCAAAGTATATTTCAGTTAGCAATTTTACATTTCTCACTACCACTACTTTATTTATTTATTTATTTATTTATTTATTTATTTATTTTATTTATTTATTTATTTATTTATTTATTATTTATTTATACCAGATAGTACACCATCACACTGAATGAAAATAAGGGGGGGGGGACTCTTATTTTCTAATTTTGAAAAAACAAGTGTTGCAGCAACAATTTAATCACATCTTTAGTCCTTGGCTGTTGGCTGTGGATCTATTAAACAAAAAGAAAGCTGAATTCCCCTTAATTCTGCTTTTTTGTCAAACCAACAGACAAACTAACACAGATGAAAATGTTGGTGTTTTTGTCATGTTCTTGTGGCATTTTTCTAATGATGGAAGACATATAGTAGCAAAATAAAAACCAAAACTGCATTTCTGAGTATTTCTTTTTTTCGAATCATAGTGAAGTAGGAGCAGACAAAAAAAAAAATGCATTTTGAAAAATAGCTTCTTTCTGAAGGAGAAAATACGTCAGAGGCTCCCTTCTCTGAACTCAGCAACAGGGATGGGAGGGGAGGCGGTGTTGCTCTGCACCAATGTTCCCAACCACAACTCAGAGAGGAATTTACTAATGAACTACTGCTAATCTATGTCCTTGAAAACAACCGTTTCTATTTTTTTTTTTTTGGGCTAAACAGAATAAGTATAACTAGAAAACTACTAGGAATACTTTGAAAATAGTTCCAAAGATGATTGGAGTGGGTCTTTAAACATAAAGAGTTCTAGAACAAAGTCTGTGTAATCTAAATATTTATGAAGAATATACTTGTCAAAGATCTACTGAGCTGACCCAACAGTTCCTCTTACTGATAGCAGATAAGCTAAGCTTGACATCTTTCTATTTCTTAAACTCTTCATGCACCACATATGTTGTGTGTTCTGCAAGAATCATCCCTACCTCCTCATCCTAGCTTCTTTTTGATTAAGCAAAATATTGCAGATGCTTGTACTTTGTGCCAAGGCATTTTTTTCTTAGAAACATATAGATATTTTCAGGACTAAAATACAATTTGACAAACAGACTATCTCATCATGGAGGAAGATCTGTTCCATACATTTTTGTGCCAGATTTTCCTGATCGGAGGAAAATGTATTCCACTTCCGCAGTAAACCTGGTCCTCAAGGTCACAACAATGTTTGCAGAGATTTTCTATGCATTCAATAAAAAAGTTGCAACACACAAGCAATAGTTTCAAAAAATTGCCTCAGAGTGCTCTCAGCCAAAATAGAACTGATTTCAAACTGCCCTACCAATCTAATCAGATTTTCACTTTATATTTAGCACACAACCTGATGGATGAAGCTCCAAATGCTCAAATATGGTAATTTTTCTGTGCTTTCTTTAAAGTTTGGCAGGTAACAGAAGACACAGCTGTTTTGATTGCAGCCTCCTGCTAAAAATAACTGCTGAGGCTTCACTTTCTAAAAGCATCAGAAGATGAAAGTTTTGCTTTTAAACCTAAAGCTGTTTGTACATCCTCTGCTGGCGTTTTTGGCCCGTGTCCAGCAGGATGTCAAGAATGTACTCACCAAACAGCCTGTGAGATCGTTGTAACACTAAAACAAAGATCCAGACAAAGCTGGTGTGCGGTTTGTCAGGATTTGATAAGGCTGTCAAAAACAGTTTGGTACACTCCAGTGTTGTGTCTGTGGAGTTCTCCAGGTCTGATAACTCTACATGCAACGATCAGCAACAACGTTTTTGTCCTTAACAACTGTGTTATCAACTATAATGCAAACTCTGCTACAAAGAAACACACCAACATTTCCAATATATCTGAGGTGTTATTCCATTCACAAACAGCAGGTCATGTAGCTTTTTGAAACAGTTTTGGGCATCAACTCAAAAAAGTGCTTTTATAACCATATTTCTCAAAGAAAATAGATCGAAGTTGAAATATTATTGTAAAGGTTTGAAACCAAAAGTGCAGCATTTGTGGTCACACCTACAGCAATCTGATTGAACATGTCAAAACAAAATACCAACAATATTTCTAAGAACTTCACAACCATTAAAATAAAGAAACAAAAGTGTATTTTGGCTTATTCATCATTTGTTACATTATGAAACTGGGCCTCAGTAACTAAATGTAAGTTCATTCTGTTTTGGTGCTTTTATTCCATGTAAATGGAATCAAATGAAATGTTTATTTTATAAATAAATGTAAATGTTTTTTTTTATAGTACTACACATTCTCCTCAATTGGACAGCATCATTTATTTATTGACTTTTTTTGGAGTGGCTATCAGCTGTAGTTTTCATTTTGAAACTTGTTCACATTTCATTGTAATAGTTGGCACAACGTAAAGTAAGTCTGGGTTTAATCTGACCTTGCTTGGTTATTATTCAACAAACTGAACTTATGCTGTCATTATTGTCAGTTGCTGCAAATCCAAACATGACCATTAAAAAAAATGCCTCCGTGGACCAAAAAGCCAAAGGTGGAGACACATGCTGCATTGAATGGGAGTTTATAGCCTGAAGAGACAGACATTCATTCCAGATTGATCGACCCTCGCCTATTGGACAATATGGCAAAGGATGAAACTGTTCTCAAACCATATTACTGCTCAACTTGTGCAATTTTAGGGCAGTTTACTAGCAGGTTTGATAACAGTCTTAATTGTTTTTCATCATTTTTTGAAGAATCATCAACAGTTAAAAGACCAGAAGCAATGCTTATTGAAGACAGAAACAGCAGGGAGAAGCTAAAAACACTTATGTTATTTTACCCATTTGGGGGGAAAAAACACAACAACAAAAAGAAAAGTGTTTATGCTTCAGTTTGGCATTACATCACTTAAAATATGATTTAGTCAGAAGTGACAGAATGAAGTCTATTAAACTTTTGGAAACCCTTTTAAAGCCAGCACAACAATCCAGTTTGTGAATGGCAGTGACATTCTTTTCCTCTTTTTAGAGTCACAAAACTTCATAAACCTTCTCAGGGGGAGCAAAGATGCATAAGTTTACTACATGAACACAGATGCTTCAGAATAAAACATCTGTGCAGAAATATTGAGTAAACCAAAAGGAAAATGACTACAAAGACTAAAATTATGTGTTTTGATCATTGTTTCCCACTTGGTCGGTTAAAAATAACCTGTTTTAAACCTAATGTGTTTTCTTGAACTGTTTAAAGGTTTAAAATCAACATTAACAAGGGTATGACGCAACAATTTTGGCTGTGTCCGAATTCCTTCACTGCTCATTATTTTATGAACTGTATAGGTTTTTTTCAATTTCCAAATCAACAATTCCAAACTCCAGTGCTTTGAATAGTTCCCAGAAGTCTTTGCGAAAAACCAATATGCATTAAGGCTCACTAAACTGGCAAATCCATTGCTTTTGAGCGATTTATCATTTGAAAAAAATGTATGTGGATTCATTTTGTAAATAAATAATCCAAGTTTTCCTCATCAGAACTCAGTGGATTCCTAAAAAGTCTTCGTTAAACATTCATATTTCTTAGGTTTTTACTTTGGCAAATGGGTGACGTACTTACAATTGAAAAAAGAAAGTAGAGAGCCTGTGTACAAATTGCAATAAAATCCAGGGCACTGGATAGTATCACACTACATAGTCTTTATGGAGTAGTGAGGGAATTCAGATATAGCCTTGTTCAACCTAAACTCAAAGCCAAAAACACAAATCAGTTTATTTACTCCTCTTTTCCTTATATATTTGGAGAGTTGCTTTTGACAGACGACTGATGTGAGGCTCTGTCCCAAAATGTGTAAGCTCAGGAAATTTTAATATAAAGAAGAAAAGAAGGGATGCTGATTAATGAGAAAGCTAAAGCAACTAGCAACCCACCTTCTCATGTAAAGAGGACAACAGGTTAATGACTGATCACCTGTCAACTACATCTTGACACGTTTCCTGAAATATTTGTGTAGACATTTTCTTTACTGGTGGGTAAGGAAACCAGCACAGGAGGTGAGAAATCAGCTTGTTGACGAGTAACTCCTTCCACCTCTAACAAGTGGACATTTTTCATTAATGGTTAAAGGGAGAAAAGTTCCACTTTGAGTTTCAAAAATCCATTCCAAAGCCAGTCCAACCTCTTAAAATCCAGTAAGAAAGAACAAAATTAAAAAATCAGACAAGCGAAAAGGTTGCTGTATATTAGTACTATAGGAGGCTGGAGAGTTCAAAGAATAACGGAGAGTTTCTCAAACAATGCATGAAAAATATCAGGTTCAGCAAAAGCTACTGCCTGATAAGTAGAGAAGAATATACAGAAGTCTGAGAGACTGAAGAAAGACAGATGACTTGTATGGAGGGAAGCACACTCAATGTGAGCAATCGTGACTGAGAGAAAAAACACGCCAGCAACACCCAAGCAAACATTACGTTTGTGCTGGGCTGGGGAGGGTGTATGAATGCAAGCACCATCATAAAATGCCTTAACCCCCTCTGACAGCAAATGTTAGCACCAGTGTTTACATTCTTGTAACTCTTAAACCGTTCATGCAATAAAAGTAATTCCAGCAGATTCTGAACTAGAGAGGAGCAGCCGATATGAAAAGCAGCTTTTCTCATCAGAGGTTCAGTAGATTCACAGTTAATGGTCAAAGAATTAAGGTATGTCAAACAGGTGTCGCCTGTGACAACTCCTTTGTTAAAAAGGGTTTGGCCTTTGTCCTGTGACTGTACGGGTGGTGTGGTTTTTTGGGTTGTCCTGGCCCGTGAAGGGTCATAGAAAAGAGCGACTAGATCTTAAAGGTAAAGCAAATGTATCTTGCCGGTCCCTTAAGCTACAGTGGCCACTTTAAGGGGTGGCATGAAAATGTAATATACTGTGGTCTGTGGACCTGAACCAGTCCAAAATTTAGACGCTGCTAAGTGTATCGTGTAGTACTAGTACGTTCTATGCACTTGAGGTACGGGTGATGCTGCTGTGTGGCTTAATGCCATGCTCTTGTCATTAGTAAGGTGCAAAAACTGACCCCTTTCTGACCACATGAATGCTGCCTGCACGGTGGGTTTGCATGTGACACAAATTCCAGTAGGATACACACACAAACTCTGCACCACGGCTGCCCCCGTGGGCGGTCAACCCATTATCGTAAAATTGTAGGTTCGATTCCTGCCTTGTACGCCCATGAGTCGATGTGTCCTTGGGCAAGACACCAAACCCCACCTTGTCTCTGGTGGTAGGTTGGCGCCAGTGTTCGGCAGCGGAGCCGCCACTAGTGTGTGAATGCCTGAATGGGTCTGTGACTGTAAAGCGCTTAGGGCCGTATAGGTACAAAAGCGCTATATACATAAGTATAGGCCATTTACCATATGCTCTGATTGTGTAATTTTTAACAGTGACATTTTGTGCAAGGAGCGTGCACTTATCACTTGAACAGCACTAACAGGCTCCTTGCACAGTCAGGAGGATTTGAGGGCTTGAAAAAAAGGAAAAATCCATACGCCATGCTGCATCTCACCTATTACTTATCCTATGTTTTGTATAGGTGTTTGCTATACTTAGCATACCCGTAGAAAAAATATACATGAACACTTTCACTCTTCGGGTTCACTGAGCGGTCTTCAACCTTGGCATATCATATTGGCCACCTGCGTGCCCCATACAGGTTTGACCATTTATCACCCACAGATGGTCCTTATTCACCTTTTCTGGCAGATGTAGCTAAGGCTTTACCCAACAACACTGTGTGAAGATGCCAATTATCATTGATAGAAACTCAACCAGAGCTGAAATCTACTATAGTTCTTTTTACCCATCACACTTCAATTCTTATTGGTTTAAATTTTTCGCTCTGCAAATATAATTATATTCTCTGGTTAACATCTCTGAGGGATCACCATTGATTGTTGAGACTCCATTTCTTAGCCACACCAGATTCTCCAGCTTAGACTTCAATTTATGCAGTTTGTCATTTCACTGTAGCTTTAAAACACCCAATAGTAAACATTTCTTACATGGGCCCATGTTCTTATTTTCAGAGACATGAATACAAACAAAAGAATACTACAATTTTTATAGGTGACCCATTGATTGACCCAACCAATAAAGTGATTTGTCCATCTAAAAAATGTTTCAGTCAGACGGAAAACATGCTGCTATGTCTCTTTCAAACTTAAACTTGGAATTGAAGACGTCTTTTTCAAAAAATGTCTCTTTGGCTTACCCCAACTCACCTGACCTGCTGTTGCTTTGTATGCATCTCTTTCATGTACATTTGCCTTGAATACATTTAAAAGCGATTGTATTGAAGCCCAAATGTTGTTTTTCATGTGTAAGTCGCTCTGGATGAAAGCATTCGCTGGATACCCTGAATGTAAATGTAGCTTATCCTTACACGACTTACTGGCTTTTCCTGTCAATAGAACACGAGGAAAACAGCACAAAGTCAGCAGGACAAATAAACCCAGAACAAACATGCAGAGATAGAAGTAAAAGTAGCAATAGATCGGTCTTTTCATAGATTTGTTTAAAGAAAAACATCTTATTCTTGGGGGGTTTTCCACCCAGAAATTCTGTTACATTTATTGTTTCCATCTGCATCTGCTCACAAATTGTCTTGTTACTGTTTCTGCCACTATTCTAAAACAGTCAGCATAAGAAGAACCCGAGTTCCCATCAGCTGTTAGTTAAGAAGCGACTGAGATGAGCAATGAATCATCTTCTAGATCAACCATCTTCTTTGATCAGACAGGAACAAAACACCCTGCAGAGTGATTCCGAAGATGAGCAAAGCCTAAAAAGGCATAAAAGACATGAAAAAGATATTTTATTCACAATTGCTGTGTAGCTTTAGGTGAAAGTGCTCATCAATATACAATATGAGCATCTGAGGACCAGAGGAGGAGCAGCTGCTGCTTTTTTATCTCCCTGTTTTGAGCTTTTTTCAGGCAAAAAGGCCTCCAAATGATCGTCTGTTGTAATAACGTCAAAACCAACTGAATCAGACGGTGCAATTTTTCCACATTCCTCTCCGATTGAAACCAAGTTCACTAGACTGTCTTCAGATGTACACCAAGCCTGTAATCTATTACTACAGGCAAATTCTGGACATCTGTCCAAGAATACTCCTAATTTTTTTTGTGATATCTTTTCTGAGATTTAAGTTATAAACTGGTCAATCAGATGTATCAATAAAAGTAGGTGTGGCCTGCTGGTCACTGCATCCTATGTTTAAAACGTCTCTCAGTTTTGGTGTAGCCCACCTTTAAGTGGAAGGGCTGTGGACTTCCAACAAGCTCACACCGGATTGGCAAAAGTTGTTGCCATAGAAATGTTGACTCAGACCGTCCAATCACTGCTTACTGGCATGGTCTGACTCCCACATTGTTATGACAATGTTGTGGAAAAATTGTGATTTCTTTGGAGCCAGAAGTTAGCCATTTTTTATGGGTGAGATCACTTGTTCCAGTTCTTATAAACAGGACATGACAATAACATAAGCCCATATAACCATTTGTTTCATATTTGAAACGTGCATTTCTGAGACCACTGCCTCATTAGCATGATCGAAAATTTCCTTAAAAACCCCACTGTAGATACATCGGTCCATATTTTAAGTCTATTGCTTCAGCATTCCACAAGGGGCAGTAGAAGCGCTCTTCCTGCTCATTTCAAAATGGCTGCTTGCACGAAATCTCAAAAACCCTTTTGGCGGGAAAGGTTGAGCTAATTTTCTAAACTTTATAATGAGAATAATTCAACTATTGTTATTGCTTTTTTCAAATGACTACTTGCTGTATGGAAAAATGCTAAATTTTTTGATAATAATGGTTTCTAACACAGCTACACCAGGTTACAAATTTGCAGATCAAATTTGAAATGGTGAGTGAATAAGGAGCTTTTTTCCTGCACAACATTTGTCTTCTTAAACTAACATTGTTATGAACAAAAATGTATGAAATCACGCAACGTATCATACTAGATACTGTCTATACCCTATAAAATAATGTTTAAAAAAATGTGGATTTCATCAAAAGATTAAAAGACTTTTTCATTCCAAACAATTTGATGTAGAGGGCTTTAGAGAGTAAAACAATTAAAAACAAAAGGTACCCAAGTACATAAATAAATCATGAAATATGAAATGTTTTTAATTAACTTTGGTCTGATTTCAGTCAGATAAGAGATGTACTCACAAACCTGAATGTTAATAGCTAGGGCTTCAGGTGAACAGCAATCCATTATTCTGAAGTTAAGTGGTTTGATCACCGGCTTTTCCAGTCACCATGTCCTTGGCAAAGACTGCACCCAAAACATCACTGATGTACATATTAATATGAGTGAGCATATGATAGAGATAATATATAAAATCCAGAATTTGATGAAAGTTGGCTTGACAGGAGGAACGGGGTTTGTACTTTAAATCCTTTAATAAATGGGTGAATATGGTTTCAGGGGACCAGCAAAGCAAAGCAATAAAAACCAAATGCTTGAACGTGTGCACCTCTTTTTTTAATATTTATCAGTAGAAACCCTGCCTTTTCTTTTTAACACCAATGTCAGTTCAATTTTCTGGTTTTCCTATTTTAGAAGCACTTGGTGATGGTGTAAGTCTGCAATCCAAATAATTTTACAGGCGTCTCTTTAAAAGAGAAGAAATGAAAAAGTTTCAGAGGCACGTTTGCCTCTTATTTAAGGGAGTATAGAAGTGATGTACTATTTAGAAGGTCAGTGTTTTGCCCCTTGGATGCCCAGTCAAAGTGTCCATGAAGGAATTTTTTGACTGAGTCTACCTAATGCAAACACCAGCTAATTCTACAAAATGTACAAGGCTAAGAAGAAATAATTCTGTTGTATACTTGAATACTTTTGTTTTAATAAACTATCAATAAATAAATGTGTTTTTTTTCTAGGCCCATTGCCCATTCAACATCTTAGCAGGTCCTTTGCCAATTTTTTGTGACACAACTCTTACATATGTTGTGTGGTGAAACCTTTTCCTGTCATTTTTTGCATGCTTTTGTGTTGAAGTTTGTTTTGATGGAGGAAGTCTTCTCTGATTTTTGTTTGCATGCTTTTATGGTGGAGTTGGTTTTTGTGTTGTTTCACCCCCATGAAGACTGAGTCCCAGATTGGACACACCTGGGTGTCCAATCAGTAAGCTGATGGCCCACCCATAAAGCTGCACTGGCAGCAGGAGAAAGCAGAGAGAGCAGCTGGTAGCTGTTGAAGGACACAGCACTGGAGCAAACTGTGTGGCGGGAGCTGCAGTCAGTGTAGGAGTCTTCTCCAGGACAGGAGTGCCACAGCGCGACATACACTCATAGGCAGGGTGAGGAGCCCTGCCGGTGTGTGAGTTTCCTCTACCCTTCCAGTGGCACTCGCACTCGGCATATAGCCAGGCCCGTTTACCCCACACAGCTGAGATACTCGCAGGATCTATCTTCACTCTGCAGGTAGATGTTGGGAGGAGCACCCCACCACGCCTGCGAGGGTGGACAAAGACAAGACTGTGGCTGACTGCAGGACCTGTCTCCCTGGTGCTTCATGGACTATTTCTTTTAACAATGTTTTTATGAGGTCCCTCTTTAAAGTTTTTTACTGTTTTTACTACCTTTTTAAACATTTGGTCTTAGTTATTTAGGTTTTAACCGTTTGGGCTTTGTCGTGTTGTGGCTGCATGTTTTTATTGGATTAAATTACTGCAGTTTAAAAAACAATTGTTCCTTGGGTTTTCTGTGTGGCGCTCTTCCCCTGGTCCTGAATCTTTTGGGTGTAGCAATTTAACCGGACCCCCCTATTTGGCAAAGGCGGGGCCCGACACATATTTTCTACATTGGCACCCCTACAGAAAAAAAAAATATTGTATTAGATGTCATGATGAACCACTGTAAATTTGTGGCAATTCTTTTTTTGAAAGTGAAATGCCATAATGAAACAAAGGTATTTCATGAGATGCAAAGTTAAAATAACGTGTATTTCTCAAGAGACAAAGCAAAGAAAAGTTGAGAATCCAGATGCAACATGGACACAAATAGAAAAAAAAACCTGCAGTGTTTTTTTAGACATTAAAAACTCCTTTTTGTACATATTGTGTGCAACCAATTATGATTAGTTTAAAGCGAGGAAAATGTTTAAACTAGAGCCAGTTTTAACTTGAAGATCCCTGGTGAGATTTAATTCAAGTCTGCCTGGCTTATTGTGCACGAATGCAAATCTCATGGGACTGTGGAAGGCCAACAAGTACCTTTTAAAAAGTGGGGTTTTTGTGTCTCCATATTTTTTAAATCTCTACAGATCCTCACAAAGTTGTTTATGAATCATTTCACTTTCTGACTTACACAAACAAAATCAAAAACAGTTTGAGACTGGTGCAGGTAAGGTTTGAGAAACAGACTATATACTGTCAATAGATGTGTTTAGATTATTTTCATAATTTTTACAAACCTAGACATGTGGACTCAACCAATAACCTCTGTCTCATATAGGATTGCAAATAGTCAAAGTAAGGTCTGAAGAGTGAAAGTCAAACAAACCACCCAAACAACATTCTTAACTAGGTTAACTAGGCACTGTGTAAGGAAGTAAAAGTTTCCAAGTTTTGCTTCCTGCCAATCAAGAAGAAAATCCCTATTGGTGCACAAATATGAGTTAAAAAAAATCAAAACAGCTGTAATTCACCCCTTCCCAGTTTTTAGAAATACAAAATAAAGCATAAAACTCAAAGGTTTATAACACCAGTTTGTGAGTTTAATTTAGCTGTAAAGTTTGCCTGTTAAGGTTGAAATTATTGAGAAATTACTAAAGTTTGCAACCACGGGGAGCCGGTTTAGCTCGTGCTGGTTTGCGGCGCCTTCCGTCCGTGAAACCAGGGTTCGAATCCGGGCTGCTCCCTGTTCCCTTCTCTACTTCTGTGCCGGTCCCAAGCCCGGTTGCTTTGAGAAGGTTGCGTCAGGAAGGGCATCCGGCGTAAAACATTGCCAAGTTTACCATGCGACTTGTTCGCTGTGGCGACCCCTGATGGGAACAGCCGAAAGAGAAACAACAACTAAAGTTTGCAACCACCCTCTAGTGTTCATTTGAGGAACTGCAACATTTGGTACTAGTGGGTTTTCTTCAACTAACTGCATTTACAACAGTTGGGAGCCGGTTTAGCTCGTGCTGGTTTGCGGCGCCTTCCGTCCGTGAAACCAGGGTTCGAATCCGGGCTGCTCCCTGTTCCCTTCTCTACCTCTGTGCCGGTCCCAAGCCCGGTTGCTTTGAGCAGGTTGCATCAGGAAGGGCATCCGGCGTAAAACATTGCCAAGATTACCATGCGACTTGTTCGCTGTGGCGACCCCTGATGGGAGAAGCCGAAAGAGGAAGAACTGCATTTACAACAGTGGGACCTGTGTTGCAAGAGAGACAACTGTGTTTCCATTGACTATGAAACTGAAAATATTGGATTTGCGAAAATATATTGGAAACATGAAAAATTTGAAAAACTCGCTTTTATCAAAAAATGTTTTTCCGCTTTGAGGAAGTAGTTTTAGAGGCATATCGGAATAAACATATTTCGTCTGCAACTGCAATGGAAACATCTTTTTCGAAATTAAGAGTCATGTGACCAACAGCCGGATGGCGATGCGCTTCTTTTAACAGTAGGAACTGTCTGCCTTTGGCACTGCACAGTGGGCGCCACAAGAGGTCCCACTGCATCCCTCAGCTCATCAACTGTTGGACGCGTCATGCAGAAGTTTTGGGTCCACAGCTCCTCTGTGAAATCACAAACCACCATTTCCCAAAATGGCTTCATCCATAGCTGCTCCCACGTGTTGGGAGCTCGCCTCTCCATTACCGGAATAAGACGCAGACGTCTCCTCTGATAGATGACGATGAGCGCTAGTGCCGTGGCAGAAATTTGAATGTATCTGCTGTAAATTGAAAGTATTGTTCATTCCCTCAACATGTTTTTGAGTGACTTATCACCTGAGTCGTTTTTTTTGTTTATTTGCGTAATTATGATTTCATGGAAACATCTGTTTTGATAAAGTTTTGTGCATATGTGTAATGGAAACACAGCTATTGAAACTAACCCCCACCCAACCAAATAGATAAAATTGCTGAGACAATTTAAATACTACAGTACTTTAGCACCAGTTACATCGTGAGCTGTCATGCAGAGGAATACAAACAGGTAAATGAGTCTGTGTCCCATATCCTCACACAACACATGTGTTTTCACTGCCCAGAAATCAACTTAATTTTTTAACTCTTTAGTTGAATCAATCACTTTATTTGTTGTCAATGATCTTCAATCTGGAATTTAGAGGGTCACCATTTGAATACCATTTTACATAAAAAATGTAACAATATTTTGTAACTCTCTACCTGAAATGCCCGACATTTCTCTTTAAAAAAATAAAAAAACATTCAACCTTTTCAGTAAAACGGACTTTGATTTGATGCAGCATTTCTTTTTCGTTGGATGATTGATGCGTGACTTGTTGTAATTTGGAGAATGTCTCCGCCAGCACAATGGAATTGGATTACATGCACAAGGCAGCAATAACCCATAAATATTTTTACTGGCTCTCTGAGGTATAAGCTTGTATTGGAGCCTGGAAGAACCCGGTCTCATCATGAGGGCTCGAAGAAACGCTTAAATTCACAGTTCAATTAGTGCACATCCTTAGAAAATAGAGCAGCCTCTGAATGGTAATGCTGAAGTCTCTCTGAACTAGAGTGTGCCTTTAATCTTAGCTCTAAAGCAGGGAAAAGTTTCTTTTTTGTCATTTCATTATTTGTTTGTTTGCTGTGCAGGATAAGTATGGGAAACCATCATTAAAATTCATATTCTAAATTCTGCAGCTGAAAAAGTGCTTGGACTAGAGGCTCCTAAGCCTTGTGTGATTTAAAAGGAGAAATGTTCATTTTGCTCTTTATCATAACACTGTTGGTTTGGTTCTATTCTATTTTATGAACTCCAGGTCATCAGTGTCACATAGGATGATCTCACTGCAGCAAATGTTGTGGTAGGTAGTGTAAGGTCAGCAGTGATCTAAAAAAACCCAAATCATTTTACTGTTTGTGGTGCATCGCAGCCAGAAATATGTAAATCTAACTAATAAAAGTTATATCTGACCTATTCAAGGGACCCTTACTGTATTTTTAGAATGATATGGTGCACTCAAAATCCTTTATACCTTATAATGCCGTGTGCCTTAATTCTAGTTGTGCTTTCTGACATCCAATGGATTTTCTGTGGTACACGGCGCACACAATTTGTCAAGATTGTTTAAGTTAGTTTTCTTTATTTATTTATACTCCACAACTTACTTACAGTAACTTTTTAAAATGAAAAACTTCTTTTTTTTAACCAGAGAGCCACAATGGAGGGGTAAAAGAGCCACATTTGGCTCCAGGACTGCGGGATTCAGACCCTTCAAGAAAAGGATTTTCAATTCTCTCTGATATTAATCTTTTATCTTTTGCATGCCATTTCTAATATCGTATAAGTTGGATACTTTTCCACAAACCAAATGTTTTGCACCTTTAAAAAAATAAGTTGACAAGAAAAATGGATGTTGTGGCCCAGCTGGGCTGACGGCCTGTCCAGGAAGCATCCCACCTCCTGCCTGATGAGCAGCTCCTGTGAGCGTTTCAGATCCTGCAGCAGAATCAGCGCATGAGAATGATTTATTGTAAAATGTAAGGAGGTGTTTAGATGTGCTTGACTGCAGAATCGATGATGCGAGGCTTCCTGTAGGGTTATTGTCTGAAATGATAGACTAATCGTAATAACTTATGGGTACCAGTCTGACTTGCAAGCTGGGAAATCTGAAAGCATCTTTTTGTACCAAACCTGAAAGGTTTTTAGGAGCAATCCAATAAATAAACAAATAAATAAATCCCTTGCCTCTCGGCTAAGCTGAGGTGTAAATGCCAACTTTCTGTTGGGTGTAATTTATTTTCCTGCCAAATAAAAAAAGAGACGTCATGACAAACATGAAAAAAAATCACTGCAGTAATTTTGGAGAGCATTGCTTACTATTCATTCTATTGCATCATTTATCAACGGTGATCATTAAATCATAAGCAATTGGACAGATTGAAAGATGTGAACACAAACAAAACCGGCGGGTAGATAGTAGCCGCAGCAGCTGGTATGTGTTGAGCAAAAAGAAAGCAAAAAATAATCCAAGAAAAGGAAGAATTATGGAATCTTGTCTGGGATCATAAACACATTTATGGCACTTAGAGATAAACTAGTCGAATGGGAGAGGTTGAAGTCATGAAAAGTACAAAATTGTAGAGAGAAACCACAAACTTGTCAGTTCTCTTACTTGCTTATTCTGTAGACATGAAAATATAACATGGTTTTGACTTATTGCATGGTCAACAGAGAAAGAAGGACAGACGTGCGCTGGAATAGGAAAACAACAACAATCTGACAAACAAGGACAAGGTGGCATTTAAAGGTACTTAGGGGGCTTCTTTTAGAGAATGGCTTAAATGGGCATGGGAATAAAAGAAGGTGAGTGTGTGTGGCTGTTTTCTTTGCATGTCGATATGTCCAGATTTTCCTCTGCCATTTGCCTGATGACAGCTGGAATAGCCCTCAGCAGACACGTGTAACCCTGAATAAGAAAAAGTGGAAAAGAGAAGACCCATAGGAGTTGGCTTCATGCATCAAAGCCGACATTCTTATGATTTATTTGCAAGAGTAAAAACTGGGACAGATGAAAACAATTACTTGCTATTTTTAGTACATTTTGTAGGTTCTTCACCTGTTCACCAGATGTTGCCAGTGTCATCTCCTAATCTGTAATCCCTTCATTCCTGTGTCTGCTTGTTATTACCTGCTCGATGTTTGGGCAATGGGCCCTTTCTGTGTGAGATGGGAACTGAATCTAGAGTCAAGAGCAGAATATAGATGGGCTTGTGCATGGAAGTGTGTGTTGTTTCTGTGTCCACTGGGATGTGAGGAGTAATTGTCAAATTTAATAGACCGGTTTATAAAGCAAACACCAAGGGGTGGAAGCATCCCATTCCTTGCAGCATTAGTTACCCATGTTCATCTAAGCGTTGAAGTAAATATCTAATCAGTCCGTCCCAGCAGAGGCGGTGCAATACTTTGAGACAAGTCGACGTTTTCAAAATGACCTTCTTATCGGACAACTCTAAAATATGGAAGTAGTTATTTAACAAAAAGAACGCTACTTTTTGCCTAAAAAGGAAAAAGGAAGACCTGCTCTGGCCAACTTACAATATTTTGTCTTGAAATACTTTTAACAGATTATTATTAGTTTAGTTTAATTTGAATTAATTCAGCTGATTTTTCCCCTGCTTGAGCAAGGTGCCCTGCATTGTGCTGGTGGATTGTACAGGAAGTACCCCATCTTCACCCAAAAGTTGCTGGATAGGCTCCAACACCTAGTGACCCTGGACAGATGGATGGAAACCAAACAAGTTATCTTCTTGTGACATCCAGCTGATTTATAAAGGATTTGTGACAAAAAAAGATGAGAGGTAAATGTAGATGTTCAATGACAGGTCCACTAAAGTCTCCCCAGTTGTAAAACCAAACATCAATTTATTAAAATCCATCCATTTTTTTAATGGAAGGACAGTTCACCTGTCCATCTCAGGACTGTATCTAAATGTTTTTTCAGACATAAAACGATTTTTCGACCATTTTTAATTTAAAATTGGCAAAAGGACACTGTTCGACAGCCCCACTCGTACATCATGTGTCAGTGCAACTTATATTAACCTTGAGAATAGTTTACTATACACTTGCCACATGAACAACAATGGTACACTCCATTTTCATGTGAATGCCATGAAGGGAACCAGAAGACACACCTGCACATATCTTAAAGTATGGCCGCTCGTCTCTACAGTCCTCCATGGGCCTACAGTACCGAAAATCATGCAGCACCCATACGCCATACACCCATACCGCTCCCCCAGAGAACCCATCTGAGGTTGAGAGGAATTCTTGCTGGACAACGGGCACAAAAAATGAGACATAAATCCCAAGAGTCCTCGTCATGGAACCAAAATATCACCAATTCTTACAAACAGCCTTACAGGTCAGACAGTAAAACTCTGATCTGAACTATTTTGGACTTTTGAAATACTTTATTTTGTCTCTAGAATAATCTTTTCTAACATAATGAAAGACTTGGTTGATCAACTCAACCCAACCAAACGACAGCACAAGTATCTCATTAAACACATCGTCAAAAAGGAGACATGGATTTCTGTGGGTTTAATGGATGAGAGCTACTTAGCAAATGTTTCCTCAAGCACTATCCTCAACACACTTGTAGGCTCTACCTGTTAGATAAGCCACTCTTCTGTTCTTTAGCAGTTCACACAAACAAAAAGAGACGGCAGCAGAGCTGTAATTAATTTGCACATAAAGCATTGTGGAATCAGCTGAGTGACGGCTTCATCTTTGCGGAGACCGAGGTTACACAACAGAAAGGAACAGGCTGTGTAAGTGAGCTTTCTGCTGTTTCAAACAGAATGTTGCGGTGACATGGTGTTGTTTTGGTAAAGATTACACAGCTTTTGTCCACAATGGGTACAATCTGTGATGTTTTCGGAAAAAGCTGCAGCTCAAGTCTTTAGTCTTGAAAGAGCACCAACTGAAATATGATGAAGTTCATTGTGTTTCTTGATCAGATCCTTTTCACCCTGCAGTTTTCTCTGCACTAGCAAGGAAACGTTAGCCTGCAGTAACTCACTCTGCCCACCCTTCAAAACAGATTCTTCCCTTCTCTCCATTTCTTCTGCATTTCTTCCACTTGTAGCCCCACTTCTGGTACTTCCTCTTTCTGATGTGCCCTTCATAATGTAGGGCGCCGGGGAAAGACGCAGGCGCCATTGTGAGACGTCCCTTAGGGTTCTGATCTGAGTCAGGCTGACAAGAGCGTCCAGGTTATTTACAAGGACAGATATTGCTTTTCAGTTTCCCAATGTCAGTCTCAATGGGACACTGATGGGTTTTCTTGGCTGTGTTTACCTTCGCTCCAGGAGTTGATGGCAACCCGGAGAGAAGGTTAAAGTATTTGTTTCTGTCTGCATGTCACTGTGTCTGCGCTGCTTAACTTCTGCCCTCCTCTTTCAGATTTTCACATTTTAATGTGTAATTTGTTTTTCTTTTGTTCGATATTTTCAAGGAAGTTAGTGCAAATGTCTGAATGTGCGCATTTGCAGAATTTGTAGTGTCGGGTTTTGTCTTTTGTCCAATGTAGGATAAAGATTTCTCTTGAAATGCTTTGACCGTTGATCTGCAGAAAGATTTACATGCCAGGATCATTGTTTGTGATGGTCGTGGCCCGCCAGAGATACCTGTCAGGTTGAACTGAGTGGTTCAGAGAGGTTCAGCTGCTGTTAACGTTCGGGTTTTTATGGCTTTTTGTATTGCTTCTGCTTTTTCTCCATATGTATAGACTGGCTATGGTTTCTATGTAGCGGTTCTCTACTTTCCTTTTTCTTAGTTTCCTTATTTTCTTTGTTTATGGACCATCTTTTACCTTGGCAGTGTTTCAGAGTGTGTTGATTGTCTACCCCTTGTCTCATCAATCCCCTTTGTCTGTAATGATGCTGGTCCATTCATACAGTGTCCTGTGTGAAGTCTTCTTTAGTGAGTTCTTGCAATTTTTTCTACATCATCCACATTTTCTGCAGTATGACTCTGCATTGGTTAGCAGTTGCTTTTGGTTGCTTTTTACTCTGGGTATTCCTTAAAGAAGAAGCTGATATTGGATCCCCAATTGTTTAGCCATTAATGTCTTTTTACTATGCAGAAAAAGGTAAATTTTTCAACAAACCTTAAAAGGGAGCATATATCATCTACTCTTAGGCTTCTGCATTTTTTGTTTTTTTTGGTGTATTTCCTAACCTTACTTGGTTGCAGCAAAAAGTCATAGTTTACTGTAAAGCATCAGTCACTGCGAACCAGACTCGTTTCCTACAAAGTCCAGAGCCAGATAATCTGGTTCTTGGAGTTAAAAGTGTGTTTACCTCTACTGAATATCTGAACCCTGGTCTGGACTCTCCAGTGTAGCAGACGTTGATTGAAGCTTCCAAATACCGAAACGTCTAAACTAAACAGAACATATTCCCAAACATGGCCAGGCTCCAAAAGCAAGATATGAAAAAGATGCTTATTTTTCAGATTATTGGAACAGCACAAAAAAAGTTTAAAGTTTGTTCCTGAAAACAAAAGAAAGCACAAAAACCTTAAAAAGTATTTTTAATATAAATATGTTTTAAAAATGTTTTTTTTTTTACTTCTGTCATCTTGAAAATGCAATTTTTGCTAAAACTTACCTTAAAAAACAGAGTTTGAATAAAATAAAATTGTTTTATTAAGCATTGTTCTATTTTGGGCATCCAACTTAAAGAAAAAATATTCTAATAGATGTAATTGGTTCCAACAAGCTCACATCAGATCATTATTTGTTGGTTAATGGGGAACACAGGTACCTAAAAAAGGATAAAGTTGAATGGATTTTCCTTAAAATCAAGCTATAATGACAGCATTCCGCCCGGGGATATTCTAATGCAGCCCGTTTAATGTCAGTGGTCAAAGTCGTCATTAAAAAGCATTTAACGACAGTCTCAGGAAGCCATTATCATTGGGAAGTGATTAATTAAAACCTAATCTCTTCCTCCAACCCCTTATAATCAGTTCCAAATTTCATTAATGTTGGGCAGCACTGGGAACGTGCCCAAACCCCGGGTTCTGCTGGTGGAAAGAGGATGCTTTGAAGAAATATAAAGTCAAATTCAAGGAAGACTCCCGGCTACTCTCTATATGACTGCTCTGTTCTTTTAAAAAAGCTCAGGTCGTGCCCATCTGTTTAACTGAAGAGCTTCGAAAATAATTACATCTGAAACTGGATGTATTTCACATACATAGTGATGGCACGAACTACCAACACGTAATATATCAGGCTTCTCAGTGAAGCAAGAGGGCTTTTTAAATACCGGTACAGTCAAATTTTTTCCGATCAACACACAAAGTCTAAGTTAAGTAAACATTGTTTCCTAAATTTCTTAAAATTGAATTGTACCTCTAAGTGAGACATAAACAAACCCGTTAATATCAGAAATGTAGCTGGCAATTTCTAAAGAACAAATGCTCTTTGACTTACCGTAAACCTTTGAGTGTGTGAGCGATCAGATCAGATCAGCAGATTGTGACGTCGATAAAAGCGGCTTTTCAGTTCAAATCAATTCAATTTTATTTGTGCAGCCCAAATTCAGAACAACAGTCGTCTCGATGGGCTTTGTGACCTCAATGGGCTTTGCATTACAATGTAATGCAACACATCACTAACGTAAAGTTGTACAACAGTGCGCAGTCACTTTTCTACACAACAGAATCAGCTGATTGACATTAGTTGTGTAAACGGTTAATGAATGATGAATGTCAACGCTGAAGCTTAAGCCTTAGCCCCAGCTGCCCTTATGGGTTGATGAGGGCTCTTTGTGGGTGAACACTGGGCAAACCTGTATGCTACTTGTGCGCAGCCTGATTCTTACACATTAAGAAATTAGATGAACAGAGTAGTTTGTGTGGGCATCCTACAGGTGATCTACTGGCACATACGTTTCATGGATGCGCTACGCATTTGTGAGCAGTCGGTAAATCTATGTTCACACATGGACAAGCAAGCGGAGCTACGTCTTTTTCTTTTTCGACTGTTTACTAGCGCATATCATAGAAAGTGGTTGCTCAAACACTCAATGCCGAGGGCGGTGTGAACATAGCTTAAGGGGCCAGTACGCACACACTACGAAAGACTATTGTTTTGCGTAAGGGCATCCTACAACAGCACGTCTAATTTAAAATAGCTGTCCAATTACTTTATGACACACTTACCACATACACGACAGAGGTACATTTCCATTTTCATGACGCCCCTGGAGGTGGTCAAAGGAACCTGTGCTCCCCTTTAGATAAGGCCACTCCTCTCTATGACCCCTCCACAGGCCAGGACTAGCCAAAAACCTGCACCACCTGTACAGGGTGACCCCCCCATACGGTTGCAAGTGACTAAGGCTTTAAGCATAGGAGAACCTATTTTGATCCTGAAAAAACTTCCAACAAAGAAACCCCTTCACAGACAACAAACTAAGGAGATAGTTTAGGTTAACTTAATCCAGACCAAATTGCAAACTTTCAGACAAAAGAAGAGTTCAAATGTTCCAGCGAGGGTAGGGGCTGCAGCAACTTAAACTCAAGTCGATAGAGAAGTCCATTTTAAGAACACAAACAGATACACATCAGTATTAATGTTTGATGATTCATGATTGTGAAGCTCAGCTCTTAATGGAAATTCAGCAATATTTCAAACTTTTTCTTTTTAATGGAAATGCAGAGGAAAGACGGGAAACCTACTTAGTGGACACATCATCGCCTCGGCAATTTTTCCTGCTGTGGCACTACGGATCAGCTGAAGAATTCTAAGGGAATAAATAAAATAAAAAAAAACATACGTGCATTTGTTTTATTTTTCTTAAAAACTTCAACATTATGTAATTTTTTTTTAAAATTAGACCACGTTAAATCAAATGTAAAATTAGCTATAATTCCTTTTTATGTATGCAGTGCTGCTTCGTATTTTAGGACCAAAGTGAGCCCATAGAAACTGAAAAAACTAAATCCTTTCCTTACCACAAAGGAGGGTCTAAGGGCAGGGATGGCCAGTTTAATGTAGTTTGGTTAGCCGGTTCAGTTTAGAATTTACCTATTGAGTTCTAAGACTTCGTGATCCTTATGATTTTATGTTTACTATACAATTACCGGTACAAAGCCTGTTCAGATGACTATTGTTGTAATAATAAAATTGAATTGAA
This sequence comes from Oryzias sinensis, assembly GCA_037389245.1. NCBI lineage: Eukaryota > Metazoa > Chordata > Actinopteri > Beloniformes > Adrianichthyidae > Oryzias > Oryzias sinensis. Next base: position 5,052,921 of record CM074497.1, read on the forward strand.
AAACAAGTCCGGGCACACATCACTGTGGAACACTCCAAATCCTGTTAGAGAGAACATCTTGAACAACTGTCTTCAACCCCTGAGCCACGGACCGGAATGGGTTTGTTGGTCATTTGTTTTGGGCTGCAGATAGAAAATAAATGCATGCATACACTAACTTCATTTATTTCAGATTTCTTTATTATCTATACTAAAGGAAGTTTTATTTTGGAAAACTACCGGATTCTGTTCACCACATGTGTCTGTCTTGACTCGTCACGTGACTTTAAGCAGCCGACAGAAAAATAATAGTTTCAATCAAAAATTGGGGCAGTCTGACTTTCAAAGAAAAATGTTTCTACTATCCATCTTTAGTTTTCATTCTCTGGGTAAAAGTCGCATAAATAAGGGCTTCATCGGATGCATACAGATTATTATTATAATATGAGATTTCTCTGTGCATCTAGATTGTAATTGTTTCTAAAGTGACAGCATATGAATGCTCACCATGACTGCTTAAAAGCAACAGCAGACTGATTGAACTTTGGAGATGTTGTCTTGTCTTTTCCGTACTTTACAGATAATTCTTCCCTTTAAGACAAAAAATCTGATTCCAGGAACATTTAACAGAATTTAAAATGCACTGACTTAAAATAATGTTCTATCCAAAGCTAGTAAACTCTTGAAAACTTGTTTTCAGGCGTGTTAACCAACATCTTTAACCGAAATTTCAGGCCTTATGTGTTTGTTTGTTGCTAACACACAGGACTGTTCCCTAAAGATGTGTACCAAAAGGATCTGTAGTTTGCTGATGACACCGAATAGTTAGTGGTTCTGACTGACAGTTTAACGGCGAGTATGGCAAGCATAAAGACCCAGTCCGATGAAAATGATCATTTGGTGTCTTTTTAACATGTACTAGTGGCATTTTTCTGATCTTGGAGGACAAATGTAGAAAAAATTAGTTTAAACAAAGTATGTCTTTAAACAAAGTATGTCTTTTAGCCGTCTTAAATCAGCAGCAGATGAAAAGATGCAGAAAGTTTATTTGTCATGTAGAAAATATGCAGGGAGGGCCACAGACTCCCTGCTCTGAGTTCTTGGCAATGGGGAGGAGAAGGGGGCGGGGTTGCTCTGTGCCCACAGTCCCGCCCACAACTCAGAGGTGAACTTCAAAAAGATCTACTGCCACTCTGCAGAAACTATATCCTAGAAAACCACACAGATTTTTTTTTATTTGGGCTAAAAACAACATCATCATAATTAAAACACTACTGAAAGAGTTTGAATATAGATCAAGAGATGATCGGAGTGGGATTCTAAGTTAATCCAAATAAAAAGACAACTACTGGTCAAGTGTGATGTTAGAGGAGTTTTATCAAACAGAGCTGCACAGTACAAAACAGGATGCGTCACAATCAAGGCTGCTCAGAGGATTACGGGAGCTGTACTCCTCTTTCTGATCTCTTAAGGGTCAGGTCAAAAGCCTGAGCCAAACTTACCCAACAGACTCTCTGTATCATCAACATTGAAATACCAGTCTTACCAGAAACTTGCATCAATGTGATTTGAACCAGATTTTTTCCCGAAAAGCGGTAGTCTGTTTCTTGACCCCCACTGTTACATGAAATTGCTCTAAATTGGACAAAAGTTTATTTGCATCTATTTTATTAGGTCAAATCCAATCACTAAGCTATTTTGAATAATTATTAGATAATTAATAGATTAGATTCTGATATATTTTCAGGGACAGGAAACGTAATCAATGTCCTTTTTATTCTGACATTTTAAAGTGATAAACTCAAATTTGGGAAGCATGAATTGAAACAACACTCCAACTTTCAAATTTCTAGGTTGAAATACCTATGTAAAAATCATTTTACAGTTTTTCTCATCTCACTTCAACAACAAATGCAGGACGACATGGAATTTTTACTTGATAAAAATAGAAAAAGTTTCCCTTTTTGTCGGTATTTCACAAAATCAGAAAAATAAGGAAATCACAGAATACTTTTTGGAGTAATCTAAAATGATGATTTCTTTGAATTAGTTTGTAATGTTTAATCAAAACTCCATAAAAATACAATTATCACAAAAACAGATTTTTCAAAATCCAACAACTCTTGAACACGTTTCCCCGAGCACATTTGCCGATATTTAACCTTAAATTCCTGAAATGTAAAAAAAATCAAGAGCAATTGTAACTTTGTTCATAATAAGAAGTTATACCAGAATCCATGGTATTTGCTTATTTGAGCTTTTTTTTTTCTTGTAGTTGCTCTTAATATTTGAGGGAAAAAAGTGTGTGTGTGTTCGTGTGTTAGTGTGTGTGTGTGTGTGGGGGGGCATTCATGAGCGCACATTAGATCTCGTTTTTTCTCTCCACTGTCACTCTTTGCTTACTCAGTATCATAATCAAAACCTTCATTGAAAAACCTTCCATAAAATCAACTGGACAATTCCATATACTAGTAGCATGCAATCAAAAACACAAGGCCTTCCTCAGCTGAATTAAATTAGTTTAAAAATATTTAAAAATGTCTTTTTTTCTTTCTCTGTTGCACTTTGACGAAAATTCGGATTTTCCTGGTTTTGTGAATAAACTGAGTTAGATTGAAAAAGGGATGATTCCTCACCTGTGTGATGCTACAGTACCCTAAACAAAACCATCGGATGCAATTCAGTTCTTTTCTTAACTCCACTTATATCTGTGAATCATAAATGCACAATGAAGACATTTTTTTAACGTGAATTCCCTCTGATTAAAATAATTCCTCATGTTTCAGTGTTCATACTCCCAGCATTCCTCATTCTCCTCTACAGCAGCCCTTTGACTGATAGCTGTGAGGAGGAGAAGTGACCACAGTCAATATTTTACTGGAAGAGCCGCATCCCATCCTTTCTATTGAATCTTATGGACACAAAGTCTTGACTGTGCTGCAAGTCAAAGATAAATCAGATTGAGTGCAGCAATCAAAAACCAATGGATGTGACAACAACGAAGAGGGGATAAAAATATTTTATGACGGCTGTAGTCATGCAAGGATTTCACTGGTTTTGAAATATGTTATTTTTTTTAAATGTTGAACCGAATCTAGTGGATCGGGTAATCATGATGTGAGGACAGCTGTCCTCATTGTACTGGGGCTTATGTTTCCTCAAGGTTATTATCATAAGGAGCAAAACGAGAGACCAATGTGACCCCTTGTGTACGATGGATGCCCTGCAGGAGAAGGTTGAAGAAAAAAGCAACCGGCAAATGTCAGCATTTCTGAAGGAAGTGAAACCTGTAACACTAGGCACTTTAACATTGGGAGTTGGGTCATCTAGACCCACTAGACAGTGCACTGAACCTTTGTTCTTCAATGACTTGTGAACTTCACTGGTGTCCATGGATTACATGAAATCTTTCCACCTTTATCCACCTTTGTCATGGTAGGGAGAACACGGTAATGGTCATCTTGACCCCATAGGATAGCACAAGGGTTAAACGTTTTCCAAACTACTAAGAAAGATGTTGGATGTTGTTCTGCAGGATATCCTGTAGATGGCAGTGCAGGATAAAGGTTTGTGCTGTGGTCCAATAAGTCAGTTATGTGGAGGTAAAATGCTTTTTTGTCTGTTTGATTATGATTGTGCACGTTTATTTTTATTTTTGTTGTTGTTTTTCTTGTTAACTATATCTATCTATATACACAGGCTGTGTCCCACCAAGGTGGGGTAGCCTAGACAGGGCACACAGTTTTAACTCCCTCCTTCTCTTCCCCAAACCCTCCTCCTTCAGTGTGTGAGTGTGAGTGTATGCAAGGCCTCAGCCAAGGCGGGTTTCCCCTTGCCGCTTCATCCCAAAACCAGACCACTACCACACCCATCCATTCATTCATACACAAACTCTCTCCACCCATCCCTGTCCTGAGCAGCCTCTCTCCCCTGCACCACAGTCATCCCTCTTGCATTTAGCGCTCTTTTTACACCCTCTGTCCATCCCATTCGTGGTCTTCCTCTCATTCTCACTCCACTCACATCAAATTCGTATACCCTTTTCACCAATCGCTCCCTTTCCAATCTTTCAACATGTCCAAACCATCCCAGTGCCTTTTGATCTGCTCTATAGGCCAGCTCTCGCATCACACCGGTTCTCTCTCGGATAACTTCATTTCTCACACGATCACACCACACATACTCCTCAAACATCTCATCTCAACTACATCCAGCTTCCTGTTCCTTGTTAACTAAAATGTATTTTTAGGTTTGCAATTCAACATGAAACTGTTATTTAATAGTACTTTTATTTCCATAATGCGTGTTACTAATTTAAAAATAAACAGTTATTTTGCTTTCATCTTTAATGTTTTAAAAAAAATCTTCTAGTTTTCTATTTTGCAGAACTGTTGCTGTTTATCTCACTATTCCTTTGAAAACACAGCTCCCAGTTTATCATTTAAATTATGATTTTTCAACAATAAATTGCTCAACATATATTTCATTGAATTTCAAAAATATTCATAACTATGCATCGATTTTTCTGCAGTGCAAACTCACCTGCAGGATTTCTTTTGTAGTACGCTAGGAGTGACTCTATATGGAGCTGCAGAATAGTGTTAAATGTTTTGCACTGCATGATTAGATCAAGAAAAAACGTCAACAGTTCAAGAGTTGGAATGAAAACTAACTTTGTGTTTTCATAGACCGAAGTAACAGACGAACCAGTCAAAGTACACCAGTACTTGTATTTACTGTATGTTTCTGAAACACTAAGTTATACATAAAAAAATGCCTTGGTGACCAGAAATCTCAGCAGAAATATCTTCCATCTTGACTACGTTCATTCTTTATACAGGGATCTCAGTGGTGGATAGCTGGTTTATAAAGTGTTAAAAGGAAAGACGCTGAATAATAAACGCATTAATCCAACTTTCAGATGCTTGACTCCAAGATTAAAAGAGCTAAAGATCTCCAGCGCTGTCATCACAACAGTGACTTGTGGTATCAAGCTGGTAAGTGTCCCTGCTGATGAGAAGTGGCAGGAGTTTAGAAAGTAACTGCATGTTACCAGCAGCACAAATGCAGCATCTGATGATGAGAGTGACAGACAGAGTTCTCACAAAAATGCTTTTTCCAGAAAACAACGTTCTACAGAAATTATTGTTGAATTGTTTTTTTTTGTCTTATGTACAAACTCCTGTGGAATTTTTATTTTTTTATCACTCCTAGATATATTTCAGTGAGATGAAGCTAAACAACCTCAACTGTTTTGACAGAAAAACAATTTTGCTTTATGTCTTTCCTCCCACACACTCGGATCCACGGTGGCCCTGAAGTGCAAATCACATCAACAAATCACTTGACGCAAAATAATTAAATTAAAGATCACGACGACAATATAAAAGCAAAAAAAATGTCAAAATGGCTTTACATTTTATAAAACAAAGCAAAATTCCAGAAACCACAATATAAAAAGACAAAAAAAACCTTTTAAGAACCGGGGCGGGGGGGGGGGGGGGGCAGTTTTTGTGTAAATGCCCTTTTTTATGCGCTTTGTGTTCCTAACACTTAACAAATAAATAAAACCTCTCACATGGATGCACATACATAAATCATTTACATGTCACCACACTCTATGGTCAATTCAGTTCAGTGATTTTTGTTTTCAATCGAATTGTACTCATTGTGAAGCTCCTCCCACTCTGCCTTTCAATTGGCCACATCATCGTACAAATCTGTTAACACCAGGAAACAAGAAGTGACCTCACATGTCAAAAATTGATAAATGATAAGTTTGTTCCTGTATTTCAAAAGTTAAAATCCTTTAATCTTTTCGTTAATGATCAAGAGTTTTCTGAGAGGTATTTGCAAAGCAGAATTTTGTTTTGAAAATGTTAGTTAATTAGCCCGTGGGAGGGGGTAAGCCTTTAAATAAGGGCAGAACTTTTCCTCGTTTGGTAGGATCGCAGTTCCGGTAACGAACGCTCCCAGGAACTGTTAATCTGTTCTTTGTTTTGTCCGGGACTAAACATATCCCATTGTGGGTTTTTTTTTTTTGGTTCAGTTTTTTTAAACATTTGTTTTTTACCTTTCTGGCTGAGCCATCTTCTTTTTGAGTGTCTTTACTTTCCAACGTTAAAAAGATCCCCGTCAGTGTATATGTACATAATAAGTACATATTCACATTTGGAGAGGAGATTATCATGGGTATACAACCTTTTGTCAATTAATCTGTGTTTATATCTGATGAATTGCAGATTATTTTTAATTTTTGAGTTCAGTGAGTTAGCAGGAGGGATATGACTTGTAGAATGGATGCCCTGCTGAAGGTAAACGATGGATAAAAAATTTTAAGAGCGTAAATGTGTTTCCAATAATTTTGGAAAGAAATTCTCGTTATTTATTATTGTTGTTGTTGTCATCTTGTATTTATGTGCTGATGCAAAAGGAGCAGAAATTATATAATCGTTTTCTTCTGTCCGACTTCTATTGATCAATTCAATTCAATTTTACCTCTATTTCCCAATATTACAACAATAGTCATCTCAATAGGCTTCATATCGTAAATTGTATAGATATTGAGATATCTTGTATGCAAAGTTGGCCTGAATAATAAACAAACAAATCACTTTTTTTTCCAAAAAATCATTTATATTTTTTTCTTTTAAAGTTTATTTTTTTAGCTCAATTTGTGAAATTTCCACATAAGTGACTTAAAAAACACATTTTTACACACTGATGGGGTTTCATTCATACTCAGATCTCAACAATTAGATGCACATAGAAATCCACAGAGGCCGTTACTGACTTCTTCACCCTGCAGGCTGCCCGGTTTGAGATCAGGGGCTAAGGCTCTCGCCTCCCATCCTGCTCCCTTGAGGTTAATTATGCCCACTTTACCAGCCGTGACTCACTTCCTATCTGCCTGAGAGACTCAGACTTCTACAAGGCCCAGCATTGCTGCTGTTATCGCTAACAACTTGCTCCTCCAAGCATCCTCTGTTGACACGTGATATATTGCTGCCATGTCAAGGATAGCTAATTAAAATGACAGACAGAGCACAACCCCAGATGTTCTGGTGCTGGACCTTTTTCTTGTCTTGGGTGATCTGTTGGTGTCTCTGAGAATTCCCACTTTTCACCAGTCTTTTTTTTTTTTTTTGTCAGGGGTAATGTAATCTCACATTCCTTCCCTCCGTCCCTGTTGGTCAGTATTCCATGCAGGAAAAACTTGTTTTTCTCCGTACCCTAACCCAAACCCTAACTTAAACCCTTTCCTTCACTCCGTCTGCCTCGCTGTTTTTACTTTATTTCCCTCATCAAGTTTTCACATTTTTAGGTTTCTGTCTAATGCTGGTCAGAATGAGAGGTGAATTTGTTTAGAACTTTGGAACGGTGGATCTCAACCACTGACTGTACCTGAGAACTGGTGCTAGTAAACCTGGGCTCACACTGCATCCAGTCCAGCTTCGGTAGATGACTCACATTGGCTACGGATGGCTGCAGCCCTGCGGCAGCCACAGACTCTGCGGTCGACCTCCAGACACTCTGAACTCATAGGAGGGTGCAATAACCTGCCATTTTTATAGGAAGTACTAGAAAACAAGCCCTCATTCCACCATGATTTTGGTTATGTTTACAAAATTTCTTTTTCTGCATGACTCTTCTTCCTTCAATGGGTAAGCAGAAATGACTTTGTTTTTATTTTGAAAAACTCCTGGATGCCCTTTAAACTCGCTTGCATTATTTCCGGTTTACGCCATTTCTTTTGCCCCAACTTCACAAAAAAAGTGCTCCGCCTCGCTCCAGCGTCCGGCCAAAATTTGAAGCCAACGAAATGGATCTGCAGCGCCGCAGAGGCCGGGCTTGACTGGTTCAAGTTACGCTAAGACTCCGGCGGTTGCACCAGAGCCGGACTGGATGCAGTGTGAGCCCAGGGTCAGTGTGACGTCACCCATAGAAAATGGCTTATGTCCACCTCCAACCCAATAAAGTCAATTAAGTCACCTTTTTGTGATACAGACGTTGCCATCTTGGAACTAAACGTCCTCTGTAAGTCGTGATAGGTCCGTGTCGGTCTGAGTCTACATTTCTATGGCAATCACTCTCCAATCAGGAGTGAAATTGTTAGAAGGCCCCACCTTTTCCAATGAAAGCTGGCCAAGGAGAATCAAACGCCTCGAATGCTCGATGTGAAGTATCTGATTGGTCAATTTATAGTTTGAGTAATTTGCGCTACAGAAAAGATAAGAAAAAAATTTAGGATTATCAAGAATGTGTTTAAAAAAGGGTATTAGAGCAAGAATGGTTAGTCTGACAAATATAACGGCTGAGTAATAGCTGTTTGCTTTCTTACAAAATGTTGGCTTCTTGGAGCCCGTTGGTACTTCCTGTTTAGAAAACCAGGCTGAAGGGAGGTCACTCAGTCGACTTCTTAATATCCTCAACACACAAAAGGAATGTGATAATCGACAAATAAGACCAAAATGACACAAAGTGTTTAGACATCAGCCATCTTTGAATTCAGCTTTCAGTCGTGTTGATGAAATCTTCTCAAAGACAGAAGCAGGTCAGGAGCTGGAAATACCCATCAGTAAGAGTCCCCAAGGGTCAAATATTTCTGAGATTATGCAGTTTGTTGGCTATTAGGAAAGAATGCTGGAAAAAAAAGGAAGTTCAAGAAGTGCATGAACGTCAAGTTTCCATTTTTATACATTTTCACACTTGTGAAACTTGAAGAAAAAGAAATGTGGACTCAAAAACGGATTTGTGTATTCATAAAAACCACACAATGACCTTCTATGTAGAATCTAACTCTCATCCTATTGAACAAAAATACTTTGACATCACATAACATCAACAAGTATGAGCAGTAGTTTTGTAGCTGGTAACCATGGTTTCAGAGTGAATCCGTCCAGATCTGGACTCTCTATTAAATTTAGAAGTATGTGATGGAGAATGTACACAAGTTCAAGTTATTAAAAAATGAATGAAGCAAAAGACTTCAACTAAAAATAGACCGAAAAATCGTCAGTTATGAGTAACATATCGTCTAAAAAAGAAGTCCCTTTTCAAGATCAGATTAAGCTGTTAAACAAAGAAAAAAATTCTATGAGGCTTGAAAAATTAAAATAAAACCACATCATGAAAAAAAATCCTCTTTTCAATGAAGCCAGTAAAACAAATTTCTTTGAAGTGAACCAACACTTGACCCCATAAAAACTAGAATTTCTAATTATTCAATATTGCTTTGTTTGTCCCCCTCTGTGCAGATTTTGGGCGGAAATCCTTGCAGGAACCTTTTAAAAACCATGTCCTTGGATAAGTTTGTGTCTTTAAACTTTGATAATTTGACAACAAAGAAAAAAATGCTGAAAGGTTTTTGCAGCACACTAATATAACCAATATGTCCATTGCTCAGAGTCCAGACGGGTCGGATCATATGGTACAGATAAGTACGTATAGATACAAAAACAGCATTATGTGCAGGTTATGATTTTCCAGAAATCCTGTCTGGAGCTGAATACCCGATTACCTGGATCAGGTGTGTTTAGCCAATAAGGAGCTCCAATGGCAGGTTGGTTGGAAAACGGGTCGGCCTTGAGGCCTGGATTTGGAGACCCCTGCTCTAACACAAGGCCACCGAGTTGCGCTCTGATTTCCTCATTCCACCAGAGTCACCACAAGGCCTGGGCAGTTGTGACAAGGGCATCAGTTTGACTTTGCTGAAGTCCAGAAGAAAGTCCCTCAGCACGAAGCTCAACAAGAGGGGCCAAAATCCCAATGAGCAAGAAGTCATTGTATTCTTGGCAAATGTTGTGGCCAATGCAGCAATTATTAGGATGCACTTGTGAGAAACTGGCTGGTGCCGGGAATGAGACAGCTGCTGTAACTCCAACCATGGTGGAGATCCCCAACAGCAGCCTCCGCCTTTGCAGGTCATAAACCAAACAGTAGCCGTCCACCGCATTAGACCCGAAACAACTTTACAGATATGACTCCAAGTTTTATTTTCTTTATTCCAACATATTAATTAATCACACTTTAAAACTACAGTTTAATTTATCTTAAACGATACAAAAACCTGCTGTTTTAAAAATCCACACTGTCATATTTGAACTTCCAAGTGTCCCTCTGACTCTTTATGCTGAGCCCCATATCCCACCTCATATCTGATTTATTGCACCAGTGAATCTCATATCATTCAGTGTGTGTCATACCCACATCCACTCATATTTCTCCTTCCATTCCACTGTGAGCAGGGAGACAGTTTGATTGATCTTCAGTGGAGAAAAATGAAAAGAAAACAAATACAATCAGGAAAAAAAAGGAGTAATGTGACAATAAAGTAGGAAATCCACCAAGATGTTTATCTGTCAAACTTGGAGCAGAATTTTTCATTGGTGAGTGGTTTTAAATAAAAAATTAAACTGATGAATCAATTAAAAAAACAAATTACTAATGGAAACTACAGCGTCTGTCACTAGCTTCATTTTAAGTACCGGTAAGTGTATTGCTGTGGCAGAAGACCAAACACTTCAGTTTTTGAATGAAGTGTGCCTTTTTGGATGGCTTTTTGACCCAGAACAACTTTTGGTGCAGAGCAGATATACACATTTTGTTGCTGATCGTTCATAAAGTCCGCGTAGGAGCGTGGCTGCATTGGAAGGATTCTTTTCCCAGACGTTTGTTGATATTAGGGTTATTGGGGAAAAGAATTGTGCCTTGCACTTGTGCTGTGTTTGTGCAGGAGAAGAATCAGCCATGTAATCCAGCAGCTGCAGAGAGTCACCTGGGATTTCCCTGCTTTCTGTGCTGGAAAGAATAGCCCTATATATAATGTTTAAAATGGGCAGGTTGGGAAAAAACAGAACACCAAAAACCTCAAAATCTTTTCAGGACTCCTGTTTTTTTTTCTTCTTCTATAAATTATTAATTTTTCTTGGCAGAATACTGCATGCAAAGTTAACAGTGTGACCCCCATGTGGACTGTCTGAGGGCAAATATTTTTTTTTCTCACATTAGTGATGCTTGAAGAAAAAGCAGAGGGTGAAACATGGTATACTTCATCTGAGAAGAAACCACAAAGAAATCTCTAGTTATGATTGTTACAGTAACTGGAGTATTTTTTTTTTCAGTTGTTGACCTAGTAAACCAGGGGGTTAAGCCATTGGGAATCATCTCCAAGATGTTGCAAGGTGAACTGGATTGTGTCTGAGGCAAAGGGAATATTTGCACACATACTGAGTAACATCTGAACTACTTAGTAAAGCTGACAGTACATGTTAAAAAAAACGCCACGTGAACCAGTGGGTCTATAACAGAAAGACAAAACTCTTGTCAGTTTTAATGACCAATTTCAGGCTTAACAGTTTAAGCCCAAAGTCGTGGGTTCAGGAATGCCTTTTAGAAGATCAATTTAGAAGGGGGCCACAAACAGCTGCAAACGTCAACATTTTAAATTTTGATCATTAGACTATCTTAGACTATATTTATTCTAACAAGAAAAAACAACCTAAAACTACTTCAGTAAAAAAGATTGCATAGCTTTTGCTCTGGAGCCATACATTCCTAACTGACAGCGCTGAAAAGTTTTTGCTGCTACTGTTTGCTCCTTATCCAAAATGATACTGCAAAGTGTCAGGCAACAAGCCGCATTTCTGGGGTCAATTAAGTGAGCATGTCAATAACTAAAATGAGGACTCCTGAGAACACCTGATGTAATAAAACTGACATGATCCAAATCCCCTGAAGCAGGAAAAGTATAGATTAGATCAGGTACATTTAAATTGTGCCCATGATGCCTGTGATTGTTACAGTCTAATATAAGTTTGTGCCTTCAGCTGTGAAGACTAGCCCCAGTGGGAATCTAAATGAATAACTTTTGTTTCCTGTGTTTCACCTGTATCTGCATCATTGTGCTAATAAACCTTTTTAACTTGTAAACTGTGGATCAGGAATCCATTTTCATGCACAAATATTTATCTGCTGTTAAGAGAATTTTTATTTCTTAACTCATTTGACAAGGTAATTACAAAAACTGGCTTCAAACATTCTTGGCTGAAGGCTAGCTGTTATTTTAGCTTGACTGGTTGCTATTGAAGCATGAACCTTTGGGTTTGTCATTTTGAAAATGCCTTTTCTAGCTTCGATGGTAATGTTGGAGGCATACAAAGAAGTCCTGTTGTGCTGAAACTAATCATGCTTTAGGATAGATTATCATATTTACCATGTTATTGAGATAATCCTTAATGATTTCCAGTCTTTTTATGATCTAATCTAAGTGAAATTAACATTTATCTAATTCTTATGTATGTATATGTGCGTGTGTGTGTGTGTGTGTTTGTTTGTGTAGGTAGAAATTTGTGAGGATCGTGCTCTTGGATTTGGTTCAGCCTTATTTCCTGGGTTCTTGTAATGTTGAGTTGCTCCTCTATAAGTCATTCCAGGTTCATGTTTATCATCCACAGCTGTTTTCATTTCTGTCAATCAGTGGATTTAACCCCTAAGAACCCAGACCCATTTTTCTAAAAAAAAAAAAAAAAAAAAATCTATTTTTATTGTAACACAAACCAAGTGGACCACAGAATCCATTTTTGATATTTTTCTGTTACAGTGATGTCAGCATGGGTTCTTATCTTGTCTGGTCTTCTGTTCTGCTTTTTATTTTATCACCATTTTTTTTCTCTATAGTTTTTTTCATGTTGAAGTTTGTTCATTAAATATTTAAGTTTCTAAAACCAAGCCTGGTCTCCTGCACATTGGATCCTACACCTCCAGTACCTGACAAAAATGTGTCTAGGTCTAGGTGTCATTGTGGCATCTCCCACAAGTACTTACTTTAAGCCTTAATCACATGTTTTCGTACTGCAGTTGACTCGTATGGATTTTTGGGTTGTCCGGGCCCATGGAGGGTTGTAGAGAGGAGCGACTGCGTCTTAAGGGTGGCACTGGTGTGTCTTGCAGTACCTTTGAGGTTTCTGCAGCCAGCTCAAGAGACGTCATGAAAATGGAACGTACCATTGTTGTGTGTATGGTAAGTGCATCTGTCTGAGGCTACTGAAAGTTGAACACACGTATGACATACAGGCAATGCTGTCATTTGGTGTCACCGCTCTGTACTTACTGACTGCAAGGAAATGCTGCACCCACGGGGTGTGCACGGGATATGTAAGTGTATTTTCTGGCATTTCCTACTGAAGCTGTAGGTTGCTCACACAATCTAAGCTCTGATTGTCACACTGTGAACAGCACCAAGGGTTTCCTTGTTTGGGTTTAGGGGAGTTGGAAAAAAAAACTTTAACACACCCACCTACTTCACCCTTACTTAGCCTTGCATGTTGCATAAAAGTTCACTGTGACCTGTCGCCCACAAATTGGGCCACAAAAAGAGTGCATGAACACTTTAAATGCTCTACGATCTTAGATCAGTTTTTTTCAACCAGTGTGCCGCGGCACTAGTGTGCCATGAGATATGGTCAGGTGTGCCGTGGGAAATTGCCCATTTACTTTACTTTAACTGTCTCCACCAATCAATTTTTGAAGGCTTAATCATACGTCATCAATCTGACCAATCAGAAGTGGTTAAAGTCTTCACTTCCTTGTCCTGATTCGGCTCAGTTTATGCCTGGTCTCTGGCTTTTTTAGTCCTAAACTGTGTGAATGAATATAAGCTTCCAGCCACAATCTATGTCTCTGAATCTGATGTTTTTATCCATTTGTACATGGACAATTTGTTTCCTGTTTCATTCTGTTTTCTGTTGTCTCCTTAATGGATTTCCCTCTCAGGAAGGTCAGGACTGAACTCCTGAGCTGCTTTGCTTGGAAAGTATTTGTCTGCTGTGAAATCCAAACTGCTTGTTGAAAGCAAGCAGCCTTTTGAAGGAACAAGCTTGTAGTCCACAGGGATGTTTAAATGATAAGAATAGAAATGTATGTCCTCAAAGTGGAAGCTGCATCCATGCATTGCTCGCTCTTCAGTTCAACAACAGCAGATGCCGTCTTTGTTCAGGGTGAAAGTCAGCTCCGTGTTCCTCGTGGGGTGCATTATGTGCAGACTTTAAATTGTTGTAAACAATTTTCAAAGTGAGGTGTATGAAAAAGAAAGAGGAAAAAAAAACCTTGTGGTGCATCAAGAAAGTAGTAACTAAAACATTTAGAGTCTGGAGACAACTGGCTGACGATGAGTCCTCTAATGCTGCAGTGCTTCGTTCAAGAGCAGGTGGATTGCATTTATCCTACACTTGTCTGGTCCTGTTGACCCCAGAAAAAGCACTTTTACAGCATCGGCCACATTTCAACAGCACTTTTTTCCCCCATACAGTATTTTTTATTTTTTCTGCTTTGATACATTTTTCTCAAACACAGATAAAACATCAGCGACAACACAGGATTGATGGCTGCATTCAGGAACACTTCACTAGGCCCTTAAGTGACAAAGCTATAGCTCCTACTTGAGAGCTTCTCCTGATAGTAAAAAAAAGGAGAAAAAAAACTAAATTTATTGTGGATATAAAAAGTTACCACAGCCTAAATGACGATTTTTTGTGAAGGAAAATATTTCAACTTTAAAGGGACTGCAGGTAGTTGCTAGATGTTGGTTGCTTGGTACATGTGACAACATTTTCTTTGTATATCTGTGTTCTGGTGGGTTAGGACTTTGTTAAACTTAGCAAAAACACATTTGACTTCTGAGAAAATACACAGTCATTCTCACAAATAATGCAAACTTTACATCTTCCAAAGAACACAAGAGCCATAGTGAAGCATGGTGGTGGCAGCATCATTACATGGTTGTTTTCTCTGCAGTAAAGTACATCACTTGATAGACATGCATAATGGTCAATCGAATATCCTCTGACATGCAAAATGCTTATGAATGCATTTTTAATGTTCATTTTCTTTTATATATGTCCCCTGTCATGAGAAAAGAAAAAAGAAAAAAAAACGGTACAAGAACATGATATAAACTCCAAAAACACAATTGTAATTGGAGTGGATCTTTGAAGTTTTTTTCTTTTTTCCTGTATGAATTCACTATATGCTTTGGCATTGCATAGAATTACTTGTTCAAGGGGTTTTATTTTTAAATTATGTTAAAAATTGTAAAATGCCACCACCATTTCTTTTTTTTAACCCCCCTACCAACTGTAAATCTGTGTAAAAGATTGAAATAAAAGCGAACAACATCCTGGAGGCAAATGCTGTCAGTCCAATGATAAATGAAACAGTGAAACATTTCTGTGCACAGCGATGAAATAATTCATTTCAATTTCAATCTAGCTTTATTTATGTAGCCCAATATTATAACACAGTTGTCTCAACCGGCTTCACTAAATGTACAAAACATCAAATCAATAATAAAATACAATAGCTGATTGCTAAACTAAACTAAACAGACTAAACTAAACTAAGCCTCCCTGCTTTTAAACCCTCCTTCTCGGTAAGGAAAAGAAGAAATGAAAATAATGAACTCTGTATGTTTGCACCACATTTTGTTCTCAAAGAAATCTCCTCATCATGTTGCATCTTTAATCCCCTGCCAGCGTACAGTAAATCTGTTACTGGGCGCAACGACATTTCCTACTTGAAATCCTTCTGAGTTTAGATCCGTGGGAAGGGTGTGCGGCGGTATAAACAGCTTGGACTAATCCTAATACCCAGGACAACAAAAAATAATTAATTGTGACTAATTTGTGGCTGTCTAAACAGAGATTGGATTTTGTTTACTGCTAAACACGCCAGACCAGGAAGTAAACACATTTCTAATTTTAAATTCTCCCCAAAGTGTTTTTCACTCGTCTCTCTGCTTCTCTGAAGAAAATATGCAAATGACAACATTTAGGTTTTATTTGCTGCTTCGAGAGCAAATGGTGTAATATCCAGGAAAGTCACAAATTGGTTTCCTTCTTCCCCTGTGATAAACTTCCTTCCAGAGCAGCGATGTTTAACCTGGACAGGATCTGAGCTCCACTTTTTCATTTTTTTTTCTGTGTTTCCTGTCTGCAGTCACATGAGACACGAGTGTGAAAAGCTGGGAGGGAGCTGAGAGGCTCAACAGCTGCCGCTTGTCTAAAAGTGGGAAAGTATGAATAAATTCAAGAGCTTATCTTGAAACCTTCTGATCAGCGTGGAGGGAAGACAGATGACTGACTGAAATGGAGCACAGGCCGAGAGTGGTGGCATCACAAAAGCAGATCCAGTGTTGTTGGATTGGCACTTTAAATGGACTTTTCCAAGACTCGTTGTGATGAAATATCTCACCAAGGCTGGTGTGAGTAGATGTCCCTGTCAGAACTTTGCTGCAGGTCATGCACGGTGCTGTTAGACTGAACTACATAAAGACTGGGAAAACCGTTTGGTCCGGACCCACTCCGCTTATTTTAGTCCAGATCGATTCCTGAATCTTTCGTTTGGTCTGCATTCAGACTGCCATCAAGGGGACTTTCCTGATCCGGACTACAGTTTGTAAACAAAACCATGTGACTAAATATATCTTCATTCATTGGTCAGGAATTACGTGGGCAGGGCAAAGCAATTCAATTCAATTTTATTTATACAGCCCAAATTCACAACAACCCTCTTGTGATCACTGGCAAGAAGACGAGTAAGAAGGTACACTGAAAGGTGTTTGTGACATAGCGATGAGGATCCCGCTAAAAGTTGTTCTGATGGGTCTGAATTCATTCGACCTCATTTCAATGAGTTGCTGTGTCTCATCGTTGTGGTGTTACGGCATTATTTTGAAGAGAATTCTGTTGAGGAACTACAAGGTAAATGGTAAATAGTAAATGGCGTATACTTATATAGCGCTTTCTACCTTCTTTCGAAGGCCCAAAGCGCTTTACAGTCACAGTCCCATTCACCCATGCACACACACATTCACACACTGGCGGCGGCTCCGCTGCCAAACACTGGCGCCAACCTCCCACCAGAGGCAAGGTGGGGTTCAGTGTCTTGCCCAAGGACACTTCGACACATGGGCGTGCAAGGCGGGAATCGAACCTGCAACCTTACGATCATGAGTCGACCGCCCTACCGCTGCACCTAGGTAGCTTTTAGGGTGACGTCACAACAGCGCCTGTCAGTGCGTGCCGCGCAACGAGACACAGAAAAGCATGTAAGAAGAGGTCCTCTTTGATAACACGACAATCGTTGCTTTATATTTGTCTGCGGTTCATTTGTTGCATCTACGTCGGGTACGATGGTTGTTTTGGTTTAGTTGTTCCGCTCCGAGGACAGATTGTATTCAGGTATCTCTGAGCGAAACTCAGTCTAATTGGAAAGGAACCAAGACTACCTCCAAGGATGGATTCTGAGAGCAGTTCCAGGGTTCGCTTGGGTGTATTGAGAATGAAATTTTGTTCCGGATTATCAGAGGAAACGAACTGTGGTTCACTTAAAGCGAACCAAATGTGTCCAGTCTGAATACCCCAACCTGTACACATCATCAGTGATGTTACCTCGGCTCATGGAGTTTTTCGGGTCTTTCAAACATCATACGCTCTCACCCAGGCCACCCAGCTGGGGTTGAACAGGTCCCATCTTGCGTCCTGGTAGCACCACCCACGGTTTCCCCCTCCTAACCCGTAGCCCTTTTGAGGCTACTTCTGCTGCCTTAGTGACCTACTTAATGGCCTTTAGCTTGTTGGCTCCAGTGATTTCCAGCATGGTATATGCCTTGCAAAGCGACTGACCTATGAACCTGCATCCCACCTCAATGGGCGCACAATTTGCTTGCCAACCGTTGTTCCGGCACTCCTCCACTAAATCAGCATACTTTGCCCTCTTTTTCTGGTTTGCCTCATCGATCCAGTCTTCCCAGGGGACGGTCAGTTCCAGGAGAATCTGCTTGGAGGCGTCTGAGATGAGCAGCATATTTGGCTTCAGGGTTGTAGTGGCAGTGGTTTCTTGAAATTTCAGTTGCTCTCTGAGGTCAAGCAATAAAGTTATCAAAATAACTCATGGATCTAACTATATTAACCTTTTGTCAAGTTCGGAGGGCCTTACGAAACAATTTCAAAGGAAAAACTTAAGCTTAACAAAGATTTTAACCTCAGCTGACATTCCAATTTTATTTTCTAAGTTTAAACACACAAATAAAAACCTGTTAAATAGGTCACAATAATACCTTTTCATTTGTACATTCCACCTCCATTCTATCAGGAAGATTAACTTTATTATGTACATTTCATGCACCTAAAGTGTATGTAAAATGTATGTTTTATGTATGTCAACCTAGCATGAACAGCTCCTTCAGAAAGGTCCTGAAAACAGGTATTTTACTCAGAAATCTGTTATTTCCATGTAAAAAGTTTGCTGTTGAAGCTCCAGGAAGCTACACAGTGAAAAACAACAACAAACAAATAAACAAAGGTATTAGTTTTGTATTTTGTACATATAAAAGACCTAGTTGTGATCATTGGTCTAACCCCAAATAAATCTTCCACATGAAGCTGATAAGTTTCTCATTTGACAGAAATGATAAGGCTTGCTTTGCTAATTTGTTGCTGTAAATTTCTCTGCAACGGATGTCAGACCACCGTCAATGCATTTTTTGCTGCTTTCTAGAAAACAATGTCTGTTTTTCTCATTTTTCTTAGGATTCATATGAATAAAGCTTGTCCGCATCAGATGACAATATGCTCCGAATCCATGAAAATCAAATCAGTAGGTGACTGTCAGCTGTTCTGTCAGAGTAAATTGCTTTCTTGTTTTTGTTAGACGAAATGGGTCAAAGATGTTGTGTTTGACGTGTCTGGATTCTTGGGTTTGAGGTTTGAACCTTTAGGAAACTAAATATGGAAAACGCATACAAAAATACATTTTAAAACAAAGGCATTGATATTATATTTTTTCTCCATGTGAAAGTTTTACTTTCCAGACATGATCATTGGTCAAATCCTAAATAATCAAATCAGATTTTGTAAATTTTTTAGTTTATTGAAAGGGAATAACATAACTACAGTGAAGATAAACATGAATAAAAAAGTCAAAACGTTGTAATTATAAATTTTACTATTTGAAATATCTAAAGCTATAGGAATAATCCACAGAATCAAAACACTGAGCTTGCATAGTTCATATTCAACCTTAGTTCTTCTCTATATCCAGTGCTGTAGTAATATTTGAGGAAATATAAAACAAATATTGATACAATAATTAAACTTAAAAAAAGAGCAATTTGAATAATAAATATGGTTGGTTTTCGTAAATCCACAAATGTATAAAATCAAATTATGCATGTAAAAATGTTGTAAATTTAATGTTTTGCCTTTAGTAAATGGTTTGCCCTTGAGACTGTAGTCATTTTTTTTAAATAAAAGAGGAACATTAATATTTCAGAGGTTTATGTGTTAATCATGCAGAGCAAGAACAAATGTAAAATGGAGATGTCTTCCGTTTTTGGAAAAACCTTTGGAATATTTTGCATAAGTTAGGTAATACTGGAAAAAATTAAGTTACTGTTAAAATGTAAAATAATTGGTTGATACTAGCAAAATTCTAATTTGTATCAGTAAATGTGTATGTGTTTGCCTATGTACGTGGATTTATGTATGTATCTATATACACAATATGTGTGTATATAGATATATGTATTTGGGTAAATTATTAAATTTTCTGTCTGTGGCATATTTTTCAACATCATATTAAGTTTTGTTTTTGTGTAAATTGTATCTTCGGATGGGCTTTGATAAGCGCGATGCATAAGCTCTTTCCTTTTTTTGATTAATGTTGATTATTATTTCCAAGTAGAAAAAAAAACTAAACAATAAAACCCAAAAAAAGGCCTCAACTTCCAAAATGTTAAATGTTTTTTTATGAAAATGCAGTAACGTTGAGTCTGGTTAGCAATTTGCCCAACAGTTATTTATCCAGAGCAAATTTAAACCAAAACTTTGGATATAAGTCATTAGTTTCATTTTATTAATTTATTATTATTTTATTTAACTTGTGTTTTTTCATCCTGCAGTGACACTTGAATGCAGAAAGCTGGAACATGGAGCAAATTCATGCAAAATAGCTGCATGAATCAAAGGGATCAGTGAAGCTTGGAGTAATATCCGGACTCGGATGGGCTGCAGATGAGAAGGCAGACAGACAGTTGCAGATGGAAACCTCAATAGACTGGCAGGTGTTGGAATCTTGTGTACATCATTTCAGCGTGCAGTGACAAGGATAAAGCCAAAATCTTGAACACTGATTATGAGGTTGGCCGTAGCTTTAGTCATTATTCTGTTGCATAAATGAACTGACAGTTTGTGGTAGAAAGAGCAGGGCTGGTCTGCTGCAGGATAATGACAGCTTGGCTCTCAGGTCTGAATGATGATTGCCTGGAGTGCTGATGGCAGCTCCACAGCACTCACACAGACAAGGGGCCAACATGAGAATTGAACCTTCTTCTTATAAAGCATCCTAAATAGTGGGGAGCCATGATAAAATCCATTACTAGATGGTTATAATAAAAAGCTCACCTTTTTAGGTTCATACGGATAAAACGAGTATGGAGTTCAATTCATTTCACAAGCATTATTGGTTTTAAAAAGGCCAAGTTGTCTCAAGACTCAATGTGATCATCTCCTAAACTTATATCAAAGCGTTTCTAGTGGTCTTTTAAATATAATTATGCTGTTTTTAGCCAAAATAAAAAAATCTGTGTGGTTTTCTAGGACATAGTTTCTGCAGAGGGGCAGTAATTCATTAGAATTTCACCTCTGAGTTGTGGGTGGTAAAGTTGGTGGGGAGCAACACCGCCCCCTTTCCCTCTCTGTTGAGAGCTCCTGTTTTTTCTGTCACAAATAAGATGTTTTAAAATAGCATGTTTTTCGTCTACTGATTCCTGATTCATATGGAAGAATTTGTGTGGCATAATTAAATATAAAATCAAAACAAGAAATGCTTTTTAATTTTCAAAATGAAGCTTCATTTGTTGATTAAAATTAAAATGAAAAAGCAATCTGCCAAAATGCTTTTTCATTGTCTAATTCCACACTGCTAATTCTGTCACTTAATTAAATCGGTTAGTTCAAAAGGGGCCCAAGTCCACAATTTTTTAAAATAGAGATATTCTATGTTATACGGTCTTCAAGGGAAAAGCTATCTGGTTATGTGCAAAAAAAGTCCCAGGGCTGTTGTAATGTATTGACTATGCTTGACATGTGCAAATTCCTGGACTTGGGCCTCTCCTGCATGGGTTTTGCTTTATCCCATAAATGGCAGCACTAGTTATCCAATATTTCAGTCCTCTGAAATTATAAAGGTGAGGTGCTTCATATTATTGCATTTGTAAGTTATGAACTGCTGCTAAATCTGGGTAAAATATTAATCATTTGGTGTAGCCTCCCTTTAAGCTATGCAATTAAAATCATTTCCTGGAAAATCAAACCTCTTGGACTTGGGCCCGTTTTGAATTAACCGATTCAATTAAATTTATAACAAAAACAACCGTCACAAATCCCTCTCCTCTGCCGCTAACACAAAGCTCCACTGCTCCTAGCATGTGTCTCTTAGCAGCCGGACACACGGAGATAGCACTGACGTCATCGCCCCGCCTCCCCTCTGGAAATGCTAAGTTGAATTGAATTATGCGACACTATTCGCAGGGTGGATGTGAACATGAAAATGAAATCCCCTCATTTCATTTTTGTATAAATTATTACACAGAATAAGCGGTTTTTAAGTTTTTAAGTAGCATTTTGAAGTATTGATTTTTCATTTTAATTTTGAGTCATTTCATGCAGTTACATTTTGAAAATGAAAAAGCATTTCTGGTTTTGACTTCTATTTTTAATTATGCTACACAAATGCTTCCATAGATTCACAGCAATTTGAATGAAGAAATACTCAGAAATGCATTTTGATCTGAATTTTCTTTACACATGTCCTCCATCTTTAGAAAAATGCTACTAGAACATCTTCAAAACACCCAAACCTGTTATGGTGCCTGTCAGTCTCCTCCCCCTCCCCCTCCTGCTCTGCTCCTGACTCCACCAGCTGGGACCAATTCACCTCATCACCTGCTCTGGTCTTAAGGAGATCCAGACCCATTAGCCAACGCCAGTTCGTTACCCTCTATGGTGACTCTACCTGGTCTCAAGTCTAGTTCATGTTTCCTTGTTCAAGTCTGGCCTTGTGCTTAACCTGCCTCTCTCTGTCTCAGGATTCCAGCCTCCAAGAGTCCCCAGTGTGGATGTCAGCTCGAGTTCTCCAGCAGTCCGGTGGAACCCTCAAGCTTTGCCAAGCCGCGCTTTTACCTCCAGCCACGCCACAAGCCGCTTCCCTCTCCAGCTGCTCACCCAGTCACACCAACTTTCCTGGAAGGAAAATAAAACCCATTTCTTACCTTTCACCTATCTTCGTCCTCTCTCTGGGTTTCAGCATCTGGGTCTGTCAATCCTTCAAGTCATGACAAAACCAACATTTTGAAAGGTCAGAAGAAAACTTGATAGCTATTTAACTTCATTATCAATATTTAAAGCTATCAGTTTCCAAAATGATTCAATTGCATCATTTAATTCCTAAGAAACATGTTGGCATAGTTTTTTTTAATCTATGTTTACTTCCTACCAGCTGTACTTGCAGAAAATACAACCTGATGGACAGCTTTGGATCTCCAAACTCAGATTTATTCCCTTTTTTCCACTAAAGCAAACATTAAATTTCCACATCCAACTGTAAAACAATCATTTCCAGGCATTCCTTTTTTTTACTAAACTATGTTGGTAATAATTCATGGCCACACAATGAGCCTGCTCTCGGTATCAGATCTTTTGATTTGTGCTAGATCTTCCATTCCAAAACAGAAATAGTTTTGAAATGAGTGACTTTTTTTTTTGTCTCATGTAAAATGCAGCTCATTGGGATGAGCTCAAAGGCTGGGATGAAATAGACCCAGTTCAAAAAGAAAAGAACAAAGAAGCACTGAAGATCTGACATCTCTAGAAAAACGATAAAATCTAAGATCTAAAGTTTATACATAGCCGCCCCTTCATGTTTTATCCCTTATTTTAAATTATTGAGTTTGTTGCTTTTTTAATAATACTATGGTGCTGTTTATTGGACATGTGTGCATTTGTTTATCTGTTTTCTTTGTTTTTTTTCTGGAAAGAGTAAATAAAACATTGACTAAAAATAAGGTATAAGGGGACAAAAAGCTTATTTTGAACAGACATTTGCTCTAATGTTGATAATAAGCTTTATAGTAATAGGAAGAACCAAAAAGTTACATTTAAAATGGTAATTATTCCTCCAAAATTGTACAATAGCCCTCAGGCACAACTGCCTTTAAGCAGGCTGTGTAGGGGCAAAAATGGCAAACCTGGGGGCACACAGGTGGCCTGCATGAAATTTTAAGGTCAAGGACCCCTCGGTGAGCTTGAACAGAGAAAATGATAATAATACTTTTTTATTAGGAGCTTTTCTTAAGGTGGCCGTACAACAAAGAAGGCTAGAAGTTTCCTCCGCCCGTCCAGAAACATGCTTTATTGGTTTACTGGTTACTCTAAATTGTCTCTATGTGAGTGTGGGAGTGAATGGGTGTGTGATTGTGACCCTGCAACAGACTGGTGACCTGTCCAGGGTGTCCCCTGCCTTCGGCCACGAGTGGCCGTGATAGGCTCCAGCAGCCCTGTAACCCCGCAAGGGCCAAAACGGTTAAAAGAGATGAAAGAAGGAATTACAATCTAACAAAATACATTTCAAATACAGAGCATACTTTAATTAAGAGTAGGCTTTAGTTTTGGGTTCCTACAGGCATGCTGCAAGCGACAGGTGGTAGAACACTTATACAACACTTAAGGGTAAGTAACGGTGTCTTAGGTGAGACAGAGTCGTGTTGCTCTGATTTTTCCTATTTTTTGTTTTAGAACCCCTGAACCCTGGGCACACAAGTATACGCTACTTGTGTGCAGCTTGGCTGTTAGAATTGAGAACATTAGACAATCAGAGGGCATCCAGTTGCACTTATGAATCACCTGTCCACCCTGTGCGTGCAGATTTTGTACGCCATCAGTAAAGAGACCAATGCTAACTCCTTACTAATGACTAGAGTGCAGCTTTAGGGCAAAATACGACAGCATTACCTGAACGCCATGTAATTTCTCTTATCCTTACAAATACTTTACGATACACTTAACACAGGGTGTTATTTCCATGATCCCCAAACCCAACAAAGATACTTTGCTAATAGATAACTGGAGACCTATTAGTCTACTTAATAATGATTATAAAATTCTTGCCACAATATTAGCCATGAGAATGAAAAGTGTTCTTGATGCAGTAATAGATGAGAATCCGTCAGGTTTCATGAAAGACAGACGCATCTCAAACAATCTAAGACTGGTTGTAGATCTCATAGATTATTCAGACCTCATTACTGATGATGAAAGCTTCATTCTATTCCTTGATTTTTGTAAGGCATTTGATACCATTGAGCATCATTTTCTATTCCACTGTCTGGAAAAGATGGGGTTTGGGGAATCTTTGTGTAGTGTTGTTAAAACACTTAAGTTGAGTGCTGGCACTACTGGGAGATTCTATCTCCAGAGAGGAATAAGACAGGGGTGTCCTGTCTCTGTGTACCTGTTTCTTCTGGTTGCAAATGTTTTCTGCAGATATATAAAATCGAGTAATATTGATGGGATTTCTATTGCTGGTAAAAACAGTCTTATAAGGAAACTGGCAGATGAGACCCCATTATTCTTCAAAAACTCCTCACAGATTCCCAGGGTTCTTCAAGTTATACATTTTCAAAAGCATCTGGACTTTATCTAAACCTAAAGAAATTTGAATTATTTCCTCTTAAACAATGTGCTCTAACCTCCATAAATAGTATAGTAGTCAAAGAAAATGTCACATATTTGGGATTGCAGATAACTAAACATCAAAAACAAAGAGAATTGAATAATTATAATCCTATGATTGCAAAAGCACAAAATAAGTTTAATCGCTGGCTACAAAGACATCTTTCACTAAAAGGTCGTGCCCTCTTAGCAAAAGCAGAAGGAATTTCCCGACTAGTTTACATTGCTTCCTCACTATCTCTGGACAGTAAAAATGAAAGAAAGATTGATCAGAAACTTTTACATTTTCTTTGGAGAAATAGAATCCACGAAATATGAAAATCAATAGTGATTAATTCATCAAAAGATGGAGGACTTGACTTTCTTGACTTTTTAACTCTAAGTAATGTCCTCCACATTAAATGGTAAAAAAACGTATTAAAAAGTGAAACTTTATTTTTGGAATTTCATACCAAAATTTTTATTTGATAAACTTGGAGGTCTGCCATTTCTTTTATTATGTAATTTCAAAATAGGGAAAATTCCTATAAAACTGTCTAATTTTCATAAATAGGTTTTATTGGCATGGACTTTGATCTACAAACGTAATTTTTCTCCACATCGTTACTATATTTGGAATAATGCAGATATTGTATACAAAAACAAGAGTATTTTTCTTGAGAATTGTTTTGAAAAGAACATTTCTCTTGTGACAGAGCTGATAAATCCCCAAGGTAACCTGATGTCATATGTTGAGTTTCTGTCCACTTATATGGAGTCATCCCAGGTGGTGTTAGGCTTCTGTGTAGCAGTTCTTCTTCTAATACTCCATGTTCTCCTCCCAAATTAACAGAATTGTGGTGTGGAAAGATTTGTTTTTCAATTGGCAGAAATAATCAAAGTATCCGTTCTCTGTTTAAAAATGAGATTCTCTCAAAACCGTTATCTCATACTGGAATAGGTTTGACTGTAGAATTCAGTGGGAAAAGTTTGGGTCCCTGCCCCAAAAATATTTAATCACCAATAAAATTAGAGACATTTCTTTCAACATTCTTCATACATTAAAAAAAAAAACTGGATATAAAGTGTTGGTTTGGTTATTCCTCACCAGAAACTGTGGCTCCTCTTTTTTTTGTTTTGCTCCTTCACTCAGTATTTTGGAAAGATTTGATGCATTTTGATTTTTTGATTTGATTTTATTGATTTATTTCAAGCATTGTAGTCATAGCAATAAAGAATTTACACATATTTATCAAATTCATTACAGAAATGATGAAATGCATAGATTGAAAAGACAGAAAATAAAACAAACAAAAGCGTCACATAAATCACATTTGCTTAATTAAATACAGTGATCATTAACTAAAGTATAAGTAGAGTTTGATTTATTGCTTGAAAGGGAGTGGGAAAAACAAGTTTATATAATCCCACCCCTACTGTATTTTATAAGAACTCATCTACTTTATACCCCACTGTAAATATGCCTACAAAAAAAACAGTATTTTGTTTTCCAGAAAGAAATGGTACTGTATGCAAACAGTATAAAATCCTCCACCAACAAAAAAGCTGTCAGAACAGTTGAAACATGGTCTCTTTTGAAAATTTAACAGATTCCTTTGTCTTTACTATTTTTGTTTTATTTTTGCTTAACCTGTTTTACATTGTAATTTTTATGCTTTTTGGATTTTTTTGTTCATTTTCCTGGCGAATGTGAAAATTGTATTTTGCACACAGTGTGAAGTTTTGTGTTTGGTATTTTGTCTGTGCAATATTTGTTAACAAAGTTTAAAAGAAATGTTTGTGTCACTTTGTTGTGCCTATATATTGAAACAAAGGAAAGCTAGTCAGTACAGTTGGGCTGAAAAACAGAAAGCTAAATCTGAATTCTTTTTAACTGTGCCGTTACTTGGAATTTGGTTCTCTGCAGGCATAGTGAGTCTACATGTCAAGGTTTTCCATTGCTTTGCGCTTTTTTGGGAATAAATCAGCCTGAATTGAAAAAAGTTTGATAATCAGATGATCTGATGTCACATGAAAGAACAATCCCGGAAAAAGTTGCAAAGCATTTCCAAATATAGTGCTCCAAAGTGCATGGGTGATCTTGAATGGTGTCTGTCTTGACGTATTCCTTTTTACAGTTCAGTTGACCACAGTCCTGACAGTGTTTGTCTCATGACACCATGATAGACTGACAGTAGAATGAAAGCCCATCTTTTATTAACAACAATTTCCTGCAAGACACAAAGGAAAGTTCCATTTAAATGAATCTGTGTGACATTTTGCAATCTAATAGTGAGAGACGTCAAACAAATTGGCAGAAATATGTTTTTAAAAGGCAAACAACCCTTTTTCAGGAATGCAAAACACTTTTACAAACTGTAAAACGCTTAAACGCTTTTATAGTTGCAAATTCTTTTTCACAAGGACCAAGAACAAATTGGTGGCTTTTCCTTTTTTATGCACATATTTTCTTTGCAGATGCAAACCTTTTGTAAATGTTTGGAAATCATTGCAAATACTGCAAATACTTATGGAAGGAATTTAACTTTGCATTGGAGAAGGACACAAATGTGTGTTAATGACTTCATTTCCCATCATCCTGCAGAGAACGGTCAAGCTTTGCTTCTAAACACAGATACAGTCAGTGATCACTTCATTCCAGTCACCTTCCCACTGGCACTGTCTTTGTTCTTATACATCTTTCACATCCACCTCCCTGAAAATATACACCTTGCACAGGTCCCTTGCCCCCCTGCCCTCCCTGCAATGAAAAAAAAGGTGCTTTCCTTAAGATTTTGATGACAGTTCTGCTTTGTGTGTTGCTCTGTATTCTAAACCAGTGTGCTGAACTCAACAGGGAGAACAGAACATGTCACCTTCTGTGTGAAAAGGCCATTTTGTCTGCATTGGAGAACTCAGTGCTGCCTGAATAAATCTCTGGACTCTGGCAGTCCTCAGATGTGGCTGTAAAACATGTATTATGCCAACAATAATTGAGATGTATCTGATGTTTACATTCCTTCCTGAATGAACGTATGATATCAAACTGCAACACAATTAAATCATTATTTCCCAAAGCAAGCAAAAATTGGAAGAAATCTCATGTTTGCATTCAGCAGAGCTGGTTTAAAAAAATTACCACCAATGAACATTACCACGTTCCACGTTCACGCATGCAATTCATTTAAGAAAATGTATGCGTGAATATATAGTATACCATGGTCCAGGTGAACACTCGATTCTGATTGGCTGCTGGTTGTGGATTGAAAAGCGATCTACCACAGGATAAACCCCCCCCCCCCCCATAAAAATCAAGTTCACGTAGCCTAAATGTTCTTTATCACTGTGCTTGCTTCTTTAAAACAAACTTTTACTTTATCATCTGGACAGAAACAAGCGGTAAGAGGTGAACTTTCTCTCTGACCTGATGATTTATTTAACGTCTCATGATGATCAGCATAGATATCACTTTCCTTTGCATATTTGAATATTGTAAGTAAGTAACCATTCAGGCTTCCACGTCATGTGTACATTTCTGAAAATTCATACTTCGTCGACAATTATCCCTTGATGGTCCCACAAAAAAACAACCTCAAAGTGGTATTTTGCCCCATTCATGCATTTCTGAGCCTACCTCTAAAACCCTGCTCTCTGAGCACCAGCCCCTCCCAACCCAGAAAATCGAATGGGTTCTCACATTGTGACATCACAAAGTGGGGAACAGCCCCTTCCAGGAGAAGTCTAAGCTGCCCCCAGTCTAACGCCCATTTTTTCCGTGGAGCAAGTGGTGATGGGCATAACGCTTTTGTAAGGCTCCACAATATGCACATCCAAGAATTTCGCAAAAGTTTAGAGGCTGTTTGTTTGCGAAATGCAGACATTCTGTCGAGGCCGACTCTAGGTTAACGTCATGAAATGAGCGGCAACCAAAAGGAGTGAAGGAAGGGGCCTCAGAGATCGAGTCATCTTACTTCAAGGTAGGAAAATGAGCTCCTAAAATAATTCATATTTTACAAAAAAAAAGTTCTTTAGTTTGCCAAAGGCAATATATTATAAACTATATTATTAAATCCATATATGAATTATAAAAAAGGCTTAAGAAAAGCATTGATGAAGTGGTCGCTTGAATGCACTTTGCCAAGCTCGATGTGAGCTTTAGACGTTAGTTTGTTAGTTTGTCTTTGCTTTAGGTTTCACTTCTTATTTTGTAATTCAAAGGTAACAACACTTTGTCTGCGGTCACTCACTCCATCGAGCACGGCAGAGCAGGGTTCAGTGTGTCGCCAAGGACACTTCAGCACACGGAAGCGCTCTCAATCACATTGGCCAGCGACAACATTCTCAGAGCCTTCTGTAGCAACCCAACAATAAAAAGAACTGAAAACATAATTATGTTTAAACTTACCCCCTGCTTTTGTCTTGTTCTGTGTTTAAAGTGGAGATTATGTTCAGGATTTTCTGTTGCAAACTTATGTTTCCAACTGAAAATATCTTGACTTCCTGATCTCCAAGCAAAGAAAAAGAAAGAAAAAAAGCTCAAACACTGCAGCGTGTGTGGAAAATCTACCAGCATCAGTTTGGATCAATGAGGTGAAAAGCAATAATAGCAATGATATTGTTACCGGATGAGGAGAAAGGTGAAAAACATTGCCAGTGTGAGGAGAGAGGATCTGAAAGACGTGAAAGGATTTGAGAAGCGTTTGATGATTAGAAGGATAAAAACGCCAACTGTGTTTGGGCGAAGAAGTCAAAGGTGGCTGAGAAAACAGGGTTGTGAGAGAATGAAGTTATGTTCCTTGGGGGATTAAGCTGACAGATCGCAAAGGTAAAGACTGCCTTCTTTTCCAATCTGTCTGTGATATCAGGTTTGATCAAGAATAAGGCAGCAGAAGCCAAGTGCAAAACAGACGGAGTCAAATACTGACACGTCACTCAAGATGGAAGCAATTCCTCGTCTGTTAAAAGAAAGACAGAACACTATCATGTCAGTGGTATCACTGCAGTTTACATATAGATGGATATTAACATGTTTTCCAAGGATGAAGCAGCCAGAAATAATAACGTGGTTGGCTGGATTTTTAGCCGGCTGAGAAGTGGGGAAAATGGCAGTAGAGGTAATTAAGAGAGTTAGTCATGCAGAGGCTGCTAATACAGGATATGGAATAAAGAAGCCACGAAGATCAGGAGAATGCATCAAGGCATGTGAACGTTTAAGCACTGAAACTCATGCCAGTTTGGGTTTTAAATCTTACTCCATAAATGTCCTAAAAACAAAAATAACAACACTGCTCCATTAATGGGAGATCAAAGATAATTACAGGTAATTTTCTTCTTTTACAGCATAATTTTTTTTAGAAACACATTTTTCTCTTTTTGGAGTTCTGCTTGCATTGTCCATTTTACGTCATGTCCAAATGGTGGCAGTAATGTCACGTTGGCAGAAAAAGCCACAGTCAGAGCGACACTGAACCTGTGGAGTCCAAAGCAGAGGCGCCTGCTTTAAAAGCATCTGTGCATTAGATGTTCAGTACGAGAAAGCTCAACAAATCACTTCATGGTTACATAAGGGCGGTGATTTGGCTTTGTGGGGCATTTGCTGATGGCACATATGGTGTAAATGCTTCCAAAATAAACTTAACTGTCAAAAATACCAAACTATTTCAAAAAAATGTTGATGATACTGGGATGGCTCCTCTTTAAACGCAGCAGGAAAAAATATGTCAGGATCTAGCAGACATAGACCACCAATCAGCACGTTTTCAGATGGTTTTACTTTCTAAACTACACCCTTCTCTGGGTTCAGACAGCTGACAGATCAAGATGGTTCCACTGTGTGCACCCTGTAACCATCACATGCGCTGACTGAATGCAAGACCTTTCAAGGAGATCAAGCAAGGGCTTTTGCATCATCAGAGATGCTTCAGGCGTATGTCAATCAACACTCGGTTAGACAGGGTAACACAGCACGTTCTTCTCCGAGCCCAGAGAGCCCTTTTCTCTGTCTGTTTTGTGAGGTTGGTCATCCAACACTGCTATTTTTTTCTTACAAGTCTGTCAAATCTTCTGAATTTTGAATGTTTTTCTTATAAACAAACTACAAAGCACCTTTGAAGGACCCTGGAGGGAAGGTATAAGAACAGGCAAAGGACTTTATTATGAAACCCAGATGTGGAAATCACTGGCAGCACCCGCTTTGCTGAAAGAGAAAGCTGCCACCCTTCAAATGCCATTAAACAGAAAATACTGTTTTGAAATGAAATAATGTTAGAGTAAAAGTTTAGGACCCTTTAAAAAAAAAGGTCATGGATTTGACTTTATTACTTTAAAGTCAAACAGAGCAGAGATATTCCAGTTCCAAGTCAACACCAGGGTGGTGAGCTTGTAACCCACAGCGGTTAGCAGCGTCTGAAAACGTAATTAATTGCAAAAGTTTTGTGAAAAGGGAGCTGACTGCGGCCTCAAAGAAAACCCCAGCGACTTATGAGCACGTCTCCATGTCTGGGGTCAGGAGATCATTCAGAGACTCTCCCAGTACGGTGAGCTTCACTCTTGCTGCAGGAGCTGCGTCTGAGTGACGGCTGCTTCCTCAACGGTCTTTCCGTGTCTCTGTGACCCAGTTGGAAGACTTGCTGTCCTGGATTAGTCCGAGAGGGGAAAAAATAAGAATTAAATTAGATCTTGTTAAGAAGAGGATGAAATGAAGTTCTGGATGAGGTTCTGGATGACCGTCTGATCAATCCTCCATATTGGATTTGCACTGAGATGTACCGATCAGGTTTTTTTGGGCCAGGTCAGATTCCCAGTCATTTGATTTTGAGTATCTGCCAATACCAAGTTCCAATCTGATACTTTTGAAACACATTTAAAAAATGAACACATTTAATGAAAAGATCCAGTTGAAGAGTGACGGTCAAAGAGCGTGAGGTATTTAGATGTGGCCAGCAACATCTCCAGTGTTAAAGAGTAAAAAAGGTGAGTTTGGTACGGCGCCGCATCGCTCTGTGTTTCTGTTGTGTTCCATATTTGATCTTTTTCCCGTTTGTCCAGCTTCTTTCAGTGTCACATCCTGAGATCTCAAAGAATGTGTTCCAAAGCAGTTAATGCAGCCACGTACCTCAACATACCATGAAACCTTTTAGTAAGGAGTATTCAGTACACTGGCTGCATTTTTCATTTGATCATCAGAGACAAACATCAGTGAGTCTTGCAGAAACACTGACAGACACACAGAAAATCATAAAATTTAGCTTCACCCATCAAAGGACTTGAACTGTAATGTTCAATTCAATTCAATTCAATTTTATTTGTATTGCCCAAATTCACAACAACAGTCGTCTCGATGGGCTTCGTATCGGTAATTGAAAAAGTTCAACATAAAATCAAAAGGATCACGAATACATAGAATTCAATAGGAAAATACTAAATTGAACTAACAAACTGACTAAGCTGAACTGGACATCCCTGCCCTTAGACCCCCCTTCGGGGTAAGGAAAAACTCCAAAAAAACGGATTCCGGAAAAAACTAAGAAACCTCAGGGGTGTCCACATGAAGGAGGGATCCTCCCCCAGGACGGACAGGCGATGTACCAGAACTCATAGAGAAGAATTAACTTATCTAAATCTACAACTACATATTAAAAGTCCAGCAGACGAGCTTTATCCAGCCAGTGTTGGGGGGACAGTCAGGGGCGCGGGTCGAGCTGGAGACAGGATCCACAGCCAGGTGTAGGAGCAGGAGCAGAGACGAGGTACACAGCCAGGTACAGAGCACAGACGAGCCAGAGGCAGAATCCACAGCCAGGTGTAGAAGCAGCAGTAGAGGCGAGCCAGAGACGAGGAACACGGTCAGGTACAGGAGCACGGATGAGCCAACTACAATCTGGATGCACTCCCAATAATAATACAATATAATGTCAAAGAACATGTTTCTAAATTCTAAATTCCTTTTTTTGCAAATCATAAATCACGCATAAAACAACCTTTTGAACAACTGATGCTAAATCTGACAGCTTTAGGTGCAATAAATTTGAAAAATCTTTCAACAATCCTGCATGTTTCTGTGCCCAATTAGCACATCCACCAATGCTGCACAAGCAATTATAGCTATTTTCTTTTTCTTTTTTTAGTAAGCTACCAATTTTATCTTTAATTAACAGTTCCTGTTAACTTTGCTGTTATTTCCAAAAAAATAAAAAAATGAAATTGAACCCTCATCCAGAAAGTGGAAACACAAGGTTTCTGAGGTTTTTATTGAGTTGTGGAGACTTGTGTCAAGGATTGCAGCTCTGATGCAGGGATATCACTACAGCTGAGGGTTTCTCTCTGACCACTTAGTGGTCTGTTGAGCTTTGATCTTATCTTTCAGTATTTCCTCTGCGCACTTCGACATTTGCTGGGCAGCTTCCATTTACACCCTACAATCTAAAGCTTAAAAAGCATGAGAGAAATGTCTAGTCAAGCTTCTTCACCACAAAATAAAAAAACACATATTTCCTGAGCATACATATATTTTTGAGCCCTGGCTCGTACCTGGGGTTGGGGCGGGGGGATGCCCGGAACTCCTGGGTGGTGATGGGGTGCTCGTCCGGGGCTGTGGGCACCCCTCTCGGGTGGGGCCCTCCTGGCGTGGTCGGGTCGCTGCTCTCCTGGTTGGGCTGGGGCGGCGCTCTCTTTCCCCCATGCTCCCCTGCTCTTTGGCTCTGGGGGCCTCGCGGCGGTCCTGCTGGCCCTGGCCTGGGTGGCGGATGTGATCGCCCGGGGGCGGTTGTTCTCTGCCTGCTGCCGTGTGGCGTTGGGGGTTTTGGCTGCCGCTGCTGCTGTGGCGGGGGTCTTGGTGTGGGTATGGCTGGTCACTCCCCCTCCTTCTTTTCACATTCCACCATCCATTTTAGAAGAACATAAACACTCCTCACCTGAGCACAGGTGTTAGCTCACCTTTGCACTAATAGTTTGCATGATTGAATGAAATATAATTTCACACTAGTTGGTTTAAAGGCATAAGTATGCGTGTGTGAACACTATCTGTATTGTGTACATGTTGACATTTGGACATTTGAATGTGTGTGTGGACAGGCCCCACCCTTTTTCGTATTACTTCTGAACCTCACCGTAAGGATAAACATCCAGTAACTTGTTGCTTTATGCCGCTTTATGGTCTTACCCCCCCCTCCTATGATCACCCTCCTACCCCCCCCTCGATCTAACGTCCCTCCCTCTTCTTCCCTCCTTTCCTTTTCCGTCCGGTCCAACACCAAAGATTCTCAAATATGATTCAAATGACTAAATTTTGGCCTCGATAACAAAAGGGGTTTATTCAGACATACCTCTGGTTTGTCAGAAGATTCATAACCCATGTTGTTAAAGTAAAATATGTCCAACACAAGAGGCCTTCAGCTCTCATCTGTTTGTTCAGCTGCTGGATAGGACAAGTTTAAAAAAGTAAAAATAAAAAAAACATATATTTTCACCTTTAGTTTTCTATTTCAGAAATATAATGTCTGTCTTTATCATTCTGCGAATTTATTTTTTAATGAAAGTCCTCTACTTCTTCTGCATTAATATCATAGTGACTAAAGAATAAGTGTCTAATAAGTCAAATCAAATCATTTATCAGTGTCATTTAACATGACCACAGTCAAACAAGGAGCCGTTGTTATGCACCATATGTCTAGAGATGCAGGGCAGTACATAAAAAAGAATGAGAGAAACCTGAATGTAAATCAGTTAGTCCTTAAACCACAAAAAATAACAAAAAGAAGGGTTTATTGTCCCAAAGATAAAATAAAACCTAAATTCAGGGGGAACAAAGGAACAAGGACAAAATAATCAACAAATCAGAACTAACTCAAATGTTAAATGCTTTATTTGACCTCCAGTCAAAAAAAGGAAACTAAGAAAACAGAAGCTAACAAAAACAGGAGAAAACAGTAACACAAACAACATGGCAGTTCACTCCTACTGCTTCACAACTAACGTGTTACAATCAAGGTTACATCCTCCAGCAAAAATTTTTTTGCTGGAGGATGTTGATGACGACCCTGACGAAGGCGGAAGGTATTCCACCGAAACATGTCGGTACGATTCATAAAAAGCAAAAAAAAAAAAAAAATAAGCATAGTAGGTTTAAAGAAATATATGGAGTAAACATGGTGTTAAATTACTTTAATAACAGCTAAGGTAAATTGGTATTAAGCCTTTATTTAATGTCTGTGGGGCTCAAAAGCCATATTCACACTCAAAGACATTCAAAATTGATCAGATGTCCTGCGGTGCGTTTTGGTGCGACATATTTTCCCCCAGAATTCAAATATCTGGAATTTGGTGGAGAATTTGTCATCAACCAATCAGGAACTCAGCTTTGGTCGTAACAAATTGATGAAGTGATCAGCAGGTGGAGTCCAAAACCAACATGGAGGAGAATCTGATCGTTCTCCTTCTAAACTTTATGATCCATCCTTCTTTTTCCGCCCGTACGAGTCCGGTTCACGGGGGCAGCAGTCTGAGCAAAGATGCCCAAACTTCCCTTTCCCCGGCCACTTCCTCCAGCTTCCCAGGCCAGCCGAGAGACGTTGTCTCTCCAACGTGTCCTGGGTCTTGCTTTATTGTTCAAATCAAATCAAACTTTATGTATAAAAAAAGCGCAAGATGTAGTGCATTTAGAACTCGATCAATGACCGGAGGGGGAGACAGAGCTCTGACGATTGTCTTAGTTTTTTTTGTATTCATCAGGTCTTTTGCTGAAAGTTAAACTAAATAGACATTTCTATTTGCACCGCCTTGAAACTGTGCTGATGACTGCAGCTATAAATATTTCAGCTTTCCACAGTATGGGGTGTCGCTACATGCGGTAAACAAAATAAATTGGAAAAGAAGTTCGAACATGCTGTAAGCAGCATTGGAGACATTTATTTTATCCATATTGCCACTAACAGGTTGTACACACCGTTTTATAGTAAATCTGATGTTGTGAATTCTCCACGGAAGCTTTTTAGGCCACAGGAAAAAGAAAAGGCAAGCAACACTGTCACCGTGATAAAACTGGCATCCCAGCAGGAACAGGAACTTCAGTTTATTCTGGTGCACATCACCTGCAGAGTCTCTCTGCACGGCAGAATGTAAATATCAGAAGCACAGGAATGTTCAAAGTGAGAAGCATACAGAAAAAAAACAACAGTCATAAATAACCTTGATAGAATTTTAAAAGGGAAGTTAGTGACAAAAGCATCAAATGTGCTGGGCAAATGTGCTCAAGCATCTACTCTGATAAAAAAAAATGATGGTTTTGGTGTTTTTATCATGTTCTAGAACAATTTTCTGCTGATAGAGGACAAAGTTCAAGTGACAAGTGACAAATATAAAGAATATTAAGAACAAAACTGTTTTCCTGAGTATTTCTTTCTTCAAATCAAAGTCGCAAAAATGCTGTTTTAGCAGGAGCTTATTTGTGATGTAGAAAAGACGCTGCGGCAACGGTCCCGCCCACAACACAACGTGGAATTTCCAATGAATCACTGCCACTCCGGTAACATTTTTTCGGATAAGATTTGCAGGAAATAAATCTGCTGATAAAATCAGCAAAACAGGCTTCTAAAAAGCAGCACGTTGACATAAGCATGAGACTCGGTAAATCAGAATTAAAAGTTTTAATCAAAGGAAAAGGGAGGATGGTTGTGTGGGATGCAGAGGACAGGGTCACTGAGCACACACAGAAGTGCTTATGAATTTTCCATTTTGTTTCTCAAGAAAACAAAGTTGTTATGGAGGGAGGACAAGTTTTAGGGGGGGGGGGCATTTTGATCCACACTTCAGACTTGGTGGTGTCAGTAAAGCACCAATAAACTGTTTGCCAACTGCCAATAAACCACAGAAGAAGAAGAAAACTACTGCCGCTTAACATCAGAAAACATTTTAATAAATGTGAAATTAAGATGAAGCAACAGAGCTTGTGTTGATGAATGTTTGCTGTTCAGAGACAGCTATTGAAGGAACAATGAAAGGGATAAACTGGGAAATTAGACATATTTTAAGCAACACCAGCGGTTTGTTATACGTATATGAGTTCATTCTTGAGGGAAAAAGAAATGACCACTAAACCGTTGAGCAATAACTCCATTCTGACCCACACTCCATTCCAGTAGGTGGCGGTAATATGACCCAAAGTTGTGTGCCAACCGCCATAAAATGACACAAAAAGAAGGCTACTGCTGTTCTGCAGAAACTGTGTCCTAGAAAACAACACAGGTTTTTGATTTGGGTTTAAAACTGCATATTCAGAAGAGTACCCCATGTTCAGAGTGGGACGTTAAACAAGTCAGGCTCATTTAGCAACTCCAGATCCTTTTTGTTCCTACAGGGTTGCCATAGTTTCTTCTATAGGAAGGAAGCCTTAAAAGTGTTCCTCTACAAATCATCCATAATTTGGATGATGATTTCCTTGCCCTTAAATCACATTCTGGTAAGTAAGGCTTTCTTTTGATTTTTCCACCAAACGCATTCAGAAGGCTTGTTTTTGTTTCGACAAATACTTACGGTTCTACTTGTTA
Source organism: Oryzias sinensis (assembly GCA_037389245.1). NCBI lineage: Eukaryota > Metazoa > Chordata > Actinopteri > Beloniformes > Adrianichthyidae > Oryzias > Oryzias sinensis. Next base: position 5,090,206 of record CM074497.1, read on the forward strand.
GCATCAAGGCTAATCAGAAACACATAATTAAACATTATGAGCTATTTCTTTTCCCTCTGCATGGAAATTGTTTGTTTTAATGTTAATGTTATTAATGTTTGGGGTTAGACACAGTCATTACAACATAATTTTGTCGTTCTTTCCTATCGTTTCAGTGTGTATCTGAGGTTTTAAAAGGCCTGTGCCAACTCTGTACTGAGAAGGGTGAACACTTGAGATACAAATAATCTTAAAAATGTTCAGTTGTTAATAAGTTCTACCATAGCCTAAACTGCTATTCTAAGTTTTGGACTGAGGTTTAATCACTTCTCATAATGTGGTAATTTTCCAAGGCTCTCCCACTGCTTTAATAAATTTGATCCATGTAAAACCAACAAATATGATGCAGAAAATGAACAGACCTCAGACTGTGCAGATTGGCAGTTACAACACCCCCGCTTGAGTGCTTTGGACGCCCCCAGGGTTGCATGCAGAGCCACCTACTATTCACTTGATACACCCATGTCTGCACACCCAGACATGGTGTTGTTAGACTGTTAGCAATCTGTCAAAGTAACAACTTTCATGAAAATGTCAACCTGGAGGAGGTCAATTCTTTAAGAGTGTGGTGTGCAGAACTACCACCTATAGAGAAAAAAATACAACAGGATTACTGATGACACATTGACATAAATGGATTTGAGATTTTAGTCTAAAAACTCTGGACAAATGTTTTCATTTTAAAGTGAATGGTGAGAATTCAAGAGTAGTCAGAATAAAATAAAATGAAAATAAGATGCTCAGGAGAGAACCTGCAGCAGAAGAACTATGGAGTCGGGAGGTTTGCTGAGAAAACACAAAAATTGGCGTTACAAGTTTGAGAATGGGCCTCAGTATAAGTTGTTTTCCCAACATGTCCCACAGTGGGAATTGGGTTCAGAAGATTAAGATGTGGAGGCAGCACCTTTAGCTCATCTAGCTCTCCATAATATTCCCCGGCATTTTTGTATTTTTTTAACTATGTGCCATGGCTTACTAACTTGCTGAGGGAGTGTGCAGCCATCAGGGATTCCAGCTGACATGTTGTGTGGTTTTGTGACTTTGCTACAATGTTTAAAGAAGTAAGAATGTGTCTATCCACAAGGAAAACCCTTTTGCCAAAAAACCTTTACAGAAAGCGTGATTCATCAGGCCGGAGTTCCTTCTATATTTTGACTCTATTGTACCCCTCCAATCCATTTCTAAATGCCAAAAATTAGAATTTTTCAACGGTTTCTGCTCTGAAAGCTCCACAATGGAATAGTAGTAAGTCCTGTAGACCCCTGTGCACAGGTGAGTCATGAGTGTACATCACCCATAGGATAAGAAGACTCCTTATATATTACATATTGTAAAAGGATCCAAAAATCTTTGCCTGATCATATGGGTTCATAGCTGCACCGCTGCATTTGATCAAACTGACCTGTTTATTGTCTGTGTTGGTATAGAACAGTGGTGTCCATCCTTTTTCAGGCTGCAGACCTGTTTAATATCAGATAACATTTTCACGGACCGGCCTGCACAAGGCTTGAATTGGACATCCGATTTCCTTTTTATTAGCTTCCAGTTTCCTTTAAATCCTGAGGGTAAAGTTTATCTTCGTCCTTCTAGAAAATTTTTAATCTTCATTTGTAAACTACATGTTATTTTCATTAAAAATATGGCAAGAAGGTCCCGGTACAAGTCTGCAACAGAACCACCAATGAGGGACCTTTCTGTGTGGAGTTTGCATGTTCTCTCTGTGCATGCGTGGGTTTTTTCTGGGAACTCCGGCTTCCTCCCACCATCCAAAAACATGCTTCAGAGCTTAATTGGTTACTCTAAGTGGTCCCTGCATTCGCTCACGGTGGCCAGGATAGGCTCAGAGACCGCAAAAGGGACAAAACATCCATTAGAAAATGGATGGAAGGATTTTCCCTAAACCCTTAACAGACAAAGTGAAAAGCTAAAATAAAAAGCAAATGCAAACTTTAGCCTCATCCATGCAACAGATAAAAAAAAACCGGTCACTAAAAGTTGTATTTTCTAAATCTAATAATAAACGGGAATCCACCATCTGTGCAACTGTAGTAGCGACATCCTTGGACAACCCGTTGATGAATATTCTGCATTATTGTGGTCTGTGACAGCGACTGTTACAATAAATCTATATTTGAAGTAAAGACCCCTGTTTTTTTCTGCTTAATGCAGCTTTCCTTTATTTTGAAGTTGGAGGCTCTTAATCTGTTTCCTCTCTGACTCTTTTCTGTGAAAAGAAACTTTCCCAACACGTTTGTTTTTTGTTAACTTTGCTTGTTTGAGGTTTCAATTTCAAGGTCAGCGCAAACTCTTTAAGAAAGTAGATGTACTTTCAACACAAGACTGAGCAACTTGACATGCGTCAAGAATCAGTCAATAAACTTATGGTTTTAGATTTTCTGGATTGTTTTCAAGACGTACAGTGAAGTAAAACATAAGGGACTGACTGAAACGGGGATCAACAGCAGGTATTTTGCTGCACATGTCATGTCCGTGTCATGGGTAACCGAGCAGACAGCCTGGCTGCACTTCACCTACTCTGCTAATTAACTTAATTGGTCAAGTAATTATCATCACCTCCTGAACGTTTTAGGGTAATTTAATGACGAGCGTTGCAGCGGTGGCACAGAACTCTAAATGATCTCCTGTTGGTTTCTTCTTTGAATTATATATTTACTAAGTTATGAAAGCGCTGAACGTAATTACTGGAGCAAATCAAAGTCATCTGAGATGAGAAGGGAAGTGAAGCCAGCGCTGGTGTTCCTCATTACTAATGGATGATTTTCACATGTGTGAGTGTCAGTCAGTGAAACCCAAAACACAAATCTCATCATTTTCTCTTAAAATCTTCAATGCAATGTCAGAGGGGGAAATAAATGTAATACGGGAAGGAAAATTATTCAAGAAATGGAAACTGTAACAAATTCCAAATTTGGAACATGAGAAAGCTAACATGCTGCTGCAGAGACTATTTATGATGGACTGATTTAACATTTTCATGAAGAAGACAAATATTTCTGAAGAAACTCTTCCTCATTCATCTTTTAATAGGAGTGGGACTTTTCTTCATCCTGAAAGGCTCCTGTTATGTGGTTTTTGTTCCATGTGGTTAGCTTTGGGTTAACTGTCTTTATCTTCACTCTCAGGTTAGATTAGGCAAAGAAAAAAGAAAAGAAAACGCTTTTGTCTTGATGTAATATCCAGTAGTATTTCATTTTACTGAAAAACAATAAGTTTGATGGAAAAAAGTCTGAAAAAAATCACTGACACTTGGTTTTTTATTCTGTTTTAATACCAAAAATGATTCAAAATATTTCGTTTTGACACGACTTTTTACATGTCACAATACTAAGAGCAGACTTGGAATCAGGGTAAAAACACAATTACAAAAAAGGGAAATACTGTGTACAACCAACTAGTTTCCATCATAGTTAATGATGTTAATTTAAAAATAAAACCAATTTAAACACATCTGTGGCTGCAAAAAGCACCGCAAACAGATTCTAACTCAATACTTTTGTTTTCTGGTTTTTCACTTAAGAAGCAAATTGTTGCTTTGATGAAGACAACTTATTCCCAAAATAAATGCATTCAGGTTTAAGTAATTACACTCCAGAGACTATAAAAGATTTGCACAATAGTATTAAGAGGAGTTGCGCTTTTCTGTTGTTTATTCTCGTACAGATGTGTAGAGGAAATTGAGTGTTTTCAAGACTACCCAGCCGGTATATATAACCGGCTGGGTAGCTTTTGGTAAGCTGGCTCGGTTGGTAAGGTGCAGGACTGTCATGCAGAAAACCCCTGTCATGCAGAAAACCCCGGTTCGATTCCCAGGGCGGAATGAACAATTAATGGTAGTGGAAAAATGGCAATGGAAATGGGGCAATTACCATAACAATGACGGGCAACCCAGTGAGGGTCCTTGGGCAAGTCCCTTTCCGCTAATGCCGGCTCAGACGTCGCCCGGCCAAACAAGGTCTGCGTCAGGTGCTGAGGGACCAGAGCACCCTGATGGAAAGTGGGCTACTGGAACAAGACGGAAATGGACTAGATGTGAGAACAAGGTACTGTTAGAATGCTACTACTCGAGTAATCCCACCCAGAGGGGTTACATGCAGAGAATGTGGAATGAATGGATGCTACGAAACCCACAATCAAGGCTAACTGCCAAACAACTGGTAGCCCAGTGCTCCACAAACGGCAACTCCTGTCACAACTTGAGATTGAAGCGATACAATACAATGCCACAGGAGAGCCAGAACAACAGGTCAGAGAGGAGGTTATACCACACTCCCACCCTGAGATTGGGTACACAGCCCCAACAACCACAATTCCGCTGAGCGAGGCAGCAACTGACCTGAAAGACAAGATCATGTCTACAATGAACACTAGGCAACCCCGACACCAGCTACAACGGTTAGGACAGTTACAAGTACCTTGGAATTCCGCAGGCAAATGGCAACCTCGAGTAGGCAACAAGGAAAGCTGCAACAGCTAAATACCTCCAACGAGTGAGGCAAGTCCTGAGAAGCCAGCTCAATGGCAAAAATAAGACCCTGGCAATAAACAGCTACGCACTGCCAGTTATCAGATACCCTGCAGGAATAATAAGATGGCCAAAGGAAGAGATACAGACAACGGATGTTAAAAGACGAAAGCTCCTCACCATGCATGGAGGGTTCCACCCCAAATCCAGCACCCTGAGACTGTATGCTAGCCGCAAGGAAGGAGGCCGAGGACTAGTGAGCGTAGAAGCCACTATCCAGGATGAAACATCCAAGATGCATGAGTACATCAAGCTCAAGGCCCCAACTGACAGTGTGCTCAGCGAATGTCTCAGGGAACCGGACCATAACTGAAGTGGCTGATATCAAGAAGTCCTACCAATGGCTAGAAAGGGCTGGCCTAAAGGACAGCACTGAAGCGCTCATCCTGGCAGCTCAGGAACAAGCCCTGAGCACCAGATCGATAGAGGCTCAGATCTACCACACCAGACAAGACCCAAGGTGTAGGCTGTGCAAAGAGGCACCTGAAACAATCCAGCACATAACTGCAGGATGTAAGATGCTGGCAGGTAAAGCATACATAATATACAGGAACATGTGTGCAGAATATGGACTGGAAACCCCTAGGTCAAAATGGGAAACACCTCCGAAGGTGGTAGAGAATGAGAGGGCAAAGATCCTGTGGGACTTCCAGATCTAGATCCAGAGACTGTTAGGATGGTAATGGCGAACCAACCAGACATTGTAGTGGTGGATAAAGAACAGGGGAAAGCCGTTGTGGTGGATGTGGCAGTGCCAAGCGATGGGAACATCAGGAAGAAGGAACATGAGAAACTGGAGAAATACCAGGGACTCAGAGATGAACTGGAGAAAGCCTGGAAAATGAAGGTGACAGTGGTGCCTGTGGTAATTGGAGCACTCGGGGCAGTAACCCCCAAGCTGGAGGAGTGGCTACAACAGATACCTGGAAAGACCTCAGACCTCTCAGTCCAGAAAAGCGCAGTGCTAGGAACAGCTGAGATACTGCGCAGGACCCTAAAGCTCCCAGGCCTCTGGTAGAAGACCCGAGCTTGGAGGAGAAACCACCCGTGGAGGGTGAGAGGGTCAATAAGAAATTTTGAAATCTTGAAATGACATAAGCATTGCGGGGGCAAGTGGGGGCCAAAGCTTAATGGTGGAGGGCAACTTGCCCCCTTGTAGCTCCGCCCCTGATTACATTGTATATGCTTTCATGTCTTCCCACTTTTTTAAGTAATTAATCAAACTCTTTTTTTATTGCTAAATAATTGCTTAAAATAAAACCAATCATTTAAACATGTCAATTAAATTAGAACATTTTTAAATGGAGGTCTTTTTTTAAAATGTTCTTGTTATTGATTATTTATACTTGAACACTCAAACTTATTTAAACAATAGTTGCTGCTATGCGCTAATATGCAACACTTTTTCTGCAACATAAATACGCTAATTGTGTTGTGGTGAAAAGCTTTGCAACATCATGAAGCCTCAACTGCAAAAAGAGACCCCCATAGAAATAATTAAAAATTCTTAAAAATGTGAAAAGTTTTCTGTAAATGAGCAAAAAAATCTGCCAGGTAATAAAAATAGCCCAACTAAGATTTTTTTTTATCTTACGAAAAAGATTCAATTCACTAATATTTATCTAGCTAGAAAGAAAATGCATTCTCACTTTTGAAACAGTCTTTCTTAAGATTTAGATTATATTAGTAATAGGTTTTAAAGTGTTGCCGCTTTTCTCCTCGTCAGAATCAGCTGATTCGCGTTAATCGTGTAAACGGTCGTAGATTTATGGTATGTCAGACGGCGTGCGTTATTTCGGTGTCACCGGCGACACCTCTGGTGTTAAAGGGTAAAAGAACATTTTTTGAACAACTGTTTTTTTCCAACACTGAGCCTCATTCGGGGGGGTATTTCAGAAAGCAGGTTATGCTAGCTCTCACGGTAAGTTTGAGGCTAAGGAAGTTGATAACCTCAGCTTTCGGTTCCAGAAATGGAGGTATGTTTCAGGGTAGGTCAAGTTGCCATAGCAACTCATGCTCTGAACATAACCTGGTCTGGAGCAGGTTTAGTTGAAGGTTAGTTTGTTTACAGAGAGGTGGAGCAGCATGACGTGTCCATTTGAAGATGATTTAGTGGATGAAGAAGCTGAGATAATACTTTTTCCACAGTGAGAGGGTGATAAGACCACATATGGATGTTGGAAAAAGATTTTTTTTACTTTAATCTAACTTAATTATTCGTTTCAGTTAAAATAAATCATTTTTTGTAAGTTGGTTTAAAACTTACACGTAGTTTTCGGACAGTTATTTTACTTTCATTCAAATTAATTCAATTAAGTAGGTGTAACTTTGGTGCTGCTGTTAGATCGGCACCGCAAAGGATTCTGGGATATCATTCCCTTTGCCTGTCTGGACGGATTTGGGTTTAAGTGTGGTTTTTTGACCAAACATGTTTAGTTGTTTAGCTGTTTTACTGTGTTTTGCCATGTTTCGCCAAGTTATTTTGCCCTACTGAGCTTACGTCTCTGCACCATGAGTAAAAATGACGGAAAGGATGATGAGTTTATATAGCACCCCTACCTTGCAGATATGTAATGACAATGATGGTGAATTCTTTAATGATATGTGCACGACGTGCATTTTTTTCCCCGTCCTTTTTATTGTTATAAAAATGAGCATATCTGCTGGCTCATACTTAGACAAATGAGAGATCAAGACATATAATTAATTAAGATGGGAAAAAAATTAATTGAATTGGAGTAATATGACATTTAGTTAGATAAATACATGAATTTGACTTGTATGAACAATTATTGAGTTTTAATAGACGTAAGAAATTAGTTTGATTAAATTTAACCCAATTATTTGTTACTAATAGTAGTGATTCATTAAGTTATATATATATGCGTCACAAGGAAAATGGAAATAAGATCAGAAACTTGTGCGTTTACTTGTCTGTTCTTACTACAAGCAGAAACTCTTTTTTTTGATGATGCAGCCATATTACTTTTTTGATGGACGTATAATCTTCCTACGCCATCATTAAAACCTCTGACTCCGTCTCACCGAAGTGTAGCGCTTTCTTTTTTCCACGCGTTTCCATGGTGACTCCAGAAATCGGCGATCCATTGAGAATGTCTTTATGTACTTGACATGCACGTGCATTAACCCAGGGTTACCAGTCGAGCGTAATTACGCCAACTCATATCCGGTCTTTTGGAACCCACATACCCCGGGTAAGCAAGTTCATTTCAGCCAGAGTTAAGGCTAGTTTAAACATGCTTCCTGGAATCCCCCCCTGATTTATGACTTAGACAAAACAACCAAACATGCTAGAATCTCATATTATATATGTCATATTATTATCCCTTTTGCACAAGATTTTATGAAAGATTCAAAGATTTTAAAACTTTTTATTGTATTAACAACAATAGTATACAATTGAGTCATTATTTATTTTCTAAATAAAGAAATTACTGCAGCCATATAAGCAATGTTCTTAACTTTCACAAGACTTGAGAAGTCACTATGGAATCATATCTGTCTTTACTGTTTGGAGCTTTTTTCAGCTTTGATGTCATTTCGGGAGAATAGGAGTCAGAGGCATATGTTAAAAACCTACCCTTCTTCTGGCTTTAAGGAAAAAAATATTACACCTTGTGCTTCACTTAGTAATGTTGCAGTCAGATGCCAACAGAAACACCACCTGTACCGGGCTGCAAGCCCCCGAACTGGCTGTTTAGAGCAGCTGTCTGCTGGGGCAAAGACGCATTTCTTACATGTTGCATGCATCAATTATCTTCTTTCTGGGAAAGCCAGCGTAAGGCCTTTTGGGGAAATCGTTCCCCTCAGTTCTAATCCTTGCAGAGGCAGCAACACGGGACTGATGGCACTCCCTCTGAAATGGCAAATGCTGTGCCTTTCGTCTCCGCAACAACACAATGAACCGCAGAGGCTTTCTCCAGAGTGGGAACACACTGCAGGGTTTTATTGAGAAATCATTCTGACAGATGGTTAACAGAGTTAAGCAAAACATCTCCTTAAAATGCCTTTCTTGTAATTGCTTGTCTTCAAAGCAATCATAGCGTGCCCTCATATTCCACATTTCATTTTGGTTTGTGGTGATGATATTAGTGTAAAACGCAGCAGTGTAATTTCGCCTGTTTGGACGTAAATGTTTTTTATTCATACATGAGTACATTTAGAATTAATTAAGATCTCAAAACAAGAAAAAAAAAGTTTGAAATATATTTGCATTTCTCTTTCTAAGATTATATTTAAATTTAAAATAATCGTTTAAAAATGAGTTTGAACTTTTTTAAGTGTAAAGCAACTTTCTCTTTAAAAGTAATAATGAATTGGATTTATCTGCACATTTCCAGACACTCAAAGCGCTTACAATGTGTCCATTATCCATTTGCTCTTCATTCATACTTGATGATGGTTGATGCGATGGTTGATGCGTGGCTGCCATGTCGCGCCTACGGTCCCTCTGACCTCTGACCATCAACATTCATGCACATTCATGCAGGTAGGCAGTAGCGTTATGGGTCTTGCCCATGGGTGGTGGCTGGGTGTGTTAACTGCTCACCACTTCAATTGCTTGTTTGTTCATTGGAACCCTGGTTTCCTGCATGTCAGTCTTTCACCTTACCAACTGAGCTACCCAGCCGGTTAAGTAGGTTAAAGACCCACTGCAATAAAAAAAATGAGATTTTATCATGTTCTTGCAGCATTTTTATCTTGATGGAAGGAAATATATGGACAAAATTAAGGTTAAACCTGCATTTCTGAGTATTTCGTTATCCAAACTATTGGGAATCAGGAGCAGATAATAAGATCATAGAAGCTACGTAGATGCTAAAGTTGGAGGGCTACAAGCTCCCTGCTCCCCTCCATTCTGATACATCCAGAATGGAGACTAATAGATAGATACATACTAATAGAATAGAATAAATAGATTCTAATAGAATAGAATACATAGATACATACTAATAGAATACGTCTTTTGTTTCCTCAACTGAGCTAAAATCTGGATTAAAACTGTACAGCTGGATAGCTCAGATCTTGCTCGCCATTTTTGTTGCACCCCTAATATTTGGTTGGGGGTGGGAGGGGCGGCATGCTAGCAGGAGAGCACATATACAAAGGGATGATGGGGAGTGAAGTTAGGGCAGGTTGTGTGGGCAGGACCATTGGTATGGGCCAACGGTACCAACTGTGCCAGATGAAGTATGTCCTAGAAAAAGATTAGATTTTGGCTAAAAATGGCATAATAGTATTTAAAAGACCACTGGAAATGCTTTGAAAATAGATCAAAAGATGATTGACGCAGGACTTTAAAAACTTCTGAGCTGCAACACAAGGCTGAAAAATGGATTATCACTGCCTGAAACTTAACATGATGCATTTGAAATGGTCCAAATCTTGACAAGTCTGCCTAAAAATGTTGTTTCCACAGAGAGGAGCCTCCCCTCACAGCCATGGCAGACATGCTGTACTTGTTCAGGTTGTTCCTGACAGCTCCTCCATGACCCCTAAGCGTTTAGATGCTGGGGCCTGCAGGGGCTCAGATGAAGATCGTGAAGCTTTTTGCAATTCTTCTGAACGTGTTTAACCTTGAGATGAACTCAGGAAGTCAACCTGCTCAGGAATTACCTTTGGAGAAGAAGAAATGTGGACTCCAACATTAAAAAAAAACATCCTTTCAGATTGGTGGGCATCAACAATTGCCTCTTTAAAATCGCTGATTTAAAGCTTTTCCTGACGTGTTGACATGTGCGCATGATCAACTCTTTCGCTGGGGAAACCAGAGGGTCAAACAAAGTGGCTGTCTTTTTTTAATTCTATTTTTATTTACTTTTTGGTTGCTGTTAATTGGTGCAACCCAAAATGAATAAACAAAACAGTAGTCCAATAAACTTTAAAAGCCCAAGAAAAAAATTGTTTTTGAGTTCCCTCTTGGGTTAAGTGCTGTTCTTTTTAACATTTTGACTGCCTCCCCAACCGGCAAACGCAGAGCACTTTCAGAAATCAGATTTTTCATCGTGTCATCGTGCGTTTCACTCCCTAAATGCAATAAGCAGCAGAAATGTTTTTAAGTGAATTTTGTCTCAGTTGGGTAGTTAAAGAGCGAACTGTTTTGCTGCCAATACTATTAAGGGCTACATGTTCTGTTTATAAAAAAGATTTAAAACTTGACTTTTTCTTTTTCCAAACCAAAAACATGTTCTGGGGGGAAATGCACCCAAAAGCAGAATTTTTGCTCGCTCTTTTAATCCAAATGTAAAAAAGTATATACATGTACACAGGTGCTTGGCTACTGAAATTGTACAAGATGACCAAACTTATTAATCTGAGCAAATTAAATATATGTGAATTAAAAAAAAGAACCCCCACTAAAATATAAAGCCAAAATTGTGCGAGTTATAGGAGAACGGCACTTTTGCAAGCTCGCCAACCACATGCCGTTCAAAATTTACAACTTCTAAATGCAACATTTGTTTCCATAACTGGCTCCTAATGTTCTTTTATTTAAAATTCTAGATGGCGTCCTTTTCTTGTGGTCAAAGGTCAACAAAACTTTAGGTGTCATTGTAGACTTAAGCTAGGGGCACGTGTGTGAAATCTTGTGGAAATCGCTCGAAAAAAAGTTCATTTTTCCATATTGTGGAAAAACGTAAAAATCAATAAATCTTAGATTTTGGCACAAACTGGCAGATGGCAAAATGGTAAGTGGTGTTGCCATCCCATAATGATTTCCAAACTTCCTTTGGATATACCTGAAAGGTGTGCTGTATATTGGTTTTGTTAATAAACTGTAAATCTTTTCCCCACAAATTTCACTTTTTAGCTGAGTCAGCAAATTTTTTGCGACGTTTTTTTTGTTTACCACGCCCACAGTTTTAACACTGTTATATTGTATGTTATATTTTTGTTTTTCAGCTTTGGCCAGAGAAATCATGGATACCTCTTTTACAAGGTTCCCATAAAAATGTCCAAACTAGCTTAGATCGCAACAGTTGCGAACTCGCTGTGCGCGCGCCATTCAAAGTCTACTTCTAAATCGACATTTTTTTTTCACGATAGAGACTGCAAACAATCCCTAGGATGAGTTTTCATTTGTGCACTAAAAGTGCTTTTTTAAGATGGCGCCCTCTTCCCATGATCAAAGGTCAACGAAACTTCTGTGGTGTTTGTAGACTCGAGCTGGTGGCATGTGTGTGAAATTTTGTGAAAATCGCACAAACTAAAATGTTGTTTTCCCATATTGTCGAAAAACACAAAAATCGCCAAAAATCAAATTTGCCACTTTGTCTGGCGATGGATATCCCCAACGTGTTTTTTCGTTTCATTGCTGTTTTTAAATAATATATTTATTGGCTCCATGAGCTATTTTCGGCCATTGATTTTTTTTTTATGGTATCGCTCGCTGTGATGTCATAATCTTCAGGGTTTGCCGGTTACTATACCAAAAATTCTTTTTCGCCGGGTCCAAGCTTTGTGCTAAGTTTTGGTGACTTTTCGCGTATGTGGAGATCATCCAATCAGCGACGTCTCTCAGTATACCTACCCAGTTTCTAGTCGTGTTTTGTTTTTCCAACATTTCATTTCGTTTTCTGAAATGTTTTTTTCATTTTTACATTTTAGTTTCTGGAGTTTTGTTTCACTGTTTTAATTGTTGTTGTGATCTTTCAAATATCGATCGTTATCATTTGATAAATGCTGTGTTTTTGTGCTGGTTCCTTTTTTTTGTTTTAGCATTTCCACCAGCTTTCTGGAGTTTTAGAAAAGATATTTCAGTCTTTCTTAGCTAAAAAACAGAATCTCAATAAACTTTTATTTTTGCAGCTGGGAGTGTTTTGTAAATAGGCATATCTGCTGGGAAGGTACTGTGTTTTTAATTTCACCTGCTCGACTGAGTGCCCATAAAATCAAATATAAAGTCAGCAGTCTTTGTTATGAGCACAACAGACTATGAGACTGCTTTGATATGCATTAGATTGATAAAAAAAATATGCATTCATAGTTATGCATGCTTCTCTATACGTAAGGAAAGTTGCTCCGAATGCATGTTATAAAGCCATGCAGCTTTAATATAGTGAAGATAAATAATGTTCATCTGCAAAATGCTGCTTTTTTTTCTGTTTCTGCGTACAGAATTTTCAGTAATAAATCATAAAGTAATGATGCACAGCAGAGAGCTTGCAAAAGAGTAAAGACTCCCTAAAGTCCCTAGTGAACTTATTATCTTTTTAGTAAGATAAAACATGGTTGTTAGATGTGTTGTTCCTCATTTTTACATCCTGACCCCTGATCCACAATCAGCAATCTTAATTACCCAAAGATTAAATGCAAATGCCAATAACTTTCTGTTCATAAAGAGGAAATGTAGTTCTTTAAAGCTAAATTTATTGATTTCTCCAAAAAACTTAGAAGCGTTTAACCTCCTCATTAAGTAATGTAGAAAATAATCAAAGCTGATAATTTCACCATCTTTAAAAGTTGTAATTTTCTATCTTTACACCCACTTGCATAAGTATTCTAACTTGCCAGGGGGCCAAAAGTATTAATGAGATTCTATGCCCCATGCTGAGCTCAAATTAAGTCTCTGCTCCTCCTATTCTGCGTAGTATTCCTGTGCATTGAATAATATATAGCTCCGCTTTTGTTATGTACTTTGATTAAACACACAAATTTATGGAGGGAAGAATTAACTGAGGAGTAGGCGCTCCGTCTGCTTGTTTCATAATACAGCTTTGTTTGACTTATCAGACACAGACTTCTTCATATTCAGCAGCATCACCTCTATCTGATGAATTCATATGCACTCCTCTCTGCTCAGCGTTGCTTTACATCAGCTCCTTAGACAAATAACTGCATTTTTACTCCTAGAGCTGTGACGGTGTGGGATTTTTGGGTTAGGGACCAACCAGCAGTGGTGATGAACACCCCCCCGCCAAACACTAAATCCCCCGGCGGCCATGTCGCAAATGAATACAATTACAACGCAGTATTCTTTATTAACAAATAACAGTAACAACTACCTATCTAACTTATGTACTAATATTATAGGTGTTGTAGAATGTCTGTGTGTGTGTGTGTGTGTGTGTGTGTGTGTGTGTGTGTGTGTGTGTGTTAGCGCGCTGCGTGTGTAGGGGGTGCATGTTGATTCTTCTGCAGTGCTCTGGAGTTGCACGCGATGCTTCACCTGTGCTCTCTGGTACAGACATCTTCTCAGAATATTATATATTACCCAGTAATAAACAGACTGCAAACACTTTGTCACCTTTCCGGCAGCCATGAAGCCTGACAGCCATGAAGAACGCGGGGCAGGAGGCTCCGCCTTTGTTTATACAGACACGTAACTTTGCGCTGCACAAACAAAACATGCAGTAATATCGAAATCTAAGTGCGCGTTCATGTTTGGTGCTACAGAGTGAAGGAAAAGAGTAATAAACCCCCCCCCAACACAAAATCCTCCGGCGGGCGGCAGTGTCACTCAAGAACGCAGCAGCTTGTAATGGAAATCAATACAATGGAAATGAATAATTAGAACGCAGTTAATTTGTCGTATTTTCTCGCGAAACGGAAACTTCTGTTGTAGAATGAGGATGTGTTTCTGAAACCTCGCGCGTGTGACTAGAGGGAGCACGCCGCGTGCAGCGTAGAGGGAGTGAGAGGCGCGGTGCAGGGAGTGAAGGAGAACAGTAATAAAAGGTTTCCCCAAGAAACCCTTGAAGTCTGAACACAGGAGTAGCAGAAAAAGTAAATTATCAGCAAAGATGAATGTGTTCAATGTGTTTATTATAGTTCCAATTACGGACCATATTCAGAACTTAAAAAATATAATTAAAAAAACGTTCACAAAAAAAAAGTGCGGTGATGCGGTTATCATCAGACCCCTATTTACTCCTTCAGATGTTTCCAGAAGCTCAGGTTAGCTGACGGTGGGTTTATTCCAGGCTTTGCTTTTGTATTTTCATGTTGCACGGCCGTCGCAGCAGCTGAGAACATGTCAAGGAAAAGCAAAGCGCCAACAGTCGCTTGGCCTGACTCTTCAAGCTGCTGGTACCATGCGTCATGTGAGCATCTTATTCGTCGTTTGTTGTGTTCCACAGTCTTGCAGTTAGTGTTCAAATGGAAATACAATCAAGAGAGAGTAAGTTTTCGTTTAGGAGTGATTATTCCCATGTTAAGCTTCAGTTTTTGGCAAAATTCAGGCGGTGAGCAAAGGATTTAAATGCAGGCAATTACAAAAAACATGACTAAATTATATTAATAAAATGAAAAGTCGTTTAACCAAAGACTTGTGCAAGAGTAATGTATATACCGCAGGAAAAAAAAGTGTTTATTATTAATTGATATCAGATTGATGTTTACATTTATTCAGTGCGCCACCTCTGAGCCACTCCAAGATCTTATTCTTCTTATATGAAAGTCAGTTGTTTATCTATCTTTAGAGCAGTCAGCGGATAAATGACTGGATTATTAGTTACAAAATTGAAGAAACTACACAGATGAGCAGCTAAAAGTACTTCTGGATCAACTTTCAAGTTGATTTAGAATCTTGTATTTACACGACTGAGAAATCTCCCAAAACATTGCAACCCAAGCTGCAAACTAACAGTGTTCTTAATGACATTTTTTCAAACCCACTTAATCCTTTTTGGGGTCACAAGGTTCCTGCAGCTATGATTTGGCAAAGTTGGATTACGTCCTTGACAGGATGCCAGTTTGTGGCTAGGTAACACAAATTTTCCTAGGTAAAAATAAATACGTTAAGTGCTTTAAGTTCATGAGAAAGTTTCTTTACAAGTTACAATCATGGCTGTCTCTCTAAGAACTGAATTAACAAAATGTTAAACTGTCATTTTGGCAAAAATAAAGATAAATCTAACATTAAATGCTCAAATGATAAAATCTAGAAAATAAAATACAAATAGAACAATTAATCAGGTTTAAATACTAAATGAAATCAATTTCAAATAACGTTTTTACAATTGACATCTGTCTGAGTCCCATGAACTACTAGTTTTCACTGTCAGTTGAAAACATCACATTTATAATGCATCTTAAGAAAACCGACTAAACAATCTGACTTTTATTTAACCGCAGAAGTGGTTTGGTTATAATTAGAATTCTCATCATTTTATTGGAATGTTGTTTTGAAGATTGCACAGAAACAAAAAGAAAAATCTTTTCTGCAAACACCACTCCTGCTGATTGGTCCATTGTTTACGATAATTACCAAACTATTAAAACTAACTGATAATTATGCTGATGTGAAAATGCAGCATACAACGCAATTATTTTGGAGAGAAAGAAGTTTTAGGGAGATGCAAAAGCTAATAGAATAAACATTATTGTTGCAGCTGCAAACATCGGGCCCATTCTGCGTGGCTTTTCATTCTGGGCATGCTGGTTAATTTTCCATTCCCTGTGAAAACCTTTGTTAAAGGCTGATATTCACAGGGCCAATAAAGTACTATGAGCTGCTTATCTTAATTAATTTGACAATATATCTACCCTCGGGAGGCTGTCTGTGCTCACATAGCTACACATCAGCTGTTCCCATGTTTGGTTAGTTTCTGTGTCCTACTGGATGTCTGTGTGTGAACAGTATATTGAGTTTCTTTCAGGTGTGTTAGTGCTGAAGTTTCCGGAAACGTTTCAAAGTCGAGTTTCCTCGTTTGCGAGAACTTATCTGTACAGTAACTAACGTCTCATTTTCTGGGCTGACAGTAAATGGAGCTGAGCAAAATCCCATCATTGAACTGCACTGACAGAGCCGCCCCCCTTCCCAGCACCGCTACCCCCACTATGGGTACATGTTGGAAGGCACTCACAGGTGCTGCCGAGCTGCCGCTTTAATTCAGCCGCTAATTATTCGTAGATTGTAACTGGAAATGCAATGAGCTGCCCTGTGCAAATCTGGCGCGCGCTTGCACATGATACTAATCTGCCTCATGTATTATGGAGAACGCACGCTGCCTTCTTATATCTGTCTCTCCCTCTTCTGTCAATTGAAGTACAGAGCTGAGAACTAAGCAGACGATGCTGGAAGAGTGGGAGAGAAAAAAAAAAGAAACAACATATGGGTTGCATCTTTTAAGCAGGTTCCACTTTTGGATACATCCCAGCCACAGCAGGTGTTTAATGATTGACAGCATGGAGTATGCCTCCTTTGAACTTGCTTGCATCCATAATTAGAGCAGTCAGTATCTACTGTGACAATTGGTCATTCTCAGTGCAGTGTACAGTGCTTGTGGGGCCCATTACAGGTAAAACATTACAGGTAAAAGTGTTTTAAAGAAATATTTCAGCTTCAGACTGATCACACTGGATTTTATTCAAAACGTTCCTCTTTATCTGTGACGACACACTTAGACTGGAACAGTTCATGTTTCAGAAGGCGGGACTTGGACCATTGGTTTACTTCCAGTAACCAATTTATTTGCCAGTTTTTCACAACACCGGCACTTCCATGATGGAGCCAGACGTTGTCAGTTAAGCGCTGATTGGTCAAAGTAAGTCTGAGTCAACATTCCTATGGCAACCACTCACGGCAATCAAGTGTGAGCTTGTTGGAAGTCCACACCCCTACCATTTGAAAATAGGCCACATGAAATCTGTCAAACATTCTGAACGTTGGACATGGCGGCCAGCGGGCACCACAGACACATTTTTATTGAGGCTTGAACTTAAATAACTTTCACTGCAGAAAAGAAATTAAAAAAAAAAAGAAAGCCGCAAGCGGCGTTGTATGGCCCGCAGACGCAACCGGCCTTCCACGCCCAACTCTACGCACCACTGCATTCCTAACCGCCCACCTTTGATCAAGGCTAGTCAAAGCTGCATCAGCTAATTATGCTAACTATGCTAGTTATGCTAACATAGCTAAAAGTGCTAGCTTAGCGATCAGCATCATCAACTGACTCAGAAAAACACATTGCTTCATTGGTGAGAGCTACATATCATGGGTTAGTAAAAAACCCACTTTTTTTTTCAAAATGGCGGCTTTTCTGATGTTTTTATCTCCAAAGCAACAATTGTGTGTTTTGGTCGCCTCGGGAGGAAGAACAGATTTACATCAGTTTCAGACGAATCGGTAAAAGTAAACTTTTTGTTGTCCTTGGCAACAACGGTTTCATGCTAACCACGCCCACATTCCTTATAAGTCCATTTCCAGTCTTTTTCAATGTATTCAGTTTCAGGCATTAATGCATGCATTCAAATTTCACAGTAGTCCATTGAAAAACATAGGAGTTATAACAGTGCGCCACTTTGCTAGCTCGCCACTTGCACGCTGTTCAAAATCTACAACTTCTAATTCCAACATTTTTTCCAGAGTAGCTTGCCATTGATGCCTGAGAAGTTTTGAGACAATCCATGAAAATTCCAACGACAAGTTTACGTTTAAATACTGTGGTAAAGCTGATTTTTATGTAAAATTCAAGATGGCGGCCTTTTCCCGAGGTCAAAACTCAACGAAACTGCAGAGGTGATCGTAAAGTTAAGCTAGGGACATCCATCCATCCATCCATCCATCTTCCTCCGCTTATCCGGGACCGGGTCGCGGGGGCAGCAGACTGAGCAGAGATGCCCAGACTTCCCTCACCCCAGCCACTTCCTCCAGCTCCTCTGGGGGGACCCCGAGACGTTCCCAGGCCAGCCGAGAGACGTAGTCTCTCCAGCGTGTCCAGCGTCTTCCCCGGGGCCTCCGCCCAGTGGGACATGCCCGGAACACCTCTCCAGGGAGGCGTCCAGGAGGCATCCGAACTAGATGCCCGAGCCACCTCAACTGGCTCCTTTCGATGTGGAGGAGAAGCGGTTCTACTCCGAGCTCTCCGCGGGTGACTGAGCTTCTCACCCTATCTCTAAGGGAGCGCCCAGCCACCTTGCGGAGGAAGCTCATTTCAGCCGCTTGTATTCGGGACCTCGTTCTTTCGCTAGGGACATGTGAGTCAAATTTCATGACAATCGCTCGAAAAAATTTCATTTTTCCATATTGTGTAAAAACATGAAAATCTCAAAATGGCAGATTTTGGCACAAAATGGCCGTCTAACCAAAACGTAATGATTTCAAAACTTTGTTTGGATATGGAGAGTTATCTCGGTTTCGTGAGCCGATTCTTAAAAAAAAAAATCCGGATTTTTTTTTTTTGCCGAGTCGGCACATTTTTTTGCGATGTTTTGTTGCTTACCACGTCCACATTCCTTTATCGATTCCTTTATCATATTTCCTCTTCACGACATTCCAATAAAAAATGTGCGAGCTAGCTAAGATGGCAACGGTTGCGAATCCGCCAAGCGCACGCCGTTCAAAATCTACACCTCTAATTCCAACATTTTGTCCACATCACCTTTCTATGGATGCCTGAGAAGTTACGAGACAGTGGCAAAAAATCCTAGGACGAGTTTTCGTTTGGCTTTTTTTTTTAAATGAAGGATGGCGGCCTTTTCCCAAGGTCAAAGGTCAACAACACTTCTGTGGTGTTTGTAGACTGGAGCTGGCAGCAAGTGTGTGCAATTGTGTGAAAATAGCTAAAACAAAAGTGTTGTTTTGCCATATCGTGGAAAACATAAAAATCGCCAATTCTTAGAGTTCGCCACAAAATGGCTGCCAGGTCGTAGGTCGTGTGGCCGTCCCATAATGATTTCAAAACTTCTTTGGGATATCCCCAACACGTGTGTTTTGGTTTCGCGACTGTATTTTGAAGTACATTTTGTTCGGCCCCATACACGATTTTCGGCCCATTCATTTTTTTGACGGGATCGCTGGCCGTGATGTCACAGTCTTCTCTGGGGGGTTACGTTGACTTTGTGGAAAATTCATTTCCAATTATCCCAGGTGTGCACGTTTTGGTGACTTTTCGAGCATGCGGCGGGGGTCACATTCTCGCTGAAATGCGGCGAAGTTGTCGTTCCAACGGCGAAAACAATATGGTCCTTGCAGTCAGTGACTGCTGCTGCGGGCCATAATTAAGATGTGTTAAAAAAACATAGAACAGCAAGAATGGCTATTCTGACCAATGGAGTGACTGACTAACAGTTGTTTATCTCTCTAGAGAAGTCTATGGGATTTTGGCTTCCTGGAGCCAGTGGGTACTTCCTGATGGAAGGTCAGGTCAGTTTGGACGGTCGTTCCGTCTCCATCACTTTTGATTTACAGTCGGTGGTTTGGACCAAACTTGGATCAATCTGAAACACTCGGTCTCCGTCTGTTTGCAAGTGAACTTTGGTTTCATTTTAATTTGTTTAAATTTGCTTTTCCAGATCACAATTTTTCATCTGCTGTCTGACTTTTAACTTATTTATTCTTTTTAACATATTGTGATTTTATTTTGTTTTCTTTTGAATCTAAACAGTGTCCTCGGGTGTTTTTGGAAAGGCGCTTTTAAATAAAATGTATTATTATTATTATTATCATTATTATTATTTGTGACGATGTCAATGCAGATCAATCAAAGGGAGGAAATAGTTCTTAGAGATTATAGAGGGACCCTGCATTTCATGAAAAAATGAAAAACATCTCTGTTGTAAAACCATAGTAGTGCCACCAAACAAAAAGCAGATTATTTTTAAACAAATATTTTTTTCTTCCTTTTTTTTTTTGCTTTATTTGGTTAACATCACCTTCAAACAAGCAGTTGTGACCTCTTTGTCCATCCTCCATTTCTCCCAATTATCATGGATAACAGCATGCCTCTTCAACTAGGTTTAAAGACAATAAAAACTGTTGGTTTTAAGCCTTTCCGGGAGGTGCCACTGTGTTTTGCAGTGTTAAAAAAAAAAAATTGGAAAAAGAACTTTGCACCTGTAGCTAACCCACCCAGCCAGACTTCTGAAATGTTTTTTTTTTTTGGGCATCCTTTTTAAGAGGACATTTTAAACCCATATAGGCAGAAAACTCTAAACTGCACATGAGAGATGGTAGCTTCCACCTCTGAACAGTAAGCCACATAAAAGACGGCCAGAAAAAAGTCAAAGCTGGTCAGCAACAAAAAAGGTCAGTTTGAAATATACATATACGTTTTTTGAAGCAACTGCTGTAAATAGATTCATGTTTTGGTCAGGCATCTACAAAAAATGTAGTATGTGTCCTCTTAAAACAAAGCTTTTTTCTTAATTGATGTTACCCATGGCTGAACATCTCTTTTGTTTGTTTGAGCTGATTGCTAATAAGAGATATGGGTGCCCCTAATTCGATTTGGAGCCAACCCTTCCCAGAGGTGCACAGATATTCACAAACAGAACAGTTGATCTATCTGAAGGATTCATACTTTTTGTGTTTTGTTTATAACTGACAGTAAAAATGTACAATCTGGTCTCAGTCGGACATAGGTAGCGTGTCTAATCCGATTAGTGTCAGCCATGCAGATCATCAAACTCCACGCAGAAGGGCTAAAAAGGTATCAAACCTAGAACCTCATCATGTGACGTTGTCGGTTATCATTCAGCATACTGTAATTGGTAGGAAGGATCCCGCAGAGTGATCCAGAGGTGATTTACACCTCGATGCATTAAACCCTTTCACTTCATTTCCATATTCTATACAACGCCCCCTGTTTTAGTCACAGACTCCTACTTTAAGGCTGCTTATTAGTCTCAGACCGTTACAAAGAAACTTGTACGGCGGTCAAGCACTGTTTTTAATCATTAATATTTATCCACCTGAATTGATATTCAGAAATGGTGTAACAAAGGAAGAAATGAGGGGCCGCAATGTGGCAGTGCATCAACACTTTCATTACACACCCAAAAAGGACTTCTGTCATTACAGTCCCACCGTGCTAATAAGACATTTTTCTTTGTTGAGCGTCTATTAGGTCACAATTGCATTCATTGTAGTTATTAGAGTCATTTTTTTAGATCATTTGTATAGAAGTTTTGAGATTAACACCAAGATCTGTCCAGCATAAAATGAGCAGACTTGCTAAGTGAGCGTAAATTGGAAGATTGTCTGTTATAAAGGAAGCCCAGCAGCTCAATAAATCTAATATCAAGCCTCTATTATTCTAATTTAATACCCTATTTGAATGGGACCTCAGGAAGGCCCACCATCTTTAATAACTTTAAAGATTGAGAGCAATTCTGATGCTCTTTGAATTTTCCATAACTATGTGCTACCAAATTCAAAATTAGACTCTTTGCAAATGTTCAGCCAGGCTGCCATTGTTCTAATATTGAAACGACATTGTAATCTCAGCTGCTGTAAATTTGCCACAATAGTTTTTTATAGAACTGGACATTTTTTCCCATCAGGCAGGAAATGTTAATCTAATGTCGCCTGAATGTCCCTGTCTGGTGAAGTTATAAGAGCATCTCATTCTGTTGATTTAACTTGATGGGCACCGTTTAACAAAGTGTCAGAAAAAGGAGTCCAACTCAAAGAATTTTTGAGTTTTTAAACAAAATATTCACTTACTTTATTTTCCAGAAAATAAGTCACACAGGAGTATACATCGCAGGAGCCAAAAAAAGCATAATAACAAAGAAAAAACATATCTAGAATATAAGTTGCACTTTTGGCGTAACGCTGCGTTGACAGTAAACGCGATTTACCTGTCAAATTCATGTCGACTCGTTCTTCTTTGGCGCGTCAAATTCAAAGCTCGATGCTCGTTCTAACGTGTGTATAAAATTAGATGCTGCCATCATGTATTGGAGGAGCTGCTGTCAAGTTTTTAGCCTCATCGATATATAGAAGCAGTGACTGTTTATCTCACTTGTTAAGCATGGAAGACACAAATGTTGAGATAATTTATTCTGAAGAGCTTTAACCCTTGTGCTATCCTAGGCACTTTAACATTGGGAGTTGGGTCATCTAGACCCACTAGACAGTGCTCTGAACCTTTTTTTTCCTCAATGATTCTTGATCTTCACTGGTGTCCATGTATTACATGCAATTCTTTGCACCTTTATCCACCTTTGTCATGGTAGGAATAACACATCAATGCAAGGGTGGGGTCATAGGATAGCACAAGGGTTAGAAAAATGTCTGTAAACACGTCTCCATGTCTGGGTTCATGACATCATTCAGACACTCTCCCAGTATGGTGAGCCAGCGCTATTTTTGTGTCTTTGTAACCCAGTCACAGATGACTCGTCCCGCATTAGTGCGAAGAAGAAAAAGAAATTAAAAAGACGTTTCTTCTTCCTCTACGTTGCTGTTAGTAGCAAACACTAGCTGTGTTTCCATCACACGTTATCGAACGTTATCGAAATTCTACAAATGTTGAAAAAACACAATTTCGCGATTACACTGTTTCCGTTAAATCCTAGTTATGCGAATAAACACAAACCAACTCACGTGATAAGTCATTCATTCAAAACACAGTGACGGATGTCAACAACAGCAGATATATTCACATTTCTACCACGGCTCAGGGGCACATCATTATCGTCTATCAAAGGAGCGGCGAGCTCCTTAGACGTGGGGGCGGCTATGGATTAAGCCATTTCGGACAATGATGGTTGGTGATTTTACAGGGGAGCTATGGATCCAACAATTCCGCATGACACGCTAAACTTTTGATGAGCTGTGTGATGCTGTGGACCTCTGTGGTGCCCGCCACTGTACAGTACTCAAAGCAACCGGTTCCTACCAAGAAGCACATTGCCATCCGATTGTTAGTCAATTTGACCAGTTTCCATTGCAAATCCTTTAGTCGAGCAAATGTGAGGTTTTTTTTCAAAATGTCGTTTCCATTTGGTGAATTTATTATCGCAACCAATTTGCACAATTCGTAGGTCGGCGGAAATGCAGCTACTGATGGCTACATTGACAGTGCCCTATAGTGTTGTTAGTGGGAAAAACTACAGAGTGGTTGCCAGTTGTTAATGGAAAAATACCATATATCCCCTTGTGCTATCTCTAGGCACTTTGACATTGCGAGTGAGGTCATCTAGATCCCACAAGACAGTGCGCTGAACTTTTTTCTTCAATGATTTGTGATCTTCACTGGTGTCTATGGATTACTTGAAATCCTCTCCACCTTTATCCACCTTTGTCATGGTAGGGAGAACACATCATTGGGCATCTTGACCCCATAGGATAGCTCAAGGGTTAAATTAACCTATTAATGTTTATCAGTCAAATCATTCGTTCTCAGTATAACTTGCAATCCTGTCCAAACTATGGGCAGAAAAAAAATGACTCATGCTCTGGAAAAATACAGTCCATGTATTTTATTCCTCACCATTTAAAAATAAATCTGGTTTTGCAGAATTCAAAGAAAAACTACCATTTTGTTGTTTTACAAACTATTTATCTACTATATCAATAAAGTACAGTGTCTCCTTTCCTACAGTTTGACTATCTATGGTTTGTTATTTGAGGTCACTCATAGATTCTCATGGAGCATTATATTCAGCAGTGTATGTCTGTCCCCAGACTAAACATTTCAAAGACCATTACCTCATTTGAGACATTTCCTGTAGACTCTGTGGCAGACTATCTAATTTGTCAAACCAAGAGAACCACAAAAATAACTTGCATTGGGAAATACAACTTTGGAAAGATCTATGAAGAGGTTATGAAAACCTGAGAGAACAGGTTAATGTGGTGAACTAATCAACATCTACTGGCAAGATTCTCTTCCATTTCTGTTAGTAATTAATAGCCCAAAACTTTTTTTTTAAACTAATAGATAATGGGACATGACAAACATCTAATCCCATTTTAATCTATAATAACAAGAGCAGAAAGTCCTTGGATCTTTGCTATTGGTGAAACTGCCCATATCAACATTTCAATTGTGAGAAAACTTGTTGTTGTGATACCTTCCGCTTGGAAAAGTTCAAATAGTTTTTTGGTCTAGATAAAAAGAAAAAGAAAGGCGACTTGCTCCAGACTTTATCCCCTGAGAATATGACAAGAAGCTTAAAGGCAAAAAACATTTTAGTCTCAGGGTTTATTCTGGCAACATCTTCTTCCAAGAAATGACGTGTACACTTCAAAAGCACCTTGAAAAACCACACTGTTAGAATTTTTAATTGGGCCAGAGCATTTATGAGTATTTTTGCAAGTTAAAACCGATCAAAGCTTGTGGTTTCATAAGTAAAATATAAAACGGTGAGTCAATTAAAAGGCAAGATTTAGGTTTTGTTGCTTTTCAAAATTATCTGATTATTATCTTTCATGAACAAACCTTGTGTCTTTGCTCAGTCTGACACAGAAAACAGGATATTGGAGGGAAGGGTTGTGAAATCTGAAACAGATTATTCGACTTCCTAACTTTGACTTTGGTCTACCTTTGGTTTTTACCATCATAAATTTGAATCTCGAGCATTACTCCTCTTGATTCATGTACTTCTGTTTTGACAAGTTTGAATAAATGCTTGTAGTGACTTACACATCGAATACGCTGAGATTTATAGCTCCATATCTGGGGTACATCAATATCTGGGGTACATCAAATGGCACCCATTATGACAAAAATACTAAAAGTGGTCATTTTAAAAGTGCCAAACCATAAACTACAAAGAAAACTCCCAAAAAACCTCACTTATTTAAAATGTTATTTTCCCATTGTACTAATCATGATTATTTTTCAGTTTTATTTATATTAACTATATAAAGACATAGACATAGATTTTTCTACATAAGGGGCTATATTATATTTCATTATTTTTATTTGTTACAAATTAGGCCACACAATACGAAAATAACAAGTAAAAAATATTAATTAAAACAGAGAAAGTAACTGAAATGAAGATAATAAATCATTTTCAAAGATTTTGAAAAGACAAAAAAGAAGCACACATATTTAAGGTAGT
Organism: Oryzias sinensis; assembly: GCA_037389245.1. Lineage (NCBI taxonomy): Eukaryota > Metazoa > Chordata > Actinopteri > Beloniformes > Adrianichthyidae > Oryzias > Oryzias sinensis. The sequence goes on from CM074497.1 coordinate 5,115,551, forward strand.
AGTTAGTATTATGACAATAATAAATTTGCGTTATTCCCAAAACAGACTACATCTTTTTCGTGCGGTTACGTGCCTCCGAAGTCAAACTCAGGGAATAAACTGTGTCTCTAACTGTGTATTTATCAGAATACTTTAGTGGTTAACCAGATCATTATAAAATCTATAATTTCAAATAAGCGATTTTTTTTTAAATTGAAAATAGGCTCATCTAAATTTTTTTTTGTTAGCATAGAACATATAAATTGCTTATTATCAGTTTGTAGGCTGATGAATATCTGTGAACAAGAAAAGTTGACTTTATTATTTAAGGAGTGTTTAGTTTTATGTCATACTTCACAAAACTTTCTTTTTAAGTTTTGATTAAAACGTTTGTTATGTTTTCCTGATTTAGATTATGGCCAAAGATAAACTCAAAAATATATATTTTCAAATACTCCTTTAAATATTGATTTGAATAAATGAAAGTCCTCAAGACTTGACAATGCCAGTGCTTTATTATCTCATTGGTTCCGCCCTTTTAGTTAACATGATTTATTTTCTTATTAAATATAGCCGTTAACATATCTTTGACAGTTAATTAAAAACAACAGGTGATAATCAAACATTTCTAAGCTAATAATTATTTCATAAAATATTTTTTTCTATTTCCTTGTCTTTTAGCTAATAAGCGTTTTTTTATCATAATTGGCAAAGCAGAGAAACGTGTCTATAGATGGTGAAAAGATGTTTATCCTATTTTTACGTAAGTAAGTTTTACTTTTACATAGGAAAGTACCTGTTACAAAAAATTGATTTCAAAAATAAATGATTAGTTGAAATATGTATTCCATAAGGCAATATGAGTTTGTATTAATTTTTGTATTATCTTAATTCAAAAAAATAATTCTGCACAACAGAACCAATAAGATGCAATTAGTGTTCTGATGTTTTCCAATAGCTTTTAATAAAACTCCTCCTAATCTTAAATACTCAACATTTTGTCTTTTATACGTCATATTTAGCATCAGCTACATTTGTTAAATATAAAAAAATTCGCCTTTACATGTATTTTCCATGGCCTTATTGGTTCAAGACCTTCCACTTTATATATATATATATATATATATATATATATGTATATATATATATACATAAAAATATATATATATATATATATATATATATAGTTATTAAAAAAATATATATAATATATATATATAAAACATTTTTCTTTACAGTATTCTGACTCTTAATTAGATTTTTTAAATTTAAAATATTTCTTGTTAAACTAGCCTGAATTTCTTTCTAAAAATTCAAATAGCATTTAACTGATGATGTTTTCTCAGGAGCTTGACAGTAATTTGGTCGAGTGTGTGCCTTTGGTTTCACGTTAAGGCCCTTCCGTTCTTATACCATTGCTCCTGTAACTGTTGGTGGCAGCCATGTTCAGTGTTTGGCCCAGCTTGAACAAGACATTTGACAGACCTCTTGCTGGCTGCTGTCCACTCTTTGCTCTGTGGGATATCATTGGGTTGACTGACTACAGATCTGCTGTGAAAAGAAGAGTGGCTTCAGACCGAAAGAATAAAATGATTAAATGTCACACCAGAGAACGGTGGGTGGTCTCCGTCATTGAGCCTGTCTTTTCTCTCCGCTGTGTCTTTACGTGGAAGCGAGTACCTTTTGGTAATGGCTCCAAAGATGTTGTGGAAGATTGACTAAAATGTGGGAAAAGCCAACAGTTGCTGCTCTTTCTGTGTGGATCTTTGAAGAGAAATAGGGGTTTGCTTTCACGCCGGGATAGAATGATCAGTTGTCATGTTAGCACCACATCATTTCTGTTTTTCAGGTGCGGCAATTTTCGTGCCAATATTGCTCCCTCCTCTCACTACCTGCAGAGAAACTAATCACCAGTCACTCCTTTCATGTCTCCAATTATAGAAACCGGTGGCATTCAGCCTCCATCTCCTACACTGATAACGTGACATCATCCAACCGCCGCCGTCATCACCACCCCCAGCATCACAGCGTTATCTGCTAATGACATTGGGGAGCATAAATGTTTCCCATAGCAAGGCATGGTTTCAGTTTAGGACACATTATCAGATTTAATTTTACATGTATTGTGGTTGCTTTCAGTTTAAAATTTTACCCATTTAAACAACTCAGATAAAGGAGGGAAAAAAAAGTAGAAAACGAATTCCGGCATAAACTGTCATTGAGCAGCTCGCAAGTGAGGTAGACCAAAAGAGCGCAGCTGTCAAGAAGTTTCGTTTTTTGTTTTTTAAAGGGAAATATGTCCTCAGGAGTAGTGGCCTTAAAAAGTCCTAGTCCTGCCTGTACCATATAATGACCCCAGAAAGGTTAGCCAGCGAGGGGAGCGGGGTCTAGCAAGCATGATGAAACCGGAGCAATGCCCTGCTTCCAGCTCATGATCAATGACAAGAAAGTATCACTATGTCAGCAAAGGACTGCACAGTATGCCAAAGGAGGACATGCACTCCCACAGGACTTTGCTCAGGCCTCAGAGATTCTTTCCAGCCAGAATAGGTTAACACGCTTCGTTCCACATAAGGACACAATTTGTGCTGTCATTTGTCAAATCTGCGTTCTCTTGTCCGACTCCTTAGTAAGCTATGGATGCTGTGGAGTTGCATCTGCGGAGTTTAGGAGGGTGTGACTTGTAAGTCACAGATATTTAACATAAAATAAAAAAAAGACTTCATTGTGTGTTTCATTGTAGAACTGCAATTACTCCGATTGCCTTCCACCTTTTAAAACTGGACAAAAACAATAAACGATGCACAGACGTTATGCAGCTCATTTCAAACGGCTGTTTATTGTTGGCTTTTAAACTGATTGCTGTGTCTGCTATGGGATGCAATCTTGAATGCCATAATAAAATTGTTAAAAGAAGCATACCAATGTAAAATAATGGCTTCCACATACATTTATTTTTTGCCTTCCACAATGCTGCTGGAGATTACTGAATTTTAAAATTTAGCAACTTTTCAACCAAACTTAATTTTAGCCAGTCTAAGGGGACTTTCTTAATGCAGCTCCTAAAATTAACAAACATAAACTATTTTAGGACAAATGCATTTAATTTTTTGTTTTGTTTTTTGCTCTGTCCCGGCTGTGGCTATTATTCATACTTCTTTTTCATTTTGGTTTTTCTTTAGTTTTGCTGTGTTTAACTTCCACTTTTTTGTATTTACTCATGAGATTTGTCTTTAAAAAAGAATCTGTCTTTTTGCTGTGGGGTTGTCTGCAACCAGGAAAAATATGTGTAAGGCCAGGGTTGTCAAACATCCGGCCCAGTTGTGCAGAGAAAGAAATTATAAGGTTGTTTAAAAAAAAGCAAAGCATATTTCTAGCCATTTCCTGTGGCGAGTTATGTTTTCTCTTTTAAAGGAACAACTGAAATGCGCAATTCCACTACTTGGGACAACAAAGGAAAAGCAAGACCGGTGTAGGCCTGACAAGGGATCAAGAAATACACAGCATATCTTTGCAAGAGCGTGCCACGTCTGGGCAAAGTGCAGTTTGGTTCCCTGCAAGCCTCAACGCTGTTGATTGCTATACAAATTATCAGGAGTGACACCCCAATTACCAAAATGTCGTTGTCAAAAAGAAAAAAAGGTTGACTTGGAGTGTCTCGCTTTCCCGGAAAAATGGACGGAGTATTATTTATTCGTGTAGCAGAGCGCAAAATGCGCATGCTTATAGCTCCATATCTGGGGTACATCTGTTTACTATGTAACCAAAGGGCATGCTTGGTTACTATGAGACTCACCAGAAAGAAAAGTTCCCATATTTGCAGTGGCAGTTAAGAGAGGAGAAAATTAACCATGACCCTGAATTTCCACTGGTCTGTTTGCGGTTGCGTTGCATGAGAAGTCCGTCAGTTAATTTACATTGATTCCGTTGCTCTCCGATCCGTCCCCCCTCCCTCAGGCTCCCGGAGGAGTGGTTTGTCCTGCCACCCTCGTGTCAAGTAGTCTGTCCTGTTCTCTTTGATTACATAAATAAAATTTTATTTTGAAAGTACAACAAAAGTATTTGTTGAAGTATTACGTGAAATTGACATGTAAACGGACTGGTAATAAAATAAAACTCCTGCGTAAAGTTTGAGTTGCAGTACAGAGTGCTGAACATGGACAGCAGGCACGATGGAGGCAACCCAAACATTCTGATTGATTGATTAATGAACGTAGTACTTTTTGTTAGAACACCAGAATAAATAAAGAATAGTTAGAGAACAGTCAACCAGTTAGCAACCAACCTGAGTTAGCATTGGAGCATTTTTGTTGTTGATAGATTGCATTACAAAAACAGTAAAAAATCTTTCAGAATCCATTGTGTAAATCTGTAAAAAAAAAAAATCTTTTAATCACGATTATGCTATTTTTAGCCAAAATAAAAATGATAAATGTGTTTTTTTCTAGGACAGTTTCTAGAGAGCGGCACTCGCTCTCCTGCAATAGCTTACAGCCCCTCACAACCCCAACCTAGCATTATCGCTGCAACAAAAATGGAGAGCAATATCGAAGCTATCCAGACGTACAGTTTTGAACCAAATGCCAAACTAAAGAAATACCTAGAAATTGAATTTTAAGATTAGCTAATTTTCTTTATATGTCCTCCTTTACGAGAATATTGCCACAAGAACATGTCCTAAACACAATTTTCATCGGACTGGGTCTTTAAAGACTGGATCTGGCTTTAATGCTGTTACTATGTTCCAGCACCCTGTAGAGATTGAAAAAAAAATTCATCATGCTACAATGATTAATACATCTACATGGGTATAGGGGTATCTTGGACAAGCCTTTCAAGAGTCCACAGGTGCATCCACTGAAGCTGAAACTCGAGGAAGAAGCAATGTATCAACTCTGCAACGACACTACCTGTTTACCGGTCGGAATCTCATCTCGCATGGAGGGAAAGATATTAAGCACATGTTCTGTGGTTGGGTGACTGCCTGCTTTTACTTGTTTTGTGGAAAGGTAGGTTCTGTGTTCTACATCCCAAAGCAGACATGTAGTCCATCTGAGCTTTCATCAACAAAATAGGCTAAAGCCACCATCTGCAAGGGTATGAACGTGCGTCAGGACTCAAACTGTGGGGAATCTGAATGTGTGAGGTGGCCGTGAATGCCGGGGCTTTGTGCTAGGTCCATGTTTATTTCAGCAGGAGAACGTCTCTCTCTGTACTACAGCGTGACTTTGTAGGGACAGACTGTGTGCTTGACTGGCCTGCGAGCAGTCCTCATTTGTCTACCACTGAAGATGTTGGGCATAATATGCAGAGACAAATCAGACAGTGGTGTCCATGGACTGTTGAGCAGCTGAAATATGGAATTCAGAGGGAATTTAGGAACATTGCTCTGGGAAAGTTGGACGATAAAGATGAAGCGATTGTTTACCAGTTAGACATAGTGAAAAATTACAGGAAGATTGATGATATTTAAGTTAAAAAAAAGGGTTTAGGTGACAGATTGAAAAACCTTTGTTTTTGTAAAGGCAGAATCCGAATTGCTTCCCTATCCCTTCGGGTTCTCTCTATCCTAATATTTATCCCTCCAAGGTATGGAAAAAATACTGTCTTTTTATTCAGACTTTACAACCGCTCGATGACATCATCAATCGGCGGCGGTTGTTTACGTTAGCGCGTAGCTGTCACCCCTCGGTAAAATGCAAAACATTGTTTTTATCTCTTAAAAAGTCACGAAAAAACAAAACACAATGCTTTTTAGTGTACACAGAGCACACCCACATGGCCACAAGTGTGACACGGATCGCCCTAGCAGCGGAAGGATAGCCCTAAGTTGCTACGGCTCCTCATTAAAGAAAAAAAACTTTTGGACACCACTACAGCTTCAAATGCCCCTGCAATTGTAGCAATGGGGAAGAGCAAGAGGGGTAGGAAAGCAAAAAACTCGGCCAAGACTCCAATTCAACAGCCATCTTTTCAGCCTGTTGATTGAGCAATTACGTCTTCTAAAAAACTTTTCCTTAAGCCAGTTTTTTTCAACCTTTTTTGAGCCACGGCACACTTTAACCTTGACAAAAATCCCGCGGCACACCAGCATCCAAAAAAAAAAAAAGCAGAAAATCATAGTCTGTATTGATAGCCCCCCCCCCCCCCCACACACACACACACACACTATCTCACGTGCATTTTTTTGATAATTGTGGCAGAAAAAGCAGGAAGTTGCAGCTGTTTTTTCTAAAAGGTGAAATAAAAGTTAAGTTAGAAGATTTACAAACTGTGTGTTCGTTGTGGTTTCAAGACTTTAACAAGTACGACTTGTAGGCTGAGACACTGTCCCTTTAAGCCAATGCATCATGGGAGACGTAGTGCCGAAAATCCGACGACCGCAGACAGACAAGCGTCTCTGAGCTTTATTGTTTGACACCGGATTATGTATAAAAGTACACCGCTAAAGACAAGCTTTAGCTGGTATTTTTGTTAGAACTGAGAGACTTATGAGCTAAATCGAATCAAGGAAGTGAAGACTTTAACCACTTCTGATTGGTCAGACTGATGACATGTGATTAAGCCTTCAAGAATGATTGGTGGAGACAGTTAAAGGGGCGGGACTTTTCCTTACACAGCTGAAGCTGCGGCTAAATCGCGGTACCGTCATTCTTATCAAAATGTCTTTAATAAAATCAAATAAACACAAAGAAAAAAGTATTTTGTGTTTTTTTCATATTCATATTTATAATTTCTCAGTGTTTATTAGGGTTTGTTTGGATGAACAAAGAGCTGATTTCCTGGAGATGGGAAATGTTTGTAGATCAGTTAATGAGGGCAATTTCCCACGGCACACTTGACCATCTTACACGGCACACTAATGCGCCGCGCCACACTGGTTGAAAAACACTGCCTTAAGCAGATTTCATTTTTTCAGTCAGTTGTTTGTATTTTTTTTTTTTTGCGTTAAACTTAGTGTTTATCCTAAAACATTCAGCATCAGACTTCTAATAAGCAAACACAGCACCCCTTCCAATGTCAGTTTAATTAAGAGGGTTGCGATACACTCCTTAGGACTAATTGGGAAAAGGTCAAACCAAATAAGAAAGCAGCTAACCTTTTTTGCGCATATAAAAACTCCAGAATTATTCCACAGTAAACAGATTATCTAATAAGACTTAATATCAGAACCTGCACTATTAGTGGGATCAACAGGAGAGGCCAGAGCACCCGGCTAATTGTGTTCAAAGTTTCGGGATAAAGGCGCGGTGTGGTAACATATGCGTCAGTTAATAGGGTTTGGCATGTGAAATAACGACAGTGGTGAGCTCATGAGGGGGGCAATTATGACAAAGCTGTGCACATTCTAGATAACCGTTTGCCTGACTCAATCTGGCCAAACCCCGGGGGAGGAAGCTTGCGGCAGCTGCAGGGCTGCAGAAGCTAACAAGAGGAGGAGGAGGAGGAGGCTTGGAGAGAAGAAAATGAGATCACATAAACAAGCATCTAAAAGGCTCTGCTCGCACTAATATTGAGTGCATGTAATATAAATCCACGTGCATTACAGTGAAGATGAAAAACACACAGAGGCATCACTGCATGCTGGCCTGCTGTACTTCACGATCACCAGTAATATTAGTACCCAAAGATGCAAAAAGATTATTAAGCCCAGATATGACAAATAGGAATGGAATTGGGTAATGCTTCTTCCAAATCCTCCACAACCCCTAAAGCCTAGAGATTAAATGATGACATCATCTGGTTATTTTCATCAAATTTGTTTTTTTCACAGTTGCAGCGCAGGTGTTCACTCAATTATGTGACAATAGGATGGACGTCAGCTTCACCTCCTTTTATTTAGCTTTACAAAGGACTTGTTCTACTTTTGTGTATTGACTGTAAAGCTGCCACAATGGTTGGAAAAAATACAAAACTGAGTACTTTTTAAGTTGGACGCCCAACTTGTGGATCATCCATAACCACTTCACGTTCGCTACGGCCTCAGTATTGCGCATTCAAGCGAATGTTTAATTAAAAAAAAAATGTTTCTTCTCTTTACAAAAGGTATTATATTTTCATATACATGGAGAATGTTTAATATAAAAGGCTTAAGAATAGCATGGTCGAACTTGGACCAATCAGGTAATCAGATTTAGTAGTGACATTTAGATGTTCCCTTCTTAATCATGGAGATGCCAACCTTTGAAAATTCACCATGAAGGTGAAATTAATAATTGCGGTTTTTGCCATGGGTGGAATTCTATGACACCAAGTCTTTCATGTATTGGAATAGAGCTGTGAAAGAAAAAGCCTGGAGCAAGGTTTACCAGATTTGCATCCCTTTGACATTCTGCACCAAACCTCTTCCAACTGCAGATGGCGGATATACGCTAGTAAACAGTAGATAAAGAAAAAGAAGAGGAATCTCCTCCCTGCTTGTCCGGTGTGAACAATATGGGCTAAAACGTTTTTGAACGTGTGAATATAGCGTAACATTGAATCTTTAGCTCCATAGTTGACATTCATTCGATTACTGTAACTCTTCAACTGTTTACATAGTAATTCCAGCGGGTTTACCTATGTATGCAACACATTTTAGCAGTAAAGTGCTTCCACAATATATGTCAGTCAACGGATTCTGTGGAGAAGAAAAGCAACCTGCGCTATTATTGAACATTTTATGTCCGTAAAGGGTTGCATGTCGGTGCAAAACGAATTTGAAAAGCCGCTTTTCTCCGCCTCAGAATCAGCCGATTCCATTTGATTGCATAAGGTTGAAGAGTACGTCAAAGAATGTGTGTCATTTTGGAAACGCCGGCGACATCTCCAGTGTTAAAGTGGTAAACACACAAAAAAATGGTTTCCCAATTTGACATTTTTTTCTGAGCATCACTAGCCTAAAAAAAAGCTATTTTAAATTTGAAAAAGTAATTTGAATTTAAATGAAAGTCACCAATTACATTTTATGAAGAAAAAGAAAGAAAAGAGTTTGATTTAGAGTCTGCACAACTTTACTTAGTAGCTCAAAGCCTGAAAATGTTAACCCTTTAACATTGAGGATTGTAAGGATTCTGGGATTTAGTTTTGTTTTTTTCATATGTGTACTTGGTTTGGGTCGTATTTTGAGTTGTTCCCCCATCAGTCACTCCAGGTTCATGTTGATCATTCACAGCTATTGTCATTTTTTCTGTTAATTATCCTCAGTGTGTTTAAGTGTCTGGTTTTCAGTTTTACCTTGTCAGGACATCTGCTTTGTTCTGCTCTGCTTTGTCACCCTCTTTGTTTCCCCACGGCTGTGGTCATGTTCTGGTGAATTTATCCTTTTTTTTGGGGGGGGGGGGGGTCTTACACCACCAGTTCCTAACAGATCTGTCGCTGGGGACACATAACATACCTCTTCCACTGTTTTGACGTCAATCAGCAGATACTGACGTGGAGAAAAGCTTATTTTTATATCAGCTTCCCCCCAATATACAACACATTTCTAACATTAAGTGTTGCATAACGGAGAAAAGCCGGTTTTCAACACATCAGAAGCAGCTGATTTATGTTGATAACGTGAGCACTTCACTACTGTAAAGTGTTACATACATGCAACCAGAAGTGTCAGTATGACTCAATGGGTTGCCAGCTGGGCCCCAAACATCCATTGGCAAAGTTGTGGATCGACCACAGGAGGCCAGAATTTTTACACAGAATTAATTGGGACACCTTCTTTTGTCCGCCAAATTAGTTTGCAGTTTTGAATGGTGATTTTTTTTTCCCCGCTACATGTTCATTTAAAGGTGGAAACACACAGAATGACTGTCTGATTTAATGCTAATTATTTTTTTACAATTTGTCGGGTTAGAGGTATTAACATTGAAGTAATTAGCAGTGCAAATTCAAATCCAAACCTTTTAAGGAAAACCTTTTTTTCCATTGTTTTGCTGAATAAATAAATATTTTAAGTTAAATTTATAGACTTTGATTTATGTTGCAGCTGCACAAAGAATTTAATGGCATTTCATTGGATTTTTGAACCCTAAATCCCATTTTGAATTGCTTATTGATTCAATTTAGATGCACAATTGAAGACAAATGCTTAAAACAATGCGATATTTAATGATGCGTGTTCTGTTTTCCAACAAGCTCAAGAGTTGGATTTAATATTTAGTCATCAGTACTTTTTTAAGTTTGCTGCATTGTTTCAGACTCCTGACAAGCTTTGTTTGTTATCATGTACTATAAACCTTCAGCTACATTAAGGTCTCTCATCCATTATTATTATTCCACATTGACTTTTGGCTTCAGCCCATTGAAGGTTTGCCAGCGATACCTGCATATAAACCAGCCACTGTGTCCAATAACAGGCAACTCAAGATAAGAAGCAAACACTGCTGCAAAAGAGATAGTAATGTTGTTGGGTTTTTTTTTTCTTAAGATAATTGGATTGAAAACCTGGGGGAGATTTAAACACACAGCTCAGCTGGAAATTTGTAAAGCCACTGCCCATATTTAAAATGACAACTTGACAAATCTCTGCCTTAATTTAGTAACCCTGCAGGCTACCTGGCATCTTTATCACTCCAACAAAGCCAGAGACAGATGGAGACAGCTGACCTGGGTCAGACTTTTTTGTTGAAGGTCAGCAAAATATGCAGGCCCCCTGTGTAGATTAAGTAAACTTTTGCTAAAGGGCTGTGTTTTAGGTCTGGCACACAATTAATATAAAATGATTAACCACTAGTAGATTTATTTAAAAATTAAAACGGCTACTACTGTGATCCAATATAAGTCAGTAATTTTGAAATCTGTTTTTAAATGCAGCCACAAGGGGGCACAAACCAAGGATTTTGTGTTCTGGACCTAAGTCAGGGTAGAAGTAAAGGGTCAGTAGTGTCAGGAAGAGCATCCAACGTCATCCAAATCAGAAATAGAACTTTCATTCTGGATCGGTCAATAATTTAAATGTACCGTGTATGTATTTGCTTTAAACTTTCCTGGGCATGTTTGGACCATGTTTAAAAATGGTAACCCTGCTTTCTCCACGGTCCCAGCTAATACACTGATGAGTAAATTCACTATTTATACGTTTATATTTTGCTTTTACTTTGCACATGTGGTCTTCAGCGGGACAGAGGCAACCCCATCAGCATGCTGTGAAGGCTGCCAGCTCTGCATCTCAATCTCCATCATTCTCTGAAGTGCTGCAAGTAATTCGTTGGCAGCTCGGTGACCTCCTTCTTACTTGGTGCACCTCATTTACCATCGTTTTGATCACGGCGTCAGCTGCAGCTCTCCTGTGTGGGCACACTTTATAAGACCTGCTGCCAAGCCAACAACCGTCCCTTAAGAAGAGAAGCTGTCAACCGAAAGATTGAGGTGTCGAGTGCTGAAAGAGAACCAGGCCAAAGTGATAGAGCAGATAGATCTGTTCATACTAGAATTTAATGCAGTAATGTTGAAAATGAAATGAGCTGGGATGCATCCCTGTTTGATGCATGTTCCATTTCTCGCCCAGGAATAAGAAACGAGTAACTGGTGTGAGCCTCATTTCCCTTATAGCACAGGCGGAAAAACAAAGGTGTGTGATTGCACTAAGCCTCACCTGGTTCTCTTTCTGTCTGTGGTCCCTCATGTGAAAACACCTGCAGATACAGACTGGGCACCCAGCTGTTTGTTTGGATCTAACAAAGCCGATAAACATATTTCTTCTAATGATGAACTGATATTTAAGCACAAATTAATTCTGCTTTAATAAAATGGATGGTATATCCTAAAGGCTGTAAATCATGAACATCTGCAGGTGTGTCCTTTTGTCCTACGGCTCTCATTTTTGCATAATTTACTTCTCAGCTGCATGGTGCCCTTTGAACTGCCCTGTTGATCAAGCTGCTTCACAAAGATGCGCCTTTCCTTTTTTAGTTTGGAAACTGTTCATATGAACCCAGAAAAGAAACTTACAAACAATTTCAATTTATAGTAGTTGTTCCAAACTGGAACTGCTGTAATTGATGATCTGGTGATACAAACTAGATAAAGAATCTACACCTTTAAACAATAATCATATCCTAAAGATATGTGGACATGATTAACAGCTAGATGTGTGTAAATATGTCTATACAAAGGTCCTTCATATCCTATACTTCCCAAGCTGGCCTCCACATCCATCCCGAAGACCTAGATCCTGAGGATCAACTCTACCAGCTCAGAGCAAGTGAAGCTTGATGACAACAACCTGAAAGAAGTGGAAATTTTTACATATCATGGCATCGTGTTTAATCAACAGAGAGAAACGGACATGGATGTAAAAACTTTAATTGGGAAGTCAACTGCACCCTTAATAGAATAGAATAGAATAGAATAGAATGGCTTTATTGTCATTGTGCATAGTACAATGAGATTTAAGCATCACCACCAGTGCAAGAACAGTAAGGAAGGGAAAAGTAGTAAATAAAACATCGTAATATAATAAAATCAAACAAGAAAACAAACAGTATATACAAGTGTGCAATATAAGCTGTAAACTGCCGAGATAATTGTGCAAAAATTGCGTATGAAAAAAAATTACTCACAGGAAAATTTGGAAATTTTACCTCATCACAATGCGTACCAAGTTTCCTTTTTTTTAACTCAAACATCACTACTGCCTTGGTGCATGGACCTGAAACATGGAAAAAATGACATCAAGATACTACAGGCGTTCATCAACTCCTGTCAAAGAAGAATCCTCAAATCCACTGGACGTAAAACAGCAGTAACAGGGAGCCCTAGCAAAAACCACCAAGACCAGGGAATATACGGAGAAGGAACCAGGAAGCTGACAACAAGAAGACCAGTCGCACTTGGAGAGAGCTTGAAAGGATCAGCCAGGGCAGAAGATGATGTTGTTGATGGTCTATGGCCAACCAGGGATTCAAAACCCAACTAACTAGCTGGCCAGCCAACTCAACCTAACGCAACCAACCAACTGAACAAACCCAACCCAACTAGACTTAACTTAAACCAACTCAACCATTCAACCAAGCAGCCAATCATCCAACCAACCAACCCACCCAACATAAACTAACTAACCAAAACCAACCTAACCCATTACCAAGCTACTAACTGAAAGATATTTTGTAAATTTTGATTAGTCTCCAAAATTTTCAAACAAATATTTTGCACAAAAGAAGATTCAATTTTCATAAAACTGTTAACTAGTTCTGTTCAGTGTTTAATTGCTTTTGCCTTAAAGCTTTATTTTATGCATGACGTTTTTTTCTGTTTCATTAACCCTAGAACACTTTCCCTATGAAAAGTTACACCATCACTTTTGATGGGTAATTTTTTCCCTTTTTCAAATGCCTCACAAAAAGTACTTAAAAATAGATCAAAACATGACAACACATGATAAATTAGACTGTGATATGTGTAACAAAATGACAAAGAAAACATAGGAAGTTCCTTAAAACATGCTCAAAAGTTAGTGAAAATTTGGAGAACAAAAAATTCCTAAAAAATAATACAATGATACTAGAGACTTGGTCTTTGGTCCACCCATTCCTGGGACAAGTGAGACTTACCTGGTGAAGGCGCAGACTCCTTGACACGCAACATATTGAAATTCATGTGAATAGTTTTACTCAGGTGAAAATGAGCTGGCGATAGTGCTCTAAGGTCAAGTCTTTCCGCAGTTTATGCTGATAATAATGTTAGTTTCCATGTGTGACAGAGTTTAACCACGAACAGGCCATTTCAGAAGAAAATAGTCATTACTGTCTCACCACTTGGTATTAACTTTTAAATTTGTTTTAATCAAAGCTACAATACTCAAGTTGGCTGAGTTGATCTCAGCTTTTCCACAATTTCTGCCTTTTTTCATGATAAACAAACTGTAGAATTGTTTTTTAATGGGTTCTGCTTCTGTGGAACCTTCTTACATGAAGTTAGTTTTGTTTAGTGAATGTCTGGTTAATTGGCTTTTTTTTACCAGTTCATTCTTGAAATGAAGCTGGTTAGGTTCACATGTTTGAGAATATTATAGCTAAATCCTCACAGCTACCTTCAGAATTTGGTTGAATATTGCCTTGAGAGAAACGAGAAACAGATTTTAAAAAAGTGGACATAACTACATTGCAATGAAACCCTGTGTCAGTGTTTATTTTAGAAATCTACAATAATTAATTCACACAACCACGACCTCAAATTGACTTTAGTAACAGAACAGTTTTTCTTTTGATCCAACTACTTCTAACTCTTGGAATTATGAATTATGACAAATTTGAGTACTTTAGGATTTACCAGCAGCAGCAGTCAGGAGTCCAAAGTTAAACTTTATGGAACATTTAACAGAAAAAGGAAAAAATAAATAAAACTTCAGAAGATCATTTTTCAAACATCTCATATTTTGCATGTAACTCCAAAAGGCCAGAAGCAAATAAATAAATTATAAAGCTGCATGATTTCAGTGACGGGTCGTTGTGAAGACTTTCTTGGAGAGCGGTGTTGGGCCAACAGTGTGTCGAGGCCCGGTAGAAAATTACAGGAGAGATTTCAAGAAATGATTGTGGGTTCAGGGGTCAGATTGTACACTGTTCATCCTGCCTATTGGGACTTGATTTAATCTAGTATCAGTGTAGAGCTGATTGCACTGCTCCTCATTTATTTTTCACACTGTTCCTGACTTGAACAATTAGATGCATGCAGAGCAGCAACTGGTTGTTCTGTATTCTCACTAATTTGACTCTGGCAAGGATCGATTTAAAGAGTTTATCCTGGACGCTTGGTGCGCACTCGCCCTTTTCTTCAACTGGCGATTAAACCATAGATCGTTGCTACTTCTTGAATGACACCGGAACAGACTTCTGGGACCTGTAGAAAATGGCAACACAAATTCAATCTACACTCTTTTTTTCCTCACTTTACTCAAGTTACTGGTTCAATTTTACCACAAAATACAGTGAAACAAATGAGAAGAAAATAAAAACCTAGATTATACCTGTGTCGTCTGAAGAATTTGCTGCTTTGGTTTATTTCAAAAGAAGTATCTATTCTGATTCGGTTTATGACAATGTTGTGTAAAAAAGTTTGCCCTCATTTTGATTAAATTGTTTTTCCCGTGTATTTGTCTCAGATCATCACAACTTAAATATCAGATTAAAAAAACACAAGTTTATGAAAGAGCCAATGTCTAAATGAAGAGCTATTGTAAGAACAAAAATCCCAAATAAGCCTTTGAAAAAAGGAAATATCTCTTGGATCTAATAGTTGATAGCCTGATATTTTTTTTATTCCTCTTTTTATTTTTTTATTAAAAAATAATATTGTAATTGAGAAATCTTTAATAGAGAGTTCTTTTTTCTATTTGCATTAAAAACTAGTTTTAAAGTGACAAACATAGACTAATATGACACAACATAAAGATATTCCTATTGCCGCTCTGTCGTGAAGTTGGCGAACATCAAAGGGTCACGCTTTGATGTCAGCCCTTAGTGTCAGAGTCAGAACTTCTTTTTAGATCTAACATTTTGCCCTAAAGTTACATAAAGGTGGATTTCCTGCTAAGTAGTTTAGTTCAGCTGACAGCAGGAAGTCATCATCCAGTTCACATCAAAAAGGCCTAAAACGAACAGCGGCAGACAAAGTCCTCTCTGGACTTCCCACCCACACCAGGCCTCTCACATGCTTTTTCACAGGGATTGGAAAGAGTGAACCATTCTAACCCCTACATCTAAAGTAAATTGCATTTTTTTAAATGTAAATCATAGACACATGAATATTAATGTTTAATTCAGCTCTATTATCTAAGACCCTCATGAATACACCTAACATGCATTTCCCTGCTTGCTTGGTAACACGACAGGACCGTGTGAGTGCAGCAGAGCCGGGTCAGGGACCTTTTCTAGAGTTGTACTGGAAACAGCTGAAGGCTACACAATCAATTGCGTTTTTCCCTGTTGGTGGGAAACGTGAACAAAAAAAAAAAAAGCGCATGCTGCCGACATTTTCTGCAAAGTATAGACATTTGTGGCAACTGCAGTGGTGGTATCCTAGTGCTAGTTGGCAGCTTGTCACGTCTGTTGTAAAAATGACTCATTAGGCTGCTAAGAAGCTGTAGGTTAAGCTTTTGAAAATGCAATTAAAGGTAAATAATCTAGTTTTCATAAAAAAAACGTATTTGGGACTTTTAGGGACTAAAATGACAAGTTGATAAATCTTACTTTGTAGGAAGAAAATAAAATCAGAAACCAAAAAAGACAGTAATCCGAACATTTATCATAGTTTTTATCTCTATTTAGGAGCCGAAGTCACATTCAATAAAAAAATGACTGCCCAACCAAATGAAGTCAATTCAGTTGTCACTTTTTTTCACCATGTTGGATCCAGGGCCATGGGGTTTTGGCCTCTAGGAGCCAGCATGGCACTTCTTGTTTGGAACACCAGTTCTGGCAGGGGGGGGGGGGGGGTGCATTCCCATTGCTGTGAAAGTTAGGCTCAAAACCGCTGGATGCAATGAGATGAGATTCTGCAGCTACCCGCAGTTCTGAGTCTTTCGTCTGCTACCAGACTCCAGACGGAGATTTATCAGAGACCATCTCCAGTTGAGGCTGCACGGTGGTGCAGTGGTTAGCGCTCCTGCCTCACAGCAAGAAGGCCCCCAGTTCAAGTCCCAGCTGGGGGACCTGAAAAGGAACAGCAATGGGGGACCTTTCTCCCATGCATGTGAGGGTTTTCTCCAAGGTCTCCAGCTTCCTCCCACTGTCCAAAAACATGCTTCATAGGTTAATTGGCCCTAGGTGTGAGTGTGAATGGGTGTGTGACTGTCCAGGGTGTACCCTGCCTTCGCCCACAAGTGGCCGGGATCAGCTCTGGCAGCCCCATGACCCCAATAAAGGGATAAAATGGCAGTGAATGAATGAACATCTCCAGTTGAGAGGATATCTGACCTGCAGCAGTCCTGATATCAGTCGATGTTGGACCAGTTTGAGGGTGCTGGTTGTTCAATCACAAAACAGTTGAATTACAAACAAGAGCCAGTAGTAGAGCACGCCGTCACCTGAGCTCTTCCACCACTCCTTACAACTTTGGCATCCTCTTTTTTTTCTTTTTTTTTCACAGAAGCACTATGACAAAATATTAATAACCCAAAAGTTTACTCAATTTTATTTTTTTTGCCAACTTTTTGAAAAGACTAATTAAACTTTGATATCCCTGCTAAAGTAAAGGGATGGCTCATTGCTTTCATAATAATCAGTTTGGATTCAAGGTTTAACAAGTTGCTGCACGTGTCATTCTTTTTCAAGGCAAAGCTGCTGTGTTTTCCTTCACAGGTGCCTCCTCTGATGTGCCGTACAATAGTGATGTATTAAAACGTTGGACAAGCATCATCACTCAACAACAGACCCTGTTCTGGAGGGAAAATGACATCACCATGACCTCTGTCACTCGATGTCAACCATGTCCCGGTAGTCAAGGGCTCAAAATTAGGATCAATTCTAAAAAAAAAAGGTTCTGGATTGAAACTGTAATTAAAGGACTAAAAGTGAGGAGAAAGTCAAATCTTCTTTCCCTTTACGCTTTTCCCATCAGGGGTCGCCACAGCGAACCAACCACTCTTTCGAGGATGAGTCGCATGGTTAACTTGGCAATGTTTTACGCCGGAGGCCTTTCCTGGCGCAACCCTTTCAACTTATCCAGGCTTGGTACCGGCACAGAAGTAGAGAAGGGAAAAGGGAGCAGCCCGGATTTGAACCCTGGTTTCACAGACGGAAGGTGCCGCAAACCAGCACAAGCTAAACTGGCTCCATGAGAAAGTCAATTGAAAAGAACAAAAACTGAATTTTAATTTTAAATTTATTAACAATTTTAAGTTTTATAGTTAATTTTATTGAAGGGTTTTTCAGTATTTTATCAAAATCTTCTTTTATTTCAATGTTTTTTCAAAGTTTATGGTGTATACTTTCAGATTTAAAATTTTTTGTTAAATGTAGTTTTTTTTGTTCAAATCTTATTTTAAAATGTATTTTAAAGACCCAGTCCGGTCATTTTTTAATCTATTTTCAAAGCAGTGGTCTTTTAATTATGATTATGCCATTTATAAAACTGTATTTTTTTCTAGGACATAGTTTCTGCAGAGAAGAAGTAGTTCATTAGTAATTCACCTCTAAGTTGTAGGCGGGTCATTGGTCCAGAGCAACCCTGTATCCCCTTCCCATCATCCATGACTGAGCTGAGCTCTCTGTTCACGCACTCTACCACTAGCTTACAAGCCCTCACAGCCCCAACCTAACATTACTGCGGCAACAGAAATGGCAAGATGTTTTGGAGCTTTCCAGCTTTGATGCAGATTCCAGCTCAGACAAGGAAAACAAAGACGTACATAAATCTGGTCATCTGTAAACTGATGTGTCAGAATGTAACGGAGCAGAAGCTTGTGGTTCACCCAGCATATTTTCGACGTAAAAAAAAAAAAATTTAAACTGCTATTTTTGGTATCTACTCCTGATTCACAAAAAGTTTTAATAAAGAAATGCTATTTTGAGCTTCATTTTCTTAGAATGTGTCCTCCATCATCAGAGAAATGCCACAGGAACATGTTAAAAACACCAAAAACAGCAATTTCATTGGATCAGGTCTTTAAGCTGCTCATGATTTGACTCCATACAAGCAGGTATAAATCAGTGAATGAGTGTAACACAAAATTACATCAATTCCTTGTTTGGCTTGTTTTCTATGGTTGTATTTTGCACTTAAATAGCAGACTAATAATCAAAACCCGTCACAGCTAGAAAACATACAAAAGGGAGGTTGCAGTCAAATTTTAATCTAAATCAAGTTAAAAAAAAGAGAAAAACCTTGTGTTTTCACGAAAAATGCAAATTACCTTTACTTATTTTGGCTTGTTGAAAAAAGATGTTAATTTATGGTTAGAAAAAGTTTTCTTCCTTCAAAGAACAAAATGTATGAATCTTTAGCCTTTTGGCATCGCGAGCCCCCGCTTCATTTGCAGTGCTCTGAATAATTATCTTCCTTTTTTTAAAAGTACAGAGAAAATTATTCAAAGGGAGTTTTTCAAAACAATGCACTTCTAAAAGTCTGGCAGTTTGAAAACAGTAGCGTCCTCTTCACCTTGCTCCCGAGAGTGAATGCATGCAATTACTTGCAACACAGAGAAATCTCCCTGAAAATCCACCCATAACCACAGATGAAAGTAAGATCAGAGATTAAACTGGAGGGGGTAAAAAAAGAAGAAGCACTCCAAAAAACTAGTCTCACGTTTCACTGACAAATTAAGACGTATTTGGAAACTTGACGTTATTCTCTTTTTAATGAATTCCTATAAACAATATTCAATTTCACAGATACAAATATGCAGAACTAAAAGAAAAAAAATCATTAAGTTGAACAATATTCAATTATCTTATCCTTCAGAGCACTTTAGAACAATAAATTGTTTCATTCTTTCTTTCTCCATGCCAGTATACACTTATGATCCCATCTATTGCTGGGGAAGGAGAGGATTCCTTTGAACACAGGGAACTTCACACCACCCGTGGC
Organism: Oryzias sinensis; assembly: GCA_037389245.1. NCBI lineage: Eukaryota > Metazoa > Chordata > Actinopteri > Beloniformes > Adrianichthyidae > Oryzias > Oryzias sinensis. The sequence continues at coordinate 5,135,033 of CM074497.1, forward strand.
TCTTTTCAAGGGGAGGTGACTATTGCTTGGCTTGTCATCCTTCAGCCCTGCCAAGCAGCAGACAGACCAAAGGTATGGACGGTTCACAAACAGAATTTTTAAATCTGGCCAGCATCAAAGGGCTGAATAGGAAATCGCAATCAACTGGAGAGAATGTCAATGAACTGCATAACCCACAGCGATCGGGGAGCCGAAAACAGAGAAAAGTTGAAGAAAAAGCCCCACAAAGTTTGTGTTTGCTGTGTTTTCTCACCTAAATGTGCATCTGTCACTGAAAGCACGTCACTTTTTTAAGCCTGGGAAAAGATTTCACAAACATGTCAACACTGTATCTACAAAAAAATAGAGATGGATAAATGGGAGGCATGTTAGATTTGAAAATAGAACTTCCAAACACCTATTAATAATTCCTGTCAAGGTATTGTCCAAAATGTTTGATTCCAACACAGGAACAAATGTGCAATTACAAGACTTGGGGATCAAAAAGCCAGAAGGATAAAATAAATGAACACTTTGTAGCTTGTGAAAGATTTTTTTATTAAACATGACTGAAATGCATTGACTATAACATTAGTTTTTCAATAAAAATACAAATAATTGAGGATCATAACTTAATTTGTTTGCCGAACATATGGAGTCTATACTGACCAAGAAATATACTGACTGACCTTTTCTTTCTATTAAGTTTTAACATTTGTAATCAAAAAGTACACATGGCAACAATTGACTTTTCTTTTGTATCTCAAATTAGTTTATATTATAATTTTAAAAAGTGGAATTTCTACACATGAAAAACAGAAATCAGATATTTTATAGATAATAATTTAATCCAATGTAAAGGCCGTCACACAGCCACTATGTACATTTTGTGCATGTTGCACAGATGAAAATTGGTCATAGAGATGAAAAAAGTGAGAAAAGTTTTGGTCTTTGTGTGAAATTTTCATAGATGTATCACGAATAAAACACGTTAAAATCACAGCAGAAGTCTAGTTAAACCACATAAAGAACACAGAAATCAACATGAACCGTGGGTGATTATTGTGCTATTTATATGCAATTCATTAGTGATTTGTGCGTCTATTTTGTAATCTTCACTTTACATGTCCGCGCCGTATACCTGATATAGACGTTATACATCGGTGGGACATGCGTGAAATGTCCGTGGAAAACCAATAATTTGCGGATGTATTTCGCAAAAATCACTCACAATTTCCTACAATACACGTGATAATTGGGTAAAAATGACATAAAATATGCCTAATCTGCGTAATTCTCAACCGACCAAGAATTTTTAACAACTAGAACCAAATTTAAGTAAAGACCCGTTGGTTGAAATCCTCGAACACAAGAAACACGTATAAATCACGTATATCATGCATGTCTCACTAAAGACCGAAACTTCGTAAGTGGAAAAAACTGTTAAAAATAGAGTTACTTTAAGTGTCTTTGACATAACCCACTGGTCACGGACGCATCTATCAGAAATCTAAATTATGGCTATTTCCACGTTTACAGCTATGGATGTGCATTATGCATCCCATAGATGATGATTCCTAAAGGCCTACTGCACATCGCTGTTTGAATCTCTTGCGTGGCAGTCCCATCATGCCTCTTGTAAACAAGCCCCCATTTTTCTAAGGGGAGACCTATGACTAATTAAATGGGGTAATTAAATAACATACAGAATAATTTGGAAGGTGCATTAATGGTGGTTTTGTGTGCTTTAGAGGCCATCTTTAATGTTGCTATGTGATGTAACTGAGGACATTTATATATATTTTAACAGAGGTTGCTGCACCTTGTTACTGTTACTATCTGTATTCTTCTTTAAGGGGATTTTTGTGTTTAAAACGTCTCACGCTGGGTTTTGATTTGTGGGATAGTTTAAAAAGTAGGATGTGCTGTTCTGATTGTCCTAAATGAATATGCTGTTCACACAGGAAACTGCAAAAATATGTTGGATTGTTGTTTGGATGCAAGTTCCGAGGCCTTTTAACCCCAGGCAGATTTCAGTAGGAACTTTTACTTATTTGAAGAAAAAATTTTCTGATTTTATGAAATTGCAGTACTTTATCTCTAATAAATGTCTAAAAGGTACTCTGACATCTAAAAAACATTCCAAGGTTAGATGGCTATATGCAGATGTGTAGGAGATCTCTTTATACAGAGATCTCTCACTGTTGGTAGACCTCTAGACTGGTCTGGGATGTCCAGAGAATAGATGTATATTAGTTATTTAATAGACGTTGTCAGGTTGGGAGGGCTGGTGAGCAAGAACGACCCAAAATGCAGAGACGGGAGGCACACAGTTCCAGGGCAAGGGCGTTTAATAACTAAGAAAAAGAGCTGTAGAGCAGGAAAACTAAACTTACTTTGGGAAAAACATGAGAAAATGGCAGAAGACAGCTGGGAAGAGACGGTATGGACCAGCACAAGAGGAAGGCAGAGACAAGTCTTATATACACTGTGTGGGACTGTGACTATAAAGCGCTCTGGGCCTTCGTAAGAAGGTAGAAAGCGCTATATAAGGAAACGCCATTTACCATTTACCATACAGACAGGACTGACAAGACACAGGTGACAACGATCAGGAGAGATTGGAACCAGGGTAGTAAAACTCAAAACCATGACATGCAGGAAACCTTCAAATTAAAACAGGAAACAGAACTCAAACATGAAAGAAACCAAATGGAAAACAAAAGCCAATACAAAGAAACCCAAACCGTGACAGACGTCTTGTGCTCAGTGGTAAAGGCTAATTTTAGGGTTCAGGGGAAAGTGTTTATACTCTATAATCTATATGAATTAAAGCTCAGAGGAGCAAAAAAAACAAACAAAAAAACTCCAGAAAAGTTAGCTGAAATAAAGGACTGTGTGAAAGAACTGTTCAATTCTTTCTACAGGAAATGGGGGAACTCACTTTCTTTTCAGACCAGCAGCAAAAGTCAGAAGATTTTCATGGTTTGAGGCGTGGTAAACAGTTGTGGAATGGAAATGTGTCACTCCTGAACTTTAGAAAGAATTTGATGCGGCCCATCAGCCTGCGAAGAGTTATAGACCGTTTCTAGGCAGTTTAGTCTATCATTTGATGGTGTGACAGATTCTTCACAGGTGATAAGTATTCAGGACAACCAATCTTCTCTGCAGTTGATGCGTTGGCAAGTTTTCCTGAAGGTCAGGTGGAGTAACAGTGGAATGAACTGCAGAAGAACCACCAGTTAAGTCTGACGGCGAGCTGGCAGGTCCGTTGGTTTGGACACGCAGCAAGAAGAAACACAGAAGCACAGCTCCTTTTTGGGCCTTTGAACTTGGCATTTTGGAAAAGATATCCTTTTAATACACAAAGTTATCATTTAGAACTTATACATTTGTGTTTAATTACATTCATGTCAGCACAAATACCTTATAATTTGACAAATTACATTTGTTACATCTATTTAAATAATTTTTGGTGTAAAAACAAAAGTACCCACTGAGAGTAGTTGTATTATATTACACTATTTGTTCTACTTGAGTAGATTTGTGAGGAAAAAGTTGTTATACTAAGCTGTAATGGACTCGGTTTGGCCTACAATAAACAAAGGGGTGTACTATAAGAATTCAATTAATTCAGAGTTTTATTTTCACATTATGCTATACCTGAATTTTCACAATACTTTTTAAAAGTTTCAGACTTAAATTTAGAAATGTTTTTATTCTCTATTTGCACATCAATTTGAACTGGGGATGGGTTCTTGGAACATAAATTGACTTCATTGTCTGCCAGTAAACAGTTATTTTTGCATGCAGCTCAGGAAATATCTAAAATGTATTGCCATATTTTGAGTTGTTACTTTTAAGATGCAGTAACTGAGTTATTTCTTGGGTGAGGTAACTATAACTAATGATTTTTTTTTTTTGGTAAAATGGCCAAAAATTGTCAAAATGTGACTGATGCAGAGACAATGACAGGCATGTAAAACAGGGATTATGCAGACTTTTCTCCAAATTGGAGCCTAAATGAAAAGGCTATTGGATAATGTAAATGTTTGTCACCAATGATTGTGAGCCCGCTGAGACACAAACAGCTCATAGAAGTCAAATCTGCATGATTGCCTCAGACTGAGCTCATAGGCAGAGCTGAAGCCCGGCAGAGAGGGAGCCCACAAGTCAAATTAGTCTGAAATTTCTGGCCCTTCTTTACTCTCTGCTGGTTACAACATTTGTCTTCAGAAATGACATCTACATTCACAAATGGATAATGAACATATAGGTGCCTAACTTAGAATGACGTGGACACACCTAACCAGGTATTTTAATGAGAAAAACTGTCCAATTTTACTGAGTGTGTCACTGAAAGTCTGTTATTTTCAGCCATTTTCTTTTAAAATAATAAGCTCGATCTGAGGATCGCACCTTCCGTTTCTCCTAATTTTCCTTTTTATTTTTGTTCGTTGAAAATCTGAATTCATAGCCTTGTTAATTTTTTCTTTTTTTGATCTTTGATATATGAACCCCTGATACCTCTCTCCTTCCTATCACCCATCCCCTTAAGTCTTCTCAGCTCAGCAAATAATTGGCAAGCCTGCCCGCATAAGGAAGTGGCTCAGATTGTGACTAGAAAGCACTTATTACTGCAAAGTTTGGCTTTTCTTTTTATAAGGCACCAGAAAAAAGAAAATAAAAAGATTAAGTATTTCTCTCAGTGAGTGACTGCACTAACTTGAGCATGCAGATGCTGTTTGTGTTTAGATTTATTGGTAAGTCTGGGTAAGACACTGCAGCAACTTCCTTTTAATAAAAGCCCAAATTAGAGCCTCCTCACATTCAGGAACGCTCCTGCAGATTCCACACACACCTCACTCCTGAGTGCAGGGATTAAAAGTCGGTGGGCTCAGGCCATTCATCCACCCACGTCATTCATCATGGATTCCCACATGGCCTCAGATCACAGGACGGCAAAGGTTCAGGGAATCCAGAAGGGAAAAATATTCAACCAGCACGAACCGGAATAATCCCCACAATGTCCTGAGTGATAAAGGGAGCAGTGGCTGTGCACACCTATAAATTGCAACCCATAGCCTATCTGCTCTCATTGTCATGTGACGGACATTAGTGCAGTCCGGCTCACTCGCTGCACTTCCTGCCTCTGCACCGGCGTGATACCGGAGCGGCTCGGGGTGTCTGTGGCGCTGCACTGCCTCGTGCAGCTGCCTGCTATCTGTTGGAGTGTGGTTTTGGCCTAGTTTGGCCGACTCCTCCAGTTTGTGTGTGAGGCTGTTTATCTCCCCTCTCTGTCTGTCAGACACTGACCCGACAGTCCACCTGAGAGGTAGTGGGTGGGGGCGAACCTATGTTATGCACATACTTCTGGGGGATCCAGGTCGTGGCCATCCATCCCTATATTTATCTGAACCACATTTACGGACATTTGACTGTCTCTGCTCTGACTGCAACCCTCTGGGTTTTCTCCTGTACATCCCCTTTTGAGAGGGGGGCCAATAGATGGCAATGTTGGTCAATCAGTTGCCGTGACGTTCACAGCTCGGCAGTTATTTTCCACAACATCGAACTCAGTGGATCAGCCGTAACAGCATTTTATTTCATGTTTTTCTTTTTGCGCGTGCATAAGTCTTCTTAATGTCACACAAACATGTGGACTGGTGTGCAGTAGTTTCAAGTGTGACACGGATCTAATAATAACTGGTATATGGAGAGAAATCGGAGGAAGAGCCCAGACGATGTGAAGAGGAGGAATGTATGCTGAGGAAGCAGCCATACAGCTTCATCTACAACAGTGGTCCCCAGGCCACAGACCGCCACCAGTCTGCGGGCCGGAGAGGGGAAAAAAAAACCCAGCAACTTCTGTTTTTTCCGCATTATTTCTCATCTGATTCTGAAGGAAGTTTTATTTTGGAAAACTGCACCAACACACCCAACTCATTCTTGACGCATGTCAAGTCGCTCGATCACGTGTTGAAAGTCCATCTGCTATTTGATTGAAGCAGCTGCAACAACCGCTAAACTAAAACCCCAAAGTTAGCAAAGTTAACAAAGATCAAACATATTTGGAAAGGGTTTTTTTTTTTTTTTTTTTTGAAAAAAAGAGCCCGTGAGGAAACAGAAGAAGAGCCTTCAACTTCAAATTAAAGGAAATCTGCATTTAACAGAACAAAACTAGGGTTGTGTCCTAATTCCTTCACTACTCACTATACTTGGTGCCCTATTTAATGCATTCAATAGTGAGTTTGGTATTTTGTAGTGCTGTCTGAATCCAATATCAAGTGCCCTAGAAATCTTCCAGAAGTCTCTGCGAAAAACCAGTCTGCATCGATGCTCACTAGATTGGGGAATATAGTTGTCATTGGTGGCATTATATTTAGTGAGCATGGTTTCCAAATTGTTTTTAAAATCCAAGGCACTGTCTAGATTTTTAGTTGTTAGGGAGTGGGGAGGGAATGCCAAAAAAAAAAAACATGAAACGCACACTTTAGCCTTGTACAGTCTAACGTTAAACCGGCCGGAAAAAGGTTGGAAAAAACTGATCTAGAATGTCACTCTCAATGAAAAGCTCTTTTTTACAGTTCTATCAACTTCGGGTCACACAACCTTTAGACCTTTGTGTACCCTGACAGAAGGTATATCCATCAATGTCGATGAACACCGACATTACAGAGGTGGGGGAGTCATAATTCTTGGAACTGTGTTATTAACATGACTGAAAGCAAGGCAAGACTTGCATCATCGTCATTAGAAACAAACCTGTGTGTTGCAGAAAAAGACGGACATAAAGACTTTAACTAGAGAAAAAAAAATTAACAGATTCTTTAAAGCTGGGAAATGATGTCAGAAATTTTGGTTAATGTTTGTTCATAACTCCCACCTACATGCTATGCAGGCGGGGATGGGGGGATTGGCTGACAATAACTGAGAAAAGATGAAGAAACAGCATGCAAGCTTCATACAGACTCCAGTCTCCAGCTGAGATTCAAAACAAAAAATCTCTTTATGATGCCTATTATTAGTCTTTTGACATTTAAAGTTGGCATACACACTAAAAGCATCACAGAACAGTTTTCCTTATGAGCTGTTGTTAGTGAAGCAGTTCTTTACTTCCTGTTGAGTCTGGTCAGTTAGACCTTACGTATAAAAAGAATCAGCAAAGAGGTCTGCTGCCCTGAAAGAGAAGAAGAGCCGTCAGCAAAACTGTTGTGAGGAAGCAGCAAATACTCTGGAGATGCACAAAAAATGGAAAGTAGGAACTGACTTCCTGGGTTGGACATTTAAGACTTGTTGGGGTTTTTTTGTGCTCAGTTCCAATGCTTTGTTCGTCTATCAGATGACTGACGAGTGACTTCTGAGTTTTCTGATTTTATCCAATCTCTTTTTTGGGTTTGCAAGGATTAACATGTTCAATTTGGACCTTATGAAAATATTACAAACTAACAATAATAGAAGAAATAAATGCAGCAGCATCCAGTTTTAATGCACTGTGGAGTTCCAGCTCCTGGCCCAATTATGAGGATAACCAATCAAGAATATAAGCATTATTTATAGAATGGAGAAAAAGTTATTCAAACATGATTTAATACATTTATTTAAATTAAATTAAATTACTTTTTATTTATATGGCACAACATTTACAACAATAGTTATCTCAATGGGCCTAATACTGGTAATTGTGTAGTAAACATGAATCATGAAGAAAAATAAAGTCATCGAATTCAATAGGTAATGGCTAAACTAAACAGACCAAACTAAACTGAGCATCCTTGCGCTTAGACCCTCCTTCGTGGTTCTTTTATTATTTATAATGAAATCTTTATTTATTTATTTTTTTACTAAAACATGGTCTTTCTGTGCCTTTTAGTCTGCCAGTGTATAGCATGACAATAAAATATGGAATATTTTCACATTTCTGCAGAGAACTATCTTTGGGGTTGCTGATGGAGCTCCCAAAGTAACAGAAAGGAATGACTGAAAGCAAGCAGACTGTGGCGTCCTTCAGTTCCTCTCTTTTAAGGCAAACGAGAGCACCAATGCATCACATTGATCAGCCTCAGCAGGCAAGCATATGCTGCCTTCTGGAAATGAGAAGATGTGCAATAGTGATGCGCGCTGTCTGCGACTCTGAAATGGAGTTGGAATATTTGGTGTGTTGAGCAGACTGGGAGAGGTCTGACGACCATGGCCTGGGGGGGGGTCTTAGGGTCGGTCTCGACCAAGGAAAATGCTCATCAGCAGCTCTTTCTGAGATTTCTTTTTTTATTTTTTTACTGAAGCTTGGGGAATAAAAGCTGTCAAGTGGTGGCTGCTGGGTTGCATCATTGATATATGCAGATTATGGGATTTTAGTAAACTCCTGGAAAAAGTGAGCAACATCCATGTAACAAGTGATATTTACATGCGAATTTTAAACCACCTCAATTTACCTACAAAGTTTGTCCCTCGTCAACAACCTGAGGAGTGAGGGTTTGACTGTAGCTAGCGTTTTAGGCCATGATTTCTGTTTCAATTCAGTCGCAGCAGAAGCCATATCCACACGCAATACAGCACAATACTGAAATGAGGCAGAGTTTTCTCATCTGAAAACATTTTCAACAACAAATGTGGTGAATTCTGTCAAAAATAACATTTAAATATCCAAGTGTGCGACAAATCTTTTGCTGTTCCTTTCAATAGAGTAAATAAATAAAATCATCTATGGCTGACCTTTTACTTAAAGAGCCCATACCATGAAAAAAATCCTCTGTTTGGGATTTTAAGTGAATTGGAATGCTAATTCTTCACAATAAAATTCCCCAAAGCGGTATTTTGACACATTCATGCATTTCTGAGCGTCCCTCTAAAACGCTGCTTTCTGAGCACCAGTCGCTCCCAACCCACAAAAACGATCGAGTTCTCACACTTTGACTTAGATAAGTGAGGAATAGCCCTTTCAAGGAAGAGTCTACGCTGCCAGCACCACCCCCAGGCTAACGCACACACACCCACTTTTTGTGTGGAGCTAGCAGTAATCGGCTAAATGCTCTAATTTTATGTGCACAATATGCACATTGCAAATATTTGGTGGAATATAAGTATTTGGTCAATAACAAAAGTTCAACTCAATACTTAAATACTTTATATTATCACCCTTATTGGCAATGACAGCAAACATTTTCTGTAAGTTTTCACAAGGTTTTTACAAACTGTTGCTGATATTTTGGCCCCATTCCCCCATGCAGATCTCCTCTAGAGCCGTGACATTTTGGGGCTGATGCTGGGCAAAATGGACTGTAATATAATAAAAATATCACAAGATTTAGGATGCCTGAGCTTGCTGCTTCCCCATACCACAGCGGCTCTCCGTCTGCCGGCTTGAAAAGCAAACAAGCTCCGCCTGGCCGCCGAGCGAGCTATTCCCGTTTGTGGGAGAGCTTCAGCCGGCCACGGAGCTCTTTTGCTTGTCGGACAGCCGCTGCGGTTTGGTGTGTTGTACTTTAGGGTTGAACAGGAATAACAATATTCAGGACGTGCTGAGGTAACCCGTCTTTCATTAAAACAACAGACTGGCGACCTGTCCAGGTTGTCCCCTGCCTTCGCCCACAAGTGGCCGGGATAGGCTCCGGCAGCCCCGTGACCTCGAAAGGGAAAAACGGTTAAGAAAATGAATGAATGAATGAATGAATGAATGAATGAATGAATGGGAACCTTTTTTTTTTTTTTACCTATGTCAGGTCACGGGCTCTGTACGTAGTTGAAGTAAGTAAACCAAAATTAAAAGACCACTGGGAACACTTAAGGAATAGATTAAAGGTTACTAAGAGTGGGTCTTTAAAATGTATTCCTTTAAGTTGTTTATCTGACTGGTTGAATGAAACTATTTTATTTTAAACACTACATAATGTGGCCAAAAATATATATTTACTTTTTGCTCCAAGTATATTTTTACCTGTTGTGCAGAAAATACTACGAAGCCCTACAGAAGTGACCAATTTCAGAAAACGAATTCCGTATGTTGTGACTCACTGAGATGTGTCCTGTTGTTAGCCTCTGACATCGGTGGAGATTTCAGCAGCAGTTCATGAATGTTTTTGACATTGTGTCAAAAAATAGTTTCTAAAAAGCAGATTGTTAGCAAAACTGGAGCTGGGTTAAAAATGGCTGCACGTGTGAGGCTCATTAGGGATGTTTCCTGAGCTGTGGATGAACAACAGTTTTGTTTCTTCAATCAGTAAAAGTCTGTCTTTGTGCTGCGGGGGAAGGCTGTGCAGTTCTAAATTTTGACCAAATAAAGTACCAGACATTGGTTTATTATGATTAAACCTTTTTAATAGGTACCAGCATTTAAAACAAGTTTGTTATAACTTTTCACAAATATTTTTTGACAATTCTATACTGAGAAATAAAGAATCTGTAACTGTATTGCTAAAAGCCCTTTACCAATGACCATGTTTTGGATTTAAATAATATTGCGAGAAAAAGCTTTGACGTTGAATGATTAAAGTACAAGAAGGGGCGGGGCATTATCTACAAGATTAAAGGTGACCCGGAGGGTAAAAAAGTCTGATATAATCTTTTATTAGGGTGATGGGGGGTTCAGGTTCAGCCTGTAATGCACCTTAGGGGGAGGGGCAGTGGTCCCCCTCCCATGGTTGCCATACGGAATAAGACCCCCCTCTCGGTTTTATTTGCACCATAGACATTTAGGGCCCCTTGGTGGGGAGGGTCATTGAACATTAATGTGAGTAATCAGGAGATGTCCTCTCAGTACCCTACCCGCCAATTTTGACTGAACAACCTTTGTACATACACCCTTTACTCCTCAAAATATACACTCCAACATAAACATACATACATGCACGCACACACCCTCACAAACACACACACACACATTTTGCAAGGAAGGTGGGACCTAGGACCATCCGTCCCCTACCCCATCCTTGGTAGGGGGTACTGGGCCCTTGGCAACGGCGGCCGTGTCCCCTGGGTGCTCTCCATGCAAGGAGAGCACCCATGCCAAGAGCCGGGATCACATCACACCTGAGCCGGTGGGTGTCCATGTCCCTGTGGTGTGGGTGCTGGTCCTTGCCCCTGAGCGCTGGGCCTCGCCAAATTTCCAACTGTGGGTGGTAGCCTGGGGCATGGGGCGGGTCTCCCTTGGGGGGTCCTGGCTCGTACCTGGAGTCGGGGTGGGGGGATGCCCAGAACTCCTGGGTGGTGGTGGGGTGCTCGTCTGAGGCTGTGGGCGCACTTCTGGGGTGGGGTCCCACGTTGGGCCCTCCCGGCGCGGCGGGGGTGCTGCTCTCCTGGTTGGGATGGAGCTTGAACTCTCTGTCCCCCCATGCCCCCCTGCTCTCTGGCTTTGGGTGCCCCCCGTGGTAGTCCTGCTGGCCCTGGCCCGAGGGGCAGTTGTTCTCTATCTGCTGCCGTGCGAGTTGGGGGTTCTGGCTGCTGCTGCGGCGGGGGTCATGGTGTGGGGATGACTGGACACTCCCCCTCCTTCTTACATTCCATCATCAATTTTAGAAGAACATAAACACTTACTTGAGCACAGGTGTTAGCTCACCTTTGCAGTTTGTGTGATTGAATGAAATGTTTCACACTAGTTGGTTTGAATGCATAAGTATGCATGTGTGAACATTATCTGTATTGTGTTCATGTTGACATGTGAACATTTTTTGAGCCAACAGGCGTGTTTATAACATTTGAGTGTGTATGGGGACAGGCCCCGCCCTTATAGACCTGTGGTACATCTGAACTTCACTGTAATGATTATAACCATCCAGCAAGTTGTTACTTTATGCTGCTTCATGGTTTTACCTCCCCCCCCCCCCCCCCCATAATCACCCTCCTATACCCCTGTCTCTAAAATCCCTCTCTCTTCCTTCCTCCTTTCCTTTTCCATCCGGTCCAACACAAAAGATTTTCAACTAAGATTAAAATGAATAAAGTTTGGCCTCGATTACAAAAGGGCTTTATTCAGACATACCTCTGGTTTGTCAGAAGATTCATAACCCCTGTTGTTAAAGTAAAATATGTCAAACACAAGAGGCCTTCAGCTCTCATCTGTTTGTCTAGTTGTTGGACAGGACAAGTCAGAACGAAAAAAAAAAAGAATCATGATAAGAGATGAGTATCAGATGTGGTCACATGACCCATTTGTTTATATTGAGCTCATTTCAAGCGGCATCCCTGCTGTTGCTTAATATAACACTGGCAAACGTTGACTTTTGTCAAAATGGACAAACAGAATAAACCATCCGGTTCTTAAAAAAACACCAAGTAAAGGTTTTTCTAAAACATTAGAAGATCTTACTTTTGTTAGTTTTTAAGTCAGCCATTTAATACATACTTTTACTGTAAATAAAATATGTGTTTATTTCTTCATCTTTCAATTTAAAAAAAAAATTCAATCAAATTATTTAAAAATTCCACTTCCACAGAACACACTAAAACTGTTAAAGAAAGAGAAGGAGAATATCTATTTCTTTATTTTTATTTAAAAGTCCCATCAGATAAATGCCACAAGAACATGTTAAAAAAAACACCAAAAACCCCTTTTTCATACGAATGGCCCTTAATAAGCTATGGCTTCTGCCTGTCTGCTTTTCACACTGGTTGTGTCCGAATTCTTTCCCTACTCACTACATCGTAAATTGTATAGTGTGTTCGCCATTTTGTAGTGCTGTCCGAATCTACAATTCCAAAATCCAGTGCCCAAAAAATCTCCCAGAGGTCTCTGCAAAAAACCAGTCTCCATCAATGCTTCCTATTTTGGCGAATATAGACCACAATCCATTGGGTTTGAATATTTTTTGCAAAGGAAATGTATTTAAATGTATATTTTAAATAAAATATCAACATTTTTATCTTCAGAACTCAGTGGATTTATAAATGGTGGTCGCAAACGCTCATATCAAAGAGATTTCCACTTCATGAAATCGATGATGTCATATTGGCCGTTTGAAAAAGCGTTTTATACAAATAATATAATGAAATATAATTTTATAAAGTTAAATTATTACAAGTAAAAATAAAAATATATTTGCTATTTTTGTTTTTCAGCCCATCTAGTGGTGATTTGGTGAAAAAGCTCTAGTTAATTATGTTTTTAAATGTGCTTCAACACGGAAGTCAGGAGTTAAGTCTTGATTTAAAAATAAAACTATGCAACCTAAACCAAATATGTTAAATAATGGGCGATTTAAAAAAAAAACAACTATATAATTATTTTATATTTTGTGTGCAGGAAATCTAAAAGCAAACCATGAATTTTAATAATATAAATAGTGAGTCCACCCCCGCGGCAGCTCCACGTTATTATCTTTTCCCCCCCCTGCCCATGTGACTAAAGCTCCTCACATCCCCGCGTGCATTCGGAGTGAACACAAAGCATCGTGCTTGGGAAGAAGCGCGCGTGGAAACGTGTACCCTCCCATCTTTGCGCATATCATTATCCGAGTCCCATTCTAGGTGAAGCTGCCTCTCTCTGCCATACTGAAGCAGGTGTCCAACATGGCGAACGCTGGCAGCAGCTCTTTGGCGACTCTCCTCTTTCTAGTCCTCTTCCCAGCGGCTCTTCACAAAGGTACGACTTCGCTGTTGACGTGAAATCCTGTCGGATTTCCACGGATGCAAATGTATTGTGTGTGAGGGGTGGGGGCTAAGCGGTTTTAGCGGCGTCCCCCCCGGTCGATGTCTGCGCGGATGAGTGCTTACTGTGGAAGAACTAGCTCTCCGAAAAGTTGACGCACAAGGCAGAAAAAGCGTGTTTCTGCGCGTTTTAGGTCTGAGCGTGCGTGGCAGGGTTGGTGCCTTCGCGGGCCATCACTTTTCTCGGGGTAAAACGCCGCGTGGATTGTCCGCTCCACAGCTGGGAACTCCGGCAGGAGACGCTGAGGGGAAAGAACCGCGTGGTTTTGCTCCAGTCTCAATTGAGTTGTTTGTTCTGCGCTCCGCTCGCTCCTCGCTTGGTTACTTTTGCGGCTTTTTTGTGCGCGGAAACGCGCTGTAAATAAATCACAGGGAGCAGTGGTGCGTTAAAGTGCAGCAAACAGAATCCTAGACTACGTGCGCACTGGGAAACTGCCAAACAATGCTGTGCGCTTTACTTGGTAACTCGATTAACCGGCACAAAACGCAAATTGGTGAAAACCCTGCTGCTTCCTAACGGGAATTTGTGTTGATGTAGTACGGATTGGGTGGGAGAAAATCCTCTATTTTGCTTTCGAAGTTGATATTTCAGAGGAACAAGTAGTACGGCTCTGTGTTTGGAACGCGAGCCAAAGTGAGAGGAAGCCTTCCGGGCTGCATCTCCAACCTGCCGCCGCGCGCGCAGCAACTCCGGCTGGCAGAAGACACGAGATAAAAAAAAATGTTGCCCGAGTTCGCGCTTGCGCTGCGGGCTGCGCTCTCGTAACCCTGGATCTGCAGAGGCAGCGCGCATGGAGAAACATCAAAGCTCTCCTAATCGCACTTAGATGGTTTCAAGAAGCGGATGCGCTTCAGATAAACCCGGTGAGGGGCAGGCGGCTGCGACACGATTCGGTACGCTGTAAACCTAAGCAGCTGCTGGGTTTGGGGAAGGATGCTGGCGGAACAAGCGCGCGCCTTTATGCGCCGATTTGTGAGGGAAAAGTCGTCTTTGAAGCTGTTCTTTCCATGTTTATGGGTTCTGCTTGGTTCTCTGTCCCTGAGCGTTCACAACTGAGAGCGCTCTTTCCACCTCCACTTATGTAATAAATCATCATCTGCTTGGATTTATCTAAAGCGAGGCTCATAAATCTGTGTGTTTTTTTTCCTGAGTTAGACCCTCAAACATGGAGACAGTTGTCCACATTTGTCACATTGTGGATTACCTGCTAGTCCTCTTCTAGATTTAGCCAGTAAAATTGTTGCGCAGTGGTATTTTTTCCCCTTTTTAATAATTTATATATTTTCAAAGAAGTCAACAAAAGCCTCTCAAAGAAAATGGGTCTATTGTTCTTCGGGGAGTGTTGCTTTACCTTCATGGTAATGGCTCCAGTGATTTGACTCAAGGCTCAGGGCGCACTTGCACAAAGCATATCAATTATTTAGCTCCAGCTGCATACTGTAAGCACACATTGTGCCCAGCATTTACAGGCTGTTTCTGCCTCCGCCTGCATGTGCAGACGGATGGAACCTGGAACAATGATGGCGCTTTTCCCATCAACTTTGCAGCGTTACAGTTTGGTGATTTGGCCACTGAGGAAACAAATGGGGCAACCAGAAAAGTTTCGGCCTGAGAACCCAGATTCGGGGCGAGCATGCAGCCACAAGTGAGAGGAGAATGTGCCCCCTTTATGATTGCAGCAGCCTTTTAGTAAATAAAACGGGGAAACTTGATGTTTGGAGAGGATTTGTAGAGATATCTTCTAATATATTAACAATAATAGTACAATTCTTACGAACTGCAGTTTCAAAGAAAAATTTAAATTTGGATGGAGAGATTTTCTTTTTCAGATGTTCTTCTCCTCCGTTATCCCAATGATAGACTATAGACATGAACACCAGCATGTTTATTCGCTGAAGTTGAATGCGTGCAGTCCTGAAAACCATCTTTAAGCGGCTCTTTGAGAAAAGTATTGATTAGGGCTGCAGATGGCACGCTCAAGAGCAGCAGAGGTGGGTGCGAGTTCGAACGCAGCACACCCTGACCGTCAGCTGATACTCTGGAGCTGGGTGGCAGTCTTTTTCTTTACAAGATTTAAAACTGCTCCCTTGGATTCCCTTTTAAATTAAGATGAACCTGCTTGATCTCCAGTATCTGTGCTTCTTTCAGCTTCAACCGAACGCTAAAGAGCCATTCCCATGAACATGTTTTTTATGTTGTTGATGCTTTTAACATGCTCTTGTAGCATTTTTCTATTGATGGAGGAGATATATTAAGAAAGTTAAGATCAGAATTGCATTTCTGATTTTTTTTTTTTGTTTAAAACGCTGTATATCAGGAACAGACAAAAATATACAGTTTGAAAAATAGCTTTTTTTGTGGCGTAGAAAACTGGCGGGTCAGAAACACCCTGCTCTGCTCCATTCCGATGCATCCAGTTGTAGACGACTAGAATTATGTAAGTCTTTGTTTTCCACCTGCTTCAAAACTGTACAGCTGGATAGATTGGGGGTGTGAGGAGCTGTGATATAGCAGGATAGTGTGTAAACAGATAGCGCTCAGTTAGGTGTGACGGGAAGAGGGGGCGGGGTTGCTCAGAGCAGATTTTTTTAATTCACAACTCCTGCCGCTCAGCAAAAAATCGTTGTCCTAGAAAACGACACAGGTTTTTTGATTTTTGGGTAAAAAGCGTGTCATCGTAATTAAAAGACCACTGGGGACGGATTTAAAATAGAACAGAAGGCGATCGAAGTGGGACTTTAATTATGTTTAATTGTGAGCATTTGTATATTTTAACCTGGCTTTATTATGAAGAAAAAGAACCAGCAGGAGTGAACTTAATGTGGCATCAGAGAGGAAGGTGCTAAGTTAATCCGGCAGACGTTGTTGTCACACTTTTTATACTGATATACAGTCCGCTGTATATCTTAGCAAATGGATTGATATGGACTGTAAAAGCTTGATTAATGCTCGGCTGACAGCATGATTTATACCTGGCACATTAGTGCTTTCTTGCCGGCCTTCATATCCCTTTATTTACTGCTTCATTACCGCTGACATGTAAACTGAGGGGGGCTTCAATCGTCAGCTTATCATTCGAACAGTGAAGATTTAGGAAATGTTCTTAAGTGGAAACTAAAGTCAGGAGTACAGGATTTGTTCTTTTTACTCAGAAGAGCTTTATTTTGAAGGTGGTTTTGGAGCTCGGTGTTACGGTGATAGCTTTGAATTTTTCTTAATTGAGTGCTGTTGACTTCTTCCTTCATCTTCTATAAAATAAGTCACTTCAAGTTGCTTGAAGTGACAGTTTCTGTCTTTTTAGCTTAAAACATATTTTAGAAATTCCTAGCTGTATATTGTATTAGATACAAGAAAATGAAAGCTCTTCTCTTTCCCATTCATTTGAACAGCATAGTGCAGAGTAGGGCTGCACCAAATGGGGAAAACTCACGGAATGCGATGTTGGTGATCAATATTGCGATGACGATATAACTTGCGGTACAAGAACGGATAACTAAACAACCAAAAACATTAGTCCCATTTTACTACAACTGTTTAAATACTCCAAATGACCGTCTAAATAGGAGACAATCATCTAACACAAAGAGGCTCCATCCGATTGGTCAACAACGTGAAGGCGTCCATCTGACTGGTCAAATGCATAAAGGGATTTATTTGATTCGTTAAATATTCCGAGTTGCCATAAGACTGTTGTGGCACATTTAAGGTAACCATTTATTGCAATTTCCCACAGCTCGATCTGGCGATAACGATAAATGTGCGCTGTATTGTGCAGGCCTAGTGCAGAGAAACGGGTGAAGGGGGGCTTTTCTTCTTTTAATGACCTTACCCGACAGATCTGTCACAGGTAACAAATAGGTTGAGGCACAAAATCGGGAGGAAAAAGAAACAACTTTACAAGAGTTTCCTTTTAAAATGTCAATAAATCTGGTTCTATAGTTGGTTACAGTAGTTAGACAACCTGGGCTAAATTCTGATTAGTGTTAAGTGATGGGGTGGATTGAAACTAACTTGGAACAGGTTTGAGAGACCCACAAAGGGTCTGTGACTATTTGAAGAGGTTTGCTTTACCGTTTCTGTTAGGAAAGAGACTCCAATTTATGAGGAAACTGTTTTAAAACGTGTTTTAAACAGAGCAGTCTGTCACAGGTTCATCCATGGTAAATTATGAGTTTTTCTTCTTTCTTGTTTGTTTCTTCTTGTTCGTCTTTTTATATATTTATCTTTAATGTCCCACTCCGATCATATTTTGATCTATTGTAGAAGTGTTTCCAGTGGTCTTTTAAGTGTGATGATACCATTTTTAGCCCAAATAAAAACTGCTGTTCTTGCTGAGAGCTTTGAGCAGGGACCCTGTAACCCGCCCAGCGTACTTTCTATGACACAAATAAGCTCTTTCCTATGTGCTCCTGATTCACAACAATTGTAAAAAAGAAATACTCAGAATGAAAACTTGAGCTTCATTTTCTTCATGAATGTCCACAAGAACATGTCCAAAAGACCAAAAACACATTGGACCAGCTAAACTTCTCATCCAAACGTTGCTTTGTGCTTCCCGACATCCACCAAGATCTGGATTAAAAGACATTTTTGTTTTTTCAGATTCTTAATCCAAATCACTTTGGACATCTGACCTTTCTTCACCATGAAAGGTCAGATTTTAGCAGCACTGTAAAGATGTGTTCTCCGTGTCCATGTCACGATGCTGTGACTCCAAAACATTATTCAGCTGGGTGGATGTTGAATCTACTTTTAGTTAACGATACATTTCATGTCATTAATAAAAATATAGAAGCTTTTATTCACAAATACAAGCGTCTGTACGATGGAGTATTGGGGCCACCCAAAAATAGAGAAATATATGAACATATGAGAATAAAGTCTTACATTTATGAGAAAAAAGTCAAAATATTACAAGAATAAAGTTGCAAAATTATGAGTCATTCATTTTTTGAGGATACAGATGAACATTTATGAAATAAAAACACTTTCCACCAGCAAAGTTATAAACATGTTCTTTAGAAAGTCGTAATTATATAAAAAAAAAAAGAATTATGAATAAAAAAATTGTGACATTTATCATAGATTTAACAGAAAAAACACCAATATTTTACCAGAACAAATTCCCAAAATTATATAAAAAAATAAAAATGTTACGAAAATTGTCATAAAATTATGAGAAAGTCATAAATTGCTAGAGTACAATTATGGAAAACATAGATTTGATACTTTCTGAGATAAAAAACAACTTTATCTTTAAAAAAAAGTCTAAATTTTATGATTTTAGCTTTTAATATGTTTCAACAGAGACAGTTGAACATTACCTGTTTAATTTTTGTTGCAGACATTTGGATGGACATCCCACTTCTAAAAGCTCTCGCTAAATTTGCTTTACATTTTTTTGTAAAAGTCCAACTTTTATTCAATGAAAGTACAACTTTTCTTTTGAAAAAGCTTTTTTTTCCCCCCCAGGAAATTTTGACTTTTTAAATAATACATTTACAATTTTGTTCTCACATTTTTTTAAAATAATTTTACAACTTTATTCTCATATTTTTATTTTTTTTAAGGGTTGTCCAAATACTCCCTCCTACCACTGACTTGAGCAATCCTCTGTTTTAATATTTGGTCACCTGGCCCTTTAACAAAACTCATCCGTCATTCTTGTACAATAATTAACCGGTAAATAAAAGGAAAACCATAATTGACGATTCGTTCTGATGTTGTAGCAGTGAGTGGGTTTGATATTCATTCAGAGTTTGGTCTGGAAGACTTTTTCTTTTTTTATTGAGGTGAGGTTATTCCATAGCTGCTGTTTCCATTCCCCATGCGGTGGAAGTTATTGACATATTGACTGAGAGGCTGTTATCTCCTGCAAATCACAATCTGCATTTTGCTCATCTCCCCAGCTGTTTGAAAACAATCTTTTATTTGTGTATCGGACACAGAGGAGCTCTGTTGTTACTGATAAAGCTGCAATGTTTTATTGGAGATTTCTTTTTGATACAAGTGCTGCCTTACTGAATTTACTGCCTATTTTAACTGCCTACATTTGTTTTGGTACTTTACAAAGGACCTTGACTTAAAAATGATTTTTTTTGTTGGTATTTGATCATAATGGAGTTTCGGAGTAGCTGGATCCCAGCATGTGATTTGGCCTGGAGTCAAGCTGCTAGAAGCTCTGGTGATGGAGAACAGGTGCGGAAATGGACATGTTGTCTGTTTTGCCGCTCCAGCTCTGTCCTCCTCCTGTAACGAGGGACAATAGCTTTGCTGGTGGAGGGAGGGGACCTCAAGTGCCTGACGTCCTCCCCCCCCCCCCCCTTCCTCCTCCTCCTCCTCCTCCCGGCCCCGCCAGTCTTCAAGTGACTCAGCCGCTGACAAGCCAACAGATGACTGCTGGGTCGCATCTGGCCTCCATGCACTTAGTGTAATCAAAGAGAGAAAAAAGGTTTATGGCCTACTTGTTAGTGAGCCGCCGACTGATGGGATGTCAAGTAAGCACCCTCCAATTTCAAATCTCTTGAGGGGAGTGGGGTGTTTGTTGAGGGGTGGGCGTGGGCAACAATCTGCCATTGAAAAAGCAGCCCACAAGCAACTTGACCACAACAGAAGTGAGATGAAGTCACTATTGAATATTCATGTTGCATTTGCATAGTATTAATTCCTGAAAGATGCTCTCCGATCATCTTTTGATCCATTTGATCCCAGTCTTTTAGTTACGATGATGCTGTCTTTAGCCAAAGTCAAAGAATCTGTGTCGTTTTCTAGGACATAGTTTCTACAGAGCGGCAGGAGTTGATTAGGAATTCACCTCTGAGTTGTGGGTGAGTTTATTAGTGCGAAGCAATCCCGCCCCTCTTCCCTTCCCCATGGCTGAGATACCTCTTTTTACGAGCTCTCCCACTAGCTCACAGTCAACCTAACACAACAGGCGCAACAAAAATGGTGTGGGTCTTTAAGCATCTACAGTAGGTTGACATTTGGCTCTACAACCTCACTATTCCGTCATCTCTTGTACAGATTTGGACCATTTTTTGCTTGCAGACAGCTCGTATCCACCCATAAGGACAGATGTGACGAAGGCAATAGACAGATAAATCACCTTAAAAGACGTTTAGACTACATTTTTGAATTTATTTGGGAGGAAATGTCTCACAAATTTGAAGATGTATTAATTGTCTATCTGTGTATTGTGTATTTGGAGGTTGGTCTAAGTTTGAACCCACAGAAAGTGGGTACAAGGAGACTGTTATTATTTTTTTTTTTTGATGGAATCCAATATAAGCTCCAGCAAGCAGAATAATTTTCATTTTTGTGATGTGCATTCCCTCCGAGTGATTTCTGTTTGCACCTTGTTGTCAGTGCTGCCATTAAGTAGAAGCCGGCCTGGTAAAATCCAGGACTTTTGCTAAATAAAGTCGGGTCGGCTGTCATTTTTGAGCTCGATTTGCTTTAATGGGTGGCAAAATGTTTTGTAGTCACCACTTGCAGCTTTTCTCTCCAGTCTGCTGGTGTTCCCGAGCTGCCATAGCTCAGTGGTTGTCACTCAGTGATGGGCTGTCCTTTGGTACATCATGCATGTAAACATGTGACGGGAAGGACTTCAGAGTGGAGGCTGAGACAGTTCAGCCTGCTGACACTGTCTTGGGATTAACAGCTATATAGGCTTAAAATCTTGTCAGGCCCTCTCTGCTGGATTATTACATTACACCCCCCCCCCCTCCGCATGGAGGGGGTTTCCTTTCAGCTGATGCACATGACCAGCTGGATTGGGATCAGTTAGAATTCGACACTCCCAAAACAATCCTTTTGGAAAGAAATCTTATTTGAGTTACGTGTGAAAGGTGCCTGAACCCTACAGACCCAAATCTGCTGTCCTGACATCTTCAAGTTCCTAAACAAAAGTTTAAGACAAGAAAAAATAAAAGATTTGCTATAATCCATGCAGGTTAGGAGGAGTGCTGTGGTTGCTTTGTAACACATTACCGATCTAACCCCAGAAATGCGTCAGCTTTGTCATTAAAATATGAAACTATGAAAATTCTGGGTTCAATCCCAAAGCAAGCAGTTTGCTGCTGGTATAATAACCAGAATTCTTGTTGGTTGACTGAAAAAAGGTAAGCTTAAACGTTCAACCTACAAGCGTTTTTCTTTTTTCCACAAAGGAATGGGGGTGCTTTGAAACGTAGAATAAAAGGTAGAAAAAATTCAAAGTATGGCTTTTTCTGTTAGGTACAAACTGTAAAAGGCAGCATTTTAGTCAAAGTAGCTGTTGCTTATCTTCATTGGAGTGTTGTTTTGCATCAGCGGGGGCTTGTCCGTTCTTTCAAGGACACTCGGTGCAGTGCTCAGTTTTCGGATGCATTGGAAAAGATGCTTGTAAAGTGAAGATTGACTTCAGCCAACGCTGAGCTGGTTGTAGTAAAATGAGGTTTCTTTTGAGTATCTCTGAGTTTTATGTGGTCCAAGCATCCTAACCGATTGTTTCATCCTATTCTCCGTGGCATTTTTTTGCTTTGCAGTACCGTTCTTGTAACCCTATAGAACCGCAGTTGTCACAGATAACTACACAATAACACAACGCTCTTTGAACTACAGTTTATCTAATGGATTCTGACATTGGAGCAAAGACGTTTTTTTTTTCTGTTTGAATCAGCTGATTAACGTTGATGGCATAAGCCCTTCACTGTTGTAAAGTGTTGCATATCAGTGTAGTGCTGCTTTTCGCTGCTTCAGAACCCGTTGGACTTGCGTTCATTTACTGAATGGTTGAAAAGTTGCTGTAATTCAAAGCTCTACTGTTAAAGGGCTAAACGCTACGCTGATGATTATTTAAAGAAATCACCTGCTCTAAACATTGCTGACTGCGTATATGAATTGCAAATCCATACCATTTGTTGATCAAGGTAAATCTAGTTTGGCCTTTTCTTTCTCTGATCGTTGATTTAAGGGTTTCCATGGCACCTGGTCTGCTCAACACTGTGTCTTCACTGGTTAGTGTGCAACAACTCTGTGTATATTTAAAAACAATCCAGATTTTCTATTTTAATGTGTAAGTGGCAGACGACTCATCTTCATTTTTCAACTTCATCATCTTAGTCAATTATTTCTGTGGAAGCTCATCGTGGTAAATGTGAAGATTAATGTAGCGTTAAATTAATTGACCCCACTTACTTCATTTTTCAGTATTATGTATTTCCAATACTTATATGCTTGTGTGTGGCATTTTTCTTCTTGTATCACTAGAATGACTTGTAACAACAATTAATTTGCTTTTGTCATAAACCATTGCTGATGCTTGAAAAAACAAAAACAAATCTATGACTCCTATCAATCATCCAGTCAGCTCTTCACCAGGAAGCCATTAGAAGACAAATCAGCTTCTGAGATTCATATTATGGCCGTTTTCACCCAACCTGGGATTTTGTACAATTATTATATGCTACATCATTAACATGCTTACATATAAATAACCAACAAAAGTGGCTTTTCTTGGTTAAATATTGCTTAGCTTTGACAAAACACTTGTTCTTGAAAAAAGACAAAATGCTGATCTTTTCCAACTTTTACTGAATTTGTGTTACTTTGGATTTTGTCGATTTGCTGTGTTTTGTTGCTTCACAGTACAGTAGACTGCAGCAAGGTTCACTCATAGGCAAAACAAGGCTAAGATTTCCAAGTCTTTACCACAGTAAAGATGAGCTGTCACGCCTTCCAAACAAACTCTGGTCCAGACATGAACACCACTGTGTGAATATGAAGCTTTAGATACTTTCTACTGCAATCAAAACCATTGACTGTATATGAATACTGGAGCGAGTAAGTGAAAACCTGTCAATGACTTCCAGCTCCAATGAAATGAATTCTATTCAGTCACAATTTTTTCGTGATACAGATGCCACCATGTTGGACTCCAATGTCTTCAGGAAGCAGTGATTGGTCCAAGTGGGTCTGAGTCTTCTCTATAGCAACCACTCTTGAACTTGAGTGGACTTGATGGACGTCAACAACCCGTCTACTTGAAAGCGGTTTTGAACGTTGGGGCCAGTGGGGACCACATACTTTAATAGGCATCTGATTGGCCAGTTTATAAATTCCACTAGAAAGTTGTAAACTGGCCATCAAGCAAGCAAGAAATTTGTTTATTTTTCTATTGAAATGTATGGGGTTTTGGCTTCTTGGTGCCAGCAGGTACTTCCTGTTTGGAACGCCAGGGGGGAGCTTCCAGTTCTCATTTACAATCAATGATCAAAACAGGAATAGCAAACCCTTTCATTACAAATTACAAGTTGTTTTCCAGTTCTAAAGTATAATTTGCTTGTAGAACTAGGAAAGCAATGTTAATGTAGAAATGTGTAATTTATCCATTTTTATTTATCTGTTTACACATTCTTAGTAGAAATGTGAAGGGTCACATAGATCTTTAAACTGCATCAATACCAGTTTGTTTGGTCAATGGACCAATCTAAAGTCCCAAGCAGACTATTGTAAGTCACAGCATGAAATGTTTTCCATTTAAGTTTTTGAATTTACAAATGCACATAAGTGGTCTTTGATTGCTCCTTTCCTCTCGGTTTGAGGCCTTCATCATCTTGCTCAGCTGTGAAGTCGCAGAAAGGCGTCGCTTGCTGTAATTGGGTCCATTTTGCTTGCATTCATAGATACAATGCTGGGTTTTACAATGAATGAAAAAGGAATCGATGCAGATCATTTGTGCTTTCAACCAAATAAACAATACAACTTGTGTTCTGTTGTAATCATCGGAGGAGGAAATGAAAGCCCTTCAGAATACAATGCAGGTACGCATCAGCTGTGGCGGCGCAGAAGGCCTGACTGATCAGGGTACCGCGGTTTTTCATTTTGCACAAGATCCCAGCTTGTATTACATTTCAGTGAATTTGCTCCTGATGAGACCCTTCAGGGTGTGCCACTGTCTCCTGTGGAAGTGGATCTTGTCTCCCCGCTGCGCTCAGCTCTGTCCTTTGTCTCTGCCATTGTAACTCTGTCTTTTCTGAGATTTTCTGCTCTAATGCAAGACAGCTAAAGCACAATAAGGCAATCCCATTTGCTTTGTGTCTTGTCTGAATGATGCAAAGGGAAATCTTGGCAGAGAACAATGTCTTTGATATGGCTCTCTGTATTGTAACGATATGCGGTACAATTGAATTTATTTGGTGGCGCAATCTGATTTCCCTCCTGGAAAAAGCTGCACTTTCTGGGGTTTATTTGTTTTTTCACCAGTGGCTGTTGGGCCAAACAGGACGGCACAGTCTCTCTTCAGGGATCGCACCGCCAACATTTGACACCGCCGAAATTCCGGGATAATACTTCAGAGTGTGCGATTGGATAACTGTGTTAAGCTTGTGACCAACTGTGCTGTTTTCAATCTTTGCACAGTATGGGTAAAGCTGAACATCACTGTGCTTTGTTCCCACACTTGGCTCCTTTTTAAGAAATGAGTCACTACAGAATCTGAGGAACAGTTTTAACCAGACTGTTCATGTCTCATGGTTCCAGCCATGTGCCGTGTATTTAGTCAGGCATTGTTTTCTCCCTTGTAATGTGGCGCTTAAGGACTCAAGTACAAAGGAATTCTAGCCATTAGATGGGGGAGTTTTTCATTTTATCTTGGACATCTTGCAGTATCAGACATGCATCATTGGATCTGCTACTTTTTTATGTTGTTCCCCTCTAATAAATTCCATTTCCTTGAATTGGAAAATGAGAAAAATGTTATCTGGCATCACAAATGGTCGTCCTTAAGTGAGGCTAAATATAATTTGTTTTAGAAGAGATACTAGCATAAAGATGGTCTTTAAATAGAAGTGTTGTACCTCTGTAACTATGTGGTTTCTCATATCTGCACCAAACTGCAGTTTCTATTCCAAAAATCTTTTCCGGTTAAGCCTTTATTTTTACAATTTCTTTTAAAAATGCACACTATGGCTAGTTATCATCTTTCAAAACAAAAAAATGTATTCAGTTTTAAATTACAATTTAACTTGAATATTAGATTTGATTTTCAGATTTCGATTTATTTATTGCTCTAAAACCTTTCTTGCATAACTAGATATCATAAACCGAATAAAAGTGGTATTTTCTCAGTAAAATTAGGAATTTTTTGCTTTGTTTAGAAAAAAAAATCAAGAAAATAATTCAGTTTTATGGTTGTTGTGAGCCCATATAATGCTTTTCTTAAGCCTTTCTGAGTAAACCATACCCATGAATATGATAATATATTACCTTTGGCACACTAAAGAACAATTTTTTTTTTTAATGAATTAAGAGTTATTTCCACAGTTCATTTTGCTACCCAGACGTAAGACGACTCGATCTCTAAAGCTCCGCCTTTTGGTTCTTGTGGGTGCCGCCCATTTCATGACTTCAACCTAGAGCTGGCAGCTTGTCTACATTTTACCCACAATAACAAACATCAAAACTTTTGGAAAGATGGATATGCGTATTGTGTAGGCCTGCACAAATAATCGCAAATGTATCGATTTCAAGCTGTGCAATATCCATATCGCAAAAGTTGGCAAAAATCACAATAAATGGTAAACCTTATAAATGTGCTAAAACAATCTAAAGGCAACTTGAACTATTTAATGAATTACATTAAACCCTTTATGCATTTGACCAATCAGATGAAGCCCTTCATATTGTTGACCAGTCGGATGGAGCTTTTATGTTATGTCGCCCTCCTAATTAGACGAGGGTCATTTTGAGAATAATTTAAAGTATTTTGACTCTTATTTAAATTAAACTTTTGCAGTGAAATGGAAATGTTTTTGTTATTTTTGCTATTTGTTCATTTATCGCAATTTATATCGTCATCACAATATCGATCTCTAATATCGCATATTGTGAGTTTTCCTCATATCGTGCAGCCCTAATATTGTGCATAAAAAATGAAAGTATTTAGCCGATCACTGCTAGCTCTGCGAAGAAAGTGTGTGCTAGCCTGGGGGTGGTGCTGGAAGCACAGACTCTTCCTGGAAGGGGCGGTCCCTCACTTATCAACGTCACAATGTGAAAACCCGCTCGAAGGTTTTAGAGGATTACTCAGATATGCGTGAATGGAGCAAAATACCTCTTTGGTGTTGTTTTTTGTGAGACACTTAAAAGCTCAAAAAGTTGATTTCGCAAGATATAGGTGCTTTATAGGATCCAACACGCCATCTCAGAACATGGGTAAAACACAAAGCCTTAGTTTCTTGGGTTGGTTGAAATCAAGATTTCCCCTAACAGTTTGTTGAATATTCAAGTTTTTCATTTGGTGAGAGTCTGTTAATTGTCCCAGCATTGTGACACACTACAGTAAAAAGAAAATGAGCTAAAATATTCATTAGATTTGCCAAAATGAGCAGAAAGGGGAAAGAATCTGCCTAGATTTGGCCTTTTTGTCGTGTAATACCAAGTATCTTTAGTCTTTTCAATGAAAATCCAAAGTGTATCAAGTGACCGTTTCTCTAAAATGTACAGCTGACCAGCCTGGATGAAGTGTTTATGTATTGTGAACGGAAGTTGTTTTCTGTTGTGACACAGTTATTCAGGGCTGCAGTTTGTCAGTAAGTAGGACAAAGCTGTTTTCTTCCAGATTTCAGAACATTTGTGATTTCTCTTCACTCCATAGATCCTCTTCAGCTGCTGCGTTTACGTCGGAAATTATGTAATTAGAATAAATAACAGTATAAACGGCAACATAAAACCAACTCTGTGAATCCTACAGCTGGATGTTGCATCAGGGTGTAATTTTCCCTCAAATAAATTCCCAAAGAAAAGCATTTATGGATCTAATAGCTCCAAATAGCCGTCATCCGTGGCGCTTTATAGCTGAAGATATTTCTGCCGGCTTGCAAACACTCACACCCAGCATCCACCCGGGGAGAAATCACTTCCTGTGGGAGGTGTGGATACCAATTTATCTACAGAAAGGAGCCAAAGCAAAGTGCCTTCACATCTTGCTCTCAAACAACTTTAATGGATGACAACACCTGGAACCCAGCTGTCAGGTCATGTCTTTTTGAGATTTGACCTCAGGCAACATGGTTGTGTGAAAATGGGAGTGCATCCACAGGTTCACCCATCACCTCCAGAATCTGTGTGGTTTATGTTCTTGAAAGGATTTTTCTAAAACCTACATTTCAGAAGTGGTGGATTGCTTGAAATATTCCCTAATTGTTTATCTTTCTAAAACAAATTCTTTAATTAAAAGCCTTTTTCTTTAACTGTAAACCTTCAGTGAGAATCAAACTCCAGGTTTCCCTCAAAAAAACAAAAAAAACAGATCAACTAAATACCATACATTTTTAAAAGAAAAAACAAGAAATTAAAAAGTTGTAACGTTTTTTAGCATACATTAGTTTATTTTTAATTAAAGATCTATTTAGGCAACTATATTAAAATACAATATATTAAAAATGATCCTTTTTTTATAGCTTATTAAAAAAATATTTTTGGACAAATCATGCAACTCCATCTTTAACTAGAAAAAAAAAATATTAGAATTCTGCGGATTCTGAAGCAGTTCCTGTTGCTTTGAAGTGTTTAGGGATGAACCATCCTCCGTTCACTACGGTGGCCCTGAAGTGCAAATCACATCCATCAATCACTCCACGCAAAAACATTTTTAAGATGACAACAATTAAAAAAGCACACCAAATATATAGAAAAGCAAACAGCATTACATTTTAGAACACTAAAACAAAATCCAGGAACAAAAATGTAAAAAAAATGCCCCATAGTACCTACCTACAGTTTGGAAAACTGAAGTAATTTCCAGAAATCCAAATGAAATGTTAAAAAAAAACGAAATGCAATGAGACACCGGAAAAAGTAGATACTATTGGACATCACTGATTGAATGATGTCCATCATTTCAGCTGAAAGTTATGCGACATGAAGCGATACTAGATCTAATCATTTATTCATTAAAGAAAAGCAGTCCCCTGTATTTAATTCTCCAGTGAGAAATATAAAAATCTTTATCAGTAACTACTGGGGATGTTTTTTGTCTTTATGGATGTCAATAATTTTGTATTTTTGCCATTAAAGCAGGCCTAAATTGCCTGTAGTGATGCATGTTTGTCATGTACTTGCATTTGTTCTATTGTATTACAGACACGAATCATTTTTCCTGCTGTAATCAGTAATTCCCCTTCCTGTAGAAGTCCCACTGGAAGTTTTGTTTCCCCTGTATTACTAGAGGAAATTTGATTTCCCAAGTCTAGTTTGGCTTGTCCCGTTAAATGTGCTTGACCATAACAGGATATATACTTCAATTACCTCGGGAAGAGAGGGAAAATCTTATTTCCCACTTGGCCTCATGTTAATCCCGTCTGAATGGGTGTTAAAGCCCCACAAAGCAGAAAGGAGAAGGTGGCAAATCTCTAGAGGTTCATTACTTTGAGCAAAACTCTCATATTGTCAAACAGTTTTTTACTTTGTCACTTGATTTTATCTAAAATGGAGTCTGGCTCCTTTTTTTTTTTTTTTGGAAAATGAAAAATGTTTTTTTTTGTTTTAAAAAAAAGAGGAGGACAAAAAATGATGTAAATCTCGAGGCATCAACATGTTTGTTTCTAAAGAAGTCAACTAAAAGACGGTTTTTAATGTGTTTAGTTTTTTTTTTGTATATATTTTCCTTTTTTTTTAAAGTTCAGCCATTGCAAAAGTCATCTCCACAGTAGGCATTCATCAAGAATGTACTGTCAGTTAAAGGATCTTTACCTGCTTTCTTACCACCACTCTCCTCCTCACTTTGTTCTTCTTTCAGTGCATGACCTCCATGTGAACTCCAACCTCTGGAGTGGTTCAAGTGGAGGACGCTACAGTGCTCCTCATGCATTATTTTACCTCTTCCTTCAAGACTGCTGGGGTTATAATTATACCTCCGAAGCTTTGAGGGAGCCATAGTTCGTCAGCATGACTCAGCAAAAGTTTGTTTTTTTCCCCCCGCTATGTCATAAATACTTTACATTCATTCCTGCTGTCTTAGATGCTGTCTTAAAATGTAATAAATTCAAGTCTTTATACATCAGTAACTGTAATTGGGGAAAGAGTATTGTGATAATTTAGAAAATAAGGTTTGATAGCATTTTTTTAATTTAATTTCTAATTGTATTTTTTATTTTTGACATTTTTTATTATGTTCAAGATAGACATGTAAAAAAATAAAACATCAGGTATTTTGACATCATACCTGATGTGGAACATGCATTTTGTACCAAAATGACAATAAACACATTTTTGGTAATCATATCGAGCCTTGATTCCACTTAGTGGGACGTTTCGGTACGATCTGCTCTGGTACGGTTTGGAATGCTCCAAGCAAATTTTGGACCTTCACGGTGCTTGTGAGGTGACGCGAACCACAACAATTTTTTGTTTCATCGTTTTTTTTTCTGCTTGGCTTTTGGTACTTTGCATATCCAAAGCATTTGTGGTTTGAAAGAAGGTTGTGGGTGGAATCCAGCTGCTTTCATGGAGCTTTCTTTCATTGAAATGACGTTCAGCCAATCAACAGGTTTGAACAGTAGCTCCTCCCTAATCACTTCAATCCATTTTTTTATGGACCTACAACCAACAGGGGCCCGAAAATGGTATGGTTCGGTCCGTCTAAATGGGTCTATTTTATAAAGGAAATGCTCATAATACCGGACTGGCTCAGTGGAAATGAGGGTTTAGTGTCACATTATTTTCTTCTAGAGGCAAACATGTCACCATATTTAGCAATTTGGCTGAAGCCTTCAGAGCCTAAAATTAAGACTTGTTTCTCTGCTATTTTTTTCTGAGTTAATTCAGAAAGATTGCCCAGTGGCTCACATGATTCTGACTTAAACCAATTATTTGCCATTTTGGTTTTCTTTCAGCCTACTGTGAAGATGCATAGTAGCCTTTTAAGTTTCATCCTTCACCTAACTCTGTCATGTGTCTGCTATTCCAGAATCAGATGAGGAAGGATTTTTACAGATTTTGAACAAAATCGTCCATTTTTAACATGAATTAGAGCTAATTTATTTCATTCGGTGTTAAAGTCTGCACCCACAACATGTGTTTTAGGTGCTCTGCATGAATACCTTGTCATCTGTTGACTAGAATTCCCACTAGCTTCAGATTAAACACTCAAACTCATTGTCTAATATCCAAAACTTTTCC
Organism: Oryzias sinensis; assembly: GCA_037389245.1. Classification (NCBI taxonomy): domain Eukaryota; kingdom Metazoa; phylum Chordata; class Actinopteri; order Beloniformes; family Adrianichthyidae; genus Oryzias; species Oryzias sinensis. The sequence continues at coordinate 5,165,814 of CM074497.1, forward strand.
ATCTTTGGTCAATAAAATAATGTAAAATCAAAGGAACAGCGTGATGAAGCGAAGCAGATAGTTGAAATCAATTCATTGCTTACTCTGTCATCCACAGATGGTGCCACTTCAATCTCCTTTCTATTTTGTCAGGCTAATGTGCTGAGAGATGACAAGGGAGGACCATTTTGGAGCAAAAATGGCAATGGCTCAATCCAACAGCCATGTCAGTCGTGTTTTGACATTTACATTTTTGTAAAAATTATAGGCAAAGGTAGGAGGAGAGTGTGACAGCAGCCAAATCTGTGAGATCTAAATTCAACAAAAAGCTCTGCCACAAGCTTTTTCTACCACTTCTCTCATTAATCATGTGAGGTTGCATCAATAATTTAAAACTATGCACGCTCTTGCTCGGTCTGAAAATGCCAGATATTATTTGGGCATTCATGCAACAAGACGCGGATGAGCAGGGACATGTTCGTCTTATAAATATCAGGGCTCATTGTGGTCTTTGGATTTAGATGTTTTAAACACCTAGTGTTAGGTTCTCCTGGGGATTTTTTTTATGACGTGTAGGAGGCATTTAGTTGTTAAGTACATGTACAAATGGCAAAAATTAGGTATCAAACTGTGTGTGTTGAAATTCTTTTTCCTGATTCATGAAAGCAGTTGAATTTTATGCATTGTATAAACCTTTTCAGGGTTTGTTTCTGCCATTTTTCACGTTTTCCTTTATATCTAGCATTGTCCTTAAAGACTATGTGGCACTTTTAACACATGTACTGTTGAACAGGGTTGTCAGTGTTCATTTTCCAGAGTTTTTACCCCTGACAGAGGTGCTTTTCCATGTGGTCTTGCATGGTTGGCGAGCGCTGTGAAAAACCCTAAGTGAATGTTGTTGGACAGGATGACGTATTGGCTTGGTCGACCTTGGGTCAAATGGTACAGCTGGTGGTCTGCAGCCCATTTTTGTTGGGCTTTCAGAGCTTCAGTGATCCGAAAATCTGAACCTTCCTTGTCTTGTTTTTTTATTTATTTTTATTCCATCCAGGGACTCAAGTGTTTTTGGGTTTCAAGCATAGTGGGGGACTTTCAAACATATATTGTTATTGTTTATTGAATATATCAATGGTTATGCCCTGTAACTGACCGGTGACCAGTTTAAGGTTTACCCTTCCTTTGCCCAACAGTAGTTGGGATAGGCTCCAGCAACATTGTGACCCAAAAAGATAGTAAGTGGGTTTGGAAGATAGATGGAGAGATGGATAGAGAGATGGAGTTTTGATGATGATGATTGAACTTTATTAATCCCAACAAGGGGAAACTCAGTGGTAGAAATTAATTTAAACTGATTCATTGAAATGATTGCAATAGATTTGAAAATTACATGTTTAAATAATTGTGTGCCTTCGTCAACGCACATTCAAGGGACCACTTTCAATGCAAATGCTATGTAAACGCTTGTTTTCGGGCTTCTGCGTTCAAAGCTCTTGTGTTCCTGCTTTGGAAAGGAACATTTGTAAGACAGTTTTCAGGCTTTACGTACAAGACGCGGGGCTATTAAAGGGGCATTGAAGTTAAACCACGTCAAACTGTGACGCGGATTTGGTAGTGACTTTTGCGCCCCCTTTATTACACGGAGGTCCCAACCGTTTAAAATTTGATCATGAAGGAGAAATTGATAATTGTGGTTCGTGTCCGGCAGGAATTATCTGAGAAAAAGTCTTTCCTATATGGCAACAGAGCTGTGACAGAAAAAGCCTGAAGCAAGATTCCAGAGATTTGCACCGCTTTGACATTTGGCATCAAGCCTCTGCCTACGGTAGGTGGAGGACATGTGCTAGTATACAGTAGGAAAAACAAAAAGAAGCCCCTCTCTGTCCACGGACTGTACGTGCGTTTGGGAACACGATCAAAAGCGCGTCACATGCCAGGTAAAAATGTTGCAGAACAATAATGCATTTGCCATGTATAACGATGTAAATATTACTAAATAAAACTTGATATGCAACATCGAACTGTCGTTGAAGATTAATTGAATGTATTGATTCAGTCTTTGCTTTTGAAGATTTGAAAACATTTTACTTTCAAAATATTGTGAAATGTCTGAACAAGGTGTTAGTGTAGTCAAAAGATTTGTTTTTGATGGATTATAACATTTTTTTTTTTTTTTTTTTGTACACCTATCTGTTACACGGACTTTCAAAGGCTGCACAGGTCTTCATAATCCATAACTGCTGAAACGTCAGACTGTGGCATTCTTTGCTGTCTGGAAACTGCTCTGTTCCCCCCTCTTACATCTTACTTGATTCCACACATTCCTCTCTCTCAACAAGATTGCTCTAATCAAATTCTTTCCAAGGCCCCGGGCAGGGTTCTTTGTTCAACTGTCTTCAGTTATGGTCTTATATGTCTGCTAAAAACAGGAGATGATCAGCACCCTGATGAATGCTGATTATTTATTTAGTCAACCTCCATAGAATGGGGCGTTTCAAAACACATGCCTATATCCATTCAAACTCTAGAACTATTCAGGCAACCTCTGGCAATTGTTTATTTTAATTAATGCCTGTCATCATGATGGGACTTTCTGAATCAAGAAATAGGTTGATTACAGTATAAAGGAGGAATCTGGTTGTATAGCGTTTGATTGCTTTATAAAGACCAAAGCCAAAGCTGCGGGAGCAAAAAACAGTTTCCTTTTCTAAATCCTACTCAACTACTTCCTATATGATTTGGGACTGTGCCAGCTAGTCATTTTTAACGGATTAGAGACTCATTTTCTGCTTAAATTAATGAGTAATTTGACATTGTTTAATGGAAGTTGGAAGTTTGTCTTCATGTTTAGGCCACAGCGGGTCTGGAAATGGCCTAAAGACAGGTTTTAATGCATATTGAAAGTTCATCTTTGTTTCTAGATTGAACTTTTACGTAGTCAATTGGCAAGTTTCCACTAACTGCTTACTTAAGGCTCCTGTATCATAAGTCAAATTGGAACACAAGTATGAGTGGGCGCTGCTGGGTCCTTTTCTTGGGTAGATAATGGAAACCAATCTGTTAGAAGGTGGATTCTTTGCAGCACCAATTCATTCCAGACTCCTCCCATTTCTGAGTCATCAGGAGAACTAGATCAAGGTTTTTTTTAAATGTCTCATCTACAGCTTAACAAGCCATAATGCAATGTAATACTAGATTGTAGTTGCAATTATTCAAATGAGAACTTTGAGGACCAAAGTGAACAGCAATTGAACGTAGGTCAGTTGGTCCTAGGCAGTTATTGTACTTTTTTGCCATTTTATCATGTTCTTGAATTCTTTCTTAGAAAGAGTGAGGCTGTAAATCGGCACTTGATGAAATAAAGGTAAATATAGAATTGAAATAGAATTTCAGCCTAGCCTGGTTATGGTTGCTGTGCTGGGGTGAGGATTTGTGGGATTTCAGGACAGGAGTTGGAATTTGACAGCTGAGACTTTGATGACTTTCAAATCTGTTTCAGAATTCCAAATTAGGATCTGGCACTCTGGTGTTCTCACACAGCCCTTGCAATGATTACTTTGTACTTCAAAGAGGAAGAAAATAAACTGCCCAGAGCGGTGTATAAATTGATGTACTAGAAGGAAAGCAATTACTCAAACCCCCAAGTCAACAAAACATCTTTCCATTTAATTTATTTTGTAAATAAAGAAAAAAAAAGACAGATCTTTTTCACACACGTTTTATTTTTTTGACTCATATTTTAATTTGGGTTACCACTGCAGTGTTTTCCGAACCTGATTCCCGTCGATACATTGCTATTCACAAATGAAACGCTGTATCTTTAAATGGATCTGTCCCTCTGTGTCCTAACTTAAATGAGCGCGGCGCTTTCTAGTTTCAGGCCAGCGCAGTCGCACATTGTTCTCTGAAGTCCTGTTTTATTAAAGTTTCTGCATGTATAGCAGCACAATGAGAGCCCCTCAGAGACAAGGGGATTACGGTGCATCCATGCGAGCTGGTCTTTGAGCATAGGCAGTCACGCCTGTGGAGAAGCAGCCTGGTAATTTTCTCTACTCGCACTTCCATCAGTGTAGCATGATGGCGTTCTTGTAGAAAAGTCTGCTAAACACAGCCCTCTGTTGTTCTCTACACCTGTCAATTCCTGTAACTTACTAAAGCTGAATAGATTTACTAGTTGCATGGAACAAAAAAACTTCCCAGCAGTGAGTGTAAAATGCGTAGAATCTGTGATTCATACAAGCTCATTAAAAGCTCACTTTTAGATGACCTCGAGAGCCGCAATCCTGTCTGGTTTCCAGCTCTCCTTGACCATCTCTCTACTGATTGGCCGACTCAAGTGATTTCATCTCCTGATGGAATGAACACACCTGTAATAGGTAGTCAGCATCAACAAGTCCAGGGAGAGCTGGAAATCGGGCAGGTTTGAGGCCCTTGAGGACCAGGGTTGGCCAGCCTGGCCCTCTAAAGTGCACTAACCAGGGAAGAAGTGAGGGAATTTGGACAAAGCTGTTGTGAACTTGTAAATCCCAGTCAAATGGGTAGTTTTTAGTCTTCTGTTTGATCGGTGGTTATCCTGAGCTATTGGAGCTTTGCCCCATGCTTCCATCCCTTTGCACAGGTTAGAGTTTAACCCAAGATGAGGACACTGAAATCTAGAATAGCTTTCAGTTAGTTTTAGGGCTCCAGCTGGAATGAATTAAACTTTTTAAGATTAATAATTATGTTCCGATGACTGGTAAAATGCTGCTCCATTTGGGCTCTTGAATCAGCTCGTCCAAAAGGTTGCATTTACTTCTCGTCTCCTGGAATGAGAGTCGGCTTGGAAATCTAGTATGGAAATGCAATCAGGAACTCTGTATTGGAATGTTTCCATTGTGGTTGACTCTTCTTTGCTTTTTATATTGAAATTGATCTATTATTCATTGACTGTGGATTGCTGCCAAGCCTCTTTATATTCTCTTTGAGAATGCTTCTCTGCACACTCTATCTGGTAATAACTCCGTATTTTCAAAAAGCTTACAAAATGGTGGATTAAGATGTGCTGATTATTCCGAGCCTTTCCCCATACCATCCAGAATTTGTCTGACACACAAAAACGGGTAACAATAAATCTTTAACAGATGTCGAATATGACATTTCAGGGCTACAGGCATTCGCATGCTGCTTTGACAGCTTCCACTCCACTGTAGAGACGGCCTTCAATAATTTGACCCCTGCTGCAGGGAATTGCTCCCATTCAGTCATATGGAGACTGAAGAAGTCGGCCACTGATGCTGGATGATAAGGTCTGGTTTGCTTTAAGGGCTCCAGGTCATGAAAAGGCATTGGATTTACAATGTAGATTTAGCTAATTGTGTAAAAGAGCAAAGAGTTTAGAAGCCAAACTCTGCTCTGAAGAAGAATAACAAAGCCCATTAAATCCAAATATGTAAACATGGTAAATCTTCAGTTGTGGAGACAGAAAATTAACGTTTTTAACCTTATCTGATCATCCAAAATCACCTATTACTGCTTATTGGTATTAAAACCAAATCCATGCCCATTCTGGATGGCTCAGTTGGTTAAGGACAGGACTGGGAAATCAGGATTTGATTCCAGGGAGTGGAATTAACTTCATCCAGTGTGGATCTTTGGCCAAGACCCTTCGTGCTACTGCCTATCCAAGCCACAGACCCAAGTCTGGGTAAAAGACAGGGTCCCGTCAGGAGGAGCATTCGGCTTAAAGAATCTCTTTCAAAACCACCTGTGCCAACTACTAGCTGCGTTTCCATCACACACGTGTGCAAAACTTGATTGAAATTCTAGAAATATTGAAAACAAGACACAGCAAGCGAACGACCAGTACATGGTACAAATAAACGATTGCGTCGCTTAAAAAGAAAAACCGACACTCAGAAGCTCATCGCTGTTCTCCCGTACAGTCGTCACGACTAGACCATACAGTTGTGGATCTAAACGCTTCGATGACCAATCGCTTTGAAGTATAAACCAACCTTAACGTGGGATTGGCTATGGATGAAGCGGTTTTGGGAAATGGCGGTCGCTGATTTTACAGAGGACAACAATTTTGCATGACACGCGCAACTTTTGATGAGCTCTGTGATGCTGTGTGACCTTTTGTGGCGCCTGCAGTGCAGCGCCCAAGGCAGTCAGTTGCACGGCGCCATCGCTGTCTGATTTTATCTGAAGAAAGTGTTTCCTTTGCAGTGATAAATGTGAGGGTTTTTTCGAAATTTTCTTGTATGCAAATTTATTTTTGCAAATCCAATTTGCACAATTAAATGGAAACACAGCTAGTGAAAGCTGATTTAGGTGGTGACCCCTGAATGGTGAACAACTTCATAGGTTTTACAATTAAACCTACAATAAACTCTTGCAGTTTCAAATGTTGACGTGCAACCCTAAAAAGTTGACCTTTTCTCTCATGTCGCTGCACACGTTTCTTATCATCAACCCAAAACGGATGGTTCCTCTTTGCACTTAGTCTCCATCAAATATTACTCACTTCCAAGACTGTGTTAACACTTTGCTACACTTAACGCATGCAACACAAAGAAGCTGGAAGCTTTGATTTATCCTTTTAATCTTTTATTTTCCTTTCAACTAAAATTGAGTGTTGGGTTCAGCTGCTTGATGAATAAGATCAGAAAACAGCAACATTTTGTCGCCATTTCTAATATGGCTTAAATGGAGCGAAGCCCCCCCCCTGCAGAATACAAATGCTTTGCAGGTCTGGACATATCTCTACTCCTCATCTGTTTTTGGTTTTAATTCTTTTCAGTTAGATCTACAGGACACCAACCCAAAGATTTTGTTTCATTACAACACTGAGCATAGGTGTAAACCTATTTTTCAGAATGGTCTGTATTTGATATTGATCCCATTTCACATTACCGGCTGTCAAACCATCAATGAATAGATTTCTCAGGCACAATGTCTTTTTTATTAAATTCTATTCTTCTCTTTTTTTGTTTTTGCGGGCGTGCTGGACTGCAGTCCAGGCAAGAAAATGTGTCCCCAAAGAACAGGCAGAGCGCAGTACCATTTCAGGAGATTAGAGGTTGGTCAGCTTGAGGAACTAAATCGATACATCCTCTCAGGGAAAGGATTGACCAAGCATTGATCTGGACCTAACAGGAGCTGGAGATGCACCAGACCTCTAAAAGCAGGAGATGGGTGATAACAGTGTAGCCACCTCAAAGCAAGATTTCTTAACAAAAAAAAACAACACAGTGGTATTTTTTATGGTTGGTAAAAACGGTCAATATTTGAGATGTTTTGGCGAAAAAGAAGAAAAAAACTAGTACATATTTCACTTCCTTTAGGTTTTAAAATGTTTAAAAAAGGAAAAGGTGGATCACTTTGGAAAACAATAATAAAATAAAAAAATACAATAAAAGACTAAAATAACCAACGGCAGTAGACGGTAACTGTGAAAAATGTACTCATCATCTACAGACTTCCACCGAATCCGTCCTACGTCTGAAATCTCTACATCCAACTAAACTACAAAACTGCACATTGCACACAGGTCTTTGTTGTCTTATGAGTTTTTGATTTGGTACTCATTTTAGACACCCAAATATGTCCCATCAAGCAGGGAGCTGTTTTTTTCCTTTGATAATATGTTCCCTCTAAAAGCCTGTTGGGTCTGCAAATTGTTCCTTTTGAGCCACGTTGGTTTCATTGTTGTCACATAATTGCATGAAGTCTCAAATGAAAATGAATACAAAACAAATGGTGCTCTAGAACTAATTGCAACTAAAAGCATAATTTCGAAGCAAAGAAAATCTTGTAGCTGGGAGAGTGTGATGTTTCATAGTTGTTGCAGTGATCCTATTGTTGCTCTGCAACATGCTCTGCAGATGACAAGCGGCAGCAAGAAGACCTGCTGTGTTTTTGTTGTTTTCTTTTCTGAGGCGAGGAGAGATGGATGTGACTCAGATGTGTCAAAAATAACAGTCTTCCAATGTAATCCAACTTCACTGGACAACTACTGTAGAAAATGTCAGCAACTTTGAACTTTCAGAGTCTTGCATTTGGTTTTGGCAGAAGATTTTGTCTTTGTAGGCTAAAACTTCCTTTTTGTTCTTGTCCAAAACCATCCAAATGTCACTTCTCACTAACTGATTGGGACATATTGTTGGGACAAAAGGTAAATCAGTAGAATGTCTGTGTTTGTGTTGTGTCTTGGACAACGGACTCGTTTTATGCCCCTGCAGGTCTTCTGTTAAAGCCAATAAACCTGTCCTGTTGGCTGTCGATCTCACAGAGATGGAGCATCATTAAACTGCTATTTCTGTACTTTTGTTAAAAAGGAACTATTTAAGTTAGGGGTGTCCAAACCTTTTGCAAAAAGGGCCTGGTGAGGGGAAAATATTTGAGGCCTGCGTCCTTTAAACCCCTATAACAACATTAAATGCAAATGAACTATTTAAAGAAAAAAAATATTACAGTAAGATTACTGGGAACGTCCTATTTAAAGACCAGAAACAAAGAAAAGTCGGTTTGAAAAAACAAAAAAAAAACACCTGTCCACATTAAATATGGCTTCATAAGGTATGCCACATATTATTTACTCACTTCTAAATGTAAATCATGTGAACAGGAAAATAACACATCATCCTATTCAGAAGATGAAACAAATACATCTGGGCTCTAAAAGGCTCTAAAGGTCAAGTTTGCAGTTTGTTGCTGCTTATAAGGTCATTTAGCCAGTCAAAAATTTTAAGAAGTATATTATTTGGTTTTAGGACAGGACAGAGCAGGCATGTGGAAATTTTAACACATTAGGCCCATTTGCCAGACTTTGGACATGCCCGATTTATCCCCTTAACACAGGAAATGTTCTATTTAACATACCATAACTCCTCGACCAATAAACGTGGATCAGCAGTTTCTGACAGAAAAGTGGCTTTTCATATCACCTTTGCATCGTTATGCAACACAAGGTTCAGAACTCACCGCAATCATGTTAATTGTGTAAACGGCTGAGAAGTTAATTAGAAGAATGTAAACACTGGAGCTAAAGCTCAGGTGTTAAAGGGTTAAGTGTCCGACAGACAAAATTAGAGTACTGTTATTGTTAAGTTTATCCAGCTGAACTTGTGGTTGGAGAAACCCCAAAGGCTGGATGCTGATGTGTTGGGTAGGTTGGTTTGGTCTCTTTTCAACCTGCATTACTACCGGGACTCCAGATGCTGACCTCGTACACTGGTTCCAACTGACGATGCTGCTTCTCTGAATGGAGCCCAGTTGTTTCTTGTATTGCCTGTCTCTATCTGTTTAACAGAAGCAATTAAACTGGTTACTCTTGGTGGGTTTCTGATGTAGCGATAATGACTAGCGAAGAATAGAAAGCACGTGTCACATTCTTCTTAAGTGAATCAAGAATACAAGTCAAGGGACCGACTGTTTCCAGCTCTGGCAGTTTTTCATTCAGTGAAGCCAATCAGGCCTCGGAGCTTTGATGGGACCCTTTTCTCATTCCACTGGCTTTGTCAGGACTAGTTCATTTCAGTCTATTCAGGTGGACCACATTGTTCACTGCCTCTCTGCTCATGCATTTCATTTGCCGGGCCTTTGTTTTGAATCCTGCTGGAGATGAACTGGAGGCAGTGAGTCGCAGCTAAAGCTAAAGGGGATTAGAGGCACACTTTCCATGCTTTTTTGGACGAAGACTAACTTGGAAAATGTCAAGAAGATGATTTGATGCAACAGTATTTGATCACATACCAATGATCCCTCACTGAAAAGTGGAGTGGAAACAAAAGGCTGTAGTCCAAGGTAGATAAACTGCGATATTGATTCTTTATTTTCGGGCAGGTCCTCGGAGGTCTTCATTATCTGTTGCAAGGCCACAGGTTCAAACTGAACGAGTGCATCTGCTCTGGTGTGAAAAAAGGTGCATCCTTTCTATTCATGCCTTTCAGGTCTGAAAGAAAAATGACCTTGTTTTTAAATTTGATTCTGCCAACAATCTATTCACTGTTATTCAAGTGTAGATTTGTGTTTAAAAAAAACTTTTTTTAAGTAAATGTACTAAACTTTAAGGTTGATAAAACATGGTTGTTTACAGAAGAGTTCCTGGTCGTCCTTGGTGGCATCTGTGTCCAGTTATCTCCAAACAAAGCTCCATTGCTGTTGTCCACCTTTCCTGGAGAGTTTATGTTCTTATTAGGATGACATTAAATGTTTTGTATAATCTGTATCGAATCAATCTAATATTTAATCATTCTTTTAGTTGATAGTCCTTTACAGAAGATGCTGTATTTTTTTCAGGAAAAATAGTTTTTTTGTCGTAGTTTTTAATGTCAATTTCAGGATGTATGAATAAAGGTTTTACCTTTGGTTACTTTCGGCTTCACTAAAACCTAAAAGAAAAGTCACATATAAAGTTGTATTGTAGAAATGCTAATCAAAGTTAAGTCCATACAATATCTGGGTTGGGATTCTTAGTCCTATTTCTAGTTATTGATTGATTAGAAGATCTATGATGCTGTCATTTTTTTGGCTTTGAGCAATTGGAACTCTCATTTTTTCTTCAGTTCTTGCTAAATGATCACCTGTCATACCTCCTATTTTAGTGAAATTTGTTTGTAAATATAAAAAAATGGAATGGTAAATTAAAAATCTGGAAAAAGAAAAGAGTTTGGGAACCACACTGTATATGTGCAGACCAATAATTATGGTCTTTACTTAAGTCGTTACCTAATTAGGAGGATGCCATTTTTAGCCCAAATCCCAATTTTTCTTCTACTCCTGATTCACAGCAATGTCATGAAGAAATACTCCTAAAAATGCCCCTAAAACATATTACATTTATTTCTGGAGTGGTTCTTTTAGAGTGTATTCAGACTATATTGGAACATTTGGTTTTGCTTAAAGTGAACTAGCATTCGTTTCCACACATAATCTGGAACACATTTTCAGTCTAAATACACCCAAGCAGACCCTGGTCCGGACCATCTTTGGAGGTGGTCTCAATTTGTTCCCAATCGGACTGAGCTCCGGTTTGCTCTGATGTTCCTCAGTCTGAAACGGCTCTATGCTCGGAGCGGAACAACGGCCACCGTAGCCGGTCAACAGAGTAGGAATGAAACAACGACAAATGGAAAGCAACGAGGAGACACTCCAGCTCACTGAATGCAGGCTCATAAAAACAATGTTTACCAGAATACACATTGCATTTCACACTGTTTTCCTATCAATCTATATGTCATAAACACCTGTTGTGTCTTTAGTAACTGCCCTGCAACATGCCTCCACCGCACCAAAGTAGCAAAACGTTCATACGGACGTTCAAAATGAGTCAGCGAAATCTAAAGTTTGAATAAGTGAACAACAATACATGGATTTCCCTCAAAAGCTTTAACATGTTAACTGAGGCCTGTTGAGTCCCAAGATAAAGCTCTAGCTTTTTTCAGATGAGAGCACAGTGCGCCGGTGAAGGGGACTAGCTGGTAGATTCAGCTCTTCTTTGAAGATTGTGTTTCACTGTAGAATGACAGGCTCTACGTATCAACCAAGAGACTTCTTACCTGTAAATCGCCATATATTCTTCTGGGAAAACTGTTATGCAGATTCGTCAGAGAGGCATTAGCAGAGCATGACGCTGACAGCGGGTGATAAGATCAGAGTCACAGCTTATATTCCAGCTCATCCCAAAGGTTTTTAGGTCGGTGGTCTGTGCCAAACCAAACATGTGGTTAGCTGTGACTGCTTAGCTTTTTGTATTTTACAAAGGATGACATTTTTTATTTTATCGTAAATGTTTTTGAAATTTTTCCAACAAACCCTTAATTTTACTTAGCCCCCCCCCCTTTTTATTTTTACACATAAACATGTTTAATCTACAGGTTAATGATTTGATGATGGTTTGTTTAAATTTGGTTCCAGTGTAATATTTAAGCCCAACAAATAACCAAACTCAGCTCAGAGATCCACAGACTGCGTGGACTGCTCAATAAGGCTCAGATGTTTGTTGTTTTAAATTAATTTAATCTTTTTAATATTCTAAATTCATCAAGCACTTTTCATCTGCATCACCTTTTGTTGTCTCCTAATCCCTTTCTGTCCACTGGGGGTGGGGGATACAAATACAAAATAAAAATAAAAGCCAAAAACTCTCATTTACTAATCAAACATGGGACAAGAGGTAATTAATTCTTTGGAATCAGTCGATTAATTTGCATAATAAGAGGTACCATAATTATGACTTCTGCTACTCGAGCCCAAAATTGTAATTAGAGATTTATTCTTCATTACAGCAGGAAGGCCTGCTTTTTGGGAGCTGGCTCAGGAAGCATCCATGGCTCTGGGATGGGAGTGCTGGCAGGGCAGGGCTGCATTAGAATAAAAGCCTTTCCTCCGCAGTTCTCCTTTTGCTCGGCCCTGAGGGGAAGAGCTGGTTGGACTGATCTTCTAATCTGTAAAGTAGCAAGACTTCATCTGTCAGGGACCTCAGTCTCTCTATCGAGTCAGCCTGGGCCCTTGTTCCACGTCTTTTCTCCTCAGCTTTTCTTCCGTTTTCATTTGCAGTTTCTTTTTTTTTTTTTTTTTTTTTTTACAGTATCTCCTGCTGTTAAAACATATGTGCTGCTGGAAGCTGCAGAGTTCTGCTAATTTTGTGATACTAGAATTCCACAATGTGTCGACCCAGATAAAAGTATGTTCTCAGACGTAAAGCAGAGGTGATATGAATGATTAAATAAGAATAAAAACGAGTTTGCAGGTTACACACTAGAAAATATGAGGTGGTGAGGCAACAAAGCAACTCGGACAGGCTTTTAGTGTGTTGATAATCTGCAAAAGGAAATGGAAGAAGAAGAAAAAGCTTTTATTAATCAAGAAGGAAAAAAAAGCATTTTGCATTCAATTAAAAAAAAAGAATCAAAGGGATCTTCATTCTAATGATGAGGTTAGTTGGTTTGCAGTTCTTTTCTTTTTTAGTTCTTAAAAATATTATAATTAAATTCTAAGAAAAAAATGGTGCAAAGATTACCTTTTTTTATTGAATGCAATCCACTTCAATACAATAATGAGATTATTTAAAAAATCTTTTTAATTCACACAGGTTCTTTTCCTAAAGAGCGTTTTTGTATTGATTACTGTGGGTTATTTGTGTTTGTGCAGAAAAAGAATCCTGAAAACTGTCGAAAGTTTGATAAATATGCATTACCCAATTATGTTATAATTGCAATATGCTTGTTTATAAAACTTGATGTTTTTTCTACGACTAAATATACATAACATGGTGGCTTAGCGTTGTGTCACGTTTGTGTAGACTGAAGTCATTTACCCATTTTATGAAATCATTTAGAAAATAAAAAGGTTGTAAATAAATGTGCATGCAAATAAAAAACAAGAAAAACACAACCTACATTTTTTTCTGCGTTATTCGAGACCTGATTCTGAAGGAAGTTTTATTTTGGAAAGCTACTGGGTTCTCTCTTCCACATTAGATTCTTTCTTTAATGGATGTCAAGTCACTCGGTCACATGTCGAAAATCCATCTGCTACTTTCATAAAGTAAATTAAAGCTAGAAAATTTCAGAAAAAACAAACGTATTTGAGACGTTTTTATCTACAGAAAAGAGCCAAAGAGGAAGAAGAGGAAGAGTCTTTGACTTCAAAATAAGAGAAAGCTGCATTTAACAGATACCAGGAGTCTTTACTCCAAATGTGGATTTGTTGTGACAGTTGTTCCCACAGACAATAATAATAATATTAGTATTCAGCAACCGGCTGTCTTATGTTACGAGGATGCTGCTAATAAAGTTGTTTAAATGGTGGATTCACGTATTTTACTAGATTTAGAAAATGAATTTCTATTTTTATTTTTTTGCATTTATCCATCGCACCTTAGAAGTCAGAGGAGCCTGAAAGTTTGACAATTATGGAAATAACTAGATCAGATTTTGAATGGTTCCTACACCAAATCTAGTGGACAGATAAAGTTTTAATCAGCTGCAGATATTTTACAGAGGATGAAGATAAAGTTCTCCCTCAAGAGTTAAGAGAAACTAAAAGCTTAGGTGGGAAAAAAAGCAGACGCCCACTTCAGCCTCGTACATGACAATATTGTCTGACGATAATCCGGTCCGTGGCCTGAAAAAGGTTAGAGACTACTGCTTTCAATCACTGAAGTGGTGCACTTTTTAAATAAAATTAACATATTTTTCCTTCTTTAGAATAATGATCAATGTAGGATATTTTTTGCTTCAAATCAGGCTTCTATGAGGTCTTAAAAAAGCTGCTAAATAAACACACAGAATATACAAACCCACTACCTTCAGTTTACATGCTTAGAGGACTAAAACCCATAATGCCTTAGTGACATAGAAACACAATAATATTGGTATTAGTATGGATCATAATCACAAAAAAATGGGACTTTAGCCAATAAGAACACCTTTGCAGATAAATGTTACTGATATGATTTCAACATATGGCCATGACAACCATCAGTGCGCCGGAAAGCAGCTTTGACACGTCTGCTGTGTTCTGACAACTTGTCAGTTTATCTGCTTTTAAGGTTTTTACACCTCAGTGGAGGCTCATCTGTGCTGCTGACATTCACTCACATCTTTTGGCGAACAGCTTTTTTTTTTCTTTTTTAAATGGAGGGCTTTCACCTCCAAGGCCAGTAAGAGCGTTTGTTACAGAAAACGGGGAATTGGGCGGGGCATCAAGCTTAGGGGTAAAACTATGGAACCATAGAAAATGTGTCGCCTCCCACTGCGTGAAAAATATCCACCTTCTTTAAAAGTCTGGACGTCATTAGACAGCTTTCTGCTTCTGCCTTTCACAACAGTAACCAAGTGGGTTTTATTTTTATGAACTTAACTGGACTGAACAAATAGATTAGGGGGAGATTTTTTGGTGTGTATGTTTAGGAACATTCTGTGATGAAAGTTTGAGATTTTCAAGAAATCAAGCTTTTATTATTTGCTTTTATTCCAACATGATTGTCTTTTTTTTGTTGGCGTTTTTATTTTTTATTTATAGAAGGTTCTTTACGCAGATGGTTTTATTCCAAAAAAAGCAATTAACTATAATATCAAGAGGTTAAAATGACTTTTAGAACACAACCTTATATACTTTCTGTGAAGATTTCCTTAAAAACAGTCTTCATATTGCACCATTTTTCAATATTAAAGTTAATTTTAAAATTTTCTTCATTGGTGGAGACTAGTTTGCTTCTTGTAAAGTTAAAATTGCCCTTAAATCTCCATTTTAGATGTTTCGAGTCTGATGTTTTGGGCTTCCTTAAGCCCTTATTGCCATTTTTGTATACCATTTGTTTTTTCTATCAGCTGCAAAACGATGAAAACCCATTGTGGCCATGTCGCAAATAGGTCAAAATCTTTTAAGCCTGCGCCGGACTATTCATGAAGCTGACATGCCAGTAAATTGAACGAAAGCATCGGTAAAATGTGGTGACAGTAGCTGCAGGCCCAGAGCTGTCAGTGCTTGCCAGAGAAGGAGGCGTGGAGCCGAGCGCGCGGCGCTGACTTCTTCTGATAGAATATTAACTGAACTGTGGAAACAGCTGGAGTTACGTAACGGCTTCCATGCATTTAGTGTGTTCAGAGAGGGCAAAGCTGTGGGTGAGAGTGAACGCAGACATGACAGGCTTTCAGCTGTGGATACTACGTGTGTAATTATGTGAATAAAAAAAAAATAATTGCTCAAATCTATCAGCACATTTGGAGTCATTATTGCGGCTATTCTTGTGGTTATTTTGGTTCTGTTTGTGGTTACCTGTGCAGCCTCTTGCATTTCGACATCTGCAAACAACCTTTATACTAGACATTAAATAACCTTTAAAACATAAAGACATGGTATATCTGTTTTTGCCGGTCAAATATTAAAGCTCTAATGCTACTTTCACACTGAATGTGATTTGTGCATTCATTCACATCTGCTGCCTCTTTTTAAAGGGCCTACATCATGCAAGATCTTCTTTTTTGAGCTTTTAAGTGTAATATAATGTCCTTTCCTCACCCCCAAAACTGTATTTTGATCCATTCAGGCATCTCTGAGCATTCCTCTCCACCCATCCTCTCTGAGCACCAGCCCCTTCCAATCACAGAGAATGAATGGGTCCCCACCTTCATACGCACAAACGTGGGTGAACAGCCCCTTCCAGGAAGAAGGGGCTTCTCCGCCCCCAGGATAACACACCCACTTTCTCCACGCAGCTATCAGTGATCAGCAAAAAGCTTTGATTTTGGCATAAATCCCACAAGAAGGCAGAGGCGGATCCTCAGAGATCTGGTCGTCTTACTTCCTGGCAGGACAATGAACTCCGAAAATAGCTCCTATATAATGAAAAAATGTGTTCTTTAGTGTGCCAAAGAAAATATCTAATCATATATGGACATAGTTTACTCTGAAATGCTTAAGAATAGTATGGTATAGGCCCTTTTAACTACTCTCAATAGAGGGGGAAAAATCTAGAGGATCCTTTTTATAATTGTCTCCATAGAAGAAAGAAAAATATCAAAGATCACTAGTAGAATGATCAGTTTAATCCTTTGTTTGTTTTGTACTCTACCTCCTGATTGCATCAACTCAGATCCTGATTGGTAGATGCAATGCAAATTCTTTGAGAAAAGGTTTGCCTGAGGCTAAAAACATGCTGCAGGACCTCTCAACACGTCTGTACATTGAGTTAACACAGACATTTCTACCTTCTACCCCAGACGTGCGAATCGCGTTCAGTATGGCGCCTCCTTGTGATCACGTGTAATAAAAACTGTCAAAATGAAAGAAAAGCTAAAAAGTGTTTTTCTTTGTTAAATATTATTAAAACCAGAAGTATTCAAGCTATACGTGAAAAAAAACTCGAATTATTAGCCATTACATCAAGTCTATAAACAAAGTTATTCCAGTGGTGGTATACGCAGAAAACAACTTAAAGATATTGAAATACTGTTGTCAAAGCGAATCAAGAAGAAAAAACTTGAATAAGCAACTGCAACAAAGATCTTCTCATGGAGTCCAGAGGGAGTAGAGTAAGGAAAACTATCAAAGGGGACGGCTCTAAACTTTAAAAACAAACAAGTTCTGCCTCCCGAGCTAAAGGGGTCTTCTGTTCTACTTTTAGAAACTCTAGGAACATCCAGTTTATTCCCGCGGTCTGAGCATCTAAAGCTCTTCTGGGAAAATGTGGAGGTCATTTAAGATGTGATGGGGCTGTGTGAAAAACTGAAGTTCCAGATGTTTTTGTTTTCCATCTGCCACTGGCTCCCATCACAACTGCAGAGTTTTCAGTGAAGGTTTAAGATGACTTGGTTATAAAGGAGTCCAAACGTGGGGAATAAGTGGACGGTTTAGTTCCCCTCTGTGACATAATCAGATTTCAAGGGTTACGGGTCAGCCCTAGAATGGGATTTCATTGATGTGTGACTTCAGTGTCTTATTCTGGTGAAAGATGACTCAAAGGTTTCTCCCAGTATTAATGACAAAAACAGGCGTAAGCAACAAAGCTTTTTTCTACCGCTCAGTTTCCATCCTGGTTATTCAGTAGCTGTGAATGGATGCAATTCTTTTCAGCGGCTTGCCTGACAGATGCTTGAGCCTTAAAAGCTGAGTTTTATTGCTTCTGTCCATCTGCTTTGTTTGTTGGAATGAATCAACATCCCACAGGCTTCACTCAAATGGAGAGAATCAGAAGCAGGCTCATACAATGGGTCAAAGACAGTGGCGTGCTCCTGGCCTTGGTCATCAAACGGCAGCGTCAGTGTGCCGTTAGAGACACACACGTTTGCAGAGCTCCGCATTAGAGGAGGACCTTGGCCATCCGGCACGTCTAACAGGAAGTAACACCCACATTTTATTTTGCTTTTGCAACCTCAAGGTGCTTTCCTGCAGCTTTGTTCAGTCCTGTCATCAACAGACCATTTAAGGAAGCAAAAGGGCAACTTGGAGCAATGTCAAAAAAAAAAAAAAAAAAACTCTTGAGCATTTTAACAAGTTTGTTACCCACTACAACTAGGATTTTTCAATATGCTGTCCTTGTCTTGAAAGCCATGGAAGGTCATATTCTGCTTAGTTATATCCTTGTGCATGTAAAAACTGTTAAAAGACATGCGCCCAACAGCAGAAAAAATAAAGTTATAATAGGTTTAAAGGTCTGGGTGGATTTACAAAAGAAATATTTTCGATCTGTGCTATTAAAGCGGCATTGAGAATAATTCACAAATTGCACCTTTTAAAGGGAATAAAGCTGCAGCCGTAGCTGCCAGGGTAGTTACAAAACTGGAGGACAGCAGCACACATCTGGATTAATGTCTCTGATGGCAACCTCAAAAACAGGAACAGATTAATTTGTCCAGTCTGAGTCTTATGCAACTCTGTCCAGCCTGGGTCGACTGAAGTGGAATGAGAAAGAAGCCCAGGGGTGTGTTGGCTTCTGAGAGCTTCACATGCAGCTAGCAGTGGCAGCTCGTCTATTTAAGCACAGGAGGCAGAGCTTGATGAAAAGCATTTAGAAGAACAGAAGAACAAACACTCTTTCAGTCTATTTCTAGGTTGCTCAATATGGCCTGGTTAGTAGGGGTGTGACGATTCATTTTTACAACAACATGATTCGTACCATAATTTGTGGTTGACGTTATAGTCAATCTACTGTGCCTCAATCCAAACGATATTTTCCAATATCGATATTATCCATTTATTTCATATTGAAACCATTTATAATGATATAGGTCAATTCTATTAACAACTTGTCTCAGACAGATTGATCTGGTTGTATCGCAGGAGAAAAAATTCATACATCAATTACATTGATTTATCGTTACATCCCTACTGATTAGGGCAACCACCGGGCACCGGGCCGCGGGAAATTTTGGCACCGGGACGCACAGAAAGAAAAAATAATTTCCATTTTATTTATTTTTTCAAAAAAATGTTTTATTTTGAAAAGTGACCTGATTCTCTCTGTTACATCTGTCACACCTAACGTATGTCAAAGTCGCGACAACAAACATCACGTGATACACACCTTGCCTTGCACCTTAACCCCCCCAACGGTCCGCGGTAAACTTGCCTTGTGTTGTACCGGTCCGCGGTGACAGAAAGGTTGGGGACCACTGGATTAGGGTACCGTTTGGATTTTATCCAGTGAACCAGTACTTTTAAAACAATGCTTCAAACAGGGTAAAACACATAAATGTTTCCCAAAAACATGTAGACGTGACAAAGCAGCATCAGAGGGTGAAGTACAGCACTGACGGTCTCCGCTGTGGTGCTGCATCTCCGTCATCACACATGCTCCATGGGCGTATTTCACCAACATTTGTCTTTTTCCGGAGCATCGTACATGTTGCTTGTGTCCATCAGTTTGATGAAATATAATATTTTGCAGTGACAAACTTAGACTCGGTTCACCTTCGAGTTTTTACTAATGCTCCACTTACCCCAATGGCCTCACCCTTCAATGATCTTATACAATTGCTGGAAAGGTATAACGATACCGGTATTACCTTACAAGTCGATACCGATTGGCATCCATTTTTGGTGCCCATCTCTGTGCCCCGATGTCTGCAAGTAAACTGGTCTAAAGCACCGGACCTCCTTGTTTAGTTTAGGGGTGATCCATTTCTGTAGATTTCTTTTGACATGCCATTGTGTCATTTTTAGACCTTTTATCGATCTGTAGCATCAAAAGTTTACAGATGAGCCATTATGGTTCTTTTTGTTGTCTGTAGTGGTGATACAGTCCTTTCAAACTAGTTGTTGGATATCTAAAGGCTCTAATTTAATGTTTTTTCCTTTTTTTTAATTAAGAACCTTAACTATAAAAGAAGAAATGGAAGGACTACATGACCACAGTACTTGGTTATATCTAACAACTGAATGCAACAGAGGGGAAAGTCGAGTGAAGGAAGCTCAGCATTCAATTAACATGTGTGAACTTCAGGTGCAAACTGGCTTGGACTGAATGCAGAGCAGTGGTGTGTTTAAGAAAAACTACCTTCTGAGGGAAATGTCAAAGTGCTGCTTGATTGGTGGGGTTGGTGGATTGTGTTGCGTCTGTTATACTCAGTCATGAAGAAAGCGTTCCTGGTTAAGGAAGGCTCTGAACTGATGCATCACTCTGGAAGAAAAGCATCATTTTTGCTTTCTCTTGCAGGAGCATGATTCAGTACCGTGTCACTTTTGCGAGCGCAGCTCATAAATAAGTAAAAGTGAGAGGGGAAGCTCCTTCTTATATAATCTGTGTCCCAGAAAGTATTTTTATAGAGAACAAGATTCGCCTGGTTTGCTTCGCTGCAAACACTCGCTGTTGGAAGTTAAAGTATGGATGGTTTGGGTCAGAAGATGACTTCAAGCAAGTCATCTGACAGCATCTCTAAATTTTTAAAATTGAATCTCTAACACTTTTTTTGACAGCAATTAGGCCACTTGTTACACAATGGTGATGTAACTGAAGAAAGCACACGTGAAAGTTCAGAATGATCAAAATGATGAAGGACTCACTTCTTCATTTGTTGCACTTAACCTTTAAAGTCTAAAAACATTTTCAGGAAAACTAATGTTATTATGTTATTATGAATTCTGGAAATGTCAAATAGTCTGTTTTCTAAAATGATTTTGTCTCAGTGTTAAAAAAGAAACAATATAACGATTACGATCTCACACTTTTTTTTATCAGAGCAGCTCAAATAAAGTTTTCAAATGCTAATTAAAGAGCCCACATTCTACTTTTCTGAAGCCTTTCGGACTAAGCTATATCCATATATATAGTATGTAACCTTTGTCATTAAAGAGTTTTTTTTATTTAATTCGAGTTTTGATACCCAGAAGTAAGACGACTGGCTATCTCTGAGGCTCCGCCTTTAGCTCCTTGTGGGTACCGCCCATTTCATAACATCAATTTGGAGTCGGCCTTGGCAGTGCGCCTTAGTTTCACCCACAAAAACAAACAACATCACAACTTTTGCAAAGATGGATGTGCATTGTGTGCATATAGCCGATTACCGCTAGTTCCACAGAGAGTGCGTGTGTTTGTTATCCTAGGGGCGGGGCTAGATCTACGTCAAAATGTGAGAACCTGCTCGTTTTCATGAGTTGGGAGGGGCTCTTGCTAGAAGAGCAGGTTTTTAGAGGAATGCTCAGCAATGCGTGAATAGATCAAACTAACGCTTTTTTTTTTGTTTTTTTGGAGGAAATAACATCATGATATACTTAAAAGCTCAAAAACGTTGACTTCTCATGACAGAGGCCCTTTAAAGGTCGGTGAGGTTACATGTTTTTTGTGTTCTCGCAAAGTCAAATGTTTCTGTAATTGCTTTAGCAACTTTTTCTTCAAATCACACATGACCTCATGCTATATAAGCTTAAGTCACATATACTAAAATCAGCGACCTAAATGCAACTTTTTTAGCAGTTTCGGCAGGTGTCTATGCTGCGGCATTTATAACCAGTTACAATTTTACATGCTGCAAGACAGGGGTGAAGGTTTTAAAAAAAGTTTAAATTAAAATGTGAGCGGGAAACCAGAAGAAGTTTTTTGACGTTGGTCAGTGGCTGTCCGAGCACATTTCATGGTTGTGCGGTGGCAGTCCAGCAGCAGGCGGGTGGCAGGAGGTCAGCAATAGTCAGCAAATTTTGGCGCTTTGACGCGTGGCGTTTTTTCGCGTCCGTGTGCACACTCACATTGGTGCCCTTTGTTTAGTCACGAGGCGTTAAACGTCGGCGAAAATCGCCAGCGAAATTCGTCCCGGTTTGTACGGGCCTTAAGAGTAACACGGGGGAATAAGGTAAATGTGTCGAGGAAGACGCGAGTTTAATGTAAATTCCTGCTTTGTGAATGAATAGCATGAACAGACCCTCATCATGGAAAATGCAATAAGAAATGCATATGACGCAGCTTTCAAGTTAAAAGCAATCATTAAAAGCAGTGTGAAAAAATCAACCATAACTAAGGGGTTTGGAAAGCCGGTCTGCTGCGTGATGGAGAGGACCATCTCCATCTCCACCATTTACCTCAGAGTGACACTGATGACAACGAAGGAGACACAGAGTGTGGCGAAGAATGTCTGACGCTATTCCAATCCGACATTGAGGAGGAAGACTTCCATGGTTTCAGTGCACAGGAGGAAGATGAAGAAAGCTCTCAGTGACTTTTACGTTTGTTTTTTAAACCAGCCCTGTTAGTGTTAGTGTTACGGTGTGTCACACATACACATCCTCATTCTACAACACATGTTTCAATGTGGGTGTGGCGTATGTATGTTTAAAATGGTTTATCCTTTAAAAATGTAATGGGTGCGGCTTATTAATCAATCAATCAATCAAACTTTATTTATAAAGCACTTTTCATATAAAACAATAACACAAAGTGCTTTACATTAAAACAAAACAAAATACAAAAAACAAGCATGAAAACTAAAATAAATGAGCACAAAAATAAATACATAAAATTATAATCAGGTGCGCTCTATAGTCTGGAAATTATGGGACGTCATCTCTTCCTAATGGTCGCCATCTACATTCATTCAAAAAAATTGGGGGTTGGCAGCCAATCTGGAAGGTTCTGCTGATGCCATCTTATTGCGCGGTGGCGGTTGTAAAAGGGGTGAATACTTGGGTGAAAATAAAATGTAGAATTGTAAATAAAACATGAGTTAATTAACGTTTTAAACACAGTGGGAAGTGATTTTAATTATAGAAATGGTGTTACAAACAAATGTAAATAGTTTTGTACAATACATCACAGTTTACTCCGAGTCATTGTGACCTTTACCGGTGCAGCAGCCCAGAAAAGAAATGTAATCATCAAAAGCCACCGTGTTGGTAATGAGCTAAAACATGCAACTGTATGGTATTTAAACAAAGAAATGACATCCTTACTTGTTTGGATCAGGTTGAGTGATACTTTACTTAAGGCAAATAACAACCTTTACTGCAAATTTATTATGAAATATTACACAAATTAATTAGCGCAGAAGGCTCACAGAAGTCTTCGAAGCAAACCTCAAAGAGTTGCCTCGTCTGCCTTAACTATCATCTTTTTGTCTGTTTAATCCCAGCATGTTTATCTGGTTAATCTCCAATCCTTGTAAAGGTTCACTGCACCTGTAAACACAATTAAGATGTTTTCACAGGAAAGTGGATTATGCATTTGTCTGATTACAAGTCATAAATCACCTTGTAATATCCCTGTCAATGCAAACTCATGCTTACTAATTAGTGTTTTTATGACCCAGTCTGATGCTGCCAAAGTGCACAGACAGATTACATTTTCAGAGTATGATTAGAAAACAATAAGCAACAATTAGGGGAATGTCATTAGGCACGAGCCAACTATTATGAAACAAATACTTTTCCAAAATAAAGTTTTGGCAGTGATGGAGTTTTCTGCTTCTGCTGCTGAAGAAAACATGGAGCTTTGACAACTATCATCCTAGAGTGGAGTTTTCATTTATTGCATACACTTAAAATATTACATTTTAAAGACCCACTACAATGAAAATTGTTTTTGGTTGTTCTTGTGGCATTTTTCCAATAATGGCGTACACATACGAGCAAATCAAGTTTAAAATTACATTTCTGAGTATTTCTTTATTCAAATTGTTGTAAAAAAAATGCTGGTGTACAAACAATGTATATATGATGTAGAAAATACACTGGAGGGCCACAAGCTCCCTCCTACGCTACGCTCTGCAACGGGGAGGGGAGCGGAGGGGGTTGGGTTGCTCTGCACCAATGGTCCCGCCTACAACTCGGGGGCAAATCTTTTCTGCTCTGCAGAAACTATGTCCAATAAAAACATCACAAGTCTTTTGATTTTGGCTAAAAACGGTATAATAGTAAATAACAGACTACTGAAAACAGATCAAAAGATTTGTGCTATAAAGACAATAGATTTTAAAAAGACCTTTTTAAAAAATATTGTTTCTCCTCCAAAAATATTTTGGAGACAGTTCTGCAAAAAGGCAAATGCGTTTATTTTTTTTAGTGACCATTTTCCTATTTTGCGTTACCACAGCTAAATAACTTTAATTTGCAAGTTTTACATATAAATTTAAAAGAGTGCAATTACTTCATAGCTTAAATTTTGAATAAAAAAATCTTGGCGCACATGGTAATATTGTTTTAATGTTTTGATTTACATGAGATATGCAGCTCACTCCAGCTGTGACTTAAGAAGGCAGAGAACGGTAAAAGGAGAAGAGGCAACAAGGACACTTGAGGAGAAGGAAGCAATGGGGGGGTTGGTTCTCATGCATTGTTTTGAGCATGCTCCAATTCCCACCGTCATCCCTGTTTTTTGTCTTGGCTTGGTGCATGTTTGGCTCCAGGGCACTATTGCCAAAGGCTGGAAACTCCTGGGGTCAGCAGATTTTCCAAACCATTGGTTTATAGTGGACTGGCAGTCAGGAAAAATGCCTCCACTGTACTCATTCAACAGGCTCCCAGCTCACTTTGGGCTGTCATGTTCAGGCATTGTTGATGGGCAACATGATGGATGGGTCAGACTTCTGGTCACAACAGTGGAACTTTCTTTTCTGTGTCTGTTTAGTAATCCAACCCCCCCCCCCCCCAAAAAAAAAAAAAATACCTTACCGACTGAAACTATTCTTCCTGTGTGAATCTTTTAAATGTGGCAAATGAAACCTGACAGTCACGGATTCAATGCTTTGGGAAAAAAATAGTAGGCACCATTATCTTTCAAGTGTGGAACAAGTTATTTTAAAGTTTCCTCAAAAAAAGAAATGAGAACATGATCTTTTTATAGACTTTCTCAATATGTCTATATGACTCATTAAAGGGACCGATGCAAAGTTTACAGCAAACTGACAGTTAACCACCATGTGATAGTTTGAAATAGAACAAAGGTCTGTTTTTCCCTATGCTGAGTGTTTGTTGTCTGCATTTGTATTATATCGTCTTGGCTGTTGCTGATTTTGTCTGAGAGGGTGAGGCAGCTAGAAATGTGAAGAAGCAAACTTCTGTCTGTTTAAGCATTGGATTTTGACTTTACGTCTTTTGGGTTGGGTCGATTATGGCTGGTGTTGTAATTTTTAAAAAAAATACTGTAGTCATTTTTATTTTTGACAATTTTAAAAATGATGTTCTGTAATTTTAAACTCCTCCCTACATACGTCAGACGCTTTCCTTAGACCAACATGAACATTTTCAATCTCTTTTGCTTAAAATCTCAAAGTTCAAACCTTTGTATGTACCCATGGAAGATTTATGTACATTTGGCAAACTGAACGCATTCAGAACTGGTGACACGGCACAGCAGAGAATGACAATGTTTTACAGGAAATTAGGATGCAAAACACAATGTGCTGTCCAAATAAATTGCACCAAAAAATGTGAGATACAGCCAACTGCAAAAGGTGAACCGGATTGCGTTATAGCAAGGGACCACTTTATTTTTTTGGTGTTTAATCTGGGCTCCAGTTGAAGGCCTTTTATTTGATTCTTCTGTTTTGTAAGTCCCACTCCGATCATCTTTTGATTTCTTTTAATTATGATTTTTGCTGTTTTTAACCTAAATCCCAAATCCTGTGTCGTTACAGCCTATAGTTTCTCTAGAGCAGCAGGGGTTCATTAGAAATTGTAGAGTTGTGGGAAGGACTATTGGCACGGAGCAACCCCGCCCCCCTTACCCTCCCCATTGCTGGGAGCCCAGAGCAGGAAGCTTGTGGCCCACCCAACATGTTGTCTATGTCACAAATGCCTCATTCACAATGATTTGAATAAAGAAACACTCTGAAATGCAAATTTAGTCTTATTTTCTTCATATATGTCCGCCACCATCAGAAAATACGACATTCATTAGAGTCGGTCTTTGAACTGAGGTTAAACAAATTTAGAAAAAATGTGTTTTATTTTAGTAAACTTTCAAGGCCAACATGTATAGAAACATGAACAAGTTGCTGCATTTAATTATTTCCCCAATAAGCTAAGCAGTTTAAACGGAACAGGACTCCTGGGAGAGGAGCTTTTTCCAGAGACACTGGCTATAAATAAGGTGTTTGGCACTGAGTAAAACATATATATAAGCCATAGGTTGGCAGTCATGATTCCAATGAAGGAAAAGCCTTTTTATTAACTAGTACCAGTGACTTTATTACATATTATTTTCCCCAACAAAACAAGATTACTTTGGGTATGAAAGTAGTTTCTTTAGAATAAGACAACTGAATGAACTATCGGGGAAGAGAATCCTCTGAATGGACTCTAAAAAAAGGAAATAAGTGATTGACAAACCTGAAATGTTATAGTGTGATTTAGGGCTGCACGATATGAGGAAAACCTGCGATATTAGTGATCAATATTGCAATGGCTATAAAACTTGTGACACATGAAAAAACAGCAAACCACATACATTCCATTTCACTTCAACAATTGAATTGAACTAAAAGTCAACATAACTACACACTCTACACTCTAGATAGGAGGCGGGCATCTAACATTAAAGGGGTCAAATCCATTAAGAGATTTATTTGATTTGTTGAATACTTCAAGCTGCCATAAGATTGTTTTAGCACATTTAGGGGTAACCATTTATCACAATTTTTGCTGACATTTGCGATATGCGTATTGCACAGCTTGATATTGCGATAACGACAAATTTGCGATTTATTGTGCAGGCCTGGTTAGATAGTTACACGGCTATCGGCTACATTTTCAGATGTTTTGAAAACTGCCAGTGACTTTGGCTCCGGAAGAAACTGATAATTGTTGTTTGAGGACATGTCACAAACAATTACGGTATATGGCTAAGATCAACTGTGTGTTTGATCTAAACCAGGTTGATAAAAGAACATCAGGAAGCTCTCACATTCGCACAGTCACTGCCAGAGATCTTTTTGAATATGATTCCTGGACAACAAAGGTTTTTATGGGTTGGCTCATGCGGGGCTGAAGCCAGGGTTATGGCAGGGCCAGTCTTGTCAGCTCTCGTCATCATCCTCCTCAGCTGCTTCAGTCCACTCTTAGACCAACCCCTGAGCTCCATCCACAGCTGCTTGCTCTGCCGTTAACTTTGTGATTGCTGCCATCTTTTTGTTTTGAGATAAAAAGAGCTTTGACCTTTGTCTTTTAAACCAAAATATTCCATTCATAAATAATAGCTTTGGTAAAAAAATGTCCATTTTGAATGTACATTTCTTGTGAAAGAAGTTACTTTTTTACAGCATAGTAAAGAAAATGTCAGTTCCTTAACTAATGTCAAGCTTATCCAAGGCTCCACCCATGAACATTTCTAAGACATGTTGTTGGTATATTTATCCAAAAGTTTGCTTGGAGTCAACTTGAAAATCATTGTTTTTATGGTACATTTGATTCCATTAAAATGTGGAAAAGGAACGAGACTGTCATAGTTCCTTTTCATTTAACAATCTGATAATCTCTTTTGTAATTATAGGGAGGTAATGGGATATGAAAAATAAATTATCAATGTTAACAGAATACTTTCAGTGAAGTCTGCAGGAATGTATCCAGTTCCTAAAACATAAAAAAACACTTGTCAATAATTAACGATACTGTATATTTGTAATGCTTTATCAACTAGAAGTGTTTTTGTCATGTATACACTGTATGGGATTTTATTTTACTACTGATTAGAACAAATGGATGCTTTTTATGCGTACCAGTAACACAAAGATATAACTAGAATATCATCATGGCCTAAAATGTTAGTATTTTCAATATTACACTTAATATTATTAAGAGGATGAAATATTTTCAATGAACATTTTGATTAACCTCAAGAAAATGACCAAGTTTAAAAGCTTGAATTCCATTAAATGGCCTTTGTTGAGTGAAGGGGAAATCATGCATTTATAGGGAAAAAAATGGAATAACATGATTACATAAAGGCTCTGTGTAAGGCCTGGCAAAGGAATGAACGTGTCACTTTGAGTAAAAGCCAGCTTTCACACACTTCAATTTTTAATTTTTGCTGGTGATCATGTGAAGTTCAAGAGTTCAGGAGGGTTGTGGCCAGGAATGCAGCTTCTCGCTCCAAGCAGAAACACTGGCAAATGTGCAGATGACAACAATCTACAACTCATAAATAATACCACAAATGGTTTTATGAGCATAAAAGTATCAACTAAGTCTTCGTGAAGCGACACAGCAGCCAGTTTAGTTCCCAGGTCTTTTAACAGCAGAGCTTTAGCTCCAGGGTTGATATCCTTTCAACTACCGTCACTCTTCAACCGTTTATCCATTTCCCGTAACTCTAGTGGATTCTGTTGCAAACAAAAGCCGATCTGCAACAGTTTACAGTAGTCAAGTCACAATCGACGTAAATCAGCTGATTCTTTGCAACACTTTACATCTCAGTGTCACCTGCAACATCTCCGGTGTAGAGCTGTCACTGGTGAGTGCAAATGACGTGCTCCTTAAACTCTTTGATCTTTTTGCACATTTAGTGCAATTCCAACGGGTTCAGAAAGCTTAGGAAAGCGGCTTTGCACTGCAACGCGTTACAGCTACTTTTCACAGTTTTCCATTGGAATTATAGTATGTTAATTGCGCAAACGGCCGAAGAGGTGCAGTAATCCAAAGAGCATCAACACTAGAGCTACAGCTCCACTGTTAAAGGGTTAACAACTTAATGCTTTTCACGATCCTCTAACTTTATTCTTTAAGTGGGACTGGGTTTGTTTTTATTATTATACTGGTTTTGGAGAAAAGTTCAAATTCTCAGAACTACATTAGTTTAGGTGAAATAACACATACATTTATTTAAAGTCCCACTCCGATCATCTTTTGATCTATTGATCCAGTGGTCTTTTTAATTATGATTATGCTGTTCTGAGACAAAAAAGAAACTAGTTTCGGCAAAGTGGCAGTAGTTCCTTAGAAATTCCCCTCTGAGTTTTTGACGGGAATGTTGGTTTGCTGTAAGCCGGCTCTCATTCCCCATCATCCTTCTGTTTGCACTCCCTCCTGTAGCGATATCAGAGCTATCCAGCCATACGGTTTTGAGCCACATGCCAGCTCAGACGAGGAAAACCAACCTTTTTTGTCTGCTCCTGATTCACAACAAAATAAGTAAAAGAATACTAAGATATACATTTTTAATGTTTTTTGTACTTATATGTGTCCTTCATTATGATGCTACAAGAGCAACAACTCTTTAAACAGCATCTTTTTACATTTCCTGTGTCATTATTTTGGTGGGACAAGAATGTTGATTATTTTGCTAGTTTTTAGAGAAAAGTTCATAGTCGGGAAACTGTGTGAAAAGCCGCATGTTTTTATTTGGTTGATGATTGTTGTAATTTTATTAATAAAGTGTGCCATTTTGAAATTGTCTGCTAAAAGACAAAGCTGGTCTTCTCAAAATATTGTAACAAGTGAGGACACATTCAAACGTGTCCTGTTTGGACTAAAGGTTGACTAAAAGTCCATCTTTGACAAGAACCAAAAAGCAAACCTGGTTTCCCTGAAAACCAGGGTATCGTCTGCATGCTAGCGAACCCAAGTGTAATTGGTCGCTTTATGCGTTGTGCTGGTTAATAATATGTTGTGACACAGTGTTACCTCTTGAAGAGAAGCCTCCCTTTTTTCTGGTATTAAAACAATACACTGTATGATCCTGCCCACTCCAGTTCCGCTCTGACAGGAAGTCATACAAAAGGGGCGGGGAACAGTAGCCTTTGGAATATATAGGGGAGTCAAAAGAAGACGAAGAAGAAAGGAAGGAGGGGCTATGACTAGGAGTGTAATGCAGCAGTTTGTTGGAGATCCCTCAGGTATGGTAACACTTGAACAGGTTTTGTGCTATTATAAAATAAGATAAAGGCTGCGCCAGTTACACAGGTTTGTTAAACAGATAAAGGTTGTGTAATTATCCACCTTTTAAATATTTTTATTTCCTTAAACCTGCACAAATAAGTCCTGATTATCTTTGAACCAAATGGACTGTTAGATTCTCTCATTGTGTTTCATAAAGGGGTAAAGGACAATACCTCCCCTCGTGGTGGTGATGTAACCACACTTGCCCTGGAGTCAGGTTTATCTTGTTCAGTGCCTCTGCAGAAAGGGACAGGACATGCCAAAGCCAGCAGATCCCTGTGATGAATTTGTTAGAGGTGTTGTAAGGCTCCATCTACGATAAACCAAGACAGACTCCCAGCTTTGTGGATCTGCTGCTCGCAGTCACTCAGGTTGTCACAGCAGTTTGTGGCTGGATAGAAAGACTTCTTCATGGTGTGAGGGGATAATTATGATGAGATGATTGACATCTCACCTGTACCGAGCGCAGGCTGAAGGCTTGTTCCGTTCTCCGGCATCCCTGTTTAATTGTCAGGTAGATGGAGGAGCGCTGGGAGACGACATTAATAGAGGCTGCAGAGGCAGAGGGGGAGTGACGGATGTTGATGCTCTGTGAAGTAGCTTTACCTTATCATCTACCACCTGCAGGCTTTCTGAGGAAACACCAGGGGATGAGTGTGTGTGCCTATGAAAGTCTCAGTATGTGTCTGTCTTATTTCACTGTAGGAAGCGTTCTCAAAATGGATTCCTGCATCGATTGAAAGTTTGATATTTGGGACCCAGAGATCAGTTATCTAATGAAATCAAATGGCCTCTTGGCAATGGTTAACCATTTCTATCAGGTGTCACACTTGACAAGCTACTGTCTATAATTGATTTTACTTTGTAACCACGTTATGGCCTGTCAAACTATTTAAAAAAAAAGAAATCCTCTAGAATCTCTAAATATCTTTTCATGTCTAAGAATTTCAGAAATCCTGGAAATAAGAAAAAATTTACACACAAGCATCGACATATTTGTACTTTCATGTGGATTTTTTTCTTAATGTTTTTTCCTTTTTGTTGGCCTTGTCAAAATAGGTTCTTAAAACAACTCTAATCAGTTTTTGCATATACATATTTTTTAAAGCTAACTTACTGTCTAGCTTGGAACTTTCTAATTTCAGTAGTTTTCCCTACCTGGGTCCTGGTCCACCCATTCCCATTTACTGTAAAAAGAATCATTTTAAGTTCATCAGTCATTTATTATTATTTTCTTAGAATTCATTGCTGTTCATTTGTTTTCGCCTAGAATAAGCAACAATCCAGAATGTTGATTTATTTCATCTGTTTGATTGAAAGGAGGATTTGCCCCTGACACAACATATTTTAGGGGTTCCTCTATTTCAGATACAAACAAGCAAAAGTGGCCAAGCAATAGAAAATTTAAAAAGTCTAATTAAACTGTTGTGATGTCAAGAAAGTCATCTCTGAGTTGTAGGTGGAACTCGGTGCAGATTAAACTCATCCCTATTTCCTGTCATCCAGCTGTTTACATGCTCTCCTGCTAGTTTACAGCCCCTCACACCCCCAATCTAACATGACCGGTGTAACAAAAAAGGTGAGCCATATCGGTGCGTTCTAACCGTAAACTTTAGATCCAGATTCCAGCTCAGACGAGGGAAACGAATACAGACATGAATCTATTTGACTGTAGGTGGATGCATCGCAATGGAGCCGATCGACCAGGGAAGCTTGTGGCCCGCCTAGCATTTTTTTCTTTACAAATACGATCTTTTTCAAACAGCATTTTTTCATCTGCTCCCAATTCCCACAATTTGAAAAAAAAAGACATATTCAGAAATGCAATTGTAAGCTAAATTTTGTTTATTTATCAGATCAAATCAAATCTAATAGCACTTTTCCAACTAACGTCTCTCCAGGTGCTTTACATAGACACACAGTCCAATTTAAGACA
The DNA here is from genome assembly GCA_037389245.1 of Oryzias sinensis. Taxonomy (NCBI): domain Eukaryota; kingdom Metazoa; phylum Chordata; class Actinopteri; order Beloniformes; family Adrianichthyidae; genus Oryzias; species Oryzias sinensis. Next base: position 5,197,510 of record CM074497.1, read on the forward strand.
TTACACACAGGAAAATAATGTAGTTGTAGGGTTAGATAAGCTAATTCTTCTCTAAGAATTCTGGTACATCGCCTGTCCGTCCTGGGAGAGGAAGGATCCCTCTTTCATGTGGACACTCCTGAGGTTTCTACTTTATTTTCCTGGAATCTGTTTTCTTTTTAGGAGTTTTTCCTTACAGAGAAGGAGGGTCTAAGGGCAGGAATGCCCAGTTTAGCTTGGTCTGTTTTATTTTGGCTATAAGCTATTGTATTTTATTACTGATTTTATGTTTTGTACAATAGGTAAAGCCCATTGGGACAACTGCGTTGTGATATCGGGCTATCTAAATAAAACTAAATTGGAAATAAGGCCACACGAACAAGTTAAAAACACCAAAGAACACAAATTAATTGGAGTAGGTCTTTAAGATTTCACCAAAGCTCAATGGATTCTCTTTGAAAGGAATTTCTCTTGATAAATATTACAGGTTTATTCCTTTGTGCACCGAATAAGCTTTCATGCGTTGCTCACGTCTTTTTTTAAGGATTTGTTTAGATGCAAATTGGCCCTCATCGGCCCTAACCTGTTGGCCTTTTTTCTCTGCTAAATCTTTCAGATATCCTGACCAATGAATTTCCGTTTAAAGCTCTCTCACCGGGCTGCGCAGAAATGGATTTTTCCAACATTAACCTTGGTGTTCACCATTTACCAAGTTCACAGCTAATAATGTAGTACCAAGCGCTCCATTGAAGTTTTTTTTTTCTCATTGATCACAGCTCTTCTGAGACTCTGGTATCTTTGGTTTGTTAGAGACTACCATATGCGAAATGATCAAATATTAACGAGAGAAAAAAGTTATTCTCTCCATTATGGTAGGTATACGATCAATGAAAAGTGGGAAGACAAATTTTTGATGTGTTTCAAACAGAAGAAAGGAAAATCACCTAACAGCCGAGGTTCAGTCCGAGTATTTGTAGATTATTGGAAAGTCAGCAGACCGCATGCAGATCTTCTGCTTCAAGACAAGCCCGTCCATAGAGAGATTAGTCCTCTTCACGCTTCAATCAGTTCTCGTCAGGATAAATTTAAGCCTGGCATGCGGCTGGCATCGCTGCCTCACTTTATGCACACTGCGAGTCCTCGTACCAAGTCATTACCGCATTGCTGCAGGGGGAAAAGTTATGCACAGAGGCGACTTCCTGAGGCTGCTCGCTGGGCCCGCCAGACAAAGCCACCAGTGTGAGGGTTACTTCAGGTCGTTCGGCTTCCCTGTTTAGCATGGGAATCGTCACTTAAGCTTACTTTAACCCGTTTAATTGCTCTGACACTTTTCTGCCCCCCCCTGAATTTATCATGTTCATCCAACTCCAAGGAGTGCAACTAAAGCAATAACATCACTTGGGCCAAACCAATAGCTTATTGATTGGCACCCCATATAGTAAGAGACATGTCTCTGCTGTAATGGAGTGGGAAAGTGGAGTTTGTCACGAAAGGAAGAGCTGCTTAGTGCTTTTCTCTTCCGCCCTTATAAATTTCCGAGCCTAAGTTAATGAGAGGCAAAGGTTCCCCCACCGCACAAATCTAATTGCAATCATCCCGGCGAGTGAAATGGCCAAGAGCAGCAATTTATCGTGTAAATCAACATGAGAACAAAACTGGTCAAGGACTGCCACTGAGGGCCACCAACTGCGAGCGTCGTCATTAGTCTGCCACTTGTGATGAGCTGACATCCAGACGGCTACAATGGGACTGTGAGGAGAGGTTGTGGCGTAGCCTGTAGCGAGAGCTGGGTCCCCGTGCAGTGATTAACGGCAGCGGCGCCAGTTTCCGTACTGCCATTAAAGGATAAGTGTTATAAATATATAGCCTCTAGTTGCTAAAATTGAACATTTGGCACAGACTGCTAATTTTTACCAGCGGGGACAAAATAACAGGAGACAAAGCACAGTGAGTTTATTGACAAAACTCACAACAGACTCCTGCATAAACAGCGTTCCACTCATTAAAAAACAGGGATTGTAACGTGAATAAAAGCAGAGCTACTGTGTTGCCGTGGATCTGCACAGATGCACAGACAAAGCTGTCCCTTGTTGCTAAGTTCAAGAAAATAATTGTTTAATAAAAGACTGATATACCTCTAATTTGTATGTATGACTGACTGGTGACATTTTCAGTCATTTCTGCTTAAGGCTGGGTAATCTATTTTGTGGATTAATTCTGATTCGCAGTTTAAGGTCCCACTCTGATCACCTTTTGGTTTATTTTTAAAGTGAATTTTTAATTAGAATTGTCATTTTTTGTGTGTGGAAAAAACAAAAAACCAGTGTCGTTATCTAGAACATAGATGCAGAAACCCGTTTCTGAGTGGTGGGCGGGATCGTAGGAACGGAGTTAGCCCACCCTCCTTTCCCATCATTCCTTTGTTTACACTCTCTCCCGCTAGCTTAAGGCCCTCACAAACCTGGTGCAGCAAAAACAGCGAGCAATATTAGCGCTCTCCAGTCTTTTTTTCTCTCAAAATTTGTCATGTTTAAAAAAGAATAAACTGGTAAAAATGGCTCGGCTTGAGGATTGAAGGATAAATGTGGTTTTTGGGATTTTTCTAAAAGTATGTAAAAGCCATTGGAGTACTTTTGCCTGAATGGTTATTTGGATCAGTTTGATTTTTTTTTTTTTCTTTTACTTACTTTATTTTGGGGAGTAGATGGAAAAGCTTAAAAGAACCAGCTGGGGATCTGTGACAAGCAAGGACAATGAATTGTATCCTTTTACACAAGCCAGCGTGTGAATGGCAAGAACTGTTCTCCTTAAATTGAGTAGACCAAATATGCATAATGCAGGGTATTGTCTGCCGGCCATATTCATTTAGCGACACTGCTGCGCAACAATAGGCGAACAACTCAAAATTCAGACATTAGCACATTGGGCAAACAATGTGCTTGTTGAGAAAAGGTAATGGAGCCAGCAGGATCGCACAAAGGATGGAGATAAAGGGACGTTGCTGGTTAAAACGCAAAAGCCTCCAGTCACAGGGAGGACATCCGGAAAAAAACGGAAGAATGGGAACAGAGATAATGGAGATAGCTCTGTTCTGAGGAAGGAATTCCGGTCCAGGTGAAGAAATGGGAATTTTGTTTCAATGTGCAGAAAAACACCAAGAAAATATAGGGAAAAAATAATTTCTGATTGCAATTTGTTATCACCTAAATCATGTGTGTATCTAAAACTTGAAGATGATCCTACTTTTTCATTCTATAGCTTTCAAGCCTTGTGCGCTGCCCAGAAACAGTACATTTTTGAAAACTACGCTCTCTATGAGCAAAAAACAGGCATGTTCTGTGAGGGCAAACCAGATTTTCCAAAATGAGCTGTGCTCAGCAAGAAAAGGCTGGCCACTCCATTTTTCCACTTCCCACCGATCTGAGTGAGGCCCCTGCTGGAGCAGTGAGCCATGCATGTCTGCCCGAACACATCATGGCAGATCAAAGCACGGCTGGGTTATGTAAAGCTGAGGGGGCTAATAGACTGACCACGTCCGATACAAAATGTATTACCGTGCATTTGCTTCTGACAAGGATTGATGGGTTACATTGCCCAGTGGAATTGTGAGGTTTCTTTAACATGGACGTATGATTACTGAGTCCAGTAAGTCTGTGCTGAGCATTTAGCATGTTTAGCCGGAAGTATCTGGAATATTTAGTTTAAGTAAAAAATAATACAAGCTTAAATTTCAAAGTCTCCTTTTCTATTCGTCTTATTTGTTTTCTTTTAACAGAGTTCATAGTCAGGCTGCTGCTGCTGGTTTTACTAAGAAATTAACAAACAAAACTTTAATTTTTTAATTGCTTTTAAAGTTTTTGTTCAGTGATGTTTGCATCCTGCATCAGCTTTTACTGTATTAAATTGATACCAATAAAACTGTTTTAGTGCTCAACTAAATTGACAAAGTAAAAAGAAACAAAGACAAAGTCCCACACGGCATAATAATAATCATTTAAACAAAAATCTGCATGTTTACAATAAAATAATAAACAAGCATACAGTGGTCCCAATTATCGCTGGAGGTACATTCCTAAAATAATAATAATAGTTCAGAGTGCTGAATCAAACACATTTAAGGAATAACTTGGCGTCCTCTAACACGCTGTCAGACTTGCCTTCTTTTTCCTGAGCGAGCGTGACAAAGACGGCTTTCTTGATGGTAAAATCCAATCCAGGGGAATTGTGAAGTGAAATGGTATTTGCAGCCAAACTGCCCTCCAACTCTGACGGATACTGACTCACTGTGATCCTGAGACTTTCTGGGCGCCGCTGACCGCTGTCGTTGCAGAGGACAGCTCGGATGCGAGACAACGACATCATTGAGGCTGCTCATCAGTCATCAGCTGAAACGGTGTTTTGCCAACTGGGTCAGGCATTTGGGCCGAACAGTTGAGTGTCACAGATGGTGGGGGACTCTCAGCAGCAAATGAATGACACCAGTTGCTTTGACGGCTCCAGCGCAGGAAAAATTCAGCACTCGCCCTCGGTACAAAAGCAGGTTTTGAGAAGACTCTGATGTGGAAAAAAAAGAAAAGCTTGATCTGTTTGAAAGCACTGGCGATATCAGGATGGCTTTTAACGCAAAAGGAGGTTCAATTATCAAGAGCTGATAAAGGAATATGTTCACAATTTGACTTTGGAACTATAAATTATTTTCAAATCAAACCTTAACTGCGTAAATTCAGCACAGCTGCATGTAAAAGTGCCACTCTGATCATCTTCTGCTCTATTGTAAGAGTTCCCTGTGGTCTTTTAATTGTGATTATGCCGTTTTTAGCCAAAATAAAAAAGAAACCTGTGTTGTTTTCTAGGACCTAGTTTCTTCAGAGCAGCAGGAGTTCATCAGGAATTCGCCTCTGAGTTGTGGGCGGGACAACGGTGAGCAATATGGGAGCAATCCTGTCGTACTGGTTTGAACCGGCTTCCAGCTCAGACGAGGAAAACAAGGACGTACACGGATTTATTTGTCTGCATCAGAATGGCAGAGCAGGAAGCTTGTGGCCCACTCAGTGTAATTGCTGCATCACAAATAATGAAATAATGAAAATTTTCTGGTCTGCTCCTGATTCACAACGTTTTCAGAAATGCTATTTTAATCGTAATTGTTTTTATAGATCTTCTCCATCATCAGAAAAATGCCACAATATCATTTTAAAACACCAAAAATACTATTTTTCTTTAAAAGCTTGTTTCCACATGTGCTTTTTGGTTTCTGCGCCACTTTTCTTTATGGTTTCATAAGCGGGACTCTGATCATTCGAAAAGTTTCCTCCCTCTCCTGGAGGAAAACAAAGCTCTGAACTTCTTCCCCCTTCAGTGTCAGATTTTATCCACAGGCTGCTTGTGTTTAACAGAGGAAGAAGCTCAGAGTAAATTGTTCTTGGTCGGCTGTAAAGATCGGATGTCACACTCCACCTGTTTATAGATGCCAGGAGAATGTAGGCTTGTGTGCTGATTAGATTGCATCAGGAAGGGAAGCTGACACACAGTAATTGCTTCAGGACATCATATGGATCCATCTATTCCCTTGAATGAATTGGATTTTATAAATGCAATTGATAGAGAAAAAACTTTTGCTTGGTCTCATAATGCACCTTATTGAATCAATCTATTTTGTAGAGTGTTGTTAGGAGTTTTGGGTTACAGCTTTTTATAAATACACGGTTGTTACGGCAGAAAGCTGCAGTTGAGGGTTGGAGGTAGCTTTTAGCAGAGCCATCAGAGGGCTGTTTTTGCTCTCTAATAGCAGCATTCAAGGCTACTCTTCAAAAGCTAAGCAGTGATGAGTGCAGAGGTGTCTGTTTGTGCAAGCTCCCTACGCTGTTCCTCTAAAAGCCGCCACCCAAACACCATCAGTCCTCCAACATCAGATGGTTTCAAGGGTGGAGTTCTTAAATCAATTTAAGCCTCTATTAGTATAATGGCATACACATAAGAAGAACAAAAACAAACTGGTATATTTGGAGGAAGCCTTTTAAAAAGAAAAATGATTTGAAAAGTCAGTTTGATTCTTATTTTAATCACTAATGATGATTGTCAGGTCCTTTTATCTTTTAGTTATCAGATGGTGACTTGTCCAACAGGAGCTTCCTTCTAAAGCCCTGTTCACATGCACCCATATGGGTGCTGTGGGCTTTTGGGTTGACCAGACCCATGGAGGGTTGTAGAGGGGTGCGGCCAAGTCTTAAGGGGGGGGAGCTTATGTGTGTTTTTGCAGTTCCCTTGCGAGGACGTCATTGAAAATGGAACCCACCATTGTTGTTGTGTGTGTGCTAAATGTATTGTGAAGTATTTGTAAGGCTAATGGAAGTTATAACATACGGGTGATTCTGTCCTTACGCTGCACTCTATTGTTAGTGAAGTACGTACGCCGGGTCCTTACTGAGCACAGGCAAATGCTGCACGCATGGGGAGATACATAAGTGCCTGTAGGATGTCCACACTTTGGAATTTCTTAGGCTGCTGGGAAGAAGCACACACTTATCACATGAACACCACAAACGGGCTCCGTTTACAGGATTTGAGGGAGTCAAAAAAAAGTAAAAAATGCATCCAAAACACCTGTGCTTGGCCTACCACACCCTTATTTAACCTTGTGGATTTTGCAAGTGTTCACTACGACTTAGCATGCGTGAAGAAAATGTTGTGTGGACCACCTGCGTGACCCATACAGGTTTGCCCATGTTTAGGCTGCAGACTGCCCGTATTCACCCATAAGTACAGTTGAAAAATGTGTTTTTGGTTTTTCTAATGTTTTCTTGTAGCATTTTTCTGATGATTGAAGACACATTCAAAGATAATTAAGCTTAAAATGACAAATCTGAGTATATCTTTATTCATATTGTTGTCAATCTGGAACAGACGAAGAAAGGCTGTTGGAAAAAGCCTGTAAGAGCTACAGCAGGTGTGCCAAAGCCCGAGCTGCGCTACATTCTTGATGCACGTACCTCTTTGTTTTCCTCGTCTAAGCAGGGATCTGGCTCCAAACTGTACAGCTGGATAGCTCCAATAGTGCTCACCAGTTTTGTTGCACCGTTAATGTTAGCTTGGGGTTGTGAGGGGCTGGAAGCTAGAGGCAGAGAGTGTAAACAGAGGGATGATGGGAAGTCATAGCAGATTTACTCTGTGCCAACAACTCAGACGAATTTCTGATTAGCTCCTGCTGCTCTGCAGAAACTATGTCCTAGAAAACAGTTTTTTAAATGAATCTTTATTATGACTAAAAAAAATATAATCAGAATTAAAAGACCACTGGGCAATGCTTTGAAAATACATTAGAAGATTTGGGACTTTAAATTGTGTCTTCATTGTCAAACATTCCCTGACGACTTCCTGCAACAGCTGAACCCAGTAAACACAAGTTTTTTTATTAATACCCAAGTACTTGTAAATGTTTGTGAGCTGTTGTCAAACGAAAGAGTCTGCTCCATTCAGCTGGAGGTTCGAACCCCTAATTCAGAAAGCAAGCACGGCGATTGAACACTTAAACATGTTGACAATTGAAAATGAACACTTCAGGTGCAGGAGAGGACGGGTCTGAAGCGCCGCTGTATGTCAGATCATGTGAGGCGAGAGGCCAGCTTTAAGGTTTCTTCCCCACCACACTGGAGAAGTGCTTAGGAAAAAGAAGCACCATCTGCCCACCTTAAAAAAACAGCTAATGCTTCTGGCGGCTCACAGAGCCGGGCTTCACCACAGCATCTGGAATAGACCGCATTCACGGCAGCTTTTCTCTGATCCTCTGCTGTTCTGCATGAATAGAAGTGAAACATGAGCGTACCCTGGCTGGATTGCAAAGAATTTTCGCTGACGCTGCCTCTTCTGGGTTGCTCGGCATCTTTCTGCGTTTGCAGTGTGGGATGAGAGCAACGACAAGTGTGGACTTTTCATAATCAATTGCTCCACCTGTCAAGCCCGCAGTAGCACTGGACGTCTCGGCGGTGACCTTTTAACCTGACACATCAGTTCTCATCCTCATTTCTGCTGTGCCAGCAGTGTTTCTCCAAACTGCTGCTGGTGCTGCACACTTATTCGGAGCTCACAGTTTCTGTGCGCCCAGAACAATCCAGCAGTCGCACAAACTGTTATGCTTTGGCTCCAGATCTTCTGCTGTACTCATGTGTGAACACGCCAAGTTGTTTTCATACTTCACTAAATAGATAGGGATAATAAAGGTTAATCTTTTGGACTGGAACATGCTTCTGGAAGTGCTTCACCTTTCATCTTTATTCTTTTTTTAAAGTGCATAAAATGTATTGATATCCCAGAAGAGGAGACATTTTTTACTGAGGTTTTTATAAACGCTGTATTAAAACAAACACAACACATCAATTGGTTTTCCCTTTAATTCCTATTTGTTTGATTTGTTTTGTGAAAAACAAAAGTTTTGAGTTAAAGCTTTAAGAATTTTGATGCTACAAGTTAGTTCAGTTTAAGCCACTGACTGTACCTGAGAACTGGATGGAGTGAGCGTGATGTCACCCATGAAAAAAAAAAATGGCTTGCTTCCAACTCGAACGAAACAACGTCAATTCAGGCGCCATTTTTCACAAGACACATGCCACCATATTGGAGCCAGTTGACATCAGTAAGCAGGTTTGGTCCAATGGGTCAAGGTTGGTTCGAATTGGTCTGACTCAACGTTTCTACGGCAACAATCAAGAGTGAGCTTGTTGGAAGTCCACACCCCTACCGCTGAAAAGTGGGCTACACAAATTCTGTTCTACGTTTTAAACGTTGGACATGGGGGACAGCAGGCTCCACCTACTTTTATTAAGGCATCTGATTGGCCAATTTATAGCTTGAATAACTTGCACTACCAAAAACTATCATGGAAAAAAAATTTTTTGGCAGCAAGAATGATTATTCTGAGAATATAAGTGACTGAGTAACAGCTGTTTATTTCTCTGCTTAGAATAATTTTATTTTTTTGCTTTCGTGTTGAACGTCACTTTTTTTTTTTGCCTGATGATGGATTTTCCTCTATCATAACCCAAAGAAAACTGTGTTTTGCAGATCTGCATTCAGCCCCATCTGTTTATTTTTGAAAAAACAAAACAAACTAATCCTTGACTGTGCTGAGGTTAGACAGATGCTCAACAATCCCCCTCTGCTCCGTATAGCCTTTTTCTCCATGTACGTTCACTAAAACTATCCAAACATCACTTGAAAACCACCAGTTTCCTTAATGATCCTGGTTCAAGCTGTGCATTTTAGCCTGCCTGAGTTCCCCTGAAACTGTATGTGGGGGATTCGAACAAGATGGATGGCTTCATTTATCAGGTTCAGTGTCTTGCGAACACTGTGGCCAAGAGCCCAGCGGTGTCCTGGGTCAGTTTAACCTTGAGCAGGGTGGGTGTATCTGCACAGCGAGCAGCTGCAGCTCTGCCAGGAGGTGAGCAAAGTTTCCACTTGTTGGGCTGCAGCTTGAAGTCGTTCTATCTAAATACTGTCAGACTGAAGACAACCTCTCACATGAAAAATATTTCAAGTGCTCTTTCTAGGATGAAAACAACGTATTAATGGTGACGGGGCAGGTTTTTTTTCTTTAAAATTTGCTGTTTAGAATTATTATTTCTTGTGACTGTCGACACTTTTTTTTTTTTTTTACAGGCAAAAATACAAATTTTAAGCAAAAGTCCCAGAAAGAGACGCACAGCAGACAGAAAGCCCCCTCAGCGGTGCTTTCAAGACTTCATCTGAAAAGCCGTATTATGCGTTTAACTTTAAACCATAATTCCCTGCTGATGTATTTGTATTAGCCAGAGGGATGCTCTTCCTCACTCTCTACTTTTGTGCAGCTCTGGCACTTCCAGTACTTTGAAATGTCGCCGGGCAGTGTTTGTGTGTGTGTGTAGGTGTGTATGTCTTTTTGTCATGTCGTATTTTGTTAAAGACTGGATCCTCCCTGATGGCAGCCCCTAAAGAATGTTAACTAACTATTGGCAGAAAAATTGTAATCTGGCTAATACGTATCTGGATTATTTACAGTAAAGGTTTTAATCATTTTAACTTGCTACAAAGAAAACTCAGTAATGTTCCTTTTGATTGACATTTTTTAACAAAGTTAAATTGTAGCTCTGGAGAACCCATGGGGCCAAATGTGAACATGTCACTTTTTGCATTTTTTCTTCTGTTGTATTTTTCTATTTTCTATTTTAGTTTATTTGCAACTGTTAATTAATGAGAAAACAAGCAAAAAAGTCAAATGGACCTCAAAAGTCTAGAAGATTATTGTTTTTGAGTTCTTCAGCATTAAAAAAAATGCAAGAAATAGTTTTTCTTAAAATAATAAAGTATTATTTTGGAAAACAAACCTGGTAGATTTTTTTTATGTATCTTAATAATAATTTTAGGCTGCTAATTGCTGCTCTCCAAAAATGAACAAACAAGCAAAAATGTCCATTAGACTTCAAAAGTCCAGAAGAAAATACTTCTTGAGATTTTAAAGAAAACGAGAAACATTTATCTAGAAATAATTAAGTCTTTATAAGGAAAAAGAAAATAAAAAAAAAGGTAATGTTAATTTTCTTCCTTTTTATTTTTATTTTTTGGCGGCTTTTAAGTGCTGCTGGGTAAAATGAACAAACAAAATAAAGTAACAACAACCTAAAAAGTCCAGAAGAACATTTTTCTTAGGTTCTCCAGTGTAAACAAGAAAACAAGAAATACTATTTAAAAATATTTTGGTCTTATTTAAAAAGGTTTTCCATTATTATTATTATTTATTTATTTTAATTTTAAAATATTTCTAGGCCGCTGTTAATTGCTGCTACCCAAAATGACCTAAAAAGAAACCCAAACAAAGTTAAATTGTCCAGAAAGAATTTTTTCTCTGGTTCTCAGTATTTACTGAAAACAAGAAATAACATTTTTCCCAGTAATACTTAATTGTCATTTTATTTTATTGTTAATGCAGCTTTCGGCCTCGATTTCTTCTTTTGTGGCTCTGTGCAGATCACAGTCGGTAAACCTCCTGTATTTGGCCAAAAACAGACGACAAATGTTGTTTTTCTGTGTTTTATTTACAATAAATAAAAATATATGCATCTTTTTACAAATGTAGGTCAGCCACATCTACTTTGACAGAAAACACATTTCTTTAACAGGACATTAATCATCACATGTGGAAGTAAAACAGGGGAAATAAATCAAGCCTTCTTGCCCCCCCCCCCCACAGGTTTGGCTCAAAAACAAGACTTCCTGATCACACAGCTGTGCCCCCCCACCCACCCCCGCCCACAGGCGCGGTCGTGACATTTCTGAGCTTTAAGAAATGGAGGGAGAAATGCTAATGAAGACGCCGGATGGCAAATGTCAGCTTTTCCTGTGTTTTCGAGGAAGTGCGTGTGTTTCTGGTTCCTGCGTCTCCCCACCACATGGGAGAGCCGGCTAAGTGACCACAGGTTGGCTTTTGAAGACCCCCCCCCCACCACCACCACCACCACCACCTCACGATCTCCTCTCAGGGACTCCAGAAATGCACAGCCACAACAATGGCGGACTCTTTTTGCCTGGAAAGAGGAGAGAGGAGTGGTGTGTGTGTGTGGGGTGGGGGGGTTGCTAGAGGGGTTTATCTTAGTCATGGTAATTGCTTTGCTGGTGTGGAAGTGGGATCATTGGAGAGAACCTCATTCAGTCTGACTCCCTCGCATTTATCTGTCTGGAAGACTGCAGGGGGAGCAGGGATAAGGCTGGATGGAGGGATGGATAGAGAGGAGGAGTGCTGCCACTGAGGCATTTTCATACAAAGGCGGGAGAAAGTGAGTACGCCAATCTGATGCTGCCTCAAAATGAAGAATACTTTTTTTTTTTTTTTGCTGTCTTGCCAAATAGTGCTTACTTCATATCTGTTGGCATCCTCCCATAAACCCTACCGTGACTTTTAAAGACCCAGTCTGATGAAAATGCTGTTTTTTGGTATTTTTAAAATACCTAGGATGGGCTTACTCTGCACCAACGGTTAGAGCAGGGGTGTCAAACTCATTTTGGTTCGGGGGCCACATTCAGCCCGTCCGATCTTAAGTGGGCCGGACCAGTAACGTAAAAGCAAAACAACAGCTTTGTTTTAGTTTTTTTTACTCAATTTGAAAAAATGACTCAACCAACATAGTAGCCTAATCGCTTGGGGCCAATGGATCTCGAATAAAATTAATTTCAATTAAAAAGAAGTTTGTCTATTTAATTTTATACAGACTGAATATTTTACATCTGACACTGAAGCAATCCAGAAACTTTTCTTTATGATAAGTCTCTTAGTGGTGCTGAATGTTATAATCTTTGAACACTGCAACCTGTTGATGACATACAAAGCATGGGGGTATTGCATTCAGCTTAGCAAAAAAAAAAACTGTCCATTTTTCCTGGAAATCTCTTCACTCCACTTCACTTTTTGACAACATTTTGGTCATTAGGGTGTTGCTACTGATCATCCTTATAGCTAGATAACAGCGGTAAGGCTCATAGGGAACCAAAGTGTATCTTACCCAGACACAGAGCTGTTAGGTTTCACTTTTGGCACGTGCAGAGATATGCTGTTTCACCTGTTTTGCCTTTGCTTTGCTCCCCCTAGTGGCGGAATTGCGCATTTCGGTTATTTCTTTAAAAAATCCTAACTCGCCACAGGAATGGACTAGAAACTTGCTTTATTTTTTAACCATCCTTATGATTTTTACTCTTCATGTGTGGGCCGGACTTAACCACCTGGCGGGCCAGATACGGCCCGCGGGCCGTATGTTTGACACCACTAGGTTAGAGGGAAATCTCTAATGAAAACACGGCTTTCTTGCTTTTTGGCTAAAAACTGTATAATTATAATTAAGACGCTTTTATAATAAATGATTGGAGTAGGACTTTTCAAGCAGGATGGATTCTGTGACATCATCAGAATTTGTCTGTGTTTTTTTTTTTACATCTGGGACTGTTATGGTCTAAAATCCAGGGATCTCACTCCTGAGGAAAAGTGATGGAGGCTGACGGACAGAGCTTTGATAGCGCTGTGGTGTTTAACATGCCTGTCCAATAGCACTGTTGCTGAGGCAGCAGGCTCCAGCTGCACAGACATCCCAGAGCTCAGCAGCAGCTCGCTGTTTGCATTTGCTCCATGGGGGACGTCTTTATGACTTAAAAGCCATATCCAAGTTTTTTTTTATGTTTGAGTCACATGTCGGGCAAATACATGTGTAAAAGCCTAATCCTGATGGTAACAGTAGTGACTTTACCTTTTTCTTTAGCTTAAAAAATTCTATATGATTTTGAAATATCCTCACAAATAAACAGTAATTGTGTGAGTTTATAAAACACAGATGGATATGTTTTAGTTATTAGAAAGTTCCAGTCTTGATATACAAAACTTCTCCCTGCAATTAAAGGTCAACAGTTGAATTTTCTCCTTTCTTTCTTGGAGATAAAATGATAGAAACCAGTCTTTGACGTGTTTCCTTGATTTTCTGCGAACAAAAGCAGCGATAGATGAAGCTTTTGTTGGGTTGCTTGATTGCTAAATTCTTCTTTTTTTCTCCATTTATCTGGGCTCTTTGGTCCTCCAGGTTTGAAGGACATTTTGACTTTTACTTTAGCTTCCAGAGTAAGATGACAAGTTTGAGGTTCGGAAGGTTTCTTTTTTACTTTTCTATTGATCCGATTTGCTTGGAAATTGCAGGAAGACTCATTTACTGGAAGAAATGTAGGCGTGGGTCCTCCGACCTGCCACTTGCGCTGTGGGCCAATTTCACAGGTGATCAGATAAGGTCCTGCAGCCGTGTCCTCTGAAGGGTTCTGGTAGTTGGTGCTGGTTTCTGTCAACTTTGCTCTTCGGCTTGGCCTGAATCTTCTTTTTCCCCTGCATGGTTCCTGTTCGTGTCCCTTTTCCAGTGACTCCTGATCCCTAACTAATTCTAGAAAACATGAATTTTAGTTGACATGATTGGTTGGTATCATGGCATACACATAAGACGAAAATCAGAAGAACTGGTATATTTAGATTAGCCTTTTAAAAAGAAAAGTGATTTTAAAAATAAGAATCAAACTGATTTTTGAATCACTAATGGTGATTGTCAAGTCCTTTATATCTTTTAGTTATCAGATGGTGACTTGTCCAACGTGAGCTTCCTTTTAAAGCCCTATTCACATGCACCCATATGGGTGCTGCGGGCTTTTGGGTTAACAAGGTCCATGGAGGGTTGTAGAGGGGGTGCGGCCACATCTTAAGGGGGGAGCTTATTGGTTGAAATTATTGTCGTCAACATCGTCGCATTAGTTAATTGATATAAGGGGAAATAAACATAACAATTTTCTCTACATACATGTATGTGACAGCTGGTCCTGTGTCACACAGCCACTATGTACTTGTTGCACATATTGCATGGATGAAAACTGGTCATACTTGACTATACGTGGAAAAAGTTGTGATTCTTTAAGTGAAATTTTCACAGATCTATCATGAATGAACCACGTTAAAACCACAGATGAAGTACGAACAAACCAGACAAAGAACACGCAAACCAACGTATAACATGCATGAACTGTGCGTGATTATTGAGCTTTTTATGTCCAATTCATAAGTGATTTGTGCGTCAGTTATGTCATATAAAAGTTATACATCGGTGGTACATGCGTGAAAAAAAATTCTTACATACGTGGAACGGCCGTGGAAAGCCACAAATTTGCGTATGCATCTAGCAAAAAATCACACAGTATTGAATACGTTTTCTGTAATAATTGCACATAAACTATGCTAATTATTCGTGAACTGCGTATTTCCCAACCAATCCAAATTTGAACAGTAAAAAACGTAACTGACTTAAAGACCTGTCGGCCTCGACGGACATCTGTGAACATCAACAAACGACCAACGCAAGAAACACTTAGGAATTATATACATCATGCATGTACAATGAATTTACATGTGAAACGTGCAAAATAAACAATAAATGAAACTCTTTTTGACAAACTTAATAATTATTTAATTTATTGTGCCTTGTACTGTGTACTTGAGTACAAATATGTCAATTTATTATTTTAGGGAAATTATAAAGGCATTATTTACATTTGTTTACTTTTCTAATCCTATCAGAACTAATTATCCAAAATGTGATTTATCAATGTTCAGATATCTTAAATTGTTTTATTTTTGATTGCTTTAAATAAACCGAATCCAGTAATCTTAATGTGTACTCGTCACAAAGGCGGAATTGAAAGGCTTTCAAACTAATGCTCTGTATTTGTGACATTTACTTAGATTGGTGCATTGATTTATTAATGGTAAACGACTAACTTAATAACTAATGTGTATTTTTAAACTTGGTTGATGGAAATCTGAAGGCGTTAAAGGGATTTAAAGAGCGCGTTTGTGGGAATCGATGCTTTGAAGCCTCGAAACAGCAACGCGTCTTCACCCAAGAACATGCATAAAACATGGCGGACGGACGACGCTTGCACAGATTTAGATGCATTAACAACCATTCCTTCTGCTCTAGCTCTTGTCCATCAGTCCTGCTATTCATAGAACCCATTAATGATTTATAGAATAACAAACAGTGAGCAATGGGACCATAAACCTGCTGCTGTGATGTTCATGGCTCAGAAGAGGCTTTCTTTATTTAATTTCTAAGATTTTAAGGCGGAGCTTAATTGGGTTTTTAAGAATTGCTGATCGATTACTTGGATTTTCTTTCTAAATAGTGGAACTTTGTTGGGGGGCTGACGTTTAACCTCTTTGAACCTTTTCTCTCCTTGACTCCAACGCGAACATGAACCAAATCCCCACATCATTTCCTTTAATTGCCAGCCTTCAGTCTGGAGCCGTCAGAGTTGTATAAGAATGACGGCGTGTTGCAGAAAACTGCAGAGAGGGACAAAGTCGCTTTCTGCTTTTAATAACGGCCGGCAGATTAAACCTTTTTAATTTCTTGCGTTCTTAGATTAATCCATAAAAGCAGATGGCCTGTGAAGAGGCATTGTCTGTGCAATGGGGAAGAACAATATCATTCATATTATGTTTAATTGGTTTCCCAAGGGCATTGCGTGTTGTGGAAAAGACGAGGCCTGTAGTATTACAGAGCAGCAGAAACGTTGGAACTAGTCTGAAATGCATTCTCACATATTTTTTATTTCCCCTCTCACATGAAAACGTTCAGCTTCAAATGTCCTGGTATACTGTACTTTCAGAAAAAATCAGCAGCAAACAGCAACAGAGCTGTTGGTGCTTTTCTGAACATATGGCTTCATTATTGATAAAAAAACAAAGGTGAATTGCTGATTTGATCAAAGTTAAAAGGGAATATATGGCATTGAATGTTTTGTTTCATAGCCTAATATTGGAAAAAGACTAGAATTTGCACATTTTTATATGCCCCTTAAATTAATTTACTTATTTTGATTGTTTTATATTGTGATTTTTTTCTACTTAGATTTCCACTATTACTTTATTTTATTTTTTTCAAATTCTACCAAATAAGCAACAATTTAAAAATGATTATTTATGCAATAACTGCTGCTGCTTCCTGTTAGAGTTTAACCCGAACAGTGTGAACACTCATTTCTCGCCCCACACCACCTCTGCAGGCTTCTGGTGTAGCTGCATATGTGCATCAGATTCAACTAGATAACCAAGTTTAAGAATAAATAAGTAAAACGATACATTTGCCTATAAATTCTTCTTCTAACTGCCAAAATATGAAATAAAATGGAGGCTTATTATAATAGAAAATTATTATTTCGTTAAATGTGTTCATAATAAAGTGTTTTTTTTTGATAATTAAAAGAAGAATTTGTGCAGAAGGCGACATAATAAAAGTTCCTGTTTGTATAAAATGATTAGTATGAATAGTAGATTAAATGATTAGTAGACACATTTAAATGTAATATGTGCATGCATGTTACTGCCATCCAATTTTTAAACTTGGAGAACCCAAGAAAAATTTCCATCTGGGCTTTATAAGTTAATTTGAAAATAAATTAAAATAATAATAATAATAATAATAATAATAATACTAGAAAAAAGCCTCCTGCTGGTTCTCTTGAGTTAAATTCCCGCAAGGACATTGAGTGAAAATATTTTTCCCAGTTTTTTCCTCACATAAATCGGTAGCTTCAGTTTTTTTGGTTTTGGTTCTCCTGATCTGAGACAGAGGAATTAAAAATAGGATTCCATCCACTAGAAAAAATGATTTTTAGTTTCTTGCTAACATCTTTGTTGCCTTCAGAAAACTTTTAGTCTTTTTTTTTTTTTTTAACAACAACCTACGAAATATTATCTTTGGGACTAATTCCCTTTAGAAATGTGTTGATATGACTGAATTTCCATATTCATATTTTGTTTATAGGCTCATCTTTTCAGACTCTCCCACCCCACATAACCAGTTCTGTTCAAATTTGAAACATATTCCTCCAGGCCTGCTTTTTTTTTTTTTAAACTCCCCTGTTGTTTTATTGCTTTTCCTGACTTTAAACTATGAATTTTTACATTTTGTTGTAACCTGGTTTTATTATTATTATTTTTGCTGCATCCCCTTTTTTATATGGTAACCTTGACTGTATTTAAAACCCTGATAAGCAAAAAAACAAGTTTTTGTTGCTATAGCCTAAAAAAGTACACATTTGTTCACAACTCAATGAAAAATCTGATCCAAAAGGGAAAGAAAAGATGTGCTGCAGAATGTCCCTGATTAGTCCCATCGAGCTGCAATCCACAAAAACTCATGTGAGTTAAACAATGTTTGCGTCTACCTTCTGGCATTGTAGGATATTAATGTTTTCAGGAAAGGCCAAATTACTGTCAAGTAAGTTAATTCTAGAGACTTTGAATTGATTGCTAGATTTAAACACATATAGTCAGGAATTGACTCACGATTGCCACAGATTTGAAGCAACTGGGTAATTTTTGCATTAAAGGATAATTGAGCAGGTTTTCCCTATTGTAAGGAAAAGACATAATAGGAATGTCCCGACCAGTTACTATTGTGACACGTTAAAACAGATTTAATAAATTTAATCCAGGTTTTCCCCTATTTTTATTTGAACTTTCTTTTAATATTTGACACTTAAACAGAGCACTTCTGTGAAGTAGCTTGAAAAATCAAGCAAAAATAGTTCAAATATCAGCTAAAAAAAGTTAAGTATTAACTCACAAAAATAGATAGTCATTCATTTTAAATAACTTATGATTCATATGTCCATTAAAAATTCCTCCAAGATTAAAATTCAATCGATTAGTTCAAAAGGGGCCCAAGTCCAAGAGGTTTGTTTTTCCAGGAAATGATTTTAATTGCATAGCTTAAAAGGAGGCTACACCAAATGATTAATACTTTACCCAGATTTAGCACCAGTTCATAGCTTACAAATGCTATAATGTAAAGCACCTCACTTTTATCATTTCAGAGGACTAGCAAACTAAAGTCTCTGGACTTGGGCCCTTCTTGAATTAAACAGGGGCGCTGCCATATTGGATAACTAGTGCTGCCATCTATGGGATAAAGCCAAACCCATATCAAGAGAGGCCCAAGTCCAGGAATTTGCATTAATGCACTTTAAATGTCAAGCATAGTCAATACATTACAACGGACTTGAGATTTTCTTTGCACCATAGAACATAGAATATCTCTATTTTAAAGGATTGTGGACTTGGGCCCCTTTTGAACTAACCGGTTCAATTCCTTTCTTTCAAAATTGTTGCCGTAATATGAATTTGATGATGCATGTTCATGGATATCCAGTTAAATACTAACGACAAGGAGCTTCAATTCCAGAAGAAAATGCAGGGTTGAATGCTATATTGCTGAACGAAAATGAAACTTAAAGGGTAATAAATGGCAAGTAAATAAATAAATGGTCATAGTTGACTATAAATAGATTGAAAACAACACAGTAACAAAACATATATGTTTGTCAAAAATGCCAGTGTGGGTCTCGGACCAGCGAGCTTCTGCACCAAGGATTCCCCGTGTATTTCATGGAGGCAGAATTTCTGGAAATCCTAGAACATCTTGAAAAGTTCAAGGATTTGAAGGACCTAAAATCATAACTGGAAAAAAATGTTTTAATAGTTGAATGGTTAAAATAGATGAAAAATTGTAGGAGTAAAGCGGCAAAAAACTGTCCTAAAGATACCATGAAGAATAGAGAAAAACAGGAAACTAATTGGTTGAATGGTTTAAAGCATTCAACCAATTAGTTTTAATGTTTTTTTCTTTTTAAACATTATGGATCTTTAAAAAAATCACTTTTCCCCAGAGCTTGCACTTTGTAGACGGTCCCTGGGCCGCTGTCTCACTGCCATCTCTTTTTAATTATCATTAAAAATAATCTAAAATGTATCTTTTTTCTCTTTTTTGTTGTTAGCATTAAGACATTACTGTTAGTTTTAAATGTTTGTGTTATTGAGCAATCTTTGCCCAACTGTTTTTGTACGCCCACTGATCAAACTAGTTCTGTATTCTGTTGTGTTTCATGGAGAATAAATGTTGTGATCTGTTCAAGAATTGCAGACGTCTACTAGAGTTTTAGCAGTATTGAGCTTGAAATATATAGTGCTGATTGAAATAATGAGAATTAAATAAATGTCTGATCCCTGATTGGGACACAACATCCGATTCTGTTTGTTCTGAAACTACGTGATCGGGCCCGATTTCTGATCACTTAATCCTGAATAAATTATCCACATATTTTGGGTTTTCTGCCTGGATGGCCGTCCCTACTGACGGGCCCAAACTTGACTGCTTACTGCTCCTGTCGATTTTTCAGATTCAACCAAAACTGTACTTTGACATCATTTCCTGAGAAGCCTTGAACTTTCCGCGTTTTATTTCTAGTGTTTTGCTCTGTAAGATGCGTTTGTGAGTTTTGTTTCAAATGACCCAGCAGGAAATCCTCTGAAGTCTTCAAAATCGCATCCATTTTATCAGATTGAGCCCAAAAAATAAAACAAATTAAGCAGATACTTTTTCATTGACTCTCCTATAATATCCAACACCGAAAAAGAGACGGAAACAACATATGGGGGGCTAAAAAAAGTAGAGGAGCAATAAAAGAGAAGAGTGTGGATCCACTGGAGATGAAGGCAGTAGAACTGGTGTTGGTGTTTCACACAGCAAGCCAAGGTAAGGCCACAGAAAAGAGCAAACGTTGTAAGCCGCGGGATTCCATGCCTTTTTTAGCTGGCAGGAATAATAATGAAGCTGTACTGTATGGAAGCGATAAGAAGCTATAGCGTTGGAATGAGTGGCTTTTGTCTTCGGCTGCTGCCAGCTGGATGAAAGTGAACTGGTTTTGGCAAAAGTCAGTGTGTTCTTGCAGGTGCGTGCACATCTCCGCTTCCTCTGCTTCTTGTGGTCAAACGTGTTCCTAAACTCCAGCTGCCACCACAGGAAACTTTTGCTGTAATACTTTGTCGCAGGCTTAGAAACGCCAAATGGAAATTGCCTTTAGTCTGAAGCGTGTAGTTCAGTTTAATTTCTTTTATCCTCGGAGCCAAAAGGGATGACAGCCTTGAGGCTTCAAAAGGGCATAGATGCTTATGAGACTCATGCTTCCTAAAATCCCCAGGTAATGGAATATGGTCTTGTGATTAATTAAAAAGCTGCACCATGCTGAAGGTATGCTGCGCCCGGCGCCAGTTAAAGAGGCCTCGCGCTCCCCGCCACAGCAGGACTGCTCTGAGGCTGCTGGAAGAGGAACGGAGAGACCGAAAGCCCACAAATAAACCGTCAAAGTGTGTCACCAGGAATGAATAAGGAGTTCTCATTAAGATGCCGTCCATCGGAATAAATGACTGAAATGTGTGCGCGGAAGTCTCCCTCTGACTGCATAGAAAGCTGTTTGCTTTCTATGTAATAATACTATTTTAGTAATTCCACAGAATCTCACTTCCTCCTGGGTTAAGAGACGCGGCAAACATCATCTCACATGATAACACATGAAAGTCGAACTCTAAAAACCTTTATTTACTTTTAAAAAGAGCAGATTTTGGCTTTTTGGTTTTTTTTGTTATGAATTTAAAATGAAGTTTACAGTCTTCATGTTTAAGTTCTTTAACAACAAATTTTCTGGCGTTTTTAACATGTTCTTGTGGCATTTTTCTGATGACTGAGGACAAATGAAAATTAAGCTCAAAATTGCATCCTGGGGATTTCTTTATAATAGTCATTGTGAATCAGGAGCAGATGGAAAAAGAGCCTATTTATGATGTAGAAAATATGCTGGGCAAGCCACAAGCTCCCTGCTCCGCTTAAACAGAGAGTAAAAGGGAGGGGAAGGGGGGCGGGGTTGCTCTGTGTCAATGGTCCCACCCACAAATCACAACAAGAGGAATTTTTTTTACAGTTTTTTCAGAGCAGCAGTAATTTATGTCCTAGAAAACAAAAGTTTTTGTTTTTTGGCTAAAAATGCTAATCATAAATAAAATTAAAAAACCCAATGGGAATGGATCAAACAATGTTCTAACTGGGTCTTCATGACCCAAATGTGTCAATCAAGTATGAATTTATGTAAAGATAAAAATACATGTTAGTATCTGAAAGTGCAAAATACATCAACTCTGTTTGTATGCATTCTTTATTTAATATAAAAAACCATTTTGCATTCAATATAATATTACTATCTTTCGATTTCAATTCCTTGAGGTCTTGCAATAACATTATTATTTGTTTACTTGCATCAGATCATATTTTTATTCATTTCCTTCTAGATGACATTACATTTATATTCAGGCAGCTCTTCTTGAACCCAGAATACTATAATATACTTAATTAGATCATTTCAACTAGGGATAATAGTTATATTAAGTACAAATATATAGTTTTTATATATTTACATAGTTAATATATCTCATAACAAATACAAAAGTAATAATTTTTTTACAGATGCAGATTTTAAACATTTGGGTCCAAATAAAGAAAGATGGATACTTTTATTTATCAATATCACATGTGCTGTACAATAAAATTTAAAGAAACTTCAGAAAATTGTCCAGCACCTGAAAAAGATTTTCAGCATTAGTGTTATAGTGTATATAGAAAAATGTATATTTTTGGGCACTTTCATATCAGGATTGAGCTGATTTCATGCTGGTCGATTATAAATAAAATGAGCTCGTTTCTTCCGGGTTTTGAGCTTATTCTGATTTGGCCTTAAAAAGAATGGGGTGTTTACAGCTGTGTCATCCTAGATATGAGTTTATTAAGGAGTGATGGCTTATAGGAAAAGTGAGCTGATAGTTGAACACTGTCAGATTAATTCCTTTTATGTAAATATGTCAGGGAATTGGGTGTCAAGCGTCAGTTACAAAAGCTCCCTTATGAAAACAAACACTCGCCAAATAATACAATAAAGCCTCAGCTTAAATCTCTGGACGGCGCTTAAAGTGCAGGAATGTCTGTGTTTCTGCTGCTCAGGGATTTGTGCCGTTTGTCGTGCTCTTAATAATGTTACACAAGAACCACAGAGAGGATTTCAAAAGATAAACTGCTGGAACAACACCAAGAACATTTGTGTCTAGAACAACCAAATGTTAGTTTCCTGCATGGAGACAAAAGGACAGAATGGGAGCGACGGCCCAGAGCTGCCCTGTGGCAGAATCCTAATGCCACCTTAATCTCCCTTAAAAGGCCATTGGTGGGCCCAAACATCTGCTATGATCCAGACGTTTACGCCAATTGATGATTACCTAAGAAAAGCATTGTAGTTGAACATATTGATGTGAGTAAAAGTTTGCTCTTTTAAATAAAAAATGAACTTTTCAACCAACTATCTACCATTTCGGTTCAGATTTTCTATTAATAGACGTCCTATTTTGTCTTAATCTGTAGATTTATGTTAAAAAATTAATCATTTAATGTCATTTCAAAACAAATAAGGAATTTAATGATTTATTCTTCTTTATATATACACTTTATATACTTTTCTAAACAGACATTTTCACACTTAAACTCTGTACGTTTAAACCCCCATAGAAAATACGTCCATTATTAGAAAAATGACACTAATTTTCTAAAATGTATGTAAATGTTTCTGTACAGGAGACGCCGCATGGAGGAGATTGATTGACAATGCTGTACGGCCAATCAAAATGCAGAACAATGCACTGTAAAAAGATTTTTTGAAATGGCATGCAAAATTACACGAAAAATCCTAAAAACAATGAAAGTTGAATTGTGTTTTAGTGAGGGATCGAACTGGGATTTTTCATCTTATGCAATGTTCATTTTAATTTAGTATTATTTAGTTTGTTTTTTCCCCCTATTAACTCATTCTTCAGACCAAAATTGGTTTAGTAGAGAGTTTGTTTACTGAAAAAATGGAAAAAAAAGTGTGTGTGTGTATATATATATATATATATAACCTAAATAATATCAACAAGAAAAAATTCAAGTCTTGCTTTAAATATTTATTTCAGTTTTTTGTGTATTTGTTTTTTCCGTCTGTGTGAGGATGAGAGAGGACTTTAAAATATTTAACCCCCCCCCCCCCCAAAAAAAAAAAATAAATAAAAGAAAGATTTTTTACTTGTCCAAACTATTTACTTTGGACATGTAATTTAACCAAAGAAATGATCAAAAATGAATTCCCTCAAATTAAAGAGATTTCAGCAAATCTGGGAAAACCTCCTCTAAACGTGTGATGAAGCCATGCTCTCTCTCTCTCTCTCTCTCTCTCTCTTCTGTCTGACTGCTTTTTACAATCGGAGAGCAGGTGGTCCAGAAAGGGCTTTGTTTTGGATCTGTTCAGAGTTATCTCCATGACAGCTCCGGTGTTCACAAGTTTGACAAGCTGCGAGAAACACAGATGCAATGTGAAAGCGACGCCCCGCTAGAATGTAAAATCCCCACTTTTTGACCAGTGAGTGAAGTGAATTTCTAATGACTGAATCTGCATTTTTTTAAGGCCCAGTGGAACAGGCGTTATTTTTTTCGTTGCTTTGAAGGAATCCTCCCTCAGTCAAAAGTCATGCAGTTAAAATTAATTGGGGCCTTTACATCTGACTCACCCTACTAACGTATTAGCAGGTATATATAAAGGTTTGTAAAATTAACTGATTTTATTATCATTATTATTTTTATTATTTAATATGGATGGGCGATATATCAAAGCCGGTATCATTATCGGACAATATTTGTATAATTTTAGTTTATCGGTATTGGTCCAATAGTAAAACATCTACTGATATTCTTCTGAATGTTTTCTGGAAAACTTAAAAAAATGTATACTTGTTCTAATAGATTGGGAAACTTATGTTTACAGTCATTGTCAGTATTTAGCTGTTTTCAGGTAAATGTTATTTTTGACAGGGATACATGTTGTTGCTAATAGATCCATAGCAATGGGAGCTATGGTTCACAGTTTCAAAGTGATACTTGTTCCTATGAGATCCTTTGCTGTATTTTAAAAAGGTCAAGTACGATGTGATTGTCCAGTAAAAGAAAAGTTGAGCATTTCTAATAAAAAATAAAAAGGAGATCTAAACTTTGTTTCTCTAGACATTTAAATCAATCAACCAACCAACCAACCAACCAACCAACCAACCAACCAACCAACCAATCAAACTTTAGTTAGTTTTCATATAAAAGTGCTTTACATTAAAACAAAGCAAATAAAAAATGTAAAAAAACAAGCATGAAGATTAAAATAAACAAGCGCAAAAAATAGAATAAATAAAAGACAGGGCCCCTCTCCCCGCACCTACACAACCCCCCACTTCTTACACATCTCCCACCCCCTAATTGATGGGGAAAGATTAGAAATGAGAAATCAGAAATAAGCTGAGCACGAAAACGCTGATAATTGGAACCTCCCTCTCTGTAAAGCGCCGCATGACCAGCCAAATGCAGCTTCACAGGCGAGGACCGCTCCACCACAGCTAAGAGGGGATGCAGGTCCCCATCCAGAGTGGCTGAACAGTCTCCGACCCAGAGGAGCCTTCGGCATAGCTATGAAAGCTGATGTTCTGATGACATTCCCTAGAGGAAGCATGTAAATGTTAAAAAGCAAGGGGCCAAGGATGGAACCTTGAGGCACACCACAGTTAATTTCATGGACCCCAGAAAAGGGACAATGCTTATGGTAAGAGGTCCACTCTTACCATAAGCATTTATGCACCATATACCATACCATATACCATAACCATAAGTATCAGCAAATATAGGGTATCGGCCACAGTTGCAGGGGAAATATCGGCTATTGGTATTGGCTGGAAAACATTATATCGGCCCATCTCTAATATTTACAGGAAGTAAAAGTGTGGTTTCCATAGATTCATTGAGCACTTTTGCAGATTTGGTCTGTTAAAATATTAGCTCTACCGAGCCAGTTGGTTTGATATGCCAGACAAGCTGTACTACATATTGTAGTGCAAGCACCAAATTTGCCATGGTTGTACCTTAAGATCCCCTCTGTAAGAAAAGCAAAATTTCCACATAAAAAAAAATCCAATATAGCAGCCATTTTTTAAAGATTTACATTTAATGTTTACAAAGAGATTTGATTTCTAGTTTCCAGAGTAACGACATTAAAGTCTGTAAATACACACAAGTCTTTTACTTGAGAGGTACCTACACAAGGCTATTATATATCACAAAAATATTATATATATTTTTTTAAATCTTGTATTTTGTCACGGCAAAAGTTATTTTCTGAAATGAGGTACATCCATGTCAAATTGGACAATTATTTTAATACCCCAAGAAGACTAGAAGACTCGGTTTAGTCCAGAACAATTCCCATCTCTTGATTTGAAGATGACATAATTATATGTAGTGTTTTATTTTGAAAATATTACAAAAATGTAAGTGATTACACGAGGGGGCCTTTTGCTGCAAGTCCTCATGTTGACAGTTTACTTTTTACAGTTTTAACAAATCTTGGCACTGATTTAAAACTACCCTTCAAAAAAGAGGCCAGAGAATAGACAACAGAAGTATAATTTCGACTTTTATTTTCAATTCTTTTTAATGAGCTGCAACAGAGTCTCCAAACAATAATTGCACTCAGCAGATAATGGCGGCTTAAACATATACTCAACCGGGGCCTCATAATTGAGTGATTTGAGGGGGTATGCAGTGAGTTGTGATTGTCTGCCAGGAACTGTTTGGTTTCTGATTATGATAATACTGGGCATATGGAGCATTTAGTTTATTTTTCCTTCCTTCTTTGGCTGGTGTTGGGAGGCGGGAGTGACACTGCTTTGGATTTGCGTTGGTAATGGGAAGGGTCTTTGCTTGACTAAGGCTCCTGTAAAGCATGGCATTTGAATAGCTCTGGTGACTAGGAAGTTGAAGAAGGATTTGGCACGCATCCTCATTCAATGAATAAAAATGATGTGAAGTGAGTGTGGGAGCGAGCGCAGGCAGAATGGGATCTTGGTTTGATTTACTGTTCATAATTTGTAGCATCATGATGTTTTGCATTGTTGTCTGACGCCTTCCGTGCAGCAATTTCTGCATAGTTTCCATTATTCAGATGTTGCATTAGTAAAAGGATGAAATTGGGCTGAAAGGTGTGATATTTGTATCATATTCTTATCAAAATGGGCCTTTGCCAGACCTTGGCAGACTTTTTTTTTTATTTTCTCACCCAACCAGTAGAGTTATCCATAAAAGACAAGATATTTGAATCTATTACAGGAAAATTGCCGGTCTTACTATATGACTACATCCGTTTTATTTCAAGTGTATTGGGAATGAGAAGTCAAAGCTTGTTTGAGGTACATTGTACCAAAGTACCGATCTTGTGGGATCCATTGCTCCATGTTGGACAATTCTTCTTAGGAGTACTGATCTCTAATTTCCATCCATTTTTCAAACCAATTGAGTCCTCTTCATGTTCATAGGGGGTGTTGGAGCCTAGGTACTGTTGTGGAAAAGCAGGTTACACCCTGCACCGCATCATTCTCCCCCCCAACTTGTCATATATATGTACTCACGGGCATATTGACCCTTTGGGTGAGCTCAACTCGTTTTTCTTGGCGTGCTGAAACTGAGAGATCCCAAAACGCTGGTAATTGATTTACGTTTTCAACTATAAAAAAATCATTTTACTTTAATTTCTGTTTTATACACTAACAACAATGTAGGATATTTTCAGTTTAAGCAACACATCGAGGGCTGCTTTCAGACTACATGAGGGAAAAGAAAAATACCTTTCGTTATATTAATATTGTTATTATTTATTTTCAGACGGAAAGTAGGATTTGTGAAACTTTATCAAATACATTTAATCCGAGTAGACAGCACATCAAAAAACAACGAGTTGGGCTCACCAAAGCGTCAATATCTGACAGGGAGGGGGGGGCACTACCATGGGTCCATAAATGACGAGTTGGGGTGAGACTGTGCTGCCTTAGAGATAGTCTGTTACATGGTCATCACTCAACACTTCTTCAACAGTGATAATATATGAAGATAGTTCATTGTTTACGTTTTTTTTTTCTTTTTGAAAGGATCTAGGAGCGGCTTTCTCTCTCAACGTCAGATGCCATTGTTTAAGCTGAAAAGTTTACGCGTTTCTGATTGGTCAAGCAGGCAACATAACATGATTTAATGCTGAGACATAAATACTTTGTTTACAAATTTTGCTTCTCAATGGACATTTTTGGTTCAGCTAAACTTGCATTTAATTTCTACCTCTACTAAGTTATTTATTTTGTTTTTATGCCTAATTTCCTCCGCTTATTTTCTAAAAATGAGAACATTTCAGGTTTCAGGTTATTTACTAATTTTGTTGACTATTAATGTTTTTGTCTTTTATAATAGTAATAGTGATGAATAGTCACCATAGCAACAGATGTTTCGTGTTCACAAGGGAAAAACTCTGTTGTTCGAAAAATCCAAGTGTCTGCAAAGAATTGAAATAAACTGAGAAAGAAATTGAAGTCTCCACCAATCTGAGAAGGAGGCCTAACGCATGCCAGACACAGATGAGCTGCTCCAAGCTTTTTCTTTCCTTGATCATCACTGGGAAAAAAATGAGGAGGGGATACAGATTTCTGGCAAACACAGTGGATGAGCTTGGATGAGATACAGTGACTATATTGGGAGTTGTTTCCCCCAAACTTGGCTGCATGAACCCACATCTCTTCATGGCTTGCAGACTGTTGTGTGACAGAAAGGTGAGACTCGGCGTTTCAAAGAAAGGAGGAGGGATTAGTGTCCTGGTCAGTCACTGATCTTGTCATTTTGGGACATTACAGCAGATCTTTAGACATGAACGCTCTGTAAAGTCACAATGCCATGGACTTCCTCCCACACGCTTTGCGAGACTTCAGAAACACTGCAACATGGATCAAATAATTTCAAATGTTAGTTTTAATTTTAACTAAGGCCTAGTTAAATTATAAACACCTTCAGCCTCGATGGGGGTTTCACCATTTGCCCTTTCTTCAGAAAACTGGAAAATCAGTGAATCAACAACATAACCCAGACTTTAATAATAGGAAGTAAAATATTGTCTGGGGGCCAGTCCCAGGGTTTGCTTCACACCCACTATTTAATGACCCACGCTGAATCCAGTGTGGGTCATTAGGCTAGACCCTTTATGCTACTGCCTAACTATGTAGCCACAAGGGGGCCTCCGTCTGGATCCCCCTGTGCCAGTTCCCAGCCCTGGATGTAAGGAAGGGCATCCAGCCAAAAACTCTCTGCCAAACCTGTGTGAATCAGTAAAAGCTGATTTGCTGTGGCGACCCCTGAAGGGATGTGGCCAAAGGCAAACAATGGTCAGTAACCTATTAGTACTAGAGATAGAAATCTTGACTTTTTCATTTTTGCATTCTTGGTTTTGGAAAAGTAAAATTAGAATCAATGAGGAAAATCAATGAAAATACTACTGTAGTTTGGAATTGGGAAATATTGTGTGTGAAAGGATTTTTGAGACCTATATATTATGATATAGATAAAAATAGAAGATGAAATTTTACGTTGGCTTTTTGAAAATGACATTTTTTGTTTGGCAACTTTTTGTGTCAAAGGCATGGACAATAAGAATGGACACTTTGTATTCTGTTGGACTCTGATTGGGTGGATTATCGTATATTATTTTAGTAATGTGATGGCCATTTTCTTTAATCTGTCTTCCAGTGTCATATAAGCCCATGCGGGCTAGGCACATTAGTGCATAACTCTCAAATAAAATAAAAGCAATCAATCATATAAAGTTAAAGTCCCATTAGGTATGTGAAATTTGTTCACCCATCCTGATTGGTTAACCCTTTAACACCGTATTTGTGCTTCAGTGTTGACATTCTTTGAGCTAGCATAACTCTTCAACCATTAACGCATTTGACGTCATTCCAGCTGATTCTGACAGGGAGAGAAGCAGCTTTAAACTCTTTACAGTAGTGTAGTGTTTTTATTTTACACTGAGTTTTGTTGCAGAGAAATGCGACTTTGTGTTGTTATGCAACTGTACCTTTGTAACACTTGACATTCGTATGAGACATAATTCCAACTTTGTTGCACAAACTCTGCTATTCTCTCACACACATACCAGCAAACTCATACAAGATATAAAAAGTTGCTTTTCTCTCCGTCAGAATTAGCTGAGTCATGTTTATTGTAGAACCTGTGTTGCTGGATGTTGCTGGTGACATCTCCGGGGTTAAAGGGTCAACCCTTTCTAACTTTATAGAGTTGCAACAAGTTTCCTTCTTGGTTGAGTCTTCGTTTTGTTTTCGCCACAGCGAGCTATCAAATCCCTGCAGCTTCCTTTGGATTGTCTTGCAAAGTCCTCAGAAGACAATCTTAACCCCCCACTTCTCCAAGCACCACCCCCGTCCCTCCAAACCTCGCAAAGATGGAATAAAAACCTTAAGAGATCAAATCTCAGTGGTGCTGGTTCACAGAGATCACCCCTAGGAGCTGCAGAAACGCGGCGACTTCTATTCCAAGCAAACCGAGTGAATTCACTGCAGACCTTAAAAGCCATGGAGCTTGTCAGGTCGTATTTATAGAAAGTCCTCCAAGGCACCCGTGTCCTCCTCTACGGAGGCACAATTTAATATTTATATAATGTGAAAACAACGGCGTGAAGAGGAGCCTGTACCCAGGTGTTGACAGTTTGATTATAATTCAATTCTAAAGTTTGGAACTCTTGATTAAATATCAGCGGCTTCATGAAATTTATTCATTTGGGTCTTAAGCCTGAAATAATGTCTTCAGTTTGATCCCAGAATATTGAATTATATGCCTGCCGCATAGGAAGATGGCAGCTTAAAGCACAATTATCACTTTAGGTGTCTCTCATCAAAACGGATGCAGCTGCTGCAGCGATAAAATACTGGAAAAATAATAGGTGTCAAGATTGAAGATGGTAATATCCTGGCTTTTATTACTCGAGGATGCATGGTTTAATTGGAAGCCATGCTTGCATCGCCAAGAATGAAATATTGATATCATGTTTTTGTGACACCGTTCTGAATTGTTTGGTCAAAGCAACTGGTGGGGCAAATTACCAAACCGTTTTTGAAGCCCTGCAGGCTTCCTTTCCATGCTGCATGTTTGGCATAACAGGCACGGCGGTGGACTGCCCTGGCATTTTGCCTCTGTCAGCCCTATTTATCGGAAGTCAAATCACATCCATTAGATTTGGAGGGGTAAAGCGTTTTTTTTTTTTGCTGGTGGGATTTGCTGAAGCAGGTCAGAAAAGGGAAGAAAGCGGCAGCGGGGAAAGATGGAAAGAGGAGCAGCAGGCAGACAGTGAATGGCTGGCGCTGATAAGCTGCAGGCAAGGAAGACGCAAACCTACGCAGCATATGAGAGTGATGAATCAGGGATAATGGTCACCCTGCAGAGAATATTGTCATCACAGAGCTGCTTTTTTTTCTTCTTTCTCTTTTTTTCTAGAGACAACATTTACCTGTCACAGCATCTGTATTCAGAGCTGCTCAAGCCTCCTCCATTCTGAGCCTTTAATGTGCTCAGTCATAAAGAGTGTAAGGGGAGATGAGAGTTTTCTTGGAAGAGCAGCTTTGGGGGAAGAATTCACTTTTACTGATTTGTGCCAATAGAGTTTAATGAGCCTGGTGATAATTGCTGGTGAGAAAAAAACAAAACAAAAAAAACAATTGAAATTCTCTTTTGCATTTATTCATGCTTGTATGGAGCTGCTGCAGGTTATTGGTTTATGTTTTCTTACTTTTTTTTAATTTTTTTTATAACTTAAGTTTTATTTTTCATTTTTTGTTAACAAGATATAGAAC
The DNA here is from genome assembly GCA_037389245.1 of Oryzias sinensis. Taxonomy (NCBI): domain Eukaryota; kingdom Metazoa; phylum Chordata; class Actinopteri; order Beloniformes; family Adrianichthyidae; genus Oryzias; species Oryzias sinensis. The sequence goes on from CM074497.1 coordinate 5,228,714, forward strand.
ACTAGAACATGACATCAAACTTAAGTCTTACCAAGCAAAAAGTGAAAAGGAAAGAAAAAATTATAATAATAAATAAAAATAAATAAATAAGGTAAAAAGGCAAGGAAAAAAAATAAAATAAACTGTCAGCCACCATTCCTGAAATGTCATACATCGGCCAGTGAGTTTTTATATACAGTCCATCTGTCCCATTTTTCTTTAAAATGTCCTTTAAAAAAATAATGTAGTTTTTTTTTTTTTTTGTGAAAAAGCTTTTTTTAATCAGAAACATTTACGGTGCACGAGACTCATGGTGGCATTGATAAAAGGTCTTATGAGCATTACAGCACAAGTGGGTTGTTTGTTAGTACATCCATCTGTGCTAGAAATCACCATTTGAACTTGAATGCATCTTGATTAGTGTGGCACTAAAAGGTTGTACCCTAAAGCTCTTCTGTCTCTTTTGCTGCCACATTGCTGCTGAAGTAATGACTTACCTCTTTAAGTAATAAGTAAAACAGAGAAGGATTTTTGACAAGTTTGACTTCTGGAAGGTCACACGCGCTACATCTTTTTCATTGTTTCATTTTATGTCAGATATAAGACATTTTCGAGAGATTATTTCTTTTTAAACTCCTCTTGACGCGTTGACTTCCTGTTTAAAGCTAGTTTAGGATAAATTAACTAGAAGATCAGTTTTTCACCTGATGATCACTAGGTGTCCTATCGTCCCCGTTTACCTCCCAGCAACCTTTAACTCCACCTTTTGTCACCTGCGGCAAAGTAACACCGCGTTCTTTAACATACCCCTAATTAGAACACTTATGCAACGAAGGTCATTCAACAGATTCTGACATAGAAAAGTAGATTCACACTGATATTCAACACGTTCCATAAAGTGTAGCTGGCTAATGTTGATTGCGTACAACTATAAACCTTTGCATATTAGAAAAAAAAAGTGCTTTTTTGCATCAAAATCAGCCTGAAAAGCATTAACTGTGTAAATGGTTAAGGGTTCGCTACCTCAAAGAACATCATCATGAGCTAAAGCTCCAGTATTAAAGGCTGAAGACATTTCTCGTAAAGTACTTTCCGGCTAAATTCTTAATTTTGCATCTGTGATTGAACTTGAATGAATGAATGAATGAATGAATGAATAAACCCAAGCTATTTGTCTAATGCAGAATCAACACAACGTAAACAATGCCGTGAAATGCTTTGGTTGAGAAGAACAAAAATAATCAAAAGGTGCTTTTAGCATTGTAAAAAAATACAGGGATGTAAAAAAAAAAACATCATAAACGAGCACAGGTGATAAGTATCAGTTGCATGTTGAATTTGCGGCATGTTAGTGCACATACCCACCCTTGATCGTTGAAGTTACCACCAGGAGTTCAATAAACTAGTTCATATTTGTAAATTGAGTCTTAGTTATTTTTAAAAAACCATAAATTTTCCTTAAATTAAAATCAAATTTATAATCAATCAAACAAATCAAATCAAATTATATTTATTTGTAGCACAGTAACACAAAGTTATTTACGAAATAAATAGTACATAAAAAAGAAAACACTATCATTTTAAAAATTGAACGCGCCCCACACTTATACACACACGCGCACACACACACGCGCACACACACACCTACGCACACACACACACGCACACGCACACACACACACACACACACACACGCACACAGATGAAACCTCCGACCCCCTTAACTGATGAACATAGACATTGGAAAACGGGCTGTGGGCGGAAAAAGTTGGCGTTGCTTTCTGGGTGTGACGTAATCGTCGAGTATTTAGCTTTGGAATGGTTTCTGAATATTTTAAGTATAAAAATATTTGAAGTTTCCTGATCCGCCTAATGTCGCTCAAAGGTTTGAGTTCTGTCACATTATATTTGGCCTAAGATGTCAACAAACGCCTGGGATTACCAAAAAGTATACAAAATCACGCCAAATACAAGTCGATTTGGTGATGTCAAAAACCCTTCGTCCATCCTCATATACGGTCAGTGGATTTTCCCGGGGCTGCTATAGATTCATGTTTCCCCCTCATTAAAAATAGATTTTTAAATAAAATACAAACTCTATTACTCTCATTGAGATGATGCCTGCTTTGAGCGGACATGAGAAAGAAAGTGACTGTGCAATATCAAGAATTTACCATTCCCCGTCAATATTGCAGAAGGATGCTTCTCGACATTTACCCCTTCAAGTTTCTTGAGCCTCTTTACTGAGGTTTGTACACCCCTGTTGCTGCAACAACAAAACAAAGACGCAAAACAGTATGAAAGTATTTTACATCCACAAATCACCATGGCAGATTTTTGCATCACTGGATACAAAAAATTAGTGAAAAATAGAACCAGCATTTACAATCTAGGCCTCCTCTTGAAACAGTTTTAATTACTTGCATTTTATTTCAAACTGGGAATAATTAGACTATGAATGATTTTAATTGTTTGAAGTTATATTTATGCAGTATTAACAGAGGTCAACAATGCAATGAAATGCTTGTGGAAAATGGAAAAAAATATATATAATAGAACAGAATACAAGTAGTAGGTAGCAGGTGTATGTAAAATCAAGTACAAACTAATAAAACCTATAGAAATACAGAGGGATAGATGCAAGGGTTCAGTTTGGGGATGTTATTGCATCTATTTTGGATAAATCTATATTGGTATTTGATATGCAGTCTCTCTAAAAAGAAATTCTGATTTCTTGTTCATAAAGTTTGGGCCTTTGTATGTGTTTTAGCATTTTCTACGATTGAAACAATATTGTAACAAACTGACAGTTGCATCAAAATAAAATCAGCAACCGCCCTCTTAATATTACTTATTAAAATCCATCCTGCCCACAGGTTTTCTGTTCTGGCTCCAGCCTTTGTTGACAGGTCATCTTGACTGACACCCGGACAGTTGGACGCTCCGGTCCTTTTGGGTGTTGGATCGGCGTGGCAGAACAGGCTGACCTCAAACTGTGAGATTCCAGAGCTCCAAGCTGGCATCTGATGTGAAGGGAGCTTAAGTCTTATTACAGAGGGTATTACATTCAGTACAGACATGCCACTTATGAAGACAACACTATCTGAGCAACAGAACTGGAGATTAAAGACCCATCGCATTATACAGGATGTCACAGTGGGCTTTTGGCACCCTTGTAATCTGGAAACAAAAACCCATTGTTGACTTGCCAACAGGGAGTCGAAAAATATTTCTTTTCCTTTAGTAGTTGGGACATTTCTCCTGCTGTGCCTCCACCAAGTGTTGACAGCCACAAAGGTAATGCAGCAGTCAGTTTACCTACTACAAGTACCCGTAGGAGTCCAGTGGAGCGGACCTTTCAGTCCAGGTTCATAAAGTGTAGAAACAAAGGTGTTCCGCCTTGCTTTATAAGTCATTACCAAGGAGCAAACCTAACAGATTTCCTTGGCAGTACAATCTTGTACTGCGTAGCAGCCAGCACAATACTAGCTGTTTTGATTTCTTGCCTTTCTGCCTCTCGACACAGCTGAAGGCCTGTCTTCCAGCGTGGGTAATAAGAGCTGAATGCATTAACCTTGTTTTCATTTACTCCCTGTGGATACTTCGTAGGGGCCTGCAAGTGCAAAATTCTTCTTCCTTTTGGCAGTGCACTTTATCATTGCTGGCACTTTCTGTGAAATCTGGAGACTTTTTCATGACCTCCCTTCTCTTTTCTTGGGAGAGTTTTCCTGGAGGTGACTCTAACCTCTGTTTGAGAATTGGTGGTTTCTCTGCCCTCGATCCATGCCTCAGGCTGCCATGTTCATCGCTGAAAGGCCTCGGTAAAGCCTGTAAAAATGCAGAAGGGCATGGAAAGCGAATGGCCCTGGCTTCAAGAGTGACGATTTTCAGATGCGGGCGTGCGGTCATTTCTGCTGAAAAGATGTTTGGAGGCTAATCCAGGAGAAAGCATTCAAGCTTTTAAGAAAATGGTCCCAAAACTGAAATGGAATGTACCAAACCAGAATATATAAAAAAAAATGAAAACAAACTGAAGCATTGCATCTTTAATTTTAAAGGCAAAAAAAACATGGTTGCAAATTTACAGCCTCAGCTGTCAAGGTAATCCATTCAGGAGTTTAGGTAGAGGTTAGACCAGTGTTATTACAAAAAGTAAGCCTTTTTCAGATAAGTGACTTTATAAAATTTAATGGAGGGCATTACCATCGGAGCCTAAATAATTCCTGTTAAACCCCACTGGGTTCTCCTTTAAAGCTCCTGAGCTTTCATATCAATCATTTTACTTATTCATTTGTGTTTTGAAATTCATATTTTGCTGCTGTTTCTGTGTCATTAGTGGCGACGGAGGCTCCGCCTGCCTGGGATGCTTTGCTCCGACTTGCGCCTCACTGCGCACCCACTACAGCTGATGCTCTCAAACTTGATCATGCCTTTAATGTGCACAAGCTATTAATCAGCATTTTTATTCTACGCCATGAAGTTTATGAGAGGTGGCGTTACAGGAACTGGAGCTGGTCTCTTGGATTTTTGGCCAGGCGCGTTGTAACAGATGCTTCATTCCTTTGGGGAAATTTGAAACAGAGTTTGAACCAAAATTCAAAAATAAAAAAAGCCGCAGAGCCTGGCGTGCCTCATGTGTGGAGCTGGAAGTGTTTGATACATTTGAGGATGATTGGGATCTTTGGATCCTACAAGAGGTTCCATACTGGCAGGAAAAGCAGACGAGTGGAAAGGAACTTTGATGTTGAAATAGTCTCAGAAATCAAGAGTCTTTTTGATACAAAAAGACTAATTTGATTAGCTCGTTGTCTCAGAGCGTGTGATCGCTAAGCGGGAACAATGAAAGCTTTCAGCTGGAGCTTTTCTATTCGAGGAAGCTGAAGAGCAATAATTAAGAGTTTCCAGGAAAGATGTATGGATCAAGATGACTGGGACTGTCTTAAGCAGCTGTGGCTATTTGCATTTGTTTCCCATCTGGTTGTTTTCTAGCATTTTTTTGTGTGCTTTAGGGAAGTTATGCAGGATTGAAAGCAATCATTTAATGTTTGCAGTTTCTTATAAAACCGTCTTGTCCACACTATTGGAAGCTCTGAATTACCAGGCACCCCCCGTCAACGAATGGTGAATTTTTGAACATGTCTTCTTATATAAGGCTATAAGAGGCATAAAATAGGACTAAAGTCAGAGATAAGTCTGTCAGTCAGACTTGATTATTTGCGTTTACTGTAAACTTCTAGAACTAGTTTATAAAACATTGGCCCAATTAGCATATTTACAATATCTATAACTCCCTGTAACAAACTCTGACAAAACTAACTCCCAACCTCGTTAGTACCCTAAAAAAAAAAAAGAAAACAGTTGGACACCGCTACATGTCTGTCACGTATTCGCAATAACGCCAAACCATGTGACTTCTTTTAAACAGACATTTTGACAAAATCTATCTTAAATCAGGGAGCGCAACCAGAATTATTATATATCAACAAACATTATAAAAAAACACTTCTCATACTTGCGCAGCTGTAAGTGCTTTGCAGTTTAAAACATAAACAGAACAAATAAATAAAAATAAGATTGCCCCCACCCCTCCATTAACACACAACCCCACACACAACGAATACTTATAAAAGGAAATCTAAAACAAACTATCTTTATAGCACTTTGGATTATGAGGCGGACTGTTGTTGTTGTTTTAAATCAGAGACCTTCTCCAAAGAGACCTGCTTTTTGGTGTCTTTAACATGTTCTTATGGCTACAATATGTATAAAGAAATGCTAAAAAAAAAACAACAACGCCATTTTATGCATAGTTTTCTTTATTTCTTTATAATAATTGTCTTCTAAAATGCTGTGAATCAGAAGCAGATAAAAACAAATGCAGTTTAAATGAGTGTAGAAAATATGCTGGGCCAGCTCAACACACGCTCACTGCTCTGCTCCATTCTGATGCATCCACTTGTACACAAATAGATCCAAATAGATCCTCTTCTGAGCTCAAGTCTGGTTTAAAACTGGACGGCTGGATAGCTCCAATATTGCTCGCCATTCTTGTTGCGTCGCTAATGTTAGGTTGGAGGTGAAAAGGGGGTGTAAGGTGGTGGGAGAGCATGTAAACAAATGGATGATAGGGGAAAAAAAACGACAATCATAATCATTATAAAAAAACACACCGGTCAAGCTGATCGGAGTGGGATTTGTAGCCGTTAAAGTACAGAAAATAAGCCTTTAGTGGCACCACCAACAATTGACCGCAGATGTTTGAAATTGGGTGGAAAAAATACACTTTTGTGTTTTGATTTTGTTGTTCTATTAAATATTGCTCTTTCCACCGTTTTACTTTTATAACGTGGGCCCTGGGGCCCGGTGCAGCGTGCCCAGCAGAAATCAGTGAAGTATGTAAAATGCACACAGCTTTTAATGTTTCATGTCGCCCCATTAAACAGGAGCTTGCGACTGAAGCATCTTAATGATACAGTCTTTAGCTTTGATTATGCTTATGCAAGGCGTTTCTGAGGCTACAAATCCTGGTGGTGCATATGGAACAGTCGCTATACCTCCTTGGAGCGGACGGGCATGGGCTGGAAATGGCTAAACTCATTTAAAATCAAGATTTGTGTCAAATGTCCTAAGTGGCTAATCTAATCATAGATTTCTTGAGTGCTTAGCCATTAATGTTTGGCATTCCTCTTCATACTGTAAGAGCTTAGTAACTTCATTACATTTACTTGCTTTGCATTTGAAATGTAGAAAAAAGGCTTGAGCTCAATCTGTGGATAAACATACCAGTGAAAGGAGGAGGGAGGCTGCACTGGGAAAAAAACCCCAAAAGATTTCAAGTGGTTTGCAAATCTGCCTCACCATTGTGGATACATTTAAACATAGTCTTTCTGCATTTTCTTCCAGCAGGAGGAGAACAGATTTACGTTCTAAAAGAATGATCCAGTAGTATAAGAAAAGAAAATTGTCAGTATTGCTTCCACAATGTGAAATACATCAGCAAATCTATTCTCCAAGGTTTTTCGTGTAATGTTGTTTTCCACAGCGTTTCTGCCGAAAATCCTCTAAAAATCAAACACAAATGCATCGTCGAATGTATTTGTCCTTGCAACACAAAACGGCGCTCTGTGAAGGTGTTCGAAGCAAACTCGCTGCAGTTTTTCAAAATCTAAAATACTGTTCTGAGCCTCAGACATCGCTCAAGCTTTAGGCATTAAAATGGTAAGTTTGCACATTTTGTGGTTGTTAAAGAAGCCGCACAGACCCCAACAAAAGCTGAACAAATATTTTAAAAAAATGACTGCATGGAAGCAAATGCAACTTGAGGCAGTGGGCTTTCTGCGCCACAGAAAGAACAAGTATGGCTGACCTGAAGTTCAAGACACATCAACAAAACAGGCAAAGCAACAAAAATAATAAAAGTAAAGACCTCAGCATCAAGGAAAACAAAAAAGGAAAACACAGTTAAGACATCAAAACTAAATTCCAGAAACCCAAATATTAAAACGGTAACTCCCATAAATCAAAATGAAATGTAGGAATGAAGCAAAATAAACTGGAAAAAGGTATATTTGGACATGATGATGCTGATAGGATGATGGTGTTTGAGTTTTAAAGAAGAGGGAAAGCACAACAAAGTTTTGCTCAAACTGTTGCAGTAGGCGTGGCCAGAAGTTTACAGACGTGTCTTCTGTCAGAAGAAAGCGCCAAATTCAAACTTCCTGTTGAAAAGGGTGAACCCCTAATACCTACCTTTTCCGGTTTCTTAGTGTATTTCATTTTTTTTACATTTCATTTTAATTGGAAATTACTTAATATACTAATGTTTTGTTTAATTTTTTGCTGTTTGATTTGTCGTGATCTTTTAGGTTGAGTGATTTGTTGATGTGATTTGGCCTCCAGGGCCACCGTATATGATGTAGACTTCTGTAGGTTCCGGAAAAAATAAACCTGTAGTTAAAGCTGGGTCTCTGCAGATTGGTAATATGTTCATCTGGAAAGGGAACAAGAAGTGTTGGTCCTCACGAGGAATCCTCTTCAGTTAGATGAAGCTATTTCGGCTAAAGTCAAATTGACTTTTTCTTTGTGTAAATAAAGATTTTTTTTATTTCTCTGCTGAAAACATTTCTCTTTGGTTTATAGTACAGCAGTAAAACTAATTATTTATCTATTTGTGTTAAATATGAAACAAAACATCTAAACATCAAAACATCTTGCTATTATATGTAAATTATATAGCATTCATATTTTTTCCATGTTTAGTTTCTTTATTTGAAGAAGCCATATTTTAGTGGTAATGCGTTTTCTTTTAGGCCGAGCAGCTGCGAGATTGCAGATTCACCGTACAGAAGCAATTCCGACTCCCTTATCTTGTCCCGTGTCCATACAAACTCACCTTTGATGACCCTTGCAGAGGGTCACAGCGGGGGTTAGCAGACGGGCTTCCCTTCAGGGAGCAGCAAGAGGTCAGAGAAGCAAAAATTGGCAAAGACATGCCCCCATCTGTTGGAAAATAAGTGTGGTGCAAAGATCCGAGTTCCTGGAAGGACTTGGGTAGGTGAACTCATACAGAGAGTCTTTGCCAATAACTCTCCGGGGAGGGCAGTTTGGGGTTTCCATATAATCCTTCCTTTGCCCTTATTTATTTAAGCCATGATCTCAGCACAGCAGACTGTATTTATTGCTTATTTGCATATATATGAGGGATTCTATTTTCAAGCTGCGCACTCTTATTGAGACCACATGAGGCTGAAAATGACAGGAGGTGTCATTGCAACTCAGAATTGAAGTGACTGTCTGATCACTATCTTTACGTCCATATTCAGAAAATAATGGATCGTCAATAATAAAACTGCAGAGTAAACTCACAATGTGATCTATGGGATTGGCAATGGTGGCTGTAAATCAGGAGGTCAAAGAAGTGAGGCGCTTAGATTTAGCTGATCTTTGAAGCTCAATTTAGATGGTCAGGGTGGAGGAGCATCGCCTGCCCTGCTTTCTCTGTTCATCATTTTGGCTTTCATTTTTAGGCCGGTGGATTAAATCTGGTCTCCTTGTTGGACATCCTTTGCGCTTTTGTGAGAATTACCTGAAGGGAAGATGAACAACAAGATTGAAAGGTAGATTGGTGCGGCATCTGCGATAATGCAGGCGTGGCATGCTGTGGTGAAGAGGGACAATAGCCCAGGAGCCATGCTTTCCAATTTACACGTCAATTTTCCAGCCCTTATGTATGTTCCAGAGCTTTGGGGATGACCAGAAAGAATGAGGCGCAATGAGAAAAGTGGATAGAAATGCAGGACAGAGCTGCTGTGAGCTGGCTCTGAAAGATCTGCTTAGATGGTTGGGGGCCTTTTAATGTCAAATACCGCATAAAGCTTTTTTGTCACGTTTGACTTTGTCTTGACCATCTCCTCAATTGTCAAAGATATTAGTTTTAGTCCTAAACTGTAAAAAACTGATGTCTTTAGGTATGTGCACCCTGTTGACTATTCAAATAATATTTTAACGTTGGCTTGGTAATTAATCAACAGAATCGACCTGGACAGCTATTTTACCCAGTCTCTCTTGGTAAAATGGTAAAAATGGCGCTTTACCTTGCTTTAACCCCCGGGGCACTTTACATGCAGTCCCATGCACACACGACTTCACATACCAATGGTGGCTCCTTGCCTAGTGGCCCATTTACACTGCTCCTTTTGCGGTGTGTCTCTGTTGTGTTGCATTGACACAAAAAAATAAAACGTTTATGAATCAATTTGAATGACGTTTCAATGTCGTGGTAAAAAGCTGGAGAAAATTGTATTTTATATTTAAGGTGACATGTCAACGCGATAACACACATCAGCGTCGCAGATAACACCGCCGACCATTTTCACCAAAGTTTGCTGATGACTCAACACACAACATGTATTTCACAAGAGCTCAGTGAGGAAGGAGAGGGCATGGGGGTCTGATCACGCAGAACAAACCATTCCTCTGGGGGGGAGGGGGGACGGACCAGAGATTCAACGGACTATGCAAACTAACTGACGGCCGGTCATTAGACGGATTTCCCACGCAACGCAACAGAGATGCACCTCAGATGAACCAGAAAACATCCCAGGTTACACTGGCGCCAACCTATAACCACCAAGAGCAATGTTGGGTTCAGTGTCTAGCCCGAGGACACTTCCACACAACGGCAGGAACCAAACCTGTCATGCTCCAATCAGAAGTTGACCACTCTACCCCTGGATCACAGCCGTTTGTGGTAAATAAAACTGTAGGGAACAGTTCTGTCTATAGTTTCAGTCAGATTTACAGTCCCTCCAGGATCTCGCCGGCATTTTTAGTTGTTGTTGTGGCACGAAAAGCCGGATGACTCGCTGTTTTTATAAAAGTTGCAATAAAAGTATCAATAGTTTTCCATAACAGGGTTTTACCCAACGTCATATAAGGGGAAGGGACACATTTTGAAGCAGTTGATTTTTTTTAGCAGTTCAGTTTTATGTAACCCCACCACAACAACAACAAAAAAAATAGCACTGATGATATTTAGCTTTAAACAGTGATTTTGTTTTTCTTCCTTTATTATTTTTTTTACATATGTTTATGCGAAAACAGTCACTTTTAAACAATAACACAACTGAAACATGCTTCTTACCTTTACACAAAATGGACCAACATAATTTTAATACTTAAACGTATTAAATGGAGAAAAACAGTTAACATGCTGCTGTCTTATTAGCTATTTTTGTCAAAATCAAAAATGTAACTTTTAATAGAATTTATTTTGAGGAAAACAACATTTCTATATCTGGACAAAGATGCATCGTAAGAAAAGGTTGCAGGAATTTGTAGAATTAGCAAAATCCTAGAATTTTCTCCACGTATGAAATTACATTATTTGGTGATATGTGGGTGAAATACATAAATTATACATGTTACTTGTGTTTGTTGATGCTTGAAGAAAAGGTTTTTATGCTGTTGCAAATTTTTGGTTGGTTGAGAATTACGCAGTTTAGCCATATTTTACATAGTTTATGCGCAATTATTATGTAAATCTTACACAATTGTGCGTGATTTGTGCAAGGTGCTTACTTTTCAGGCATGTACAACCATTGGATAATTTTTATATTGCGTATATGCTGCACATATCACGTCAAGACTGTGTAATTAACGCACAAATCACTACTGAACTGCATATAAACAGCTCAATAATCATACACAGTTCACGACATAGACACCGTTTTTGTGGTTTATTCGTACTTTTTCCATTGTTTTAATGAGATTTCACCACAACTTTTCTCACTTTTTGCACATATATTCACATAAGACCAATTTTTATCAATATCAATATGTGCAAAATGTATGTAGTGGCTGTGTGACACAGTCTTTAGAACAGGTTTGAATCTGGTTATCAGTCGAGACCGTTTTGAAGTATCCATTCATTAAGTAAAAATGCCCCCAATACATGATGTTTTATTCCTGAAAAGAGTTTTATTTCTGTAAAATCGTTATCAAGCATGAACGAATGTGCTGTGTTTCATAACCAGTGCGTCCTGATGTGTTCCATGGGTTTGCCAATGACAGCAGGTACCAGCCTGATCACCGCCTGATGCTAAATTAGCGAGGTGTGGATGGCATGGAAACATACCGCTTCTGTTGTGGGGTTGCTTTTCATCTGAGTTAAAGGTTAATGGCTTTGAGTTTACACAGGTTTTTTCTGCTGCGCCTCTGTTTTTATTAGTAAATGGCAGCACCGGGTGCTTTGCAGTCATGTTGATATTTCCAGATTATTAAATGGCTCCTTTTCGCAGCAGGGGATCCATGAACTCTTTAACACATGGATGAGAATGATCGGCTACTGTCTTGAAAAATGATTTCTTTATGTTTTGCGCAGCACATTTCTTTACTGGCCTTCATTTATTTTAACGCATGTTACCCTTAATCTGGTTTTCATGCATCTTAGCATTTCCTCAGGGGTGTTAGCCAAACAAACTTCCATTTATTTTGAAGGCAAAAGGAGAAAACACGGTGGACTTATAAAGATTTCAGTGTTTGTGTAGCAGTCTGACTTTGTTGTCTAAGTACATTTTTGAGCTGGTCTCATATTACTGAATGAAGCTACCAGTAAGCCGACTTTATGTTCAAGGAAGGCAGATATTTCACTGTTTCAGGCAGAAATCTAAAGATTATGGAACCAACTAATGTGCCTTAAACTGTGTCTGAAGTCAATCTGAACCAAATTTGTTTTGGTACTTTAAATTAGAATGAGTGCTTCAGAAGAAAAGGTTCACTCAAAAAACAAAAACTGGGAAAAAAAAGTCTTCCAAATGTTTTTAAGACAGTTTTTAAGTGTTTTTTGACTAAACTTTTCCATGTTCAAAGAATTTCATAACCCTTTGTACTCTGAAGTCTACCACTTTATAATTTGCTCTGTTAATTTATTTTTCAATCTGTTTTTGTGTTACTGTTCGATATCCATCTTGTTTGTAAAACCCCAGCTTCAGATATTTTTCATTGTATTACACAGTAATTCCACAAAGAACCTGAAACTATCCAAAAAACTAAATTCAGAGAAGTAAATGTGTTCTTTTTCTTTGACTGCAAAAATCAACAAAAATGTTGATCAGTTTTTATGTTTTATATCAAAAATCAAACATGTAGAGACAAAACCAAAGCAAAGATGAGATGAAAACAATTTGAAAAATGTAACAAAAAACAGGCGAAGCTTCACAAAACTATAGCCTATGAATTTTTCTGAGGGGTAGAACAATTATGCATTATAACTCTTGTTGTTTTTTTTTAGACACAAATATGTAACAAACTCCTTAAAACTTCATATTTTGAATAAAAAGCCTTTCAATTGGGGTTGTGGTGTCTTTGCAGCTGATGTGATTGGAAAACTCACCAGTTAGTTTGAAAACTATTAAGGGGTCAAATATTTCTATTTATTTATTCAGTTTATTCAAAACAACTGCTAAGATCGTTGCAGTTGTAGACAATGTGGAGATGCAGTTTTTTGGCTCTTGGAATTGAACCCCCAACTAAACTCATGATGGACCATCTCCTTTAACTTGAATCCAAGTAGACCTCTAAGAAATGTTTTTTTTTTCCCATAAGAATTATGTGGATATTTAATGTGAGGTGGCCGCGGTATAGAGGTTGGGCAGGTTCTGTTCCCACCTTGACCACCCATGTGTCAAAGTGTCCTTGGGCAAAACACTGAACCCCACTTTGCTCCTGGTGGTTGTAGGTTGGCGCCAGTGTTTGGCAGCGGAACCACCATCAGTGTGTGTAAAGCGTCCTATAAGTCTACACCATTTGTCACAATAACTTCAATTTTTGCTTCTGTTTGAACCAACTTCTAAAGTTCTCCTTAAGTGGACAACTGAGGTGAAACTATTCTCTTCGAACAGACTCTAGTCATTAACATATTTGTATTGCTGCTTCAGGACTCTGTCATGGTGGTTCTGTCCTGATAATTCATCTACAGATGTGATTTAGTGTGGAGCTTTTCACATGTGTAACACGCGTTTTCTCTCTGTTTCTCTTTCTAGGTAAGTCATACGTGGCTTTCTGCTTCTACCTGATCCTGAAATAAGCACCTCTAACCCCCCACCTGTTGGAGAGGGCCCCGCCTTTGAAGGTAGTGGGTGTTGTGATGATTCACCAGTAGCCATCCTAGCTAAAAATATTCCTCCTTCTCCTCTCTCTACTCCGTTTCCCTCCGATTATCAATGGAAATTAAGGTTCACCCCTAAACAAGACCAGGAAGGTTGTATCATTTCAGTGCCTTCAAACTCTTTCCAAGCATAGAACATAGTGTATGATGTAACAAAGAGGCCAAATTGATGTCGAGGCAGCAGAGACAATTCAGTGTGTGTTAGTGAATGTGATTCAAGGCTGACATGTTCGGCTTTTGTGCTGCAAAGCTCCCTTCCAGCCCCGCTGCATCTTCAGGCTGATTAGTAGGTTGTTGGTTTGTCCTTGCTTTGCATTGATGCACGGAACCAATTAATCATTGTTCTTTATCTAAACCTTTACTCATTTGGATCGTTGACAAGTTTTGTTGTTGACCTTGTCCTTTTGCGGGATGTCTTTTCTAAAAGATGCCTTTTTAATTCCTTTGCTCATTAAGCTGAAGTGGAGGCTGCTTTCAGCAGCACAATATGCCGCTGTTCTCCACAAGGTCTAAAAGTTTGCACAACTTTCACAAAACCCCGACCTTGACAGCGGACGATAAATAATTATCATCACAATGTCTCCACATGATTGTCCCTCCCTCCTCGTCCTAACTGCTGATGTAGGCCTGAAGTACATTTTATCTCCCCCTTCCAGGCGGACCAGATTAATCCAGTCAAATGTGTTTTAGCGAAGTCATTGCACTCAATGGGGAGAAGGGGAAAACCAGTGTTCCTGCGTCCCCCCGGAATGACAATGAGTTTCATTTTTTTGTTTTTTGTGCAGCGCCGGTGTTTATGTTGCAAAGATCAATCACCTCAAGTTGCATTGTTTGGGTTTTACATTTTGAGGACCTCTGCTAGCTTCGAGGATGATGAATTTTTCAGTAACGCTCCTTGGACCCAACATCCAACTGATGCAACGAGCCTGCAACGTATTTTTTTCTATCCCAGATCAGTGAAGCCGCTTTACTGTGTTACTGCTAGATGGGCTGCGCTGAGAGGCCGTCCTTCTCAGCTCTCGACAGCAGCATGTTGGGGAGATTGTGCGCCGGGCGAGGCGCGGCAAATTAACCGAGGCCTGCGAAGGTTAAATGCCGCTACCGGGACTTTGTGTACCAGGCGGGCCCACCACATCACTGGCAGCTCGCCTCCATCCTTTCTCTCTCGTCAAGAACAGCTGCCCACATCACAGCCAATTCACGTCTCTGAGTGAGACTGTGTGTGTTCTAATGGTGTCACGCTAAACAGATATTCATTTTGTTTTTGGAGTCATAACAACTGTACAGCATTCATTTTCATCTCTCCGCGTCTCCACATTTCTGTTGGAAGCTCTCAGAGCGAGTGAATGCTGCTTTGTTCGCTTGCATGTGAGTGACCTCTCAGGCCCGTCCTCTCATTTGTCCTCTGTGCTCTATGGGTTGCTGTTTTCACTCCCATACAGTGACAGCCCGGCCCCTAAAGGCACAAAGACCTCACAGATGATGGAGTGGATGAGACATCTGCCATGGAAGTACAGATGGTAGCCTTGGGTACACCGGACCCTGTTGAAGCTAAAAAATATGATCTCAACCTAAGTAAGCAGTACTGACAGAAGAGTCACCTACACTGGTCCCCAGGTTGCTGGTGCGGGGAGTGGGGGGTGGATTGATTGCTGCACGCCGTTTCCTGCAACACAGTAGGCTGTAATTCAAACATGCACCAGCAATTTCATTCTGCCTTGGGGACACATTCCTAAAGTATCTTTCCTCATTGACTCTATTTTTGGGCCTCCTACAGTACATCACAGGTAAAGCAGAAAAGGAAATTCAAATGTTTTTGCTGTCACGCAAAACAGCATTTACTTAAAATCCCACTCCGATCATCTTCTGTTCTATTTTCAAAGTGTTCCCCGTGTTTTTTTTTTAATTTGATGATGCAGTTTTTGGCCAAGACAAAAAACAAAAAATTAGATTTTTTTTCTAGGACATTGTTTCTGCAGAACGGCTATAGTTCATCAGAAATGTGTATTGGGGAGGGACTGTTGACGCTGGGCAACCCCGCCCCCTCTTCCCCTCTCTGTTGCCGAGAGTTCGGCGCAGGGAGCTTGTGGCACGTCCAGCATATTTTCTTTGACACAAATAAGCTCTTTTTAAAAACTGCAGAACTGAATCTTAATAAAGTAAAAAAGATCCTTCCTTTTGTTTTGCAAGAAGAAGAATCCATAAATTATCCAATAATCCAAAGAAAGTTTTTCAATAACAAAATCGAGAAAGCAAGTCCTATTGACTAAAAGTTTTATCTTAAAATGAAAGTTCTTGGTAAAACCTTTGTTTTTAAAACTTTTAACCTATTTCAAGGAAATCTGCCAAATGGGGAAAGGATTTTTTACTTGTCTCTGTTTTTTGCAGTAAAAATAGATTTTTTTAAACTTGTTTTTCCATTTTAGAAAACACCATTTTCATTTGGGTGGGTCTTTAAATGCTCTCATCTAACAAAGATCTAAGACTACATTTGATTTAATTTGATTTTTTAATAATCTTTTTTAACTATATTGGCTGAAGTTTAATTGAAAAATGAAATAAATAGTAAACTAAAAGTCATCAATTTTAGAGTTTGATCAAAATCTTAAGACAGCTGTGCCAATAAAAAAATGATAAATTACCATCAGATTTTTTTATTTTATCTGGCATTTTTTCTTCAACTTTGTTTAATTATTTACTTTAAACCCGAAAAAAAGGCTCACATCTTAAAACTGAAGACTGACGTCATGCACTCGTCTCCCTGTTTAGTAAAAAAACTGTGGAGGATTGCAACTCAAGCAATCTCAAACCTTTACATCAGCTATAGAATCAAATGATAGTGACTTAAAAATGTTTCATTGTTAATCTTTTGTATTGATCTGCTTTAAAATGTATCGGGTACCACTTTACTGAAAGAAATCATGGAAAAAATTCCGATATTTTTACCTCTCCAGCCTCAAAACTTCAGATTTTCTTTTGATGGCCATTAAAGCACACGAGGACTTGCAGAAAACTTTAAACGCTGAGACTTCTGGATCAAAATCTTTCTTCAAAAGGAGCAACAGTATGAGTGCTTCAGGGACAGAGAAGTCTTGTTTCGGGTCTGCCTCAGCAGTTGTCACACACTTTTCAGTCATTTGCTTTGATAAAGCCCTCCTCCCATGTCAGAGCTGGCCTGGCTTGTCCTGTGTTCTCCCTGTGTGTTGCGTAGAAGGTGCCAGGCCTTCAAACGCTCTCCGTCCATCCCTCCTTTGTGTCCCCGTCTGGCCGGCGTCCTCCCACCACTGCTGCTCTGTGTTTGGATGGGCCGGCAGGGCCAGCATGGACAAGGGAAGGAGGGCCGTCTGTGCCCAGCCTGGCCACCTGGCTGCCCAGAGGGGAAGGGGCATGGAGGGCGACGGAGCAGAGGAAGGGGGTCAGTGGGAAAAAAGAGACGTTTCCCCTCCACTCTCACCAGTTTGTCTTGAAGCCTTCTGCTGCTTCGGCAGCTCCTTTCTTCCCACGTTTTTTGGCTTTTACACTTTGTTCCTTCGTCTTCTTTCTCACTGTGAACGGCTTTTTTGTTTTCTACGGCCTAGCTCTTACAACATCTATTATGAGCTGATCAGAAGGAAAAAAGGTGCCAGGAAAGGTTCTATAGGAAGTCATTTGTTGATGGATGGTTTTAAAAACCACTCTGGGTATTTCTTTTTTTCTTTGTTGCTAATCAAGCTGGGTGGTTGCGAAGCTTCAGGTTTCAAAATAAAGAGGCGTTTTCTGGCATCTTCTTGCCACGGTAGAGCCTGTTCTCTGTGCTGGATGGACGGCATGGCAGCCTGCAAACTGCTGGGCATTACCTATGGTTCACCTGGATGAACACCTGACCGTCAGTCCGTGTTACACCGAGACAGAAAAAACAGGAGGAGGATAAAATGGGGCGATTCTGTTCTACACTTTTTCCTAAATTAGGGGTGGAAAAAACAGAAAGGATTACCTTTTTGCACCAAAGCAGAATGTAGTTGAAGACAAAAAAGCAAAGATAAGAATAAAACCTTTAAAAGACACATCAATACACACTTAGTCTTTATATTTAGTGATTTCAAGACAAAAATATTTTGAAAGATTAATAATGTTAAATCTAGTCCCTTTATGCTGGAATTTATTTTTAATATTGTCAAAAAAATATTCTTCAGTGTTTTTTTTTTCCGGCAAGGTGATGCTAACTTAACCGAAGTCCTGAATTAGATGGAATGCTGTAAGGGTGTTTTTTTTTTTTTAAATCTTTTTAGATTTGGAAACGTTTGTATATTTTTTTTACATAAGATTATTTTTAATGTTGTTATTTTTGGCTGTTTGCCCCGTGGGATGAGAGAAAGTTAATTTCCTCTGTGCTTTATATCCTGGTATCATTAGATTTGACAGTAAACCCGACTTGAACTTGAACTGAATTAGTGATTGATGATCGGATTCATAGTCGATACGGATTCATTTTTAACGATCTGATTCACTGACCTAAAATTGTTCCAGGACCATTGTGAGTAGGAGATGAATACCATCATCATCATCACATGTGTGAAAATGTTCCGGTCTGTCTGAGAAAAGTGTTCATAAAAGTGTGGAGTGAGGGCTTTTACAGAATTAAAGCAACAATAATTATTAGAAAAAGATAAGAAGAATAGCTAATGCAGTTTATTTGTCGCTGGTTAACTTTAGAACGCATGTGCTGCATGAAATGTTTCACTACGTGCTAAAAATGCAGCGTTTCACATTCCTCATAATTCAGGTCAAGCCTCAGTTTTTTGGGTGGGTTTCAGAACACCATTGGTTTTGTGTATTGCAAAATAACAAAACTTAAAAAAAGGCTTTTTTTTTTTTTACATTTTCCAAAAAGCAAGAAACAATGACAGAAAACCTTTCACCGAACTTATATATGCCTGATGTAATTTAATAAAACGGTAAATATTTTTTTTTGTTTAGCTTGTTTGATGCTTTGAACATAAACCTACTGTGGTATGCAGTAGGAATGCAACCATTCACCTTCTCCATTATCCATTATTCAGTTCAATTGTCAAAAGTTCAATAAGTTTGGTTTTAAAACGAGAATTGCTACATCTCTACGACATGAGTAGAGATGTAGCATGGACCGTAAAGACATTTCACCTGATCTTTTGACACTGGCCAAATAGTTTAGATAAACTGTCCCAATATGTGGAGACAAACTACTTTTCTTTGTTGATTTTTACTTGCAGACTTGCTTTTTTTTTTTTTTTAAACACTGTATTTATCCCATGAAGGGAAATTCTTTCTCCGCATTTGACCCATCAGCATGAGCTGCAGCCGAAACCGCGCTCGGGAGGCGGTAGCGTTAAGTGTCTTGCCTAAGGACCCTCACTGAGTGATGTTAATTGCTCGCCATTGATATGGTAATTGCCCCCAGTACCATTGCTCATTCCCGGGAATCGAACCCTGGTTTCATGGTAGCTTCCCATCTTCAATAACCGAGCCAACCAACTGCTGGGCTTTTCAGCCCAGATTATCAGAAGTCCTCCATAGGACCAGTTACACCCTAAAGCTGACCACATCCAACTATTATTGAATGCCGTTATTTTCTGTCCGGTTGTATAAAACACTTAAAGAGACGTTCATTCACCTACAGGAACCTGATCTTAAAACTTTCAGATTGATTTTCTGCCTTTTATTTAGTTCACAGGCATTTTTGTTTTCTTTCTGTGTCATTTCCATTTCCTTCTCTTTTTTTTTTAGTGGAGGATTATTTTTGCAAATAGTAACTAGTTTCCATTGCCTGATTTTGTTCCTATTTGTTTTAGGTGTGCTGATGAAACTTTGTGTTCGACAAATTGTTCAAAAAAGTCCTGTTGCTTTTCCTCCGGTCTATCTTTCTGCAGCTATGCTCTCACAGAGCTTTCTAACATTTTCTAAATTGTTTTTTTTTTCCAATCTTGTTTGCATATTTTTCATCTTTTTGCAGATAACATCATTCTAACGTTTGCTGCGATGCTGGACGACACAGGTCTGGGTCATTTTTAGTGAATGCCCTTTAATCGGCGTTCATATGGTTGAGAGGCAGCTTATGGGACAAAAGAAAGAGAACACTTGATTTGCTGCTTTTTGATATCCCTGCCAAGAAAAAGACGTCAATGTAAAGCCGAGTGGATAGAAGTTAGCGTTGGAAAAGGCTAGAGAAATTGAAAGCGGCCTTCTTCTGACAGAGTTTTCCAGCAGAAGCTCCCATGTGAACCATTAGGGCGCACAGGACTTGTCCGACGCTCCGACTCAGTCAGTGGTGAGCACATAAAAGAAGAATGCAGCTGCTGACACTGCTGAGGACAGCGAGAGGCAGAGTTTCATCTTTGGACGTTTGATCTACTTCAATGCAGTATGTTTGCTGTAAGTAAGACCAGGCTCCCTCTTGTCACAGTGGGAAGCAGCGGTTGCCATTAGGCTGGTTCTTTGCATGCTTAATTCTCACACAACGTTTCTCTGAACTTTAAAAACTATTGCTCAACATTTTTGCTTTAGTCTCTAAACAAATGACATTCTTTAGGTTTTGATACCGCAACCGCCTGCCTAAAAACAGAAAATAAAAAGGGACATAAAGTTAGCTCTGCCCTGGGCTGAGTCTTACATTTTAACATATTAGCAAGAAATCCCTCGACCTTAAATAAGGGGGACAGCTAGTTACAACAAAAAATCTTTATCCTCACCGGCTGTCGTCAAACCTACACTGATGGCGTTCTGTGTGTGCAGCAGGTTGTCTAATTAGAGCACAGAGACCAGTAAACAATATACAACTGGCACTAGAGCAGCCGCCGTGATGCCTTATTTATTAAAGACTTAGGTTTTGTGCAAATGTTTGTCTTTTGCTCTTAAACGGACATACAGATTATCTTTATGACAGAAAAATTAGTATTTATTATTTTATTATTATCTATTTATATGTTATTTATTATTATAAATTAGTATTATAAATTAATTATGTGTTAGTGTTTTATTATATATATATATATATATATATATATATATATATATATATATATATATATATATATGAAAATATTTATATATATGTATATAATATGAAAATATTTATATATATATATATATAATATGAAAAATATTTATGTAGCAGCAGAAGCTCCCATAAGTTTGTCTATATATATATAAATATTTTCATTTGGTAACATTTTTGCAAATATATTTTCTCTTTTTGTGTTTTTTCTTTTCAAGGGTCAAATTTGCAATTTTATTTTTCAATTTTTCATGTCTTTTAAATTTACAATGTGTTTATTGGAGTTTCATTGTATTTTTGTTTTCTTTTTTTTCACTTTTGCAATCTGGTTTTCTCTCACTTTGAACTCATCCTTACTATTTACATGTTACTAAAAAAAACAACAGAGAAATGTTTGTATTTTTTATTTTTTTGTTGGTCATCGTGGAGATTTTTAAGCCCATATAAACAGATTTGTTTAAATTAAGTGATGTATTTTTTTTAAGCTGCTTTTTCAGACCACACACCACCACACCACCAGCTTCTGCATCACTTTGTCTGGAGTTTGTCCATGTTTTTTTTTTTTTCAGTCCCAGTAATAGTCAACTTTTCTCTGCCTGCAGTCTGGCAGTCACATGTTGTCTTGGACCATTAATTTAATTTAGTTACAAAGGTTGAATTTAATCTTTTCCCCTCAAGTAGCCTAAATGTCTGAAAACGACTAAATTTACTCAACAATGTCGTAACAATGCAAGCACAGTCTTTACTCGACCGGATGATGCAATTAGAATAGATATTAGGACCTTGCGCGCAAAAACGCTGTGTGGGAAACCCTGTCATATCTGTTCCATTATTTCTGGTATAAAACCAACTCATTTCCAAAAATATCTTATCACAAGATTGGCTGCTAGAGCGGAGACTAAACGTGTTCATCTTCTTGCCGGCCACTTAACATGTACAAGTCATTGCCAGAAATTCTTCAATTGCTCCTTAATTATTTTCAAGCTCTTCTGGCGGAGCTGACAAACAGTCCAGGGGTCAAACTGTGAGGCCAGGTGAAACTAAACTCACCATATTGCGGTCTCCTCTGCCTCCTCCTTCCACTGCTTCTTCCCTCAGGCTGATAATAGAGATTTGGGGCTCCCCTGCTGCTTCAGCCACCTGTGATATTATCTCTGATCGCTATCTGGGAAGGTGGGACTCCGAGCTCTGCAAACGGGAAAGGAGAATTAGAATCAACCTCAGCGCAGAGTGGATTGGTTATGTACAAATAAAGGTAAATAGAGCATCAAATTAAGACTGTTGCATTAAGATTTTATACACTCTTTTTAACAATAACTTGCTTTAGTCAGTGGTTCCCAAACCTTTTCTGCAGGGCCCCCCTTTCTGAAAGATTAGAATATTTCCGAGCCCCCCCACACTGACACAAACAATACAAATCCTTTGTTTCCTAAACTCTGCCCGCCCCTGCAATACCCCGTGCCCCAGAGCAGCCCCCAGTTTGGGAACCACTGCTTTAGTCTATGGAGCATGTTTTCTCCGGACAAGTAAATAAAAAAATAGTTTTTAAGCACCCCCTTTATTTTTATTTTTATAAACACCAGAGCTGTCCTCTGCCGGTGACAACAAAATAACATGCGGCTCTTTAAACCACCTTAAGTCTTGGTCCATTTATGCAATTAGCGTAATTCCTGCTTTTTCAGTAGCAAGAATCGCAGCTTTGATGCAAGGCTTTACGATGTAAAGCTGCTTTTCTCTTTCTTCAGAATCAAATGCATAAACAGTCGAAGATAGAGCTGTGGATCCTTACTTAGGATGTGATCTCATACGATTCACCAGTTTATTTAAAAGAGGACGGTGCAATAAAACAACACATGATTAAAAATGGTTAAAGCAAAAAATAGCCAAAGGCTACTTTTCATCTGTATTCTCATTGCCATGAGAAAGCATAAATCTGTACAAAAGAAAATACAAAATAGATGCAAATAGACCAAATTTGGCATCACAACATACAATTATAAGAATTCATTTAATCAGGAAATGAGTTCTCACATTCATAAGTATGAACGTGAGGAACCTCCCCATCCAGGAAGAGTCTGCGCTGACTGCATAAGCTGAGCTAGCACACACCCCCCTTTCTCCCACAGACTGGCGGAGGTTGGCAAAAGCAGCTTTTGTACGGCTCCACAATCTGCACATCCATCTTTGTAAACGGTGGGTGGTTGTTCGTTTTTCGTGGGCCAATCTCAGGTCGACTTATGAGTTGCGTCATGAAATGGCGGCACCACAAAGAAGTGAACGGCGGTCTTCAGAGATTGAGTCCGGTAAGGAAAAAGAGCTCACAAAAAATAACTAAAAAAAAACAAATCATTCTTTAGTGTGCCAAAGGTAATATATTATCATATATATGGATATAGTTTTACTCTGAAAGGCTTAAGAATAGCATGATATAGGCCCTTTAAATGGTTGAGGTGTAATGTTCACCTTTTATTGAGGTGTTGTTTCACACAAACTTTTAGAAAATAAGATACAAGTTTACTTTGCACCCAACTGGTTTGGCGACTTTTAAAGACCAAAACATCACAGCTTTTTTTTTGTTTTTTTCGTGGTTCATTATCACAAAAGAGACCTTTCTCAGAGGGAGATCCTAAATTGCTGTCACAGGATCTTTGCTGTAGCGTGTTAGGCTTCTCAAACAAAATAACGGCCTTTTTTTCCTCCATCACAAAGTGAAATGCTCCAGTAAGCAGAGTCTTCTTTGTATGACACGGATACTCCGAAAACCACAAACTCTTTAAAGTCCCAGCTTGCTCCCTTTGTGATCCGAGTTCCACCTGTTTCTCGCCGCGGGGTTTTAGTCCCATGTCATGGATCACAGTGCTAATGAAGCATCAAATCTCCACGGCTCTTTTTTCACGTTATTGTTGATGTTTGAAACAGAACATGCATGTTCCGGGAGACTGCAAGACGACAGGGTCCAAGCACCGTAACCTAGAGTTGACCCCTCCACGTAATCTATTTAAAAATTGAAGTAAAGTGCCACATCTTCCACTTGAGGTCAATTGCCCGTAAATCTGTGGTCCCAAATTTCCGTTCAGTGCATCTGGGAGTATTTCAGATCTCAAAGTGCTTTCACAACAGTTTTTGTAGTCTGTTTGGGATTCCACAGTACAATTTAAGAATAAAATTTAAATAATAAATTATTCGTAATAGAGATGCATGAGCATTCAAGGGGAAGACATTAACATTTAAAGGATGTGACGGACGGGTAAAATGACGCTTTATGATAGGTAAACTTTTTAAAGACCCTCTCTGATGAAAATGGTGTTTTTAACATGTTCTTGTTGCATTTTTTCTGATGATGGAGGATATATATTAAGAAAATTAAGCATAAAACAGCATTTCTGAGTATTTCTTTTGTCAAATCATTGTGAATCGGGAGCAAATGAAAAAATGCTGTCAGTCACGCTGCCTCAGCAGTGTGACTAGCATCACCACTGACTCCACCCATCCTGCTTTCCCTCTGTTTGAACTGCTGCCCTCTGGAAGGAGGTACAGGTCCATCAGAACCAGGACAAACAGGCTAAGAAACAGCTTCTTTCCACAGGCAATTACCATACGGAATGCACATACGTCCACCAACCACACCTCACTCTGACTTTCTAACTACAATGCGTGCAATATCCTGACTGTGCAATAACCGGGTCACTGTGCAATAACTCGATATTTATTATGCTGTGCTCACAGCAACTCATGTCATTCCTTTCTATTTTATCCACAAATATTTAATATTTAACAGTTTCTGTACATATTGTTCATTTTTTTCGTCAAGAGTTGTAAATACAGTATTTCTATTTCTATTCTATTTTATTTTTATTTTATCTAACTTCTTCACTGCAAGGCTGCTGCAATTTCATTGTATCCCCATGTACAATGACAATAAACAATTCTGATTCTGATTCTGATTCAGAAAAAGGTCTTTTTTGTGGCGTAGAAATTACTTTCCACTCCAAGTGGGATTGCTCCACACCAGCACCCCTGCCCACAACTTATAGTTGAGTTTCTAACAAACTACTGCCGCACTGCAGAAACTATGTCCCAGAAACAACAGTTTTTTTTTTTTTTTTGGCTAAAAACATCATAATTATAATTAGAAAAAAAACTGGCAACACTTCAAAAGTAGATCAAAAGATGATCTGATCAAGGCTTTGATTTCCCTGACAATCAGAGATCTCAGTAAGAAGAGAATGTCACTAATTATTCATTTGCAATACAGAAAGATGTGGGGAAACAAATATGTCCGTATTCTCTGCTCTGGGTCAGACCTCAGAGTGATGATGGTTCAGGGCCAGACCTTGACAAAGCATCTATTCTGGTGGAGAACTGGGTGGACGAGGACCAGCAAGACTTTCTGGAATGTGCCAAGATAAAAATCCAGAAATTTAAAGGCCAAAACCTGACTGTTATTGGCTGAGAAGAAAGGCAGACAAGTTAGCTATTGGTTCAGAGTGAGGTCGTGGATCCTCTTTTTAGATTTTGTGCAACAGCTTTTTTGGTCATACTCCCATTTTCAAACTTTTGAATAATCTTTGTAATTACCTACCGTCTTTCTCGGCTTGTTAAACTTGTGTACAAAAACAAAACCCCTTCAGTCCTTTTCAGTCTCATGTCGGAGAAACAGAAGTTTAAATTTCATAAGCTGAATTTGACTTTTAAAATAGTGAATAAGTTCCCTGCACTCAACTTTACTGTTGAATTTCAAATGAAAGTTTCTTTTAGGATCATCTGTTGCTGAAAAAGGTGACTGTTCAGCACAGTCACCAGGAGATTTTGATATCCAAATGCCTTTTTTTTTTTCATCCGTGTTTCTGGTTTAGGAACTACACGGATCTTAATGGATTTTAAAACAGCAAAAGCTTTTATTTGCTGCTGAGTTAAAAATTAAAAATAAAACAGGAATGTTCTTTTATCATTCCACAGCACGTATCTCTAGCAGGATATGAAATACAGGCTAATCAAACAAGCATTATGCAGAGTTTTATGGAAACCTCCTTGAGTGCACCTGTTAAATGGTCCTTATCGTTAAGTATGTAATTTAAATCTAAGAAGGAAGGTTAGCTCTGTGCTGTTTTTGGTCCTATATGTCTAATTATCTATTTCATATCAATCAGAAATGGTTTTTAGTCGGACGGAAAAAAAAAACGTTGTGAGGAATCTTTTGATTAAAAGCACAAAACAAAAAATTCTAATGATCTCTGTCATGCTGTAGTGAGTGTGCAGCCCTCAGCGTTAACATCCGCCCAACTTACATTAGTGTCAAATATTGCTTTAGAGTAGTGTGACTTGTTAACTAATGAGGATTCACAGTTGCATCATCAATCACTTCATATTCAGTGACAGAGTCTGAAGGCGCTGACGTGCTAACGTCCCGCTCTTCCTGTATGTGCCAATGTTTGTCGCACTTTCAGCGCGACATCCGCTGTGAAGAGACTCTGCTGTATCTACTGCAGGATTCAAACCTTTCTGGGTGTTGCAACATGATCTGCTGCTTGAATTCTCTAGAGATCCAGGCGTCATATGAGAGCAAATAGCTCAGGCGTCAGTGAGACTTCTGCTAGTCGAGTTGACTCACACACACTAATTGATTGTGTTGCCACATGGTATTGTGTTCCTATGAATCTTAAGTGTATTTCTTTTTGTTTTTTGTTTTTATTTGGACATGCTTGCTATCATCATTGATCAGCCCTCAAGTTGGTATCTGTGAATGAGCAAAAACGCATAACCATTTTGTTACAGAGCATAAATACTGACCGTTCTGGGTTACAAGGTCAAATGTCAACGAACGGAGATGGAACGGTTAATTTTCACACATTAGGTGCCCCTTATGGCCTAAAAAAAACTCTTCATGAGAGACGTGAACAAGCCAAAGTTTTGGTCAAAAAGAGGAAGTGGAATCCCAGTGAGGAGCAATAAAATGGAAACAGGTGTGTAAAACTGTGCATAACTGCTGCAAAAACCACTTAGTTCATGAGCTATTGGACTGTACAACCAGCCGCTGTCGTTTGTTTTAATTAAACCATGTCTGATTCTGTGATTTTATGTGTTTGTTTTTTTTCCCAATGTATTTAAAGAAAATATCCCATAAAGTTAAGAAAATACATTTTGTTCATTAAGGCTGCTTTGCAAATGATTCTTTCAACGCAATGCAGGCACCATCGGTTATTAATATTTTATCATACAGATTCACAGGTTCCCTAAATGCCTAAAATCAAGAGCAAAAGGAAAATTACACACTTTAACCTAAATATGTTCAGTATCTGAAATATATTCAGATTTGCATATCATTCTTGGGAAAGGTAGAAATGAGTAGTTTAAAACATCTGAACATTGGGGTTTATCAGAGATAGCCCCACCCCCTTTTACAGGCCTGAGAGATAAATATTTTTGGGCTCTGTGTACAAACCCGGAAATAGTACCTTGTAGTTTTGCTTTTATTTTTGGATAAAGATGTCACTGGTCCTAAAACATGGTTTTCAGTTGAAACAAGTGGGGCTCAGTTGATTGATTGGGGTATATAAATGCCCTTCACTGACTGAGTTAAGAAATGAAAGAGCTCAGTCTTCTAAAGGCAACGTGTCCACATATCAAATGACCTTCTTGATACTTACCTGAGCCTTTCGTTGTGACTTCAATGTAAAATCTGTGCTGCAATCTTTTCTTAGCAGTAAGTTTCTGCCCTTAAGAATTTTATAATGGATTACTTTTTTTTATTCTTTCATGTTCTTTTATTTATTTTTTTAATCTTTTAAGAAACTCCTTGTGTGGCCCAAAACAAACAGAATAAAAAGACACAGGAGGCAGCCATGAAAAGAAACAAGATAAAGTGAAGACTAGGCCAAATCCACAGTGGGAGTAGAGAAGTTCACCTTTACTTCTACACTAACACAAAACAACCCAAGAAAGCTCAATTACACGGAGAATAAAGTGATTATAATTAATATTTATGTATAGATTGTGTCAAAACCACACATGGCTGGCAGAACTTTTAAGCTTTTACTTTGCATTTAGCATGGGAACAAAGGCTTTTATGTTTGTTTGGAAAGAAGACGTATCGTCATATTCAACTTTTTGACGAACAACATCTTCCTAGGTTTGTGCAAAGTGATAAAATGCAGAGATGTAGGTCACAGTCCAGTTTAAAAAAAAAGTTTAAAAGTCTTAGTTAACCCTTTCCAGGTGGTTGGTGTTTTACTGTCCACCCAAGGCCAGATGTAGGAATGATAGTTGTCATGAATGTTGCTTTCTTATCATCATCTGACTCCTTTCAGTTTGTACGTAGGACTTCTCCAGATGGTGGTGTCTAACAAACCATCTGCTGCTCTGGGTTAGCACTATGAAGCCATACCCCAACGTCCATCAGTTTGGAGGGGGGGTGTGGGCCGCCACTAAAGTCTTAATTCCTAAACTGCTGCTCGTGCTTGTTTACACAGATTAGAACCAACACACCGACCAACCTCCATCTGTGAGCCCACACTGCAGCGATGCTCTAACCCCTTGACTATACATTTCCAAGCATGTGTATTCAGTGGTAAACATCCCAAAAGCAGCAGTTCTTATTCTGTTGTTCAGATCCACTGCTCTTTTTCTCCAATCACAGCTGCTGTCAGTAATTTAGAAAGTCTGCCATGTGGACGACTCGTCTTTTTTAATGAAACAACTGAAATGTGCAGCTTCCATGGCCACGGTGGCACTCCCATCACTTACATAACATTCAGAAACCTCCGTTTGGTGGATTCTCTGTGGAGCTGAATGCACAAAAGTGTCTGTACCTTATTGGCTTACAATGAGCATTGCACCCCTGCTGAGCCAAAATCTGCTTAGATTCTCGCTTTCTTGGTGCGATTAAGACATTTAGTATAGGATAAGGATTTCTGAAATCAGCATAGATGCCCATTAAAAAGTACCTTTCACATCTATTCAATTAACTTCCGAGTTTCAGCTGTAGTTTGTCTAAATTGCATTTTCAGTTGTTTTATTGTGATCGTTGTTTTTGCTCTACCTTCCACATGACATGTTTGATAAGTTAGAATTGGGAGACCTCTAATTCTTTAGTCACATGAATCCATACGATCCAAATGGGTGCTGCTGGTTTTTGGATTGTCCCTACCTGTTGAGGGTGTGCACGTGATATGAT
The DNA here is from genome assembly GCA_037389245.1 of Oryzias sinensis. Lineage (NCBI taxonomy): Eukaryota > Metazoa > Chordata > Actinopteri > Beloniformes > Adrianichthyidae > Oryzias > Oryzias sinensis. The sequence goes on from CM074497.1 coordinate 5,257,541, forward strand.
GTCTACAGAAACTATATTCTGATTGTCTGATTTCCTATATTCTAACAGTCAAGCTGTCTGCAAGGGGTGACCATTTATGGCTTGAATAGTTTAAGGGGTCTCACGTGTTGTATATCTTTTTGCTACGACCCGTCACTAAAAGCATGCCCATTGAGAAAAATGTGCATGAACATCTACTGGCTCATTGAGTGGTCTAATGGAGTTGTGACTAAGGCGTAATGCTACATCTATGTTAAAGAACCCCCTAAATGTGTGTTCCTAAAATGTGCTTTTAGTATAAGATGTTCACACTGGACTGTCGAGACCTGATATCAGCACATGTACCGACAGCTGGAAGAGGGTTGCTGCGAAATGTTGAAGCGGCGCAAATCTTGCCCCAGGCTTTTTCTTCTACAGCTCTGTTCTGACATGTGACAGACTTGGGGTCATATAATTCCAGCCGGGCACAAACAGAAATGATTAATTTCTCGTCCATGATCAAATTCAAAAATTGATCAAATCAAACAGTTGACACATCCGAGAATTAAAAAGGACGCCATTCATACGTCACTAGGGTTGTGATGAGTGACTGACGTCCCGATGGAGAGACCACCATCGTGATGCCACGCCCCCGCCACGTTGCGAGTCGACACCATAAGCCGCTGTTACATGTACAAAATATCCTGATGGGATCAATGGTCGGATTAGAATCCAACCGTGTAGATGGGCCCAGAAAAATGTTTTCAGAATATAAAAACGTTCACTAAGGTCACAATTTCGGTCGGACTAAATCATTCGCACATGCGCAGTTGGATTTGAAAACCGGAAAGGGATACAACTTCCGCCGAGCGGCTTTTTTTTCAAACTTTATTGATTGTAACAATTCAATACAAAACAATGAAACATCACAGAGCGGCTATATACATTGACATGTCAGCTCGGTAATATACGAGACTATCTTCTAAACGTGCTTTTAATAATGTTATGGTTGTTATGAAACTGTTCGCTTATCATTTGAATTTTAATCCGTGTGGTCAGTGCTTTTTCTGAACGAAGCCAGGATTAGCAGTATGCTAACACGGGCTAACAGCATTAGCTTTGGGTGGCGCTGCATCCTGTGAATAACATCAGCCTTTATTTAGTCGGGACACGACTGGAAACACAAATCCGCGTGATTGTTTGAATGTTTTCTAAGGACTGAGCGACATTTCTGTTTTGAAGCTCAAACCGCTGTGTGTGTGCTGACGATCCGAGCTGTGCTCAGACACACACGTTTAGACCCGGTTCTGAGTTCGGTTGCTTGTACCTCTAGAGCTGCGGGACGGATCGCAGTCTTAAATCTCCCACACATACCGCTCATGTAACAAAGCACCCCCCCCCCCTTCCCATCAAACACAAAGCTGGAAGTCCGCGCTCCGCCGGTCCACTTCACTAGTCAAGTGCGGGAGCGGACTACTTTTCTATTTTGTTTGTTACTTTTTTTGTTAAAGTCACTTCCCTCAGTTTATAGTGGATCATCGCTGATTAACCATTAGTTGGGAAATAAAGTAAAACGTAAAGTAAAATATCGAATAGCAGTCATATAAGAACGAAAAATGTAAAAATAGCCCCCCCCGACGATGTCATCGTCCATCCCGATGGTTGACTGCATACATCGTCAACGGCCAATTTAGGGGACATGGCCCAACCCTATACGTCACTACCAAATCCAAGTTCCTTATTGGTCAAAGTTCAACTGGTTTAACCTTCAACATGTGTTTAATGGCTGTACATAGAGCACAAAATCGGACAAAAAATTTGCGTAGAAACACACAAACGCAAGATTTTTGAACACGGAAACCCTAAAAGTGCATATACATGGGTCTACATTGATATTTAACTGGAATTGTTTGCTGGAATGTGTGTTGAATGTAGCAACGACAAAATGCATCACACATTTCTGAGTTTGCTGTGATGTTCTCATGGATAGTTTATGGACATATGAGGAAAGCAAGATTTTCCTGACCATCTTCTAAGTTTTTGTTCAAGTCTATCCTTCCTAACAAACTTTGTGTGCTTCCAAGTGAACCAAGTTCTTATGAAGAATTGATCCAGGTTTCTAGTGAAGATCCTGTATCGCATTTTGTTGTTCCCCGCTTTTAATCTTTATGCTTAGCCTGTAGATTAAACACTTTGCAGTGTGTATTGACACAAGGGGCCATTGAGGTAGCAGAGATACCTGGGGAGGCTAGCAGTCGATCCTTATTAAATATCATTTCAGCTTTGCCTGCTGGTTGTTTATCTTTCATTATCATGGATTTTTATTAAAAATGCTTATGGAAATCTCAGTGAGCTCTGGCCTCTCTCTGGCCTCTCCTGTGGGACCTTAGATGACGAGGAGCATTTCATTTGCTCTGCTCTCATAGCGCTGGCCAGTGCTTGTTATTAGCAATCCTAATGACTACTAAATTTGATATGAGACCTCTTGCCAAAGCTGCCTGCTCGGTGGCTCTACACCTCTCTCCTGAGAGACTTACGCCTGCCTCCTGCTCCTTTGATTAAACTTTCATGTGGCTGTGGACTGCAACATCCACTGGGGAGTGAGTCACCATCTTCATCTCCCTGCCATTGTTTACCCAAGTGAAAGAGGAGGGGATATCTGATGTGGACCAAATGAAACTGCTGAAGGCAAAAGTGGATTTCCTGGCTGGGCAACAAATACAAGTACATGGTTTGGCCTGGATAAGCAGCGCAGTGTTTGCTCCATCTTTATAAAGTGGGCTTTTGGTAAAGCTCTAAATGCTATATTGTGTCAGGCTCTATATCCTCTGCCCAATTATTTTCGTGTGCTGTCGTGTTTGACTCTAAATGGAAGTCTTTTGCTTTAACAGATGTATTATTCTGGCTTGTTAAAGAATCGACAATTTACGACATTTGGTCTCATTCACACCTAAAGCCACTTTTCTTGTTAGAGTTTTAGGGTCCCCAATAGGAAATGGGTAATAATGTTTACCTATTTAGTGCATTACCACCTTCCTTGAAGGCCCAAAGTCCTTTAAAGTCTCAGTCCCATTCATCCATCCACACACAAACACCGATGCCTAATGCTGCGTTCACACTGATACCGCTGCCTCTCTTTTGACACGCATCAAATTGCTTTTTCTACATTAGAGCATTGACTGTTTTTCAGTATATTTCATATACACTCTTTGCACGGAAGACATGGATGATGTTGAGAGATCAGGTTCATATATTTTGAAGAGCTTTACAAAAGCATTGGTAACCACATCTCCATGTCTGGGTTAATCTCTGAAGGATTCCAAAAGAAGGGGTTCAATCTCTGAGATCATTCAGAGATTCTCCCGGCACGGTGAGCCTCACCATCAGAATGACTGCTGCTTTCAGCGGTACTTCCGTCTCTCTATGACCCAGCTTGACAACTTGGTGTCTCACATTAGTCCGAGTAGGGAAAAAATAAAAATAAGGTATAGATTTAGAGGAGATTTCAAAATGTTCTTGATGCAAATGTGAAAAATATCTTAAAGTTCAGGCGGGGAATGATCAGATTGTCCTCCATGTTGCTTTTGGACTCCACTGGCTAATTGCATCATCAACACATCATAGGCCAAAGCTGAGTCCATGACTGATTGACGCAATGTGTCTTTTTGCCAAAGTTCAAATATCTGAACTCTCAAAACGCATTGATGCCAGACTGATGTACCACGCCCGCCCCTCAAAACGCACCGCTGAACACCTGATTCTGTCTGTACTTGAATTAACATTGAAACTGGACGCCCCTGCGAATTGTGTTTGGTGTGAACTCAGCTTAACACTGATGCCAACCTTTAACCTCCAAGAGCAATATGGGCTTAAGTGTCTTGCCCAAGGACACCTTGACACATGCGCGAGAAGGGCGGGAACTAAACCAAGGATCGCTCTCCGCCTGCACCACGGTCGCCCCCCCCAATTGATTTGACAAAAACAGGAGAAAAAGAAAACATGCAGCGGCACCTTTCAGCTCTGAACCCCAGTTTGTTTTGTGTTTCTTTTGCTATTAACACCTGTCTGCTACTATTGATGCTCTGCCAGGCCATTAGCAATATAGGGAGCATGCTTGGTGCTAAATAGCTGTGGTGAAATCAGTCAGTGACGGTGACTAAGTTTCCACTTAAGGCCTTTTTCCAACCAGCAAAGTTGAAGAACGCCGCACACCGTCGATCCCTCAGAGGAGGGGGATGGTGTGACGGTGTGGCACCGTCAGATGCCGAGGGGGGGCCACACCGTATTTTATTGTTTGTGTATTGATGTATTTTGTATTTTCTGATTGCTACCTGTTGTGCCACCTGGACGGGAATTGAGAGCAACGCCCCGTGGGCGTGGCGTCCCATTCAAGAGGGAGCACTGCAGGTGGTGACAGGAGAGGAGTGAGACTGAGATGCGCTGTTGTGACTCAGCGTGGAGCAATTGTGGTGCTCAACTATTTGTGATTAAACACCAATCCTCCTCACCTTGGCTCCTCTGCATCCTTTCTCGGCGGGACCCCGCCACAGGTGTTATAATGGGAGCTCATTTATCTGAACCCAAGGCTTTCTAACAGCCTGCAAGCCCACTGAGTGAAACTGATTAGCAGAAGCTCTGTTTTAGTCTCCAGAAGTGCTTCGACCATAAAGTGACTTTCAGCAGAAATTAGGTTTATTAGGTAACAATCATTCTGAATATTAAAGTTTTTAAACATAATAATTAGTCAGAATACATTAGAGATCTACTTAATTGGTCAGTCTTTGCTGATTTGTTAGAGAAATTCGTAAAAATGTTCCGCTGAATGATGCATGCAAAAACTTTATAAAGTAGAGGATATAACTTAATAGTTTTCCCATAAAAGTAAAGATGAGAAAGCAGCAAAGCAAAAAGTTAGACTTGGTCCAATGAAAATTGTGTTTGTGGTATTTTTAACATGTTCTTTTCTCATGATGAAGGATCTTTATAAACAAAATTAAGACTAAAATTACATTTCTGAGAATGTCTTTTTTCAAACTATTGTAAATCAGGAGCAGATGAGAAAAGCCACAAGCTTCCTGGTCTACTTCATTCCGATGCATCCACTTGCAGAACACTAGATCCACGTATTTCTTGATTTTCCTCGTTCAGGCTGGCATCTGGCTCCAGACCGTACGGCTGGATAGCTCCAAAATCGCTCGTCATTTTTGTTTTACCGTTCATGTTAGGTTGGGGTTGTGAGGGGCTTTAAGCTAGCAGGAAAGCATGTAAACAAAGAACTGATGGGAAGTGGGAGCAGGCTTACTTAGGGCCAACAGTCCTGCCCGCAACTCAGTGGTGAATTTCTAATACTACTGCCACTCTGCAGCAACTATGTCCTGGAAAACAACCCACCTTATTATTTTTTCATTCAGGGTAAAAACAGCATTATTATATGTTAAAAATCACTTTGGAAATAGATCCAAAGATGGTCATAGTGGGACATAATGAAATATCTGATTGTTTGTCATTTAATTTAGTATAAGTTATATAAATATAATTGTTCACTAACCTTATGTTAGAATTTTTTCTGAGGATAATCAATAAGCACTCTTTTTTTTTTCTTGATAATCTGCACTCAATCTGAAAAGGAACAGATTATGGCAACTGTGTAAAACTCTAAATAACATACAAAAAACACAATAGGGCTGGGATTTCAAGCGACAAATCAAACTGTATTTAACTGTATTTGATAATCATTATATTTAATGAGTGTGAGCGTTCTGTATGCATAACTGCAAAAACATCTATGATGATGAGTAATTACACCGTCAAGAAGTTGGCATCATCATTGTTCATTTTTCTTTATTTTCTGTATTGCTTAATATCTGAAATGGGTTTGATGCATCTGTTTCTTGTATTTTTGGGATCTTTTTGTTATTACTCCTTCAGTTTTAATGCTTGAAATAAATCAATAAATCAAATTAATTAATCTTTTAAAAAAGCTGCTCTCTTTAACTGTTAGTCACCACACTGAATAATAGCCATTATAATTTTTCCCTCTGACTGGGATTTTTGTGATGACGGCCAGAAACGGCTTGATTGATAGTATGTGCGCGCGAGGCTGCAGTTCTGCTGATGCTAATGTGCAAACTACTGGGCATCCAGCAGCACCATCTCACATTCCCACACTTTGATAAAATTCCGTCCTGCATAGTTTTCTTCACTGTTTTGGTCTCCAACAAAGTTTCCCCTTGGGTTCATTAGGCTGTCCTGCATCCTTACAGAAAACTTTCCCTTTTGTCCTTTGAGCAGCCGTTTACCTTTTGTGTGTGTGTGTGTGTGTGTGAGGGGTACTTTTGAAATGCTAAATCCTGCTTCAACCCCTCTCCTGTGGCTCTTTGCAGCTTTTAGTTGGCCACAGATCGCCCAATAAGGTGCCCCAGGCCATCTGGACAGGCGTCACAGTGACCCAAACCTTAGAGGAGGTTTTTATAACCTTACCATGACTTCTGGTAACTTATAAAAAAAAAAAACTCCCAAAATGAAGAAAAAAAAAATTCTTCACTTGCAGTCAGTTTTTGTTCAAACGTGGGTTATTTGGGAGAAATGTCTAAGGTTGAACACATCTCTCATCCTCAAAAAAGTACATCTTTTTCAGAAGGAGTTCTGCTCCTAGTCTGGTTGAAGCAGCAAGTCTTCTGCCTCACTTCTAAATGTTCACAGTTTTATGCTGCAGCAGTAGTTTAGTAGTGGGAGGTTAAGTTAAATGTCGACATTTGCTGTAAGGACGATTTGGATTTGGAGGTCTTTATCTGCATTCACATATACACACCTGGCACCTCCCTGTGATCTTCAACGTCACATGATTCATCAGACTTTGCTCCTTTTTCACATTTTTTCATTGAGGGTATAATAAAAGTCCTGTGCAGCAGTTACTGACCTTTTCTGTCATGGTTGTCATTCAGGACGGTTTTATTTTCAGCCTGGCCTCGCTGAGAAACATTATGTTACCAAAGCCCTTTTATCATCAATGCAACTGAACTCTTTCATGTTGCAGTTTAATCAGGCTAAATAGATTGATCCGTCCTTTGAGTAAAAGTTATTTCTATTATGTTCAAATTCAGTTTGAAGATTTGCATATAAGCAAAGATGAGACTGAAGTGAGATAAATCAGTTGTATTTTGAAATTTTTATCAAACCTCTGATACACTGGTTCTTGTTTTATTGAATGTACACTTTATTAAACAAATATTGATGGAATAAATCACTTTTTGAAAGAGTTTAATTGGAAAATTTTATATTTTATAAAACTTTGTTACAAATCCACACTTGATGAAGATGTCGTAAAGAAACTACATGAAACGTTTGCAAAAACGTTTTCTATGTACAATTTTAACTTTAAAGAAAACTGAGATCAAGTCATTGACTGTACCTGAGTCGTCCATAGGAAATTGTGTTGTTTTGGATGCAACAAAATGAAGTTTATTTAGTCGCCACGTGTTTGCGATATGGGATGTCGCCATGTTTGGAGCCAGACGTTGCTGGTAAGTGGTGATTGGTCCGAGTCGGTTTTAGTTTCTATGGCAACCGCTCTTGCTAACCAGGAGTGAGCTTGTTGGAAGTGCACACCCTTAACAAACGAAATCTGTCAATCAAATGTTTTGATTGGTGGATGTGGGGGCCTTTCATTGAGGCGTCTGATTGGTCGGTTTCTAACAACAGAACAGATATTCTGAAATAATAAAAAATCAGAGTTATAAAGTAGATAAAAATAAAGGCAGCAAAGCTAGAAAAGTTATTCTGACAGCTCAGTATCCTTGTGTTTATGCGTACGGCCTGAGACTGGAAGGTCATGAGTTCAAATATATGGCAGAGTCACACCAAAGACTCTAAATTGAGACTCAGTTTCTTCTGTGCTTGGCCCCTCGGCATAAAGGGGTTGAATTTTGGGGGGTGGGGGGTTAAACAACCAAATGGTTCCTGAGTACGGCTTTGTCTGCTGCTCACCACTCCCCCAGGGGGTGGGTCAATGCGGAGAACAAATTTCACACGCCTTGGTGCATGAAAGCTAATTGGATTTTACTTTTTGACTTTAAATAGAATGGCGGAGCAGTAGCTGTTTATTTCTCAATAGAAGTCTATGGGAGTTTGTCTTCTTTGAGCTTTTGGGTTCCACCTGATTGGAATGCCAGGGGAGAGGGGTCCCTCAAATAAAGTCATTAGTTGAAGTCAATAAGTTCAAGTCTAACTATTTCCAACTGTCATTCCAATAGCAAGTGCACCATTCATTTAAATAATTAAAAATGCATATGACTATTTGTGAGGAATTATATACTACAAACTGTACACTTTCACCTGGAAATGTGAATCGTCACGTCTATTGCTTTGCCTTTTAAAGCAGCAGTTTTCCGTCGGGCCTTCACCAACATTAAAGGATGGCGTGCCGCTGAATCCTGCGGGGCCTGATGACCTCGCTCTCTGATAAGCACGACTTGTTCAGATAATTAGGCCAGTTTATCATTTTTGTCGGGACCGCAGATGCCGTTCTTATGCAGCAGGACAGTGAGCTGCCAGCAGAACGGTAAAATCGATTACTTTCTTGATTTTCTCGCGTGTCAGAAGTGTGTTTTTTTTACTTTTAGGTGAGGTTTCCTGTCTTTTGTAAGTTCTGTGTTCGTTTAAGGCTGCATTATTACAATGAACAGTGAAATGATGGTTTAAAGGGATTTCTTTGTGGCCGATGAGCTGATGGTCAGTGGAGCCTGAAGTCATCTGTCTCCGGTCAGAAGCTGGGCAAGCGGTGCCTGACTAATTATTATTAATTCAAGTTGAACATAAATCCAGATGAATTTTAACTCTCAGGTCGTGGAATTGTGAATGTACCCGTTCAGGAAACATGATGCAAAAGGACACGCTGTAGGAGACAGAGTTCCGCTTTAGCCTGCAGAAGTTATTTTAAGCTTCTTGTGTTGCGCTGATATTGATTCCAGAGATTCAGAAAAGTGGCACCTTCTAAATTAACATTGGAACAGTGAAATATCAATTTATAAATCTCCTTTCTTTGTAATGAGAGAAACCAAACTTTTTCTCCACTCCACCAGGACGGAACATGAATCCCAAGGATAAATATCTGAATCCTGGCAAATTAGCTGGAGATTATTTGCATGGAGAGATACCAGTAAACTAATTATGTTTGTTTGGATGAACCAACGTGACAGATTGACTTCGGGGGAGAGGAACGAGTTTATACTGGAGTGGAAAAAAAAAACTCCCACTGCTGCTACAACACGCTATAACACATTCTTCTAATGTAAAAAATGTTACATTTTCATCGACTGTCAGGGGTCGAGGACATTTCAATGTTTATGCTTAAGACTTATTAAAATAGTCAAAATACATATTTATATGGGAACATTTTGCTACAGACATTTTCAAACTTTGGAATGAAAACTATTATTAACAATTAATTAACTATTCAAATATTGGCATATTTCTTGTAATGCTGCTTTGTTTTGTGTTTTTTTTTTATTGTGAGGCATTATTTATGCTCAAAGATATTGTGACTCAAACAATGGCATGATCCCAACAGTTACGAAAAGAATGAGAAATTATGTCACCTTTTGTGACAAATATTTAAAAGAATCAGTGCAGACATTTAGGTGGCCTAATAAAATCGCATAAAGTAATTTCTATTTATGAGAATTGCAAGTTATAGTTTGGCTTTTGATTGACTTTTTCAACAAGGACAATCAAACGTTTCCTGTTTAATTTATATGGCAGGTAATATTGCAGACACTCTGCTTTTTCTTTTTTGCTTTTATTAATCTCAAACTTTATTTTTAATGAAATCACAACCTTTAAAAAAAATGAAAATAAAGCCCTTTTTCCTTATAATGATTCTCTAGATAAAAAATTTAGATTTCCAACCTAATTTTTTTCCCCCACTATTGTATGACTCTTATTCTCGTAAAAAATGTATTTTTCTCACATTTGTAATGAGACTTTTATTCCCTTTTATATATGTATATATATATATGTGAGTATATATATATATATAATATATATATATATATATGGTAGCCCTAAAAACTATATACCCTTATATAATTTTTTTAACCAACTTTTGGTCTATGTGAGATTTTTTCCATAAATCAACCAAAGAGATCTATAAAACGACTTGCTGGGTGTGAGGTCGCTTGGGACACAGTCAAGAAGAGGATACACATACAAGGCTGATGAAGAGATGCTGATGCAGAGGGGTGTTGATCCAAAAAAGGCGATCTCAGTCACTACAGATTGTGCTCCAGCAGTGCTGGTTTTACACTGAATTACTCCCCGGCAGGACCCTCCCCACTAGGAACACAAAAATAAATATTAATAAAACAACCCCAAAATATTCTGCGTGGACCTTAACACGGAGGACATTTTCTTAACTGGACCCATTTAAATGTTTAATTGGTTACCCCTGGTGCCTCTGTCAGTTTGCCCCACAGCTGCTGTGGCTACATCAGTAGCTTACCATCACCAAGTATGAATGAGGAGTGAAGGAATAATGGACACACTGTAAGTGCAAACGCGCAGATAAAACCATTATTATTATTATTTATAGTAAATGACTGGTATACCTAAAGATCGACCATGATAACAACAGTATAAACAAAAGTTTATTTGGACAAAGTCAAATCCAAACCCAAAGGTGTTTGCATTATTCTAACCAATCCTAACTGGATATTTCATTTGCTTCATGTTCCAGAGTTTAGTGAGTGAGTAAGCCACTTTAAACTCTGCAGGTAAATATGTTTTATTTTGCTGTGAGTCAAGGTCGAGCCCCTGACCCTCCGCCTGGCATTTGTCTGAATAATGCTTTGCTTTGTTCCAGTTCTGCACATCCAAAACCACGCTCATCTCTGTGGGTTCGTCCATCAGTCAGTCTATTAAAGCCTCTCAAAGCTCCATAATGACTCATTGTTCAGGGATCGGGGGTCACTGATGGCCATTGCTGATAGCGTGTGAACCTTGTCTCCTCGGGTGAACTGAAAATCTTTTACATCAGGCTCATCCTCGCCACCACCTACGCCCCTACAGTGGCAACAAAAGAGCGACGAATGTGCTGATTTTACGCCGCGCGGACCATTGATCTCATTCGACCCAGATACCCGCTGAAGAGACATTATTACCTTTGTTCTTGTACACTGTGGCACATTTCAAAGAGTTGCTATAAAAAGGGAACTAAGTCCTGGGGAGTATGTGCATGTGTGAACGAGCCTTTGACTCTTAGCTTTCTGATGACTTCACAGGGGTAGAATTTTGAAAGAAAAGGTGAACCGTGTACACATTGAGCCCAAGCAAATCCGTTTTTTTGGAAGTCTGATAAATGACATCAACATTTGAAACACTTACTCAAATATTTCCAACAGTTTCCTGCCTCCTTCCCGGCTGTTAAAAATGCTATTAAAGAAGACGGCTCCAATTCATTTGGGCTCCGGTTCACGTTGGCAGAATGTCATTTCTATGCTAACCAAACACCGCAACAGCTGATTTCACTAATTAGAGCCGTCTCTGTGAGTGAAAGGATCTTAATCAATAAAGTCAGGTGCTGTAATATTTCCACTGTAGTAAAAGTGACGGCGTTGCAGCCCTGGTTATGCACAGAGATGGAGTGTCGCAGCATAAAGCTGAAGAAAACTCTTTAAGGGGAACATTAAAAAAAAATAGGAGGGGTCAGAGGTGAGCGTGAACATCGAAAAGCTCTCATCCAAAAGCAGAGTAAGGGGAATTCTTTTTTTCCAAGAAGTGGAGTCTACTTCATTATTGATAGGATTATAGCCCAGTAAACAGTTCCTGGGCCGATTTCTCCATGACTTTTTTCCCCAAAGATGCTTAAGATTACTGGAAAATGTGAGATAAGAAATCTCCAAAGGAAACATTCACAAACTATTTCTTTTAGCTCTTCGTGTGGCTTTCCCAACACTGACTGGAGTCAGTTTAACACAAAACTGACCCGCTTTTTACCCTCACTTGATTAGATCTTTTTAAAAAACAAAAAACAAAAAACAAAACAGTTTTGGAACAATCCTGCATAAGTACTTTTTTGCACATTTGTTAGTTATAACCGATTATTTTGGAGGATGTTGTCAGCGATACATGTATAACATATGCCCTTTGACCCTCTGTAACTCTTATGCTGTCCTCACACCGGGCTTGAACTTAAAAAAACGCACGTTCAGTGAAAAGTCAATGCAAATGTACGTTTCGAGCTTCTCTGTTCTAATCTAATGCATTCACGATTGCTATGTATATTTTAAACCCATAGACAGACTCTAGGTACAAAATTGCAGCCATTGAACGAACGTCAAAAGTTGAACTCGTTCAACTTTGACCAATCAGGAGCTCGGTGATGAATGGATGGCGTCCATTTAAAAAAACTCAATCATGGAGGAGACATTAATAATTGCGTTTTTTTTTACCGGCCAGAATTATACACCACCAAGTTTCTTATATCAGAGTTGAGCTTTGACAGAAAAAAGCCTGAAACAAGATTTGCACCACTGTGACATTTTGCACCAAGCCTCTTCCAACTATAAATACATGCGCTGGTATTGCGTAGCCACAGTCCAGTGTGAACATCGTATATTTAAAGCGTATTCAACAATGCATGTTTAGCCCATTTTGAGAGCGCATCACATGGCCGGTGTGTCTGTTGCTTGAGACTGTTCACACGATTAATGTGAATCAACAGATTCTGACACGGAGAAAAGCAGCTTTACACCGTTATGCAACACTTTGCCAATGGAAAGTGTTGCACATCAGCGCAAGGCTACTTTTCTCTGTTTCAGAATCAGCTGGAATTACATTCATTGTGTCAACGGTAGAAGAGTTATGGAAGTTGAAAGGATGTTGAAGGGTTAAATGTAATATATACAAACACTTGTTCGCTGCAGGAAGAGTGAAAAGCTCTAACAATTCCCAGCAGGAATCCTTAAAAATCAAAGATGGTGCATATCTTTATAATGTCCATTCTGTCTAAATGTTGGAGAAATGTTGAATGTGAGCTCTTTATTTAGTCCCATTATTAAAACAAATAGTTCAGGCATTTTGATAGATAAGAAAATGCTTTAAAGTCCCACTCCAGTCATCTTTGGATCTATTTTCAAAGCATTCCCAGTTGTTTTTTAATTAAGAACAATATGCTACAGCAAAAAGAAAAGAAAAGCAGGAGTTTCTGGAGAGCTGCAGGCCTTCATTGGGAAATCACATCTGAGTTGTGGGCGACCTGTTGGCACAGAGCAACCCCACACCCCTTTCCTATCACCCATGTCTGCTCTCCCATTGGCTTACAGCCACTCACAGCCCCAAGCAAACTTTAGCGGTGCAACAAAAATGTTGAGCGAGACTGGGGTTATCCAGCCGTACAGTTTTGAGGCAGATGCCAGCTCGGACGAGGAAAACGATCCATTTTTCAGCGAGTGGATGCGCTAAAATCTTTTCCAAAAGGCACGTTTTTGTCTGCTCCTAATAAACAACAAATTAAAAAAGATATACTCATAAATGCTTACTTTTCTTTATAAACGTCCTACATCATCTGTAAAATGCCGCAAGAACTTGCTAAAACAAAAACACAATTCGTGTCAGAGTCTAAGCCAACTTTTTCCATAAAACCATTTCAGATTGTTTTTGTCTGAAAGAAAACAGAAAAGTGACCACTGTGAACAGTCTGGTTATGTGAGCAAGTTGTTCACAAGGATTGCCTTTTCTCAAACGTAACCTCGGTTTGTAGGATTTTTAAAAGAAAAATAGGAGTGAACTATTTCACTCCAAGGAGAACTATTATACCGTACAAATAAAAATTTGATATTTTATTTGTACGGAATAATTTATTTTCATCTTTAGGAGGATGCGTTTCTGGCTCTGTACATGTCAGAGTGGGTGAGATCTGAGCCCAGAGAGACGCACAACAGTGAAAAAAAAAGGAATTTTGAATTACACTGCACGCATTGTGTGGCTTTCTGATGCATCATTGCCACTTTTCTTTTTCTCAGCAGTTTTTCTTCTTTTTTTTTAAGAGGAAGAAAAAAACAGCCCACCTACACAACCAAGAAAGGATCAACCATTGAAATGAAAGGGTGACTGCAGATTGTGCTCCCTTGTTTGGACTTTTTTCTCCCCCCCTGTCCACAAAAAGCAGCTCTTTTTTTCTTTGTGTGTGGCCTTCAGTTGAATCTTCTGGGCTCAAACTTGACAATAAACTTCTGATGGGTCTGCAGGATTTTTGGGTAGGGTTTGTTTTTGAAAAGGAGGGAGGCAACTTCTTGTTAAAGCGTGACACAGTCCATCTCTCCAAGCTTAAATCTGACATTGGAAAAAGGATTTTAAGGGAGCACTTTGTTGAACAAGCTGTAGATATCTCACAAAAAACAAAATGTTGGCGGTTCCTTCTTGTTTTAACTTGTAGGCTGGAGTCACAAAACGCCATAACGGCAGCTAAGGAAAAGTTTACCTCACGATTCCTTCATCTTCCCTCACGGAAAAAGCTTTTATTGAATTAAGAGCATCTTTTACCATGTGGAGTTGAAAATGACTAATCTGCTGTTTATGTTCCATATACGTTATTTGATCATCCGGAAAGAAAACAAACATGTGAGCGGTAAGCGCCTGCTCCTGGATGTTATTTGTGCGGAAGCATCCGATTGTTTTTGTCCAATACAACATCCAGAAATATCTTTCATCTGCAGTTATTGTGTTCTTCTAATAAACCTGCTCAGAGCGGAAAAATGACGGCTAAAGCACTCCGACACAAGGAGAGGCGGGTTAAAGAATCTCACGACAACCTCCAAAATAATGTTCTTTGGCTCAATGTAATATTGTCGATACTTTTTGTGTCGAAAGGTCAAAGCTAATAAAATAAGTGTTTCGTGTACTTAAGTTCATTTTACACTTTTTTTCTGTCACTTTTGAAGACTGTTTGAAAAAATGTACAACAAATTTCAAATACAAAATCATCCTTGCGGTGTAGACTGGGCGTGCAAATGCCATGTGTGCAGCATTTGCACACCGTCAATACACTCGCACCTTAGTAAGGACTT
Organism: Oryzias sinensis; assembly: GCA_037389245.1. Classification (NCBI taxonomy): domain Eukaryota; kingdom Metazoa; phylum Chordata; class Actinopteri; order Beloniformes; family Adrianichthyidae; genus Oryzias; species Oryzias sinensis. Next base: position 5,272,561 of record CM074497.1, read on the forward strand.
GTGTGGTGTAAAGGCACCATATGACAGCATCACCTGTACATCATATGTGCAGCTTCCAACAGCCTAAAGCTATGGACACAATGGGCATGTGATGCTCATCCAAGAATGCTCATACAGCCTATAGTGTTCACACGGGACACTTTTTACTGCTCACTAGCGCATGTCCACCTCTTACAGTTGGAAGAGGCTTGGTGCAAAATGTTGAAGCGGTGCAAATCTCGCAAATCTTGCTCAGGGTTTTTTCTTTCACAACTCTATTCCAATACATGAAAGACTTGATGTCATATGATTCCACCCGGGGAACAAACCGCAGTTATTAATTCCTCTTCCAAATCCATTTTCAAGCGGTGAATTAAAGGGGACATCATCCATAAGTCACTACCAAATGTAAGTCCCTGATAGGTCAAGATTCGACCAGGTTAAACTTTCAATGCGGGTTTTTATGTAGAACCCAAAAACAATCATAAAAACTTGCATAGCTAGTTTTAATAAATAACATAATAATGGATTAAATTTATCTGCGCTTTTCCAGACGCTCATAGCGTTTACAATGTGTCCATGATTCATTCACTCCTCATTCATTCGTGGTGATGACAGAGGCGTGGCTACAGTCCCTCTGAACATCACCGGGACATTCAAACGCATCCACACACCGTTGGAGCAACTAGAGGCAGGGTGAAGTGTCTTGCCCAAGGACACAACGGCAGTTGACTGGGGGGAGCGGGGAACGAACTTCCAACCCTTTGATTATTAGGCGACCTGCTCAACCGCCTGAGCCACCGCCGCCCCATTTTGAACGCAAAGCCAGAAATATGCATTTATGTTTATCGGTAGCACACAATAATGGTACATTCCGTTTTCAGGACGTCCCTCGAGGTGGCTGTACTAGCCTCAATAGACCTGCAAGACACATCTGTGCTCCTCTTTGGAGGCAGCCGAGTTTTACTGAAATATTTTCTGACCATTTGGTAAATGGTAAATGGCGTATACTTATATAGCGCTTTCTACCCTCTTTCGAAGGCCCAAAGCGCTTTACAGTCACAGTCCCATTCACCCATGCACACACACATTCACACACTGGCGGTGGCTCCGCTGCCAAACACTGGCGCCAACCTCCCACCAGAAGCATGGTGGGGTTCAGTGTCTTGCCCAAGGACACTTCGACACATGGGCGTGCAAGGCGGGAATCAAACCTGCAACCTTACGATCATGGGTCGACCGCCCTTCCGCTGCACCACGGCCGCCCCGGATTTGGATTCTTATAATGAATAATGTTCAAATTTTTAAGCAGTAAATAAATATAGTTGGCATTATAGGAAGTCACAGATAAAGAGGATAAAAGATTACCAATTTTTACAAATCCATACAGGATCTCTAAAAAGATAATACTTTTTTTTAATGGAAAACCCTTTAAAGTTGCAGTTTAGAAAATCAAAACATTAATCAGTCTATTGTTTTGTGAATATATCCAGTAGATTGTTAATGACGTGTGCATGAGTTTGTAAGTCAGCTGCACTGGTCTGTCAGTTTGCTCGAGATTTGCTTCTCAGTTTACCAAAACTAAATTGGTCTATTAAATGGCAAATACATGAATGACAAACAGTGGCTCTTTCCATGGTTTTGCTCAATTTTGGATGAATTTACTCACTTGTTGTTCAAAGCTTCCTTCTGACTTATTGTTAATCAAAGCTGACAACTGTGACGAGTCGCCCACTTGTTGATTGCACTGGATTGGTTCTCTGCTGATGCACCAGAATGAATCTCCTCTGGACATCTGTTACCTGTTTTATACAGGCTTAGTTCGTGATGGACTTTCAGTTTATGAAATCATTTTATTTATAAGGATTTAAAGAATGCTAAAAGTTCAGCCATGTTTTCTCCTGACCTCATTTCAACAACTACTTTTTCTGTTCTGATCAGGCAAACGTTGCCAGTTTCCCTTGACTGGAATTACTCTGCAAAGGCAATAAAACTCTGCTGGACTGAGCACACTCTCCATCCTCCAGACCCCTGACCTCATGCAAAATGCACATGCACCTTTAATAAGAAGCAGAACTTCGGGTGTAGCTGGCTGAACGTGTTAAACCAGTTGCTATGGTAATTGGCAAGAGAGTGAGCCCCTGCGTCCGAGTGCAAATTTTCAGAGAAGATGTGAAGCCATGCAAAGCATTTGATGAGCGGCCCTCTTTCTCCTCAAGGAGGAGCTCACATGTGGAGATCTTCAGCACAGGCACATCAAGTCCTGCTCCAATTTTCTTGAATATCTTACCATCAAAACTTGTGTGTTTCAGGCCTTATTCCTTCACTTAAAGAAACAATAGTCATATCAAATGTAATCATGTATTTTTGGCTCTCTGCTTACACAATTTCTATTCTTAATTTTATCATTGCCCTACTGGAGGTTGTGACATCATCTAGATGTCTCATGTATGCAGATGATGTCAAGCTAAACCCAACTATCATTTCATCTGACGGTACAGCTCCTCAAATTGACCTTTGGTGGTCTTCGAACTGACTTATAAACTTACCGTTGAAAATCGACAATATTAGAAATGACTCTCCCATCTGTCAAATATCAACCCCTCCCCACTGCAACGAGTTGATAAAGTGCACAACTTGAGCGTCATCCTCTACACCAGGCTGGTAAATCTTGCTACAGGTTTTTTCTTTCACAGCTCTATTCAGATGTGTGAAAAGATTGGTATCATGGAATTCCAGCCGAGGTCAAACTGCAATTATTCACATCTCCTTTATGATCGAATTCAAACAGTTGATACTTTTGTGTTTTGAAAAGGACGCTACCCATACGTCACTACCAACAAACCCGAGGCCCTGATTGGTCAAAGTAGTTTAACTTTTGACATGCGTTCATTGGCCGGATGTTTTGTATATATAACCTTAAAAGCCCAAAACATGCATCTGCGTGTGTTTCCATAAACATTTCATTGGAAGTGGTGGCTTGAACGCGCTTTTCCACGCCCGGTTTAAACGCAGCGAAAGGCTATTTTGGACTCAGTGTGCCACAGCGAACCACAACATGTGAGTTTTATTTTATGTTCCATGTGCTTGTGTTTTAACACTAAAATTTGGCTCGTTTGTTGCATTTATTATAATTTTATCTCTGTCAAAAGATGAACTTACAGATATCGAGCTTTCAGTACAGCTCAGCTGTGGTGAATCACCACAAGTTTCAAATAAAACTTAGTGTATTTAACTGGATCATAAATGTTTATTTCATTTTTAGTGTGAAATGGGCTAATTACAGTAGAGGATGTGACTCATACTGGGAGAGATGGGGGAGTCGCATCAGAGAAAATGGTTGCTTTGGGTTCAAAATGATTAATTCATCGATCCCTTAGGTTTTGCTGCTCAGCATGAGTAAGTGACATTGATATGAAAATAGTTTTTCCCTTTCATCAACTTTTATTATACGAGTCCAGCGCATCAATAATCTGACGTACCCTTTTCACGCGTCTCAGTTCGAGTAGCATCATTTTCCACCATCGCTTGCACAGCCAGAGAACTCTTCAGCCTCCACAATGCTGATGCATTTAATGTGTTTATGCTTGCACAGGCCAGAGTAAATGTTAAAAATCAATGGTGAATTCCACACAGAGAAATGACTCTGATTGCATCTGTTGCAAGTGGAGTTCAGAGCGCTGACAGTCAAACTTTTCCATTGATTTAAAGTTCTGCCTTAGATCACTGCCAAGTTCAGCAGGACGGTGGTCTTTGGAGTTGCATCAGCACCAGCTCTGGGCTTGGATTTATTTTAAAAAACCTATCCAGTGCCAAAGTTATGACCTTTGAACTGAATATGCAGGTGTTAACATTCAGACTACATTTTCTTCTTGCACAAATATCAGAATTACATCCAATATAATGTTGTTGTTTTTTTCTCTGTTAAAGGTTAAGCTTTGCATTGATGCTGCAGTGATGAAAATTACCAGACTTTCCACTTGTCTGGGACCTAAAGACGCTCACTTGTTAGTGAAATCCTTTCCTCTTGCAGGGCTTCTTTAGAGCTCCAGGGCTTTACTCTTAAACGTATGTGTTGAAGAGGGCTTGCTAATTTTAAGAGGTTTCTTAAAGGTCAGGCTGCAGGACAAGGATACAGCTTTCTAAATTGCAATAAAAGTCCCTATTTTCACCATAATTACAATGGTGAAGTAAGTGTTTTCTTCATAAAATAAAAAAAAGCCAGTGAACATGGAGTGATGTCTGAAATCAAGGCAGATTTTCAAAGGTTGTCCTCTGGCTTTATATCAAGACGTATTTTTTATTATTGTGCACACCTTAACAATGTTCTTATATGAAGGTCCACTAATGTAATCCTTTTTAGGAGCTCTGCTGTGTGCCAGGAGTGATCTTGGCCCAATATCCTTTGACTGGGATCAGATGTTTTTTCTTTTATTGCATTTATTTGTTTTACGCCTTTTTCGCTTGGCGGGAAAAAAGGTCATTAGGAAATAATTTTACTTTGATTTAGTTGGAACAGCCAATCTGACTCCTTTGGTGCATTATATCATTTGCCCTCAGCAGGAACTTTATGAAAGACTACTACATCCATGCACACTTATATAGTATTTCATTCTTTTCCAGGTTTTCCCGAACTACCCTTTTATAGGTGGATACCGGGTGTCTGCGGGTGAAAAATATCTGTACAGGTTGCCCACAGGAAGATTGTAGAATACTCTTTGAATTTGTAGAGCGAAAATGTTCATGCACATTTTTCCATGAGAATGCTGCAAGCCCCAGGTCGTAGCGGACACCTTTGCAACATGTAAGGGTAGAGTAGGAGTAGATGTACAGACTTTTCATTTTCCCATCTAAACAGACTTGGCTAAACTGGGCATCTCTGCCCTTAGACCCTCCTTCTTGATAAGTGGGCGCTCCTTACGTGCAGCTTATTAGAAATGAGGAAATTACATAATCAGAGTGTTGTTGATGTGTGAATCCTGCGGGCATCCCAAAGGGCACTTATGTATAACGTGCAAACCCCAAGTGTGCACATTTGTATCAGTCAGTGAGAAGCCAGTACTCGGACCTTACTAACAACTATAGTCCGTCATAAGGGCACCGACCTGTACGTCATAAGTGTGTGCAACCAACATTAGCCTTATGAACGTACTTCACAATACGCTTGCTACAGGCACGACAATGGTACGTTCCATTTTTGGGAACCCTTACAGCCAACTTAGGTTTTCCATATGAGCCTGAACTTCAACGTACATAGTGTGCATGAGATGCGTGTTCAAGAAGGCGTTAAATGAGCAAAATTAGCATATGGTGTTTGTACTGGACTGCTGGTACCTGATAGTGGTGCATGTGCTCACAGTTGGACGCATGGCTGTGGATCCTATCTCTGGCTCGACTCGCACCCCCGACTGTCCCCCCAACTCCGTCTGGATGAAGCTTGTCTGCTGGACTTTAAATATGTAGTTTTAGAGTTATATAAGTTAATTTTCCCCTATGAGTTCTGGTAAATCGCTGTCCATCCTGGGGGAGGATCCCTCCTTCATGTGGGCACTCCTGAGGTTTCTTCGTTTTTTCCGTAATCGTTTTTTTAGGAGTTTTTCCTCACCTCGAAGGGGGGTCCAAGGGCAAGGATGTCCAGTTTAGCTTAGTCAGTTTGTTAGTTCAATTTAGTATTTTCCTATTGAATTCTATGTATTCGTGATCCTTTTGATTTTATGTTGAACTTTTTCAATTACCTATACGAAGCCTTTCGAGATGAGTGTTGTTGGGAATTTGGGCTATACAAATAAAATTGAATTGACTTGAATTGAACATTGAATTGAATTGAATGTTTTTAAGGCCGGTGTGGATGTAGTATTAGACACACCATTTCTACACAATAAAAGAAAAATGTTAGAGCAACTGTCTGCCCAACAATAAAAACACAAACCTTATAAATGTGTTTTCTCTTAAGAATGAAGCTGGTTTAAAAATGTTAAGGTCTATTTATTACAGTGTTCAACTGTTCAAGGCTGAATGTTTAATCCTCCTTACTGACTAATCATTTTCAGGAGTGCAAAACTGGAAGCCACTATAGTTTGCAAAGATTTCAGGTGAGGTAAAGATGCTTCAGCACTCAAGTTTTGAGAAGCTTTGTAAATGGATATAATGCCAGGCTCTTCAATGTCCCTGCCAGAGTTTTCAAGGCAGCTTTAATAAAGGGGCTACTGTGACACATTCTAATAACACATCATTTATAAACCAAAGTGCAGAATTATTTACGGCACTGGCCGCTTTTACAACAGAAGCAAAGAAACGGCCAGGGGTTATATCACTGTAACCAATCACACCTGCATGGTATTCTTTCTATCTCTAGTTCAGTTCCTCAGTGACAGTAAAAGTGGTCTGGAGCATTGAACATATAGGTGAGATTCAATTGTTGAGAGATATTTTGAAGGATTTTAATACTGAGCCAATGATAAGAGGTTGTTCTTGCGAGGAATAGTGTGTGTGTTGAGCAGGTTATGAGTATTGTGAAACGTGTAGATACTGTAGGGTACGTTTCCGTCATGATGTTTCTGGTTACAATGTTTGTTTTTTTCTGTCTTGTAATGCGTATGTAGTGTTATCATTTAGGTCGCATTTGCACTTTTTCCACTTCCCCTCTGTCTGCGAGGGTCAATGAGTTTTGTGGTGTTAGCCTTTAATTCATCAGTTCAACATTAGACAGTCAGTAATAATATATTGTTAGTAAAAACTGTGTTAGTGCAGGTAACTCATAAGAGACAGTAGTCTAAGAACAGAACCTTGAGGGGCACCCATATGAACAGTAGCTGTAGATTGGTATACAAGGTTTTTACAGAAAGTGTACCATCAAGTATACCAAAGAAACCATCTTTGCCATGTTGTAAAGTGCATAGCAGGAACAAAACAATACTTAGGAGGTCTTGATAGGCATGTCAACTACAGCTTGAATTGATGTTTTTTAACTTTTTCAACTTTTATAACCTACTTTTCTTTTTTCAAACCTAACTGAATAGATAACATTAAATTAATTTAAGCTGCATGTTTATTTTGTTGGTGTTTCAGAGGTATTTCAGTTACAATTTCAAGTGTTCTTGAGCTACTGTTTGTAAAATAAAAGTCGTGATCGTAGTTTATCTTAATTGCAAAATGTTTACTGGGGTGAGGAACACAGATTTCTTTCCTCCTCCTCCTCCCTCTTATTATTATTATTTTGTTTGTGACTCTCTGAGGTACAAATAAAATGAGTTTTATTCATCCTTTTTTTATTTTACCAGCTTTTTTGAAAGGAAACAAAACCTCTCTTAAGGTTCAGGTTATTTCTCACACAAAAAGCCGTCATCGTAAAATTCTCCCAAACAGCTGGATATGAGCCACGGATTTTCCCTCATCCACTGACTTGGTTTAATTTGATCCCAGAGTTTCCGGATTAGCAGCATGGGTTGTTTCGAAAACCTGCAGCCAATCTGCTACTTTGTCAATATCCTGCCAATGTTTTCAAGCAGATGCAGCATTTCATTTAGCTGCTTCTCAACAATGAGCAAATATTAGCGAGCTCTGCTGTAATCCAAGCCCTGAAAACTAACCATATAAAGAATACAACAGATTTTATTATACATTTATTTGCTTATTTTTACATGTAATCAGTCAGTCCAATCAACAGTCATAATATTGATCCAGTTCAATTAATGTGAATCAAACCCTAAAGAATAATCTAATTTAGTGAAATGGGGAAAACAAAATTATGCTTTGCACTAAAGGTGAAGCAGGATCCCATTCCTGTGGATAAACATGAGATGAAGACGCACCAGAGGGGCAGAAGTCCATTTTAACACAAGTCCTCAAACAGAACCAGACTTGGGGACCATCTGTCTCAACCGGGTGTGGTGTGAGAGGGCAGAGCAACAAAGTGAAGCGCCTCATTGTCCTGTGTTAAAGCGCTGCACCTGAATGAATGTGAGGTCAGGGTTGAAGCAGCTCCGATCTGGTCACAGAGATAAGTAGTGAGTGTTCGAGAGGGGGGGGGCTGTTATGGCAGAGCTCACCAGTGTCGATGACTGTGTGACCCTCCGGTTGATGAGTTTAGCCACACACTGGGGATCTCTAAAGCAAGGCGAAGGCTAATGCCCGGCGAGGATGTTTTAGCACCACACAGGTTCAGGAAAACCTATTATGCCTGAATATTCTATGAATTACAGTTTTGATGTGACTGTAGCTGCTCTTTTGCCTTCTAAATGTACTCTCATTTATGTGGTTTTTGTTTGTATGTGAAGATAAATGGTCAGATGTTTATACTTATATAGCGATTTTTACCTTGTTTTAAGGCTAAAAGGTACATACACAACAGCCACATGTGGCTAGTTCAAGAATGTGGACAAGCAGAAAGCGGCAGGGAGGGGCCTATTTTGTATTTTTTCTGTCCACCATATACAGTTAGAAGGGACTAGGTGTGAAACTTCAAATTGCTGCAAATCTTGGAAATCTTACTTCAGACCTTTCCTTTGACAGGTCTACTCCGATATAAGAAAGACTTGCTGTCATATAAATCTGGCTGGGCAAAAAAAGCGCAAATATTAATTTAATCTTCGTGATCATGTCTACGACGGTTGGCTCTTCAGTGTTTTAAAAAGGACGCGACCTTCACATCACCACCAAATCTGAGTCTCTGATTGGTCACAGTTCAGTGTTGTCGCAATTAAGTGATCACCCGATCAACTAAGAGCCTACGACTGGACTTGTGTAGAACGTTGAACGGGAAGCCCCTGATTTTGGGTTGATGTGCATTTACATAGACCTTTCATTGAAAGTGGCCATTTGTCAACAGCTGCTCTCACCATGTGTGGGAGAAGCTACTGACCAAAGTTATCAGCCTCATTGCTACATGGAATCATTGACTGTCAACGAATGGAATACATGAATCATGTTGAGCAATGAGTTTTATCTACTTTGAAGAGCTCTGCAAGCATTGGTAATCGTGTGGCTGGGTTCATGAGATCTTTCAGAGAATCTTCCGGTATGGGGGGGCTTCACCATCTATTGCAGGAGCTGCATCTGAATGACCGCTGCTTTCAGCAAAACTTCCATCTCTCTGTGACCCAGTTTGACCACTTGCTGTCCCGCATTAGTCTGAAGAGTTCAAAAAATAAAATTAAGAACAAAATTAGAAGATTTTTTTTAGAAAGGTCTTTATATAAATAAGTAAGACATCTTAAAGTTCAGGTGGGGAAAAATGTTTGTTTTGGACTCCACCTGCTAATCACATCATCAACACATCATGGACCAAAGCTGAGTTCCTGATTAGTTTTACTTGATGTGAATTCTTCACCGAAATTCAGATATTTGAACATGTGTTACACCACAGGACCTCTGGTTGCGTTTGTACACTGACTTAACATTAGAACTGGCCCCCCCTGCCACTTGAGTCGTATTCTGTGAGCGGGGCATCACCTTGGCACTGATCTATAACCACCAGGAGCGATATGCGGTTCAGTGTCCTGTCCAAGGACACTTTGACTTATTGGCGAGGGGAGGCAGTAACCAAATCTGCAATTCTCCGATTAAAGGTCGACCGCTCTGCCTCTGCACAACAGCTGTCCCAAGATAGGTTGGATTTGTGGTCTTGCATTTTTTAAGTAGTTCATGTTCATATTCTGACTCGTGGTTGGATGAACCAACAAAATCAGACTAAATTTCTGTAAGCAGCATTCATATTTCATCGCCGAAAATATCAAAATGCTTCCAGTATAGGTTTAAAAATAGTGGCATGCCACCCACTTGTATGAGCTGCACCATCCGCAACGTGATGAATAAATGGCATATGGGTTAATGAGACCCCCCCCCCCCAAAAAAAAAAAAAAGTTTTCCAATTATTTGAGTAGTTTACAGTGGCTCGGGGACACAAAACTGTCCCGTATTCCCCTGAGTCGGAATTCTCTTTAAAACCTTTTCGTGGATGTTACATTCTGGAAAATGAGGTGCCATTACCATCCTCCCTGGTTTGATTGATTAGCACACCAATGATTATGAATAACATAACAAGCAGGAGATGAAAGGACTGGATTTTACTCCCAGCCTTCATTTCCCACAAATGAGGCTTCCTGGAGGAAGAAATACATCTGTGTGTAGTGCACAATGTGGATAATGGCAGAGGAATGGCTCTGTATTTGTGTTTCCGCCGGAGCTGATGAAAGAATTTGACAAAAACAAGACAAAAGAAGTCGGGATGTGACCGTTCCTGAAGGCACTTGCAATCTTCGCACATAGATGCACCATTTCTGTCTTGCATAACTTGGATCCCCACTGTTTTCCTGCTGAGACTAAATGAAGCTTCTTCAGGACTCTCGCTGGTTTTTTTTTTAACTGACTTGAACACTCCCCTACTTGCTAACTCCAGATCAGAAAAAGCACTTCTTCTGTTGGCCAAGTTCATTTGGGTAATGGCACATTCCCATCCACTTACCTTAATGTTTTTACAAGACTGTTTTGTAACCCAGCTAAAGTTATACTCTGAATCTTGCATGACATTAATAAAAGCAGATATTCCACTTTCAGAGAATTTTAGAATTAAGCTGAACCTTGATGTTTGAAGCATCCATTTGTGTGGTTAATGGGTTGTTTTACATTTGCTGATGTTTTAGTGACTGACCTTCCCATCTCTCTGCTGCCATTTAATCATCAGTGACCTAACACCGTTGCAACACTTCTGACCCAAGTAGTGTCCCTTATTGTTGGTTTGCCATCTGCCAAACATGAGAAAAAAATATGGCTTATGTCACTAGGATGTGGCTTTTGGGTTTAAACTGTGTCATGGACACGTGTTTGCATTGCTGGTCTGTCCCAAATACTAAAGTGCTGGTTGAATGTTTGCTTACCTTGTGGTTTAGATTCAAAGCCCGATCAGAATAAAAATGCTTTAGTTAAACAAGCCATTTGGAATACTCTGACCCAATCAGACTCAACCAGATCAGAAATTCCTTCTGATCGCGATAGATGGATTATGTTGATTGTTGATCTGATCTTGGTGCATAGAAAAACTTATTCTGATTCTGGCTTTTAAGTCATGCGTAGATGGTGTGTGCTCACTCGCGTGGAGCAGTTGGACTCCGGAGAACCATGACTCCAAGCAGGGGAGGGGGCATCTAAGGCTAAATGTTGTTGTTGGTCGCACACAAAAACCTAACCAGAACCATAATCTTTCCTCCACGTCGATACAGCCAAGAAAAACGGTCAGCACCAGGTGCACGTATTTAGAAAACTATGTAAATTTTGCAAATGTACATGCAGCTAGTGTTAACTTTGCACCAGATGCATACAGTGTCAGAGTCCGCCAATTAGGCTTTAGCATTTATATAAAGCTGTAATTGCTTCTCTTCCTAGAGTACGGAACGATCAGACTCGTCAGAGGGGTTCCAAGTCAGATGTGCTCTAAAATGATGCAATTTGAGTCTAGCAAACACATTTAAGTGTTAATAAAAGACTACAGACTTTGGACTTGGTCATTACTAAGGCTGCACCATTTAAGGGAAAACTTGCAATGTGCAATATTAGTGATCAGTATTCCAAAGACAAAATGATTTGAGATACATTAACAAATAGCAAACAACTAATACATAATTTCCCTTTACCTGCAACAGCTTTATTAAAACAAAAGTTAACATAAGATAAATTCTGCTCAAAATGACTCACGTCTTTATAGGAGGTGGATATCTAACATGAATGGACTCCCCCCGATTGGTTAAATTTGCAGAGGATTTAATTTGATTTGTTAAATACTGGAAGCTACCATGAGATTGTAGCATGTTCCATCACTGCCACATTGTAGCATGTAACCAAGGAGGCCCAAGTGTTATGTCAGGAAAGGCATCCAGTGTAAAAAACTGCCAAATCAACTGTGTGAATCAGTAAGGGCTGGTTCGTTGTGGCAACCCCTGGTGGGATGTGCTGAAAGGGCAACAACATTTATAACAGTTTATGCCGTCTTTTTCTGTATTTTCATTGCACAGGCTAATTTCCCAATAAGGATATATTTAAGCTTTCTTGTGCAGACCTAGTCATTGCAAACCCTTACACCCATTCATCCATGTTCTCATTCTACTGAATCCCTTTTGGGATCGTGGGTGTGCTGGAGCCAACCGAGATACTTTTGGTTGAAGGTAGAGTACAACCACGGCGCCAAAAAAGTTATTTATCTGCTTCATGTTTACAACAGCTCCCAGATTTCACAACAGTTGAGTTTTTTTCCATTTTCAGAAATACAGTTTCAAGGTGGTAGCTGTTTTATTTCATTGGTGGATTGTGATTACCATTTTATGGATTAGTATTTCAGACTGACAGGTCGGACAATTAAGGTGCTTCTTTCTGGTGAAGGGCACAATCCTTTACGTGTCCTCCTACTCATCAGTATTGACACCGCCTGTCAACACAAGTCTATTAAGCAGAAACTCTTCTGTCCTACTTTGTTTTCTTAATTTTATTTTGGCGTGTTGGTGACTCGCCGCTGCTCTGACATCGGGTAAATAACACCCGCCTCGTCCCACGCATCGTCTTCAGAAGGTCTGTTGCAGCTGAATGTTTGATGTACCGATACACTCATCCAGGAGCTCTTGTTTGGCTGCTCCTCACTCTCTATTCTCACTGCCAAATGGTTGTGGGGCAAAATAAACCATCAAATTAGCAGCTGACTGCCCAACTTCTTAACTATGCCTTGAGATTGCTCTTTAAATTGTAGTCATTGCTAAACAAATCAGCCTTTTAATTAAGACACCTAAAAGGCCTGCAGCAGCCATGTTAAATGAGGTATTTACTGCTATTCAAACGTACTTTGGGTGTTGGTTGGTGAACAGTGGAATACCGATGTCTCCTGCTTAAGAGCGGAAAACCATTAGATGTTTTCTCTTAAAAGCTCTGCGTGTGAACTTTATCAAATGAACTTTATATAATTAGTGTGCCATTACAAAATGCATTGGCTGCACATTTCTCCATTATATTTAACTTGATTGCATTTAAAGGAAGTTTTATAATGAATATTAGTCTACTCACTACTACTAGTGAGTGAGCGTGGCGTCCTCCATAGAAAATGGTTTACTCCCAGCTTCAACCAAATAAACTCCATTCAATTGCCATTTTTCCGCAATACTGATACCGACCGCCATGTTGGAGCCAGATGTTGTCATTAAGCAGTGATTGGCCCGAATTAGTCTGACTTTCTGAAATGACCACTCTCACCAATTAGGATTAAGCTTGTTGGAAGTCCACACCCCTGCCACTTGAAAGCAGGCGAGACGGAATCTGTCAAACGCCAGGGGGGAGGAGTCACTCAGTCCAGTAGACGTAAACCAGAGGTGTCCGAACCATTTCCAAAGAGGGCCAGATTTGGTTTAGATGAAATTGTGTGAGGGCCAATCATTCAGACAGCATTATTTGAACCCTTATAATACCATGCAAATGCTTTATTTAATGAAATGCTATTGCAATGGGATACTTTTTATTGCTTTATGTTAAACAGAAATACATCTAAATATATTATTACCAAAAATGACTGTGAATTTCCGATTTGTAAACCAGAAATAAAATAAAAATGTTCTATCTGGAAAAAGGCTCATAGTGTAATTTAGCCAATCCAAATAACTAATCTGTACACACAGTGCTTAAAAAGTAAGGGCTGCCTTATTGATTTTAAAACTGGAGCCTCCGGGTGAGAACATTTGTACTTGGGCAACATTTGGCCCTTGGGCCAGACTTTGGACATGCCCGTCATACAGAACATACCTATTCTATTACTTTGCAAAAAAACCTACAAAAAAATCTAATTTCTGCAAGCCGCTGGACAAGTCATAGTATAAAGACAATTCAATAATCATCAGAACTTAGTTAGTATTGTTTATTTATTTGTTGCTTTTTATTTTTTATTTTTATTCATTTGTTATTGTGTATTTATTCGTTTATGTTGTTATTGTTTCACTTCTTGATTCCAAATCAAAACTACAATTTATTATTCAAAAGTTTACATCCACACTGTTACTTTAGGCTTACTTTGAATTTATTTCATAGCAACTTTCTTTAGATTTAAGTTTTAATGATCACTCTTTTTGGATTTCTTGGAAATGTTTCCTTTAATGTTTTTTACAAATGTTTGAATTGTCTTTGTTCACCAAATGTTTTTGTAGAAGTATATTTTCCTTAAAAACTGCATGACTGCAAAGAACAACAGAAAATATTATATAGAATTCCCTAAAGCTGTAACAAAAAAAAGAAAGAAGGAAAAAAAAAACATTGCTTCTTCGCCTTTTGTTTAAATAGCAAAGGTGACATTTTGTTGTGGGTGAAATCAGATGGAAGGTCGGTTGACATAAAGATTACATTTGATGAATTCTCCCGTCAGTCGGTAAAGAAGATTAAGCCCTTTGGGTTGTAAATGGCTTCAGGTGCCTGCGAGCACAGAGAAAAGTTGAAATGTCACAATCATGCCAACCTTATCTGTGATCATTTTTTTTTATTTCAGCATAATTTTTCACAGAATAATGGGAAGCTAAAGGCTAATCAAATCTTGATTCCCTCATCCATTCACTATCTTTATGCTCCAGAGATCAGGCTGGAACAGATGTATTTTCCTAAGAAGGAGAAGGGAACCAGCAAATGAACCAAGAAAGACCAACTTCAAGAAGAACAAAAGTTATATTGTCCAGTTTTTAAAAATATATTGGGGTTTACAATGTTTGACACACACACACAATATTAGATTATATTAGAATATCATAATAAAAAGCAAGATTTTGTGTTTTTATGACAAAATGTGTTTTGAAAGGACCATCTGCTAATGATGCATCAAATTTTACGAAACACCTTTTCTGTCCAGCTTTCTTTCCTCATCACCCATCATGCATCATTACATCATTGCACTGCTTTTCCTATTTTCTTGTATTAGATTTCCTGTTGAAATTGGTAGAAATTGACAGTTTGGACAGGAAACTCTTGAATGTTTGACTTGGAAGATGCAATCCTATGAATGGCTCTGGGATGCAATCCAATAAAGGTTCAGTGTGGCTTCGCTGGAATTCCTGATGAAATGCCTGGCCAGGATTTACAGCAGACATGTGGTCAAATTAAAGCCAGAAGATCAGACGACAACAAACTTAACTTCCACCGCTTTTATTGTGAAAGGCAGATTCAGCCAAACAGCATTTGCGCTGATTCAAAGATTTTTTGTCACTGTTTCAAAAGTCTATCAGGATATAGACTTGATCACAAATGATCCGTAACACAGATTGTTCAACAAACCTTTTCAAACACGTTTTTAAAAGTCTGTAAATAAAGTTAAAATTTGATTTAGGTGTTCTCCATTTGTTAAATTACACATTGTGGCAAAAAATATTTAGTCATCTACCAATTCTTTAAGTTCTCCCACATAAAAGAAGAGAAAATAGATGAGATTGGTATACGTCAACCATGAGAGACAAAATAATAAGAAAAAAATCCAGAAAATCCCATTGTCTGATTTAAAAAAATATAAATATTTATAAATTATGGTGGAAAATAAGTATTTGGTCAATTACAAAAGTTCAACTCAGTACTTTGTTATATACCCTTTATTGGTAATGACAGCAGTCAAACATTTTCTTTACGTCTTCACAAGGTTTTTACAAACTGTTGCTTGTATTTTGGCCCATTCCTCCATGCAGATCTCCTCTAGAGCTGTGATGTTTCGGGGCTGTCGCTGTGCAACACAGGCCTTCAACTCCCTCCAAAGATTTTCTATGAGATTGAGATCTGGAGACTGGCTAGGCCTCTCCCGGACCTTGAAATGCATTCCAGAAGCCACTTCTTCGTTACCTTGTATTTGGGATCGTTGTCATGCTGACAGCCACGTTTCATCTTCAATGGCCTTGCTGATGGAAGTAGGATTTCACTCAAAATCTGACGATACACGGCCTCATTCATTTTCTTTTACACGGATCAGTCATCCTGGTCCCTTTGCTGAAAAACAGCCCCAAAGCATCAGAATCAGATGGTTAATGTTGATTGTATAAACACATAACAACTGTAAAGTGTAGTGTATCAGTGCAAAGCTTAATCCGTAAATCTGTTGAAATTAGATTACTTGCCTATACATTTATACATACATCAGACAGACGTGTTAAAGGGTTAAGGAATAAACTGATCAACCACAGCCCAGAATCAGCTAATCTATGGTGTTTTCATTAACGCTTTGGTGCTGTAAAATGTTGCACATCAGCACAAAGCTTCAGAATCCGCTGGAATTAGGTTAAATTCATAAACGCTTAAAGAGTTCCGGCCATTGAAAGAACATCAATGCTTCAGCAGAAGTTCCGGTGTTAACGGGTTAATGAATAAACTGATCAAAAAAACAGCACTATACTTTTTTTAAACCATAAACAAGAAATAAAGAAAGGGTCTATTTGAGAAATGAATGTGTTTCACCAAACTGTTTCTTTTGGGGGTGGGATTCTTTAAATTCACTTCCCCTCACTCCCTTTCAAGCTATAAATCAAACTATATTTGATAAACTTGTTTGTATTCTTTAGGTTAGCTTGTTTAACCACTTCTAGTCAAGCTTTTTAAATGTTTGATCAAAAATCAGAATTAGCAAGCCTGCCATTATACAGATGATGATGATTATTTAATTATTAATTTAAGTCAAATGTTTAAAACAGTATCTAGGAAAACGGAAATTGACTTCCCAGGTAAGCCGCCGCTCATCAAGAAACTGAGATGGAGAAAAAAACCTTCAAGAAGCGACGTCAGGATTGACAAACTGACATCCCGTTGGCCGAAACAAGCGGCCCATAAACATCCACGTCTCCAGGAAATTCCGAGTAGATGCTTCTCTTAGCTCACGCTGTTAACCATCAGTTCACAAACCCCAAACGTTCAAATGTCAGCTGCTCGGCTCTCCCCTGTTTTATCTGTTTATCAGTGGCTTCTCTCTTCTCATCTCAAACAGTCGCTGAGCTTCTTCTCTTCTTTGCTCGCTGTCCCTCGAGTGTCTCTATTTACCAACTTTCTTCCTGCTTTTCGTTTGCAGTTTCCAAGTCACCTTAATGGCATTTTACTTGAGGATATTTTTTGACAGATTTTCAATCAAGGTTGTGAACTTTTCATCTATTTTTTCGCTTTTGTTTTCACGCACGCAGAATGTCACATCTGCTTGTGTTTGCGTGCTCCTCAGTGATGGTCATGCTGCGGGGGGGGGGGGCTCTCCTTTGAGACATCGCTGTTTCTTGGTGACGGGTCAAAGGCGCTCCCTCCGCCGGGAGATGCAGCTCCAAAGCGATGGCTCCCTCACTCTCCATTTGTCTCAATTAGCGGCTCGAAGAAGCTCCGGTAAACAACAGTTTCCTTTTAACTCAAAAGCTCTTTCTTTGTTTTCCTTTTTTCTCAAATGAAGCTCCTGGGAAAGATGAGAAAAATTAAGACACCTGCTGAGATTAAAAGAGGTGTCATAGAAAGCCAGACGTTTTCCTCTTCTTTTTATTGCTGTTTAATTTCATCACCGCGGTGATGAAATCGGGATTCAAATTGTCCTCCGGTTTCCCTTCACTGATCTCACACCTGACCAGACCAGGCTAAAGGTGCAAGAGAAAACAAAAGCCTTTGTCATCTTCTCTTTGATTTATTTCAGCGCTTCAAAAGTGAGTTGAGTGACAGGCAGACAGATTTGCCAAGAAAACTGGACGTGACATGTTTTCCCGCAGCATCTCAAACCCATTAGATAATGAATCTGCAGGGCCGCCACTAAAATCCAGCTTTTTTTGGCGTTTAACCTCAATTTTGGCTTAATAAATGAAATACTGCTTCTCTCAACTTGAGCAGATATTTCAGATAAGAAGAAAATATACAAAATTATAAACATAAATTCAAATTTATATATAAGACCTGAGCAAAATCGTTACGATTGAAAGTCAAGATTGTAAAAATTGAGAAAACTGGTTCAATGGTTCCTGTCTTAAAACACATTGCTAAACAAAAAGGATTTTAGCCCATATTTAAACAATTTCGGAATTGTGGCCTCTCTCGCATTTTTTTAGGTTGACTGTTTCAACTCTGAGTACCTGAAGAAGACCTCTGCTTGAGATTCCCTGACTCTGAGGAATGGGAAGCCAGTGGAGAGACCTTAGAACAGAACTGATGTGGTCATATTTCCTGCTCATTTGAAGAGCCCAGTGAGAAGGCTGTTACAAAACCTCCAGGACCCAAAAGCCTGGATTTGTTTTCACAAGTCAGGTCTGGACATTATCTTTTGAATTTTGTAGCAGCTCCATCACTGCCACAACCCTTGTCAAACTGCATTTTTCATCTGCCCTATCATCAGAAAAATGCTACACGTTAAGAAAACACCATTTCATCAGTGTGGGTCTTTTAGGGGAACTATTGTCTAATTGAGAGCTATGTAACTTCAGTTATCTTCTCTTTTCAAGACCGAACATTTCAGATTTTTTGGTCATGATTCACACTTTACACTGACTGACCTCCTCTAAGAAATTATCCTACAAGTTTACTTTTTTAGCCTTGAATCTTTTCCAGAACTGTTGAGGTGCAAAGTCAAAGTGAAACAGACAATACAGTACATTCATGTCACCATGGGGGTCATCGATGTCATTTGGATTAGAACGCCATTTTCTCTTTGGGCTGATATCAACCCTAACTCTCCACTTTAGAAAATTCCAGCGTTTGTCAGGGGAGGTTTTTGTCTTCCGTTACCTTCTTGCCGATCTAATGTGTCAAATACCTCAGCGAGCTGATGGAGGTTCAGTCCCAGAGCCGACTGAAGAGGAGATCCGCTCACTTCCTGTGGCTTTTGACCCATTACTGTCAGGAGGTCGGCAGCGGTTTCTCAGGACCTGATGGAACCAGGACAGGTGTAGTCCTGGTCCCTGGAGAGTCATTGGGCATCAGATGTTCCATCTTCTTCTCCTCCTCTATTAGATTTGAGTCATTTAATGGATATGCATACGTTTTACCAGCAGGATGCTGTTCATGTCATGGTGGTAAAGCTCTTTTGAATTCTGATGAGGATTGTCAGTGATGACAGGAAGACGCTGGGAAAAAAACAAAGTCGCCGTGGGTTCTGGTCCTTGTCTGATATCTAAGCTCAGTACAGGCAGCTGAACCCATAAACACATGCTTTGGTGTGGCTTTTTCTTTTTCAGAGACATATTTGCTGTAGGATCTCCTTGATTTCCGATTAATTTGGAAATGCTTCAGGCAGACGATGATTGAATTTATATTTTTACACAGCTAGCCTCATTTTTTAGGAAAAGCTGGGCAGATATTATTAGTGTAGAAACTAATAAAACGGATAACATTATTTTGAAATATGAATGCATATTTTTATCAATACATTGTTTAGTCTTTTCTAGTTCTTCACTGGAGTATTGTAATCAGTGTTTGTAAAGGGCATCAGGTCTGAAATATATTTAAAAAAAATACTAAATGACTGTTGCTGAGGTAATCAAGCCACTTTAGTTTTAACCAGCACCTGGCATTTAATAGACAGTTACACCACTTGTGCTCTATCTTATGGAAAAAAAATGATAAAATTAATAACCAAATACATCATTGTTTAGCATAGTCGGATTTTCTTTTTTTTTTCTTTACTTGTTCCTGTAACAGGCAACTTGTAGTTACTTTGTAAAGTATCTTACCTCTACCCAGGGCTATAATCGTTTCAAAGAATATCAATGACAAGGAGCAACAAGTGTGTGTTCGTGTTGGCTGAGGTCAGTGTGAACTAATACTAGAAATTACCAGCGCACCTGAATGCAGCAACAGTGAGCTCTCAAAGAAAGCACTTTGTTTTGTTCCTATTTTTGCTTTTGAATATATTGCAGAATGGTCTTAAAAAGGTCAATCGATGTTTAGTTTTTTCTTGTCAAATATTTAGTTTTTTCTTCTGCATGATTTTGTGTGTGATTTGAGGATGCTCATTTAAAAAAAAAAAAAAAAAAACGTACAACTTTGCAGTACAGTATTCCCCCTTATTCCCAGGGGTGTTGGGACCAGATACACCTGCCAATACGCCGAATATGTGAATATGGAGCTCCACCCCCCATGCGGGGGAACACTGTAGTTTATCCACTTTTTACCTTTTTCACCCCAAATTATTAGGGAGGTCCTTTATTTACCTCAAAAGTCATTAAACTATGTGAAAAGCAAACTTTGGATCAACTTTTCTAGTTGGGTTTATTCAAATATCATAAAGTAAAATTAAAAAATAATCCGTACTCAGGAAGGAGAAACCTCTTTCCCCTCCCAGGAACTCTATGCCCCCTCAGGTGACCTCGGCTCGGCACCCCATGTGCAGGAGAATTTGACAGAATTTGACAGCATAGGTAGGTAAAGTTGTTCCATGTTTGTGTCCAGTTGGAATTATTTTTGGGAGCCAATTTCTGTTTTTCTTTGAAGAGGAAGTCTTGAGTCTGGGCGGTTGGTGGAGAGCTTTCAAGCCCTTTTGCTTTGAACATCAAACCGCTTGTCTTAAGATTGGCTCAGAAAGGAGTGAGGAGCACAAAGTGAAGGGAGAAGGGGAGAAACTGACTTGAGGAGAACCAGGCAAGGTGTCAGGTGAGAGATGTGTTTTTTTAAAGTTCTCCTGAAGGGCTGCACTGCTGCTGCAGATAAGGACAAATTCAAAATGTCATGACAGCTTGGGAAAGAAATTAAATTTTACTCAGAAAAGGACATTTCTGACACTCTGAATGAGAGATTTATATTCGGCTTTAATGAGTCTTTGAGTTACCGGGTCGTCCACAGGAAGAGAGGTTGGCGGTGTTATCACTGCAGCCGTTCCGTTCCCTCTGTGCATGACCTTGTGGCATCATCTTGTGAAAAACATGTTCACAACTTTGTTGAAGAACAGAATTAACCTTGTGCTCAAATTGTGTTTGAATTTAAAAAGACCTATTTCAACTTGAGGTAGTGCTGGGAAATTACATGTAATAACAGTTCAACTTTGACATTCGTGCCAGTGTTGTAAATCTTAACAGAGTGTGAAACCTGTTCTGCAGGTATGGTAAAAAAAATAAAAAATAAAAAGCTCACAAGAAGCAACATCTTTATGAAAAGTCAACAATTTCACTTTGAGATTGGAACACGTGAAAATAAAAGAAACTAGAACGAGGTTCACACAGAAAACACTTGGACTTAATCCACAAAAGAAGTAGAATTGTTATTCCAGATTTCTCTGATTTTTGCTTCTTTGACTGCATTCACGGTAAAGGCAAAGCAAAGACCTAACCTTTAGTCACATGCAACTGTACAGGGGTTGACCCATGCAGGTATTGCTGGTTTTTGAGTGGTTCAGGAGGATACTAGAGTGGAGCAACCAGTTTGAGGTGTATCTTATAGGGGGCACAGGTGTGTCTTGGGACTCGTATGACCACCATAAGAGACATCACGAAAACATACCACTGTGGTGCGTGTGGTAAATGTTTTGTGAAATATTTGGGAGAATAATTTAAGTTAGACGCCCCTTTGAAGTATGGGTGATGCTGTCTTACGGTGTCCTTACGCCTACTATCATCTTAATAATAATTATCTGACCCTGAAAAACTAGTTCCTCCGTCGATCTTTAGTTGACTTGACTGCTGTAAGTGTTTTCACGGGACGACCAAAAAATCGACCAGAAAAACTGCACCTTATTAAGAACTCTGCTTGGGTTCTAACAAGTACCAAAGAAGTAGACCTCATCAGTCCCGTTCTGATGTCTTTACACTAGCTGCTTGTCTGCCACAGGATTGACTTTAACTTTCTGCTGCTTATTTATAAAGTTCTGAATGGTTTTGCACTAAGATACAGTACATTATTGACCTCCTGACCCAGTATGTACCTACCAGACCTCTCCGGTCATCTAAATCCGGTCTTTTGTCATTTCCTAAAGTCCACATGGAGAAGCTTCCTTTCTATGTTCCAAAGATCTGGAACAGACTTCCGGAAAGCCTTAGATCAACTGAAACATTCAGTTGATTTCAATCCAGGCTAAAGACCCACCTGTTCTCCCCCGCAGTTGATTCGGTTTTGTTCAAACGTTCACTGCTACTTTTAGCTTATTTTAAATGTATTCTTTTAAAATGTTTCTTTTGTTTCTTTTAATCTTAAAAATTGGCCTTTTGTCCTTCGACTGATGGATACCAGGCAAACCCTCAGATCTCCAACTATTGTAGAGCTGAACTAAGATTGTTAGATTCATAGTTGGAATGGACTCCAATGTTTTATATTTTCTGACCAAGATGGAGACCATCATGAAAGTAGAAAACGGGCCTCTGATCAGCTCAGAACAAATTATCATTATATTTATTCATTTGACCCATTTGTTAAAGAGAAGAAATCTATTGAAATGTTGTAGTTAAATTTGGATTTATTATATACATTTTTAGGAACCTGATTAAGTTGTTGGTTTCAATACCTTGAGTCCATCAGTTAAAAAGAAGTGTTGGACAAAATATCTCCTGTTTTGTGTTATAAATTTTAACCTCTGTTGGCTTTTTCCCCCCAAGAAATCCTCTATTTTGTTGAAGTTTACAGCAACAACGTATAAAACAGCGTGTCTTGCATTCCACCATGAGGATGAAATGTGTCAGATTCTCCTTCATTCGGCTTCTCAACACAAGGAAATATCAGCTCTTACGACCTATCACTCATTCTCACACTCCAAAGCTGAATCTCGCTTCTGTGATAATGGCCATCTGGTCGGACTGGATCTTGGGAACGTGCTCAGCACAGAAAATCCATGTTGCAATCAAAAGCCTCCTTACATGTCTTTGCTATTCTTCTCATTTTGTTGTGAGTTTTGCCTTTTTCTTGGAGAAAGTCGCACGGTCGTGTCTTTTATAAGCGAGGTTAATCAAAGAGGAGCTTTGTAGCGGCTGGAGTCCTTTTGGTGCCGGACGGGAGACAAAAGCTGCTTCTGTGGCAGCACTTTTTGAATCTTCAAGAGTGGGTCAGACCGAACAGCACACAGAAATTTATATTTAATGTTCCCTGTGGGACTGACGCTTTGGACCATGAATAATTCTTTATTGGCAACAGGAGTAATATGCTCTAGCGTACTCTGTAATGTGGGACCTATCGTACGTGTTGATTACATTTATGGGGGTTAAGCACACGAGTGATTTCTCTTTCTTGGTTTCCGTGCCCTCTGTTGTTTTGTGACGGGGTGTGTGGGCTTGCTTTTGTTATCCCCTGTGAGAGCATGAAATGTGAGCTCGCTGGTATCTTGTTGGGGCGTTTTATACCAACGCCAATGGTGTCGTGGGCATTAGCTGCACAGTTGGTGTGGACTCACTGGCCTGCGTCGGTGTGTGAAAGTGGCACCACTTTGTGAGCTTGGTGCATGAAAGTGGCCTTGCTTCACCAGTCAATAGCATGAATTATGTATGGCAGGAGAAGGTGAAAGCCATGTTCTGCATCATCTGCAGGCTGTTCAGCAAATTAACATTTGGACAGCCATTTGCTGGCTTTAGGAGGGGTTTGGGCCTTGTTTAATGGATTGCTTACAGTCCAGAAATGAATTCCCCAGTCATATTTTTTTTTCCTAGCAGGTTTCCTCTCATGGAAATCATCTTTGACTAAAGGAGCCCCAGCCTGCAGGAGCAGACTGTGAGGCGTGAGCAGTGGAAAGGGCACACAGAAGTGATCTTTAATTGGCAAGCTTCCTGTCAGGTCTAATCAGGACTGGTGTTCTGTCACCCGGTTTCTCCATAGGCCGTTTCTGTGAAAGACAAGCTCTCAGGCTGACATATTCATTTTTCCCCTGAAAGCAATATCATTGAAGGGTTTGCATAAAGCCTGATTTGACATGTAGTTCCTGGGCTCCAGTCGTGATCTTCACTTGTAAGTCACATTGTGTCTAATAGGTTTCAAGAAACATAAAATGTTCCTAATTAGGATGAGCTGTCTGTGGAGTGAATAGAGACTCCTAACTTTCTTTTTTTTTTTTATTCTAGAAAGTATTTAATGCAATATTTACCTAATATGTTTCCCTGCTCTGATTACTCGGATTAGTATTGGATAATTGTCATGAAGCATTGTCATAAAATCGGTTTGCCCAATTTTTGTTTACAGTGCTTCGTAGATAGAGATATAGCCTCTAAATTAATTCTAAATTCAAAATCTTTTAGTTTTTCATTAATCATTCTCCTAATCATAAAAATATATATTTGTACATGGTAATTTAAAGCGAATGCATGTTACGTTTGTCAACATGTTTTAATAATTGCTTGAAATTGAAAAAGAGCAGAAGGAATCCCACCTAAGGGTGTAACGATTCGATTCATATCATAATCTGTGGCTGACGATACAATTCATAGTTAATATTGGTTCATTTTAAACGATCCGATTCACTGACCTGAAATGGATCCAGGACATATTTAGCCAAAAGCTCCACCAAATACCTGGGTACTGAACAGTGCAAGTGAAGTTTTCCAGATTCTTGGATTTCTTCAAGATAATCAAGTGTAAAGTCAAGTAATAACAGCTATACATCCACTGATTGACTAAAATATCTGAACCCTATTCCCATTGCTTATCTTGTTAGTGACCCACTTAGGTAATTTCAGCTGTCTCTCTATATCACTCCCATTTTTATTGTTAAATTAAAACTGACTAAACCAAATGAAAAAGACTATTAGTGGCTGAAATTAAAAATGTATACTTGAAATGAGGTTTGTGTGGATGTTTTGCTATTTCCATACCTTCATTACCGCAGTTTCGACTTTCCAGGCAACTGGAGTGTGGAATTTCTCTCCTGAAGATGTTTGGCTGCTCATCTGAGTGGCTTCCTCTAGACCCGTGAATCCACTCTGAGTGAAAGTGGAGGAATAATGAAACATCTTCAGAAGATTGTTTCTTTAGTCCAGCTGCCCTGAAGGAGAGGAATGGCATGAATCATGAGATTCCGGATGAATGAGGGCCTTTGAAGACATATTGCTAAGCATTCAGGCTGTATGAGAGGATTAGACCAAACTCACTGTTTTATTGAAACTATGTGCTCATCACTTTTGGATGCAGATATAAAAAACAATCTCTAGGACCAGAACCTGTTTATGCATTCAAAACTGATGAATCCAACTGAGAGAAATAGCATCATCATCTGTAAATAATTTCTGCAGTAAAGTAACCTGGAAGAACAGGAAAATGATTCCATATCTAAAGATCTGGATCTGGATTAGGTGTTGTGTTAGGAGTAGGGGTTATGGATTGTTACTTAAAATACCTATTAGGATTGTTTCACAGATCAAACCACGATTCTTACTATTTAATGTTTTTTATGTATATCTACATCATTTTACTAGACATATGAAAATTAAAATAAATCATCATCATTATTTATCTAGAACAGGAGATCAGAATCAACAGAACCTTCACCTACACTTTATTTGGAAGATCAACCCAAACCCAGAACCACTTGGTCCATCATCTGTGAGACGGGTAGGGGAAGCTGGAAAACTAGCTAATTATAGCCCCCGCGAAGTGGGGGGTCAAAGGGCTGTCCAGTTTAGCTTAGTAAGTTTGTTAGTTCAATTTAGTATTTTCCTATTGAATTTTATGTATTTATGATCCTTTTGATTTTATGTTTAACTTTTTCAATTACCCATACGAAGCCCAACGAGACGACTGTTGTTGTGAATTTGGGCTATGCAAATAAAATTGAATTAAATTGAATTAAATTAGAAGGATGAAAGTTGCTGCAGTAGTTATCATCTAAGACTGGTGGATACGGCAAAACTCTCAACATCTTTGACAGACCATATCTTAAGTGGAAGTATTTTGTAACTTTTCAGAGCTCTTAACTCTAATGTGGAAGGACTGATGTCATCGGTTTGTGTACATCACCTTTTTGGTTTTGGCAAAGCCGTGTTAGCATTTGTTCTCAGTTTTGCATAATGCTTTGCCTCTGGACTGTTTTCCTTATGAATATCAAAAGCATCCAAAATCCACATGCATATTCACCCCTTTTGCAATGAAACTGCACCTGAGCTGCGGTGCATCCTAATCCTGAGAGCCATTTAGGAAAATGTTTCAGCAACTTGAGCGGAGTCCGACTGGGCCAATGTGAATTCATTGAGAATAATTAGAGAAGGCATGCACCTGTGTGAATAAAGTCTCCTGACGGCTGAAATGCTGCAGCCTGAAAACCAAGTTATGGCATCGGGAGAAATTGTTCAAACAGGACGGTGATGTGAGAAGAACTTAGGAGAATTGCTTTGATCCTGAAATCGTCCCAAATCACAGATGACTCCTTTATTTTGAAAACCTCAACAAGCTGCAGCAACACTTTTTCCCTTTGGCATCACCCAGTTCTGTCAGTGTGTTGTAACGGTTAAGACTACAAATAAATCAAAATTTCTGTGCAGCTCTGTTGACCAAGCAGTGAAAACATGACTGCTAACATTAATTTGCACTGTGAGAATTTGCTGACAAACACAGCGAAAAGCACAATTTTTGCTTAACTGTTCAAGCTACTTGATACAATAATGTCAATAAAATACAATAAGGGGAAACCTGGATCTTTTTATTTATTTTGTTTAATTTTTTTATGTATCCGATTGAGACTCTGTATCAGCAAATTGTCAAGATGAAAAACTCTGAATCCAAAAAAACCTGGTTTGGACGTCCCCAATTCTAAGTGTAAAAAAAAAAGAAACTGTCCCAAATAGGTGGAACATTTGCTGTTGGTAGTTTTTGTGTTATTTTGCAATAAGACCAACCAATAAGGATGTTGGAAAGATTTCATATTTCGGTCAAAACGTCCATGCGGACGACTTCCTACCAAAGTGAATTAAGAGCCTTACTTAGTGCTGAGGTGGCATTGT
The DNA here is from genome assembly GCA_037389245.1 of Oryzias sinensis. Classification (NCBI taxonomy): domain Eukaryota; kingdom Metazoa; phylum Chordata; class Actinopteri; order Beloniformes; family Adrianichthyidae; genus Oryzias; species Oryzias sinensis. The sequence continues at coordinate 5,299,371 of CM074497.1, forward strand.
TTCGGGGGCTGTCTTCGCTGTGGACAACACATCCTTTACATTTCTGAAAAACCCAAAGCAAACGCCTGAGTCTGCTGATTGAAACTTGCCGTAATGCTATTTGACTAACCCTGATTACCTCTGTCCTCCTCTCTTTCTCTTTCCTCTTAGGTAAGCACTTTCTTTGATCTGTGTTGCTGGTGGTGATGGAGGGTGGGGGGTCGGCCGAGCACGCATCCTGTTGCTGTCAGCCCCGAGGAAGGTTTCATGCTGCTGAAATGTGAGGCGAGAGTGATTAAGGTGATGTATTGAGCCCGTGTGTCCGTAACAGAGATGCTCTCAGGTCTGGTTCTGGTGAAGTCAGCAGTGCAAACACAATGGAGTGAATTCCCATCACACACTCTAACACTCTGTCCAGGAGCCCATCAGCAGACGTGGAGACGGCCGCTGTATGTGTGACGGCGTGCACGCCTGGTGGAGCACGTTCGAAGCCTGTTAAAAACAGACTCTGATCATTTCTATTGCTATAATGATTTTTTATTGCTGCTATTTGCAGCCGCATCTTCAGGGACAATGAGAGAAACTGCATGAAGACATTCATCGGTTGATGGGCTTTTTGCTTTCAGTTTCTCTTCTTTGACAGGGAATCACGCTGAGCTATAATTAGCCAAAGAAAAGACTTTTATTCTCCACCATCATCCAAAAAAAAAAAATGGGGGGAAAAAGGGACGATGAATTAATAAACAGATACGGAACATCCAAGGTAACTCTGAAGCACTCGAGTAGATGAATGGAACTTTACAAATACAGCTGCTTTGCCCTAAATTAGAATTCATTTGAATGCATCAAAGGACACACGGACAAAAAAAACACACCTCATCTTATTTTCAGTCTTGATGGTGCTTTGTAGTAACAAAAAATCATGTTTGAATGAATTTCAACAAAGTTTTTTAGCAACTTAAAGTGTCTGACTCTGCCTCAGTCTCATGCAGCCTAAACTGAAGCAGTAAAGTGGCCTAAATGCACTGCTCTTCTGTGTAGACGTTCCTTTTATTAGTCCAAACGCTGATAATCATCAGTCTGCTGCGTTTGACAGTCACGATCCAAAGCTATAGTTAGTCTTAGATGACAGACAGCTGCACTGTGGTTAGTAGGGACGCCACATTTCTCAGTTTAAGGTGGAACAGTATGTTCCACCTTAAACTGAGTTGTGAGAAAAAGTAAATGGTTGCATCCCTCCTGCATACGTCTGCATGTGTTTACTTTGAATGCGTGAAACGTGTGTTGAAGAAAAACAGGCACTCTAGAAAAGTTAAATTTGAGAAAAATGTATTTTAATATGCAAAAGAATCTGCCAGTGGGGAAGATAAATCCTCAAGCCATTAATTCCTTCTTGGAGAGAAAAAAAAATTAGCCACTAAGGAATGTCCTCCATATTTAAACACTTTCTTAATAAGAATATTTTTCTTGCAAAACAGAAAAAAAGACTATCTTTTTTAATATTTTTACTTTCCTAGCATTCCGTTTTTGCAGTGCAGGCTTAGAGCCACTGTGGGTACCGGATGTTCTCGGGCTGCCGGATGTTCTCGGGTCCTTCCAATGAGTTATATCACTAGAGGAGACATCACCAGGAGAGCACCGCCATCTTGGTGAGGTCAAGATTGGAAGACCAAATCAATTTTTATAACATTTAATAAAGAGCTCTGTTTTTACTTTCAATCACTTCATTATATGAAAAAGAAGAATGGCTTGAAATTGCTTAGTTTTGTTCAGAAATACAAACTTCACGAGTACCCTTAACTTAACTAGTATTAGACTATTTAGATTTTTCTATTTTCCTTTATTTTATTTTACTTATTTTTTTATTTATTTGTGAGTTATGTTCATTGTTTCTTTTTCCCCCTCTATTCTTTATTTTCTATGTTAATATGTTATGTTTGGCAATGGTGACTGATCTTCGAGGAAATATTGATTACATTGTTATTGTTCGTTGTTAACGTTAATGTCATTGTTAACGTATGATACCGCAATTGTCAATAAAGTTTTTTTTTTAAACTTAGCGACGTTAACTCATTGGTCGTGGCAACTTACAGCCAATCAAATAGTGTGACGTCATCATTGGTCGAAGGACCCCGAAGGACCCCGAGAACATCCGGTACCCACACCACCTGAAACCTTTATCCACTTGTTTATTAGGAAATGTTAAAAAATTACTACTCTGAATTTTTAGTTCTTTGTTGTTTTGTGGTATGCAAATCATGTTTTGAATCAAAACAAAACAGTGACCTAAAAATTAAGATTTAAACCAAAACATTAGGAAAGTAAATATCTAGTAGTTAGTGCTTTTTTTCTTCTTCTTTCTTTCTTCTGTCTAGACTAGTTAAAGTTAAATACTAAATATGAACATTTTAAAAGACTATTTCTTTTTTGTGGTCTGAAGAGGCAAACGTGGAGGATTAAAAATAAAAAAAGTACATGTGCATACATTTTTTTAAAATTACACATTTTTCTAGCAATGCATTGTGGTCTATGTCGATGTACATTGGGTTTTAGCAGAGACTTCTGGCAAATTTTGGACACCCCCAAAAAATGGTGAATGCACTATACAGAGCGCTAAGTAGTGAGGGAATTCAGACAAAGCCTTGCTCTGGAAGGAAGCATCTGTGACTAAGTTGACTCAAAGTTGAAGTTGTTTAACCTCTTAAGACCTGAGCTAATATTTGAGCTAACCCTCTAAACATATAGTCACAGGACTCCAGTTCAGCAGAATTAACTACCGTGTTAATATAACCACAAAACGTGACGTTCATCCATGCCCATGTCCCAACCTAAGATGCTTACTATTAAACGGAAAATTGGAGCCCCTGTTCTCCACAACTGACAGTTTAACTCTTTAGAAGGTCACATGTTGAGCCGTTTAAGCCATGCTGCAGCAGATACAGACTGAAGCAGCTTGTGTCAATCTGCTAACATTATCACAAAGTGTCATTTCTCATATTAACTCATCTGCTCATCTGAGTACCTTCTGCAGTTCTGTGAATGAGCAGTGAAACATTTTGTTGATCAAGTGGTTTCCATGAAGAACAGATTTAACAATATCATTTCCTTACTGCAGTACAAGAGCAGAATTGAACTATTCATGATCAAAAATGTCACTCATAACAAGCTATGGTACAGCAAGAACTGTGTCCATGTCTTTCAGATGTAAAAGTGAGTAAATATGCATTTAATGTTGGAACTCCAAAGCAGATTTGGAGCCGGGTCAAAGTGATGGCAAATCTCCCCCAGAGAGACGTTTTAGTTGGATCACTGGAGCAAAGCTCAGCCTGTGAGGGAGACTGGGCTCTTTGCTGGCTGTGGTGACTGAAGGGGATGCATTTTTTTTATTTTTTTAGTAACTCAAAGACTGTTTAAATTCTTTCATGGCACTCAAGACTGCACTTTTACACTTTATAACTGCTTAAATGTATGCATTTACTTTGAACTTCTGGACTATATAAAGAAAATCCTCTTTTGTTGTGGAGCAGGACTCTAGTAGCTTCTGCAGTTTGGTTGGTTAGTTAGATGGGACTCGATGTAGTTGACACTGCTTCCTTGAAGTACAGACAAAGACTGTCTTTGGATTTATCTATTTATTTATTCTAATAGTTAGTTTTAAAAGAGGTTTGGCCCGTTGAGATGTGAAGCATCTTGTTTTCGAGGGGCTCCTCTGTTCCAGATACATACAAGCACACATGGCAAAGAAAAAGAAAAAACAACAAAAAGGAAACTCCCAATACAATTTGTTTAACAGAATCACTTTCCTTAAAGAGAATATTAAAACTATTGGAAGCAGTTTATTTCATTTAAATGTCAACTCATAAAGAAAATAAGATAAACAAACAACCATAGATGGATATAGATGGATGGATTGATTTGAATAGATGGTTGGATGGATAGATGAATAGATATAGATAGATTGATGATATGGATGGATGGATGGATGGATGGATGGATGGATAAATAGATGGATGGATATGGATGGATGGATACAGATGGATATAATAAATCTAGTTAGAACATTTAGTCATAAATTGATTGATAAAATGATGTCATTATATATATTCCTAATCATAAACAGACACACTTGCACTCAAACAAACAAAATATATGGCACATTCAATCAATGTTTATCAATTCTTGTCAAAGAAACCATTCTGAATTTCTAGTCTATCTGAGGTTTGTGGTGTTGTCATGTCTTTCATCGCGTCTGACTATAAAAGCGCACATAGTTTAGCACAAAGCGCACAGCCAACCATCACAGCTCCAATTGAAACTTGAGCTTTTCCGATGTCGGCCGTCCCATTTCTTTGCAAAATGGTGTTGTTAATGAAGAACCAACAGAGAGCTGCATTGATGGTTCCTGTTATTATTTCCTGAGCGCCAAACTGGCATGAACAAAAAAAGGCAAATTATGGTGAACTCCACTGACACACCATTTAGGTTTTTATGTTGGCTGCAGAATCTGTAATTTGATGTGTTTTGACATTCGGCTCTCCCAAAATCTCTAATCTCCAGAGCTGACAGGCTGTCACGAGACAAACAAATGAGCTACTGTGAAAGCCACTTGTTCACAATCCCTACTTTGACTGTAATTAGGCAGTGTTGTAGCTACTTACTTTGTCGTAAAGGCACCAGCGATCTCTGCTGTTTAACAACCCGACTACAGTCTGGATGGAAAAAAGTCACAAACGATTCTAGGCGAGACCGCTGACTTCCTGACACGCAAATTGGAAATCATCAAGTTAAAAGGGACAATCGATTTTGTTAGACCACTTTAGCTTTGATTACAGAATGAATTAGCATAATTTTAATAGGAAACGTTGCTTAATTGATTTTCAGTTCTGCCTTCCTTTTTTTTCTTTTTTTCTTTTTTAGAATCAAAAACAACAGCAAACAAATATTTGGAATTGGCTTGAGCATTACAATATTAAATAAAAGAAATTTATGGATTTTTATAAAATTGTTAAAAAAAAAATTCACTTGGAATGTTATAAGTATAAAAAAATATTCGATGTATTATCTAATCTACATGGAAGTTAGGTACCGAATTATGGTAATAATGTTAAAAAAACAAGGTAAATCGAGTTAAAAATAAGGGGTGGGACTATATAAATGCACTTTCTTCCAATCCTTACATTTAATTTATTACTGAATATTCTTAGTTTAATTAATCTATGTATAGATTTTTTTTACTTGTAAAAAACTAATTCCAAGAAAGAGAGGAAAAAACAAAAACTTCAAAAAATTCTACGTGTTTCTTACCTCTTAATGCAGTTTGTTCCCTACAAAGGTGATATTGATAAGAGACAAATGAACAGGTCTTTTTGGCAAAACAAAAGTTTAGAAGTAATGTTACATCTAATAAACAATTAATAAGAGAAAAAAAATCCTACCTTTTTACTTCTAGACAATTCCATATGTTTTTTTTTTTTTTTTTCCAACGTGAGTTTATTTTGCAAAATCTTAGTCACAACTGCCCGTACAAATGGATACGGGCTGTTTGTAGGGTCATGGGCAAACCTCATGTGCCCGGCGTAAAGTATTAACGAACGACATGTCATAGCAAACTCTTAACCTTTGTGCTATCTTTGGGGTCCAGATGACCCCACTCCCAATGTTAATGGGCCTCCAAGGCACCTGGACCCCACAAGATAGCACAAGGGCTCTACAGCAAAAATAAAACATGTATGGGGGCTGTAGGTGAGATGCGGGTCGTTCCGATTTTTTATTTTTTACTTCCCCAAATCCTGCGCTAGAAACTCGTTTTTGATATTTACGTGATTAGTGTGCGGTCCTTTTGTTCAGGCTAGACGGTAGACATTAGAAAACTTCACTGTCTATTTTGTACAGGCATCCTACAGCTTCCTACATATCAGGTACACAGTACACACCCCATGCATCAGTAAGGAGCCAGTACTCTGACCTTACGAAGTGTGATGTAAGGACGCCATACGACAGCACCTGTTCGTCATGAGTGCGTGCATCTTAGAGTAGCCTTACAAATACGTCACGATACACATGCCACACGCTCCTCTCTATAACCCTCCATGGGCCCACACAACCGCAAAACCTGCAAACCTGCAAAACCCCCGTACAGGTGAATGTGACCAAGTCTTAAAATCTTTACTGCAGATTTAGAACGTCTTTTTCCTGTAAACCGGAGTAGAATGTCATATTGACTCTAACGAAGCTGCAATGACTGTTATCTGTGACGTTTCCATACAACCAGCTGGAAGCGTCTTATCTCTTTAGTGTGAGGTGGTGCATCGGCTCATTATTTCCATTATTTGTCTTTGTTCTAAAATAAAACGCTTAAAAATAGCGTTAGTGTACAAAATAAAGTGATCTAAGTTCAATTTAAATGAAAAGAGACTGTCAATGGGAGATGCATATAAACAAGACTTTTGGAATGATAAAAGTCAGCAGAAATCCAACCGTACACAGGAATGCTTTTTTTAATGATCATATTTCAAAATGATGCCCATTTCTGCAGGCACTAGGTTATAACCTCTGGTCAGATTAAATATTTGTAGTGTGTTCAAGAGCTCCATTGTTTTGTCAGATTATTCTATTTTGACAGTATGGCATCATTTATTAAGACCAAACTTATTTATTGAGGGCTTCAGAAACTCCTGAAGTCGTGCATTTCAACATTCCTTTTTCTGCAATCCATAAAAAGTAACTTGTACATCTGCCTGGAAGTTCAATCATCGTGCCCATGCTTGGCTGCATGTCATTTCTTTTCACAAATGCTCTATGCACAGTCACACTTCATGCGTCTATGAGGTAGATTTTCAAAGGAACATGATTATCATAAGTGCTCGGCATCATTGTGCAGCTGAAACGGCATCGCTCCATTTCAAGCCTCACACTTTTCTTTTTAACAGCCGTGCCAGTTGCATTTCAGATGCCAGGCAGGATGTGCAAAAGGCTGTTATGCTGAGTCTTAGCGCATCTGTTGTCAGAGGCGGCGCCATTGACATCAGAAGGGGTTCACGCGTTGAGGAGGTATTGTTATTCAGAGCTGTTTGCTATTAATGTCACATTGTGGTTGTTGTACGAAGCAAAATGCTGCCAGTGTTTTTAAAAGAGGAAATTGAAATTGTTTGGGACTTGAATCAGCGAGATGCGTGTGCCAAACATGACAGTGCAGAAACGTTTTGTCACTGTTTTTGCTTTGATATTGCAGAATTTAACAAATTGAGCTTCGAAAACTGAACCGTCTGGCTTTACAACAAATTCATTTTGGTACGAATTTTTTGCTAAAAAGTGCATAGCTTCATTTTACCAGATATGTCAAAATTTGTATTGAATACTTTTTTTGGTTACCTCTGATTACGTGGGGACCTGTGACTCTGAAATTAAAAAAAAAAGCAGACCAAACAAGAGCTCAGGTCTCAAGACGTTAAAGCTCTGAAAGCCAGTCTTGATGCTACAACAATTTAGCATCCGAATCTAAGAAAAAAAAAATGTCTTTGTGTTTTGGCTGCTCTCTTTAGGTGTTTCCACAGCAAATCATCCTCTTCAATCTTCCTCACAGACACCAACCATCCTCATGTCCTTCTCAACATCTGTGAACCTCCTCTTTGGTCTTCCTCTTGGTATCTCCAGCCTCAACATCCTTGTATCAATATCATAACTGTTTTTTCCTCTCAATGTGTCCAAACCATCTCTATGTACTTTATTATTTATCCTCTAAACATGTACCATGATCTGTTCCACTAATGGACTCATTCCTGATCGTATCCATCCTGATCTTTCCTAAAGAGAATCTCAACATCTTCAGCTCTGCCACCAGCAGCCCTGCTTCCTGTCTTTGCATCTGAGTCTGTAAACCAGGGGTCGGGAACCTTTTTGACCAAGAGGGCCACAAACGCCACATATTTTTAAATGCAATTTCGTGAGAGCCATAGAATATTGTAGCGTCCCTTTCCCACACTGAGGTATGGAGACTTCACCTCTTTTAAGGTTCTTTATTCTGGTTACTGCAGGCCGTAACCAATGCCGTACAACTTGTTCAGCAACTCCTGACTCTCTTCTGCCAAGAGTTCTCCCCCCAACTTTTTTATTCCCCCGCTCCCGCACCAGCCCTCCTATTTCCTTTATTCGGCCCATAGCTGAACCCCTTTGGTCCAAACTACCCAACGACGGGCTAAGCGACAGAACTGAGGGCCAACCAGCATCTCTGCTCGATGCTTTCAATGCACAATGAACTTAGACCGCGACCCAACAGCCACCCTGTCCGACTCAGTCCCCTAAAATATGTTTAAAACTGAAAATATAAGTGAATGTGTGCATTTGATGTGATTTCAACACTTTTAAAGTACGTACAATAAATATGTGGATTATTTTTAAAAACATTGTTGTGCTGCTGCTAATAAATGATGAGTATTTCTCAGCATTAATGCGACTTCTTTTTTTTATCCAAGCACCACTACGACTGGGCTGCCATCGCATCGCCCCCGAGAAGTACTGGTCTAATGAAAACTAAATTCTATAATTAAAGATTTGTCTGCGAGCCAGACGTGAACATCAAAAGAGCCAGATATCGCGAGCCATGGGTTCCCGACCCCTGCTCTAAACCAACATGGCTGCTCTTACCACAGCCTTCTACACCTTTCCTTACATCACACCTGAAATCTTTTTCCACCTCTTCGCTCTTTTCCTCTGGACTGTTGACCCTAAGTTGCAGGTCTCAAATGCCAAGCGTCAAAGGCCGGTGAAATGAAACACACTTTCATTAACCTGCCATTGAAGCTCATCATTGGCTAAACACACCTGATCAGGAAATCAGCAGCCGATGAGACAGCATTTCTCAAAAAGCAGCAGGATGCAGGCCCACAAGGCATGGAGTCTAATACCCCTGCCCTATGTACTTAAAGTCCTCTACCTTCTTTTTTACACATCGATACTCTGTCTTGCTGTGGCTGACCTTCATTCTGCTCCTTTCCAGAGCAAACCTTTACCCCTAGATCAGTGTTCCCCAACCCTGGTCCTCAGGGAACTCTGATCTGTATGTTCCCATGCTTCCCTGCTCAAGCACACCTGATGCAGCTCAGCACCAACCTCTGCAGACGCCTGATAATGGTAGTCATCAAAGCCAGGTGCGTTTTAGCAGGATTGAAAAAAAATGTAGGACAGTGTTCCCATGAGGACCAGGGTTGGGAAACACCGCTCTAGATGTTCCTCCACCTGCTCCCGGCTCTCACCACAGATCAGTGTCATCTGCAAACATCGTGGTCCACAGAGATTCCTGTCTGACCTCATCTGTCAATCTGTCTGTCCATCACTACTAGACACAAAAAGGGCCTCAGAACTCATCCATGGGGCAGTCCCACCTCCAACTCCAGTGCGGTTTTATGCATTGGCCCTAAAGTAAAACCATCCTACCAAAGTATGTACTAAAACAATACATAAAGAGGATGCTTTCAATGCAAAAAAACACTCATGTCTCAACATGAAAACAATGTTTGCACAACTTGAATAAAATCAGTGGACAGATTGAATAATGTTTACCCTCTGACTTCATATAAAAACCTGCCTTCTAGAAGAGTGCCAAGGATCCTTGAGCCACGTAACCGCAATGAAACACACTTTCATTAAGGTTTTATTTAGCACTTAGATTCCAATACAGCAGCTTGTAAATCTCTGAGCTTAGCATCAGTGCATCATGTAGCAATAATATCTAATGTTCAGTTTTAATTACAGTTATAAATTCTTTTAATTCAGCTAATGGGATAATATGCAACCTCTGGTTGTCTGAACAGCCAATACATACAAATAATTACGCACTTGTTTAATAAACAAACTTAAAGTGAGTTTTGAAGATGCAAATTGAGGTCTTAAAGTGTAAAAGCTTTATCAAAATGATTGCTTTTGTTTTTCTTTATTAAAATGTGGACCTGAAGAAATGGCTGGAAACTGATAAAATGATGTATTTTACTGCTTACAAAGTTTCTGAATTCCTTTTACTCTTTTTGTCATAAACATCAGGCCAAGAAGTGAATAGAATTTTTTTTTTTTTTTACTGTGAACTATAGATAGAATTTAAATGGAATTAATCTTAGTTTTTGTATATTTTTCAGTGACAGAGAAAATTGAGGTTTAACTGCAACTTTCTTTTAAAAGCAGATTTTGTTTTTCATCCATTTGGTGAAGTAAAAATCTCAGTAAAAGGCCCAATATTTTGAAGTGCAAAAACAGTCAAACAGTAGAATGTGCAGAAGATTTGTTGAGCAGTTTTGATGAGTACACATAGGAGTTTGATTGACAACAGCCAATCAGGACACTGAACACAATTATCTGTAAAAAAAAAAAAAAAAATTGCATAAAAATCCATGAAACAGCATGACCATGAAGGGCGAACTGCGAGGGACCACCGGAATAACCAACAATAAGGCTTAGTAGTGGCCTTTTTAGAAAAAAAAATGTGAAGAAAGCTTTGGTGATCATTTCCTTAATCCGTCAAATATTTTACACACATATACAACGGTAACAACAGCTGGATTGAGGAGGAGGTTTCGTCATTTAGTGGTTTGAAATGATCGGAATGAAAGAGAAAGCCTTTGGACTGTGTCAACCATTGTCTGTATCTGAGAACTGGACTAAGTTTTACGTCATCCGTTGAAAACGACTAAAGTCAGCTTAGAGTATTTCTTTGCTACACAGACCTCCCGATTTTGGAACCAGACATTGTCAAACAAGCAGTGATTGGTCTAAATCAAAAGTCAACATTTCTATAGAAATTACTCTCTCCAATCAGGAGAGAGCTTGTTGGAAGACCACACCCCTGCTACTTGAAACGGGCTACACAAAATCTGTTATTCAAATTTTTGAACCAAGAAGAAAACATAAAAAAGGAGGACTATCAAGATCATGTTTAAAAAGTGTGTCAGAGCAAAAATGATTAGTTTCTCAGCTGTTCATTCCTCTATATATGTTAATAGGAGTTTGACTTATAAGAACCAGCGAGTACTTCCTGGGGGGGAAGGGTCACTCAGTCCAGTTTTCATATACAGTCAATGGTTACAACCCAAAAAAGAAGCATATTATGACAGTATAGCTGACATTTGTAGCTGCTTAGGACAGCTGGTCCGGATCATTTCAAACTTTTAAACAGTATGTCCTTACAAATACTTGAGTTGTGCTGAAAATCATCCCCAAAAGCAGATTATTACGCATTTTTACATACAAATGCAACATTAATATACATAATGTTTTTTTTAAGAATATGTATATTTTATTTGTTTTTAATACAAAAAGTACAATTTTAAAAAACTTCACCTTGGTTCACTTTAATTCTTTGTTGACTCCCTTGTTAATGACCAAGTAAAATTGTTTAATAAAAATTGAATTCATTGATGTTTCATTGAGTTGAGTTGAATTAGAAAACAACCAGATTTTTTATTAGTGACTGGAAATAGAATTGATCCAGTAGTTTGGCAGAAATAGCCAGCCGTAATCACCGTAATGACCTTCTTTGTCCTCCATTCTGATCTTTTTAATCAAATGAATCTCATTTAGTTAACAGCAAGACATGACCAACATGTCTGAAAACCGCTCTTATGAAACTGCGTTTCGGTCAGGTTTTTACCATGCGGCGAGCTGCTGAAATCCATGGAAAATGTGAACACCTGCAGACCTTTGTTTAACTTCCACTTCATCAAAGTCTGAGGGAGTTTGAAAACTTTTCAGCCACCTGACCTCTGCGTTTCTGTGCAAACTGCAGCAATCCACACTTTTCTCTTTTAATATCCACAGCAAGTGCGAGTGCAAACAGTTTAGCTCTAAATATACCTGTATAGGTAGAAAGAAGAATGTCCCGTCCGTCCAACTTTAGATCCGCAATATGCGTTTGATCCAGCTTTTAGCCGGGGAATCACTTTGAGACGCGAGGGATTACTTGTTAACCTGAATAATTACACCAGTTTTAAAAGCATTAGAAGATAACGGCAGACTCTTGCTTTCATTTAAAAAGCTTATTATAGATCTTTTAGAAACAACTGATCAGCCCTCCCTGCTGTTGTTGACGAAGATGATGTGTTTTGTGACATCAATCAATGCAGAACTACCATTGAAAGAAATGAAACATTCAAAACAGGAATTCCAAAGTACATTCATGAAATCTGCCAGTTGGAGGAATCCACTTTCCTAGAATTAAATATTTAAAACTGCAAATGAATGCCTCGGTCACAGCGAGCTGTTTAAATCCTTTTATGCACTTTCAGAAATATCTTTCTGTTCATCTTTTCAAGCCCAAAAGAAAAAAAAAAAGGGACAAAATTATGTTTACTGACAGTTTAAAATTGGTTATGAACATGGTTTTTATTCTTGAGGAAGAAATTTATTCCTCACAACACCTGCATTTATTTGGAAATAGAAAATGCTGTGAAGCATTCCTGCTCTTATTTTCTCTTCAGATGGAATTTTAAAGTTTCAGTTATTCTCTTAATCTTTTCCCCCCTCAACTATAGGTTAGGTTCTGGTCATCACTACATCCCGTGTGTCTAATCCATTCTCTTTTCTCCTGAAAGTCTTTTAGTTGGGATTATGGGTCTGTGGTTTTATTGTCTCCTTCCAAAATACGTTTCTGTTCTGCATCTTTGCCGCATTTGTTTACAATTCTTCTCGTCTTTGGTCGTCTTTGAGCTCAACCAACATGAAAGAATTCTTGTTTTCTTACACTGATGCTTGATCTGGTCCTGTTTGGCCCTTAATATGTAGGTGATAATGCCCGACGAGGTGTCCATTACCAGAATGGACGACATGGAGGCTTTAACTTTACCCAAAGCAAAGGATGGTTGGTTGCTTCTGCAAATTCCATTAACCTCTGGTAATGGACGGGGTATACCCGGCTTATACCACTGCCACAAAAGAAATAAATATCATAAATACGTTATTAGTACTTTAATCTCATGATGTTTTAGGTTTTTCACAAGAAGTGGACTGTTTGATACCATGTGTGATGTGTTGTCATGAGCCTGTACCAACCTCGGTCTGTGGCAGCAGAGGAAAGTAGTATATAAGCTAAGCATCAAGTAAAGTGATCCAAAGCATCATTTCAGAGGGTAAGTTCACTTCTTACGGCTTTCTTTTATCCAGATGATGAAGCTGAAGTTTCTTTTAATGTTACAAAGTCAACAAAAAAGTTTCCTAGATTGCTTTGATTGAAGAAATATCCACCATAAACCCTGATCATTAAATGTGGATCGACAAACAATTTCTTTTATTGGTTAATAATAAAACATGTATGAACACGTATTTAGAGAGACAGAAAAAAAATAAAAGCCAACAATGCTGTTGATGGTAAAAGGTGATGATGTCCAATTATAGAACCATTTGAAGGACAAAGATCTCTTTTACTGTCTTGCTGTTGTGATAAACTGTGGAATAACATTTTTCCACCTATATTCAAAGTTTCTGTTGTTCCCAACTGGCCTTTAGACCAGCACAATGACATAAAACATTCAAGCTATGTGACCGGAACGTCTTTTTTTAAGTGTGCAAGATCACTTTTTAATGGACACCCTGCAGCCAGTCAGAATCTAGTATTTACGCATGGCATAATTAGATTCATCTGTTGGTATATGTAAAAAGAAAATTGATTTTTACTCATTTGTGTAAAAGAAATAATAAAAGATGTAAGAAAAATGGAAATCATTCCATCATCAAGTGAAATATTCTTGTCATTTAATCGGATCCCGAGGTGATAATAAGTTGGAGGATACCAATTAGCATCTTAGCTTGATCTCATCTCTGCAGGTCTCAGGTTACCCCCCCATTTGTGACACTGTCACCTGCCATGGTGTGATCATTTGAAAGTCTGAGCAGGCACTTCTGGATTCGTCACGTGGGGGCATTGTCTTTTCCTCGCTGTTCATTTAGAAAATGAGCAGAAATGTATCAAAATCTGTTTAGCATTTTTACGGGGAAACAGAGGGCTGTCATTGGAGCTCCAGACTTCATCAAGGAACTTGAAGTTACTGGAGATTCCCTGCTGAGCTCAAATGCGCCGTGCAGCCGGCGGGATCTTCGAGGGAACGAAATACCATCAGAGATACAGTATGTAGCAGTCTTAATTAAGTCAGTCTTCCCTGATTGTGAGCTTTTAAAGCATGCCTATCTCAAGCCTTCCTGCCTAATTGGATGTGTGTCTCTCGGTGCGTGCCTTCTTTGTATGTGGGCGATCCTCTTTGGAAATGTGCATGTCCGTATCGCAGTCATTATACGTGTAAACAGGAGCTCAGTGGGGGAAAAGCTGCGCAAACTGTTGGCATATTTATTTCTCAACTCCAGCTCCTTTTCCTTCTTCGTCCCATCAGCATGCCGTCTGCTTCGCAACTTCAGATGCCTTGGGTGTGTAGGTGGCGGCTCACTTCACAGGCTTCACATGCAAACACCCACTCTTTAATCTCCCCTTTACCCATTCCTTGTTAGGCAGATCAGCCACGATGTGCTGCTCTTTTCAATCATTGAGTGCCAAAGGCAGTAAATCACAGATTAAGGTGCGGCATGGCACTCCATTCTTCATGCTCCCAGCCCTTCATCTCATCAAGGCGCAAACAGAAAATCCAGGCACCTGCGCAGCCGTGATGGCCCTCTAAACCTTAATCATCGCTGGTGACCTCGCTCATCACCACCAGATTAAAAAACAATTGCGCCTTTGCCTGGATCCTCGCTACGGTGCCTCGCTACTTTCATATGTCTGCTCTCATCTCTCCGCTTAAATTATTTTAATCAATCAAACAAGCCTATTTAGAAACGCCGACTCGATAAAGCCCGGCCTCCCTTTTCTCTCTGATGGTTCTTCAGCGGGGAGGGAGGGGTCATGCGGGATGAAACGCTGCAGCGGCGCTCTCCAGGGTGCTGGCGTGCGCCTGGTTTTTGGATCGCATTTCAGCGGGATCCCAGAGTCGCTCGGTCCCGGGGGAAATGTGTTAAGTTTCCTGATGGGTCGAACAGGAATAATGAGTGACTTAAAGAGAGAGCCTGCCGGTGCCGACACAGGAGCAATGAGCGCCTCTCTGCATTTTTTAAGGCCTTTCCTGCCTTTAAATGGTGCGCTGTATTTTCCATGCTTAGCTGGTAACTTTCTAAGAACAGATGACAGGCGTTTGCTGTGAAGCTGCTGCGGGGTTTGCTGCAACAGTCAGAGAGAATCAATAATAAATGTTGGGCTTTGTTTCCTTTGAATCAAAGTGCTTTTTTTTTTTTTTTTTGCTTTGCAGGTTTCTAGTGGTTTTGGTTTATCTTAAAGAAGCACTTACCCCTTGATTCAAACTAGTATTGTAAAATACAATTAAAAAAAACATTTTCCAAATAAAATTTTATTTTTTTCTGCATTTCCTTTGACTGACTTTTTAGTCGCATTAACCAAGATTTTAAGTTTAAATGTCTTCGGTCATTTAAACTTCGGTCATCTTTTGATCTATTTTCAAAGCGTTCCCAGTGGTTTTGGCAGTCTCCATCCACAGAATTCTCTAGAGCTTTTCTATTGACAACATGCCAGATGACATTTCTTTTATTCTGAAGGTTTCCACTGCTGCCCACGGTCGTGCCAACGCTTCTATTTGTAGTCATTTTATTACGTCCCCACTTACCCGACATAAACCAGTTTATATCTAAAGTTACAAATGTTTTGTTTTTTACTTACCTGTTTTGCAGCTTTATGGGTTTTGCCATTAAGTTATAAGCCACAGTTCTGAGAACTTTTATTGATGGCCCCTCTAAACTGAATGAGAGTTATAACAGCAGGTGTGAAAAATCCCACACTCACTTCCAACCACATCAATACACTGGAGGGAAAATGTTCCCCATAAAGAGCCTTTGAGGTGGTGCGAAGCGAAACACCGCAGTGTTTTAACCAAACCTCTGGAGACGGTATTTTAATCGAGGTTCCTGAAGTTCCTGCCACCGGGTCGGAGCTGAGAGGGAAGCTGGAGTAGCTGGAGGGTAGAGGTTGTGGACTTACTTTACTGCTATACGGTTTGAAAAACGCAGTGGGAGATGAAGGCAAGCAATACTCCTTTAAAGCCAATAGGATTTATTTTATGTTCTTTGCTTATAGCAAACTGGATTTTGTTAATCCCCAGACAAATCTATTTTTCCTCTCAGGAACCACAGCTGTCATGCAGAATATTCTTATCACAAATGCGGGTGGTTTGGTCTGTCGCCTCTCTGGCTGCATGCGCGTGTGTGTGTGTGTGTGTGTGTGTGTGTGTGTTAACGTGGCTTGTGGTTAAAAGGGCAGCGGGATAATCACTCTGGCACCTGCTCAGGATCCCATGCGTTGTTAAACGTCCGCTACTCTCAAGTCAAACACCGACGGAAGTCCTAATGGCTCCCAAGCTCGTCTTTATAAAGGGATGTTAACTGCAACTCTTAACACTTAGCACTGTGATCAAATATAATGTGTATTTCTGTGGTTTGTGCGTCTCATTAAAGGCTTCCGTTTTAACCTGGCAGCGCTTTAGGCCTTAAAGTCTCTCATGACTGTTTCATTTAAAGACTTACTTTGAAAATCTGTTTTTTTGTGTTTTTATGTTTTGTGACATTTTGGTTATGATGGAGCACATATATATATATTTTACTAAAATAAATTATATATCTTTATTCCAAATCATCGAATCGAAGGAGCAGACGTTGGAAAAATAACGTGGTGTGACGTCGAATATCGCTACGATGATTCCACAAGCTCCCCTGCTCTACGTAAACAGAGTTTGAGACAGAATTCCTTCTCTAATTACTACTTAGTACACTAAAACTGGCATTCGATGTTTTGTAGTATTGTCTGAGTTTAGACAACAATGCATTGTGTTTGAACAATTTTCACATTTTAAAACTTTTTTATTTAAATGTTTTTTAAGTTCTCATCAGCAGAACACGAGTAGATTCATAAATAGTCTTCAAAAAAGGTTCATATACGTTAGCTTTTTACTTCAGAAAATCTGTGATGTCTTTTATGGCATTAAAAAAAATATATATATATGTTAATGGCTTGGTGCCGGATACTTCCTCATGGTTTTTAACGTGGTTCATTAGTGATACATCTGTGAACATTTCGTAAGGACCATATCTCACTTTCCACGTTTATTCCGTATGTTCCATTTTTTGTCATTTCATAATGTGCATAATGGCTGTGTGACACGGCCTTTAAATGTCGTAATAGAGCTGGGACAGAAAAAGCCTAGCGCAAGATTCACAAGGTTTGCACCATTTCAACATTTTGCACCCAGACTCTCCAGAGTGTCATTGGCGGAGATGCGCCGATATCGGGTAGCGAAAGTCCCGTGGGAACACCGTATGCTAGAAGCGCGTGCAACAATCTGCGCGGTGTTGAACGTGTGTGACTTTAGAGTCATTGATACCAGTTGAGTGATGTCATCGGGGCCTGCTCTCTTTGGCTGGACTTTAGATAACACACCGTTGTGAATCTTTGATTCCCTCATTCTCTGGTGGTTTTGTTGCACAGCCTGTTAGAAATGAGATGAGGAAGAAGTTAAGAGGCAGTTCCACCTCTGTCTGGATCTGTTCTCATTTTGATTGACGCGGAGCGAGTGCCTGGGGCGGGGAGAGGAATCTGGAGTATTTGCTTTCAGGAAAATCATCTCAGATGGTTGCCGATAGCTTGTGTGAGACGGAAGCCTGTGTTCTGAGGATATCTCATTCAGCCAATCCACTGCATTATTTTAATTGTAAAACCTCCTCATGGCTGGACGGGAATCTCATTTATTAGGATTCGGTCCACTTCCTGACATGCTGAGAAGGAATAGATAAGAGCAGTAGGAACGTGGTCTGAGCTAAATAAATAAACAGATCATGCACCACCAAATAATTAACCTCTCAGGGTTTCTGACATGCTCTGAAAATACAGGAGGTGTGTGAGGAGGGGAGGGGGATTGCAGGGAAATCTTACACTCCTGTTGAGTTCTTCGTCCCTGGAAAGCAGCTTCATGTATTTTCAAGGTAAACTAGATGTTTCTCCGTCTATATGTACCTCGATGTTTCTCTGGTTTGTGTTATTAAAGGTTTAAACAAATTTAAACCAGATGGATGAGGAACATGAGGAATATTTCAGTAAAAATCATCTTTATACATATGTGAAGTTTTTGTTTTTTTGATAAATCTTTATTCTCAGCACTACCAGCAATGTGAAATTGTCCTCCACAGAGGACAGTTGGGGCTTTTCAACTATGCCAAATTTGAAGGGGTGGGTTTTCCAGGAATTCTAGTTTTAAAACTGGATTTAAAAAATATGTATTTGGACAGTTTTTTTTGTCTTTGAAAGAAACTGTAACAGCAGAACTTTTACAATAAATATATGACATTGTACTGCTTTAAGACCCACTCTCTTTTTAGTGTTTTTAACATGTTCATGTGACATTTTCCTGATGACAGAGGAGATATATTAGGGAATTTAAGCTTAAAATTGCATTTCTGAGTATTTCCTTATTCAAATCATATCAGGAGCAGACGAAAAAATGCTGGTGGAAAAAGTTTGTATTTGTTACGTAGGAAATACGCTGGGTGTTTGTGGTTGCTCCACGCCAACAGTCCCGCCCACAACTCAGAACCAAATTCCTAATGAACTCTTGCTGCTCTGCAGAAACTATGTCCTAGAAAATAACACATTTTTTTTTATCTATTTTGGCTATAAAACTGTGTAACGGACCAAAAGATGATCTAATTTCTTTTATTATTTTTAATTTTAAGCTATGCTGCAGGTTCAGAGTGTGTTTCAAAAGTTTCCTGTTTCCTCACAATAAACTCCCCAAACTATAAAGGTGCAGACCGGTTCCATCCGCCCTCTTTTAAGTCCACCTTAAAGTGCCACCATTTGGAGAAGCAATCAACATTATTTTAATGAAGTTGTCCTGCTTGGCTCAATTGGGTTTCCATCCCACCACACTCCGCCTCTAATCCCTTTTTCTGCTCTCTTTTTCTTGTGTTAAACTTTTACCTGCAGACGAAGAAAAAGCTGAAACTTTGAAAAACAACTATTGCACTCGGTCATTAAGGTCATGTCTCCTGCATACCTTATGTCTCCTTAAAATAAATATCACAAAATTGTCTCTAAATATTAAAAATATATACTTTTCAGAATACCAAATGTGGGTCTGGAAAAGCCAGAGACTGACAAACGAAAAAGTAAACAATGCCTTAAGTTATAATGTATAAGACGTGAAGTTTATTTTGAATGTATCTGCTGAATGAGTGCAGACGTACAGCAGTGAGAGCCTAATCATTAAAATTAATTTGAACTGCAGCCTTGCTTTATGTTTTTCTGCCTGTTGCTGTCCGTGGTGCTGCCTGCAGCTTCAGCCTGGGCCCCTCATTCCACCTCATCAGGCTCTGCAGGTCAAAGCCCAGCAGAAATGCCTAATCATTATTTTTGTGCTCGTGGCTTCATTAATGTTCTGTCTCACGTTTGGCTCATTTCCAGATTCAACACCTACTGGTATATTTGCTTTCTTTCATATTTATGTTATTTGACATACGTAACAACATTTGCTCTTTTCTTCTCGCGTTTTTTTACTCTTATGCCGGAAAAATGTTGATCTCAAATGAATAAAATATAGCACTAAGCAGTTCCAGTATTTCTTTACTATTGATGTAAAATGAATGTAGAAGCATGTTGCTGCTGTTTTGTTGTTTGATGTGTAAAGCTTATAGCTTACATACAAGCTTTGGCACAAAATATGCTCTGCTGAACTTTATTTCTGTGTACATTTGGACCCCTAACAAAAGTCACTTCACAATTTGTGGCTTTAATAGCTTCAGATTGATGTCCGTCTCTGGTTTTTTGTGTGACACTTTATCATCAGAAGCTTATATAAAAAGCATGATGTTTCTTATTTTGTTTATTTATTTACCAATCCTTCCACATTAATAGAAACAGATTAATTCCTATTAAAGCCCAATTTTGATGATGATAGTATTTTTTTTAGGCTCTATTATACTGGACACATTTGGTTCACTTAAAGTGAAACCGAGCTCAGATTAAGTCTGAGTACACCCAAGCAGATCCTGATCCGAGACCAGGAACCCCTCTCTGACTCATCTTTGGAGGTGGTCTCCAATCGGACTGAGGTTTGGTACACTCTGAGATTTCTCAGTCTCAATAGGCTCTGTGTTCAGAGCGGACCAACTGGACCAAAATGGCCAGCAAGTATAAAGTGTTGTACCTGACGTAGATGCAGACGTTCCAAATTGGTCAGAGAAATATGAAGTTTGAATGAGTGAAGTATCCCGACAAGGACAGCAAAGTGCAGGACTTCCATTAGTCATTGTGTAATGACTCCTGGCCAGTGACTGAGGAAATCTTAAGTCACATGGTTTACAATCTTTGGTCCGGAACAGAAATATGAATATGAATACAGTCTGAATACAGACCAAACGCAAAGATCATGACTGATCCAGACCAAATTAAGCAGACTTGTTCCGGACTAACTGTCTTTTTCAGTCTGAATACACTTTTAGACATATGATTAAAATGGAATTATAGGATAAAGCACAAATAAATACATTAAAATAAAGACACAAAAATAATATACAAAAGGGGGTGAGAAGAAATAAAAACTTCTAAGCCCTGTGCCCTAGACCAAAATGTATGACTATGCCCAGTAAATCCACTTTCTATTATCATCTATTATAACTGGTACACATTCAATTTCAGATACACATGTTAACTTCATTTATAGATAAATATGAACATAGTAACATGCCCACATGGAAATATCCAACACTCATTTGTCATTTAAACACCATTTCATTCCAAATCTCTAACACAACCAAGTGCACACAATTCAAATTTATATTTATAAATATTTACAGATATATTACAGGTTATTTGTATTTTGATATGTACATATCTATCAATAATCATGTCTATATTTGTTCTTTGTTTGGACATCCACATATTCACATATGGATACACAGAATGGGTTTATATTCGTGTTTGTGTTTAATCGCTTTTGTTTCCCCTAAAATTATATTTTTGCACTCTTTTGATGAATAACCTTTGTATATTAGATAGTGATACTTTTGTTTTCTGCTTTGAATATTGTTTTAGCTGCATAGGATTTGACCAAATCCCAAAGTTTGAGTTCTTTTGACTGTAAAAATAGGTTGTTTAGTAGTCGATGTAACTCACCTTTGCCTTTTTTTGTAAATATTGAAAGTGAATGTTGGGTTGATTTATAATTAAACTACTTTGTGATGACAAAAATCTGGTAAAATCAAAGCACAATATGAATTGTGGAGAGATTTGTGGTCCAGAACCAGTTTAGCTTTTTTAAACTACGATGCTTCTTGACTGTTTAGTTTGCAGATATCTATCATGTGATTTACCATTTAGTTTTTCATCATTAATAAACACAAGAAATGTTTTTTTTAAATTAATTATTTCAAGTCTGACCCCAATTATATGCATTTTAACCTTAATATTCTGTTCGGAACGGCATCATTTTTGCTCTACGTTTGATTAAACAAATGCATGTCCTCAAAATGAATCAATATCTTAAATACACACAAAGAAAACTTTCAATGAAAACTTTCAATGAAAAGATTTTTAAATATACTACATGGAAAATGTCTTCTTTAGCGTCTTAAAGGCTCTGAATAAAGGCAACACTTAAACTCTGACAAACAAAAGAGTTTATAGATGTGACCTTATCCATCAGATTTGAGCAGAGAGGATTTTACTTAAAAAATTAAAAGCACCTTTTGAAATGACGGCTTTGTTCAATTCTGAGTACTACTCCTACACACAATTAGTCAGATGCCCTCACATTCTCAGCATCTTTTTCGATCTTAAAGAGAAAAACAAATGCTGTGATTTTAAGAAAATTAGGAGATAAGTCATGGAGAGCAATAACAAATCAGGGAATTGAGACATCATTGCTCTTCCCACTCAGCCACATTTTCAGAGGAGAGAACCAAGTTAAATCCCTGACCCAGTTTCTGCTACCATCACTTTTTCCTCATCTGAGGATTGCTCTGCACATGTGCTCACACTGAAATATTAATAGTTTCAGTCACTTAATGGGAGCTCTCTGTTTAAATTGTCACATATGGAAACACAAATTCTTACTTCTTTAAATGTAAATTGTAGAAATTATTTAACATGTTTTAGGGCTGTGAATTGTTACTGAGGCAACAATATTTACTGTTTATATTTCTGAATGGTTTCTATTTTTATGTATTTTTTTCTGGAGGAATCCACATTAAACTGATATGTACTTAATCCCCATTATATTTATACCTTTAGTTAGAATGGGAGTCAGCATTGCAAATGGGGGCGGGCTTACTCCAACAGTCCCGCCCCTAACTCTGTGGCAAATTCTATGATGAATTACTGCCGCTCTGCAGAATCTATGTCCTAGAAAACTGCACTGTTATTTTTTCTGGCCGAAAACGACATCATTACTAAAAGACCACGGACCATTTTTAAAATAGATCAAAAGATGATCGGATTGTGTTTCCAACAATAAGTTTTACAAACAGGCTTTTTTCATCTTTAGTGAAAATAAAAATAAAAGAAAAACTCACATCACATACATCACACGGCTTCCCACCATACTAGCAGACAGTCACATGACATCACATAACTGATTCTCATTGATTGCGAATATCTGTGTATTTCAACATTCATTACAGGTCTTCCTAAAAATTCCCTTTTTTTTTTTACAGATGGTTTGCATTATTGGAAATTATCCGCACCAGTTTTCTCCATTAAAAGTTGACCTGAGCTGCTCTTTGAACGGTTAATTAAAGCAGGAACTCATCATGTTTACTGTAAAGTACCTCAGTTCGATTCCTAGCATTGTGCTTTCTCCTTTCACAGTTGGCTTACGCAGTGCAGCTCAGGGGAACCACACTGACGGCTCCATTTTCACTGCCTGCTTCTCCTTAAACACTTTGATTAGTAAAGACAACGTTGGTTTACTCATGGGACCGCGAACCTCTGCTACAAGGGCATGTTCGTTTTTCTGTATGTTTCCTTCACTACACTGTTTAATCAAACAATCCTTTTTTTTATTTTCCTCTCCTTTCGATTTATTTATCTTAGAGCCTTGTAAGACTGAAAAACACCCGAAACAATATTTTCTGAAGGATGTTTATTAATGCTTGACCCTTCTAAAGTGCAACATGGCCAAATCGTATCTCCTCCAACAAGTTGCCAGTGCAGATTTCTATCTTCTGCTTATCAAAATCCTGCAGATAACTTGTGGTCTTGCTTGTAGTGGTGTGTGATATGCTAATCACAGCCCCGGCTGAATCGTGGACAGAATGAGTAGAGATCAAACTGAAGCTCAGAGGGCTGTAGGCTCCTGTTTCCTGCAACATTTCGCAGGTGTTATTAGCATGTATATCACAGCGCCCCCGCAGCCTGGCTCCATATCTCAATGTGCAGACCCATACAGAAAAAATGTACAGATTAAACATGCCAAGTCTAGATCTGTAGAGTCCATAGCATTGGTTACAGTCCTTATGAACCAATTCCAATCTGTTCCCTCAGCAAAGTCATGTGACCATACAGTGTGCTAGAATTCAAATAATATTCCCATTCGATTATTTTCATTTGAAAATACAACAGTGTGCTGAACTTTAGGAAACTAAAATGTGAATCGAGTTACCATTAGTTCTTGTTCACTTGTTTGTACAAATATTTCATTTACACTTTATTATCTTTCAAGAAATACAAGGAATCCGGAAAACTTCACCTGCGCGGTTCAGTACCTAAATATTAATCTCTGAGTCACACTGGTTGACGTTTTTGCTAAAATGTCCTGGATTTTAGGTAAGTCAATTGGATCGTTCAAAAGATCCAATATCGACCATGAATCATGAATTTATCATATGAACAGAAATGTTGTGAAAAGGAATCGTTAAACCCATAAAATGCAAACATCAGTTTGAGAGCTGTTGATGGTTGTATTTCAGGACAGAGGACTGTCCAGCTCCTTTGAACATTTGTTTTTTTGTTTTTTTAATTGAGTAAGCTCCTCAACAAACTGGCTTTCTGTTGCCATCATTTCTGTGACTGATCACTAAAGCACACCTTGAGATTCTCTAGCGCTCTATCTCTCCTATTCACTTTATCTGCATGACAGGTTTTCATGGCTGAGACTAAAAAATAAATAAAATAGACAAGTAAGAATGTGAAAAAAAATAAAATAAAAAAAATGTTTTAAAACAAGAACTTGACCATAAATAAATTTTACATTTTACAAAAATGGAATTGCTAAAATCTCAACCTAAAATTATGTCCTTTGTCACACAATATATTAAAAAGATCAGGTCGCACCTGACTAAAAGAAAAGTTCAACCTAAAACTAATATAGAGGTTAGCAACAAGTACTCACAACACCATTCATTCATTCATTCATTCATTCATTCATTCATTCATTCATTCATTCATTCATTCATTCATTCATTCATTCATTCATTCATTCATTCATTCATTCATTCATTCATTCATTCATCTTCATAACCAGCTTTATCCCTTTTGGTATTGGGTTGTTGGAGCCTATCCCAGCTACTGTTGGATGAAGGTGGGGTACACCCTAACTGGTCTCTATCCTGTTGTAGTGCACTTTACACTTATTTGAATTTATATAAAACCAACAAAGATAGAACAGTACTGACTTTAGAGGTTGTATTGCCCATGATATATGGCAACCTTTGCAAAGTCACTATTCCTCCCAACAACATAAGGTATATTACATAAAATATAATGTTTGTTGTTTATTTTGCGGGAATCTCTCCCACTTTGGGGTGTGGTGGGGAACTCATGCTGTGGTTTGGGCTTCTGCCTCTTCCATGAGTGCTCAACTTTGTGTTTCTTGTTGCTGTGTAAATTTAGCTGATGGTGTGTTTTTTTTTCTTTTCTTCTTCTTCTTCCACATGGTGCTTCTCAGGGGCATCAGCCTACCATTCAACTGCTGATGTGTCAAAACTGCTTTTTCAAGCCAAACCCTGATACGATTCCCTTCTGTCCGGCTAAATCCTATACTTTCAACCCAACAAAGTGCAAATGGGAATGGGGCTGTAAGGGCTCCAGGCTCAACGGCTTTGTTACCTAGGAAACGTAACTTGAAAGTCTGCTTCCAGCTGTCCACAGAGACACAGAGCCCGCCTTTACAGTGGTGCCATTGACAGAGCCTCATTGAGATAGATGGAAAAAAAGCAACAATGTCCTTTGAACGCTTGCGTCCGGTTCAGAAAGGCCTTTTATGGTGAGCTCAGCATCAGTAAACCACAAGCAATAAATGGTTTCACGCAGTCCCTTATGATTCTGCTTCACGTCATTTACCCATGTAAAGGTTATGCAGCAAGACTTCAGCAGTAGGGGTTGAATAATGTTACAGTTCAAGGGTGACCATGTGTCACTGTTACCCTTTAAATGTTTATTAAAGAACTGCAATCTGGATGTGGTGAATTAATTATTCTGGTTATTTGGAGATATCGTGATGCGATCTTGGTAATCCCTAATTACATCATCAACGTCATCTTTTCGTCTTAGATAAGCATTCCATTACCGAGCTATCTCTTTGAAAAAATGACAGAGATGCATTGATCAGCAGGTCAGGGAACAAAATTTGGACCGTTCTCCACCCGATCTGACCCACCAGTTCAGCAGCACCACATCTGATTCCAAAGTGATTGTTCTTCCTCCCACTGGCATGAGACTGTGACTCCTTTGTAAACTGTCTTTACGTCGCTAAATAGTCATACGCCGTGCACAACACCACATATGATGATGTCACTGCACACACAGTTGGCTTCATGTTGCTGGTCCTTTTCATGTAATTGGGGACTTTTGGTAACTTTGATAGGAAACTTGTGTCCCTCTTCTTCAAATGGGTTGGATATTTTTGCATTATTGTCCATTATTCATTTACCACTAGGTAAGCTACTGATGTAGCCACAGCTTCACTGATAGAGACATGGCTCCCAGTTCTCACCTACAGCCCCTGTGACCAGCACTGAGACATTCATACGCATTCATACACCAGTGGAGCCACACTGAGACAGCGAGGGTGAAGTGTCTTGCCCAAGGATAGAGCAACAGTTGGCTGGAGGGAGCAGGCCTCGAACCGCCAATCCTTCAATCATTGGCGTACCTGATCAACTACCTGAGCCACTTCTGTACCCCAAACCATCGGGTCATGGACTGGTCCCGGTACCAATTGGCAGTGTGTCGCGGAAGAAATCCTAAATCCTATTGATGTCGCTCGGAGCTCGTTGATGCTGTTCACGTGATAAAAGTGCACTCCTTGTGTACAATATGACTGTTAGAAATGAGGACAATCAGAGTGTAGTTTGTGTCCTTCATGGAGTTCACTTCCACTTTAAGATTTTTTCTCATAAATTTACGACTTAAAATCACATTATTTTACTTTTTTTTTTTTTTTGGTGGCCCTAAAACTCAGTCGTAAATAACAATTCTCCAGTAGATCCAACCAGTGAACCTTCTGTGTTATGTGCAAACATGTCAGAAGTGCTGCCATTTGCTGTGACAGCGTCATGTGAGCTCTTTGCTTTGCTGTGTTTTCTATTCTCTCATTAAACTGCAGATATGTTGCTGCTTAAGCTAACAGAGTGAAAACCTTTTACCCCGTCCTTGAGGCAAAGCCACTCCTTTAGTGTTAAAAAAAGTTTGGCCCAAAAGAAACATTGAAACCCTAACAGCACACATGCACGTTTTCCAATTTGTATAATATTAGTTCAAAAAGTTTGCAATTTTTTTACTTTAAAGTTTTTCCATATAAAATATTCCTTTTCCCGGAGTCCTTATTTTATACTGCGGCACACTGAAGTCTCTGCTCATCACATTTTAGTCAAAAAATGCCAATTTTCCCCCTCAAATTCACAGTGTTTGTTCCCATTCTGACTGCCTCCGATTTTCTTTCCAAGACCTATAATTGTCGAGAGTGAAATCCGACGTGTGTTCATCACAAACTA
Source organism: Oryzias sinensis (assembly GCA_037389245.1). Lineage (NCBI taxonomy): Eukaryota > Metazoa > Chordata > Actinopteri > Beloniformes > Adrianichthyidae > Oryzias > Oryzias sinensis. Next base: position 5,326,359 of record CM074497.1, read on the forward strand.
CCTTGTATTAATAGCATCCTTGCTAAACCTCGCAGCAGGTTTGGAGCCACTTCGGAAATGTTAAAGTTTCAGAGGGCTTATAGTTTTTCCCCGCGTTCAATTTTTCAGCATCTGATGATTGTCTGCGACCCGCATTCTGTGGGTCGGGAGGTGTGGAATGAAAAGAAATGAATCAGCGCTTTAATGCAGCACCTGTCAAGTATCTTTTCAATTTTGGGGCATATTTTGAGCGCATCAAAACTACTTTGGGCGGCCTGTTTAAAACATTCAAACTAAAAGCGTTTCTGCAGACCATTCTAATTTGCATTTTTCTTATTTTTGATGTAAAAATGCCCCCCTGCTTAACATCTCTCTATTGGTTTCCGCCCTCATGCATTAGAGATTTCTGGCAGATGCTAATCATAACCAGTTAAGGGGAAAATTGTAGGAAAATGATGCATACAATCTACATTTGGGACACTTTTATGGTTGTTTCCACAGCTACTGTCATTCAATAAATGTTACCAGACTGTTTAGCAGCTGAGGGCCCTCTTCCGTCAAGTCCAGAAAGCTTTTTATCAGACAGCAGATCAGAATCCATTTGAGTATTGACATTAACAGCTATAGGATCTTCAGTCCTTCTTGGAGTTGCATAGACCTTACCTGGGGAAGCACAAACTCTGTACATCCTATGCTCTTATATGAATCAGATATTCTTGGCAGAGTGGTGGGAATGAAGAGCTGTTAGATCCAACTCCATCCAGACCTCCACCGCTCATTTGCTGACTGACAGCGTCTGGTGCCAGCAATTCTGACAAGGTTTTAGTTCTCATTTTATGTAACTGAGATGGAAAATTGGAGGTAGATGGCTTTTAATCTCCTTAAAAAAGGTTCCACCTCCAGATTTCTCCGCACCTCGTTTGTATCTAGTGTTTAGAAATAGTTGAATTAGGGCAGTTTGCGGCATAGTGTGAAGGGGCTTGGATGAGGGTCATCACCGCTAAGTCTTAAGGCCATGGTTTAATCGGAGAAAGGTAGTTTCCCCTCTCCTTGCTGAGTGGAGTGCTCCTGCCCCAGGTGGAGGAGTGTAAATATCTCGGGGTCTTGTTCACGAGTAAGGGAAGACTGGAGTGTGAGATTGACCGGCGGATTGAAGAAGCGTGATCTCAGAGTCATGACTGAAAGAACGAGGTCCCGGATACAAGCGGCTGAAATGAGCTTCCTCCATAGGATAGCTGGGCGCTCCCTCGGAGACAGGGTGAGAAATTCAGTCCCCCGGACACTCTGAGAGAGCTCGGAGTAGAACCGCTGCTCCTTCACCCAGTAGAGGGGACTGGGGCATCTGGTCCGGATGCCTCCTGGACGCCTCCCTGGGAAGGTGTTCGGGCATTTCCCACTGGACGGAGGCCCTGGGAAGACCCTCTCCAAAGTCTTGGGGGGGAAGAAGGCCTTAGTCGAGGTGGATGTACCCGCCCCCCCCCGACCTGGGAATTTTTCAGTGTCCCCCCCCAGAGGACCTGGAGGAAGTGGCCAAGGCGGGGAAGGTCTGGGTATCTTTGCTTCGACTACTGCCCCCGTGACCCAGTCCTGGATGAGTGGAAGAAGAAGGATGGGTTTAGGGTTTATATATGAACAAAAATACATTTTTACCAATGCTGTCTTTGTAGCCTGCATGAAATAATCAAATGATTTTATTATTTAAAAAATTACAGTTTCCTTGTGCTTTTTGTTTCATCTAAACATTTCTATTGAGAATGTTGTAAATTCCCCAGTATTGATAAATGTGTATGGTAATTTGTCCAGGCAAGTTGATGGACCCCTCAGGGGTCTACCTCTAACTGCAAACATTTTAGGTCACAGTTTTGGTGTTCACAATGGCAGCAGGGCTGCCACACTTGTATTTAGTTTTACTTTGAATTGAGGCCAATTCCCAATGCAGAGGTTAAAATAAGACTTTTTGTGAAATATATTCAGGTATTTGTCATTTTGGTTTAAGAAAGTAAGGGGGGGGGTCAATTAAAACTGGAAACTTCCTTTGGAGGGAAAAAGTAAAGATTTCATATTTTGACCGGATGACCCAGCCCTACGATGCGCTGATTTTGCTTCCAGTCTTCCTTGGCTTAGAAAATCCTCGGCCTTTGGTAAGAAATAACTCCTAAAACTGAATTTGTGCAGCTTCTGATGCTGCTGAAGTGCTGCTCTGCCTGATGTCAGGCTCGGCAGATTCAGCTTGAACAGCTGTCTGTTTTTTTTGTTTTGTTTTTTAAATAAAAAAATGCGCAGATGGAAATGCAGCTGCATGCATGGCACAGCAGTAAAACAGTCCAAAAGCTCATTTCTGCTTGGTTTGTCCTCCCCTTTGGTTTAGATTTTGTGCCGCACTTTGGTGATGCTCTATTAGGTTGTGTTCCCCTCTGAGCTTCACACCTTATCCTCCCCCATCTTCAACATTTAAAGTGATGAAGCAACTTCAGCTAAATAGATTTTCCTGTTTTGTGTTTTTTTGTAATTTATGATCTGAGTTATTGAAATATTTTCGCCGTAAAAAATAAAGCTGCAAGCGGCAGTTCTCTGGCCCACAGCCAAGTCAGGGCTGCTTGTGACAAATTTGTAAATAAACCACTTTTTTGCTAAATGGCAGCTTTTCTGTTTAGTTTCATCTCCATAGCAACCATTTTTTCTTTTGGTCACCTGGGAGGTGATCAACAGGTCTCTGTCCTTTTTAGAAGAACTATGTTCGTGTTTTATGTCATATCGTTTTATTCAGCTTGGGCCAAAGATTCATGAATCAAGTTTTCACAATATCCCAACAACAAGAGAACGGCACTTTGGCAAGCTTGCCATGCTAAAGCCATTCAAAATCGACACTTTAGAAAACCTCCTGTAAATATCCCCGACGTGTATTTTCCTTCATTTGAAAATTTTGAAATATCTTTTGAGACCCGTGAGAGATTTTGAACCCATATAGTTTTTTTGGACAGTTTCACCCGCTGGTATGTACAAGGTGCATCAGGATTTGGGTGAGTTTTTTTGTGTATGTTTGCATGCTTGGGCTTTATGCCGTCATAAGAAAGAGTAACTGCAAAGACAATCTGGTCCTTGCAGTCCGTGGCTGCTGCAGTACAGAATGATATAGTCAATTTTATGACATCAATTATTTTTTACCATATAAACAATATTAGCTGTGTTTTTGTGGATGTTGTGAAATGACAGCCCCAATGGGTTTCCTACCATGAAAGCTTTTTGCTCTAAACTTCAGTTTTAATGTCCTTTTTGTACTTGAATGGGGCTTTTTTTGATGATTTACTGCTTGCATTTTTTGTATTTGAAGATTTAATTATGCGTCTCCTTTCAGGCTTGGTCACGGTGCCGCTGTGCACTGCGTGCACCCCTCCTTTTTTTATTTTTTTTTTATTTCTGCTGATGCAGCTGCTCACCTTCTGCAGGCGTTCACCTCTTTTTAAGACGGATTCTGGCTGTACAATGGAGCGACCTCCCCTTCTCCAATAATGGTTTCTATTTACAGTATAATTACAGTAATATTTCCCCACTGTAATGCATTCTGCTGTGAGATAAGCCTGTAGATATCAAGCTATAAAGATGATCACTGACTCACAATTTGAAATCTAATTGCAGTCTGTTCTGAGGAGGCTTTAAAGCATTTAAAAGCTAATCAAATCAAGGATTTGCACAAAAAAGACATCTGGCAAGATGGCTTTTTATGGAAGTCGTTGCACAGTTTGCTCCTAATCTGAAAATGAAGTTTCACCTTGAGCTAGATGTGAGCATCTTCGTGCTCATCATCCCTGTTTCTCCTCAGAATGAATTTCAGTATTTGCGTGCATTTGTCAGCGACCAAAACAAGACGAGGAAGTGTAATCTTGGACAGGATTCTGGGCTGAAGGAATGTAGACGCTGGGTTGTAACCAGTGGGACTTCTCTGACTGATTGGTTTCCGTTTTAAACATGACCCTTTTTAAGCCGTTGGGTCTGCCTCTCTTCAGCGTCTGCTGGCTTCAGACAAAGTTTAACTAAAAAATCAAAAAAATAAAAACCAACTTCAAAACTTGTCCAGAAGTCTGAAAGGATCAGGGTTGGGTGTCAATGTCAAAAATATTGAAATGATTTGAATTAAATAAGTTCCCAATTCAAATGAAACTTGTTATTTGGTCCAGTTGAAATAAATATTAATTTTGTTAAATTTTGTTAATATTTGATTGGCTGTGAACAACATTTTAAAAACTGACTGATACAAACTGAGTTAATGTGGACATTTCCTAATTAAAATGAGGATTACTTACATTAAACCATTTGTCTAAGAAAAAAGAAGCTATATAAACCCTGTGAAGGCTACTACATCAAACAATTGAAAGATAACTATTATTATATTTGAAATTCAGATGTTTTTAAACCCTTTTAGGATATTAAAAAAAATGCAATATCATTTTTACAAGATATAGATGGTATAAATTATGATTCATTAGATGATTTCTTTGCTCACAACAATTTTTCCTGTAGCAATGTTACAGGAAAAGAATATTGTAATTAACCAATGTCTCAAATTTGATCAACACACTTTTAACCTGGTGTAACTATTAATAAAGATTTCAATATACACCATAAAGCTCAGAAAATTGATTTTTCCGCTAAAAGTGTTTTTGTGATTTAACAGAGGCAGCCATTTTTAAAGGAGCCCTTCTACTGCCCCTAGTGGAATGATAATGAACAACAGGGCAGAAAAGGCTATCTACAATGAGGCTTTAAGGGAAGTTTGGAATATTAATTTGTGGATTTTATCAATTTTGCATCATATAATCAAATATTTACGTAATTATTCAAAAAAAAATGTTACCATTATTTATTTATGCTTAGAAACTATGAAAAAAATTTGAACTACCAACTTCATTATGTAAAAAATATATAAATCAGTTTTCTATAAAATTTAGAGGAATTTCTTAAATTTTTCTCTTGATGTGTTTTTATTCACTTGGCTCCAAATCTGAATGAAAAGAACTGCAGTCAATAAGCAAAAAGTCTGACTGGTTTATGTAAATTGTTAAAAAAAAAAAACAGGCAGCATTTTTGTTCATAAGCAGATTTCACCGGCTGACGTCTCCCTTTTTCATAGAAGTCACTAAAACATCAGTTGTAAATACTTGTAGGTGGGATTTTACATCTATTCCAAACTTTGTTCACTTTTTAAGTCATTGTTGCTCAACAACCGAAACAATGGGAGGTTAATTAGCTCACGTTTTGATTGACAGTTGACGCGGCTGAGATGAAACTTCTGCACTCTGCCGTCTTTCTTCCAGTGGACAGAAGCCAACGTTCAGAGAAGTCTAAACTTTTCAGCAGTGAAGCCAATCAACATGCAGGTCATCCTCTGTGCTCAATCCCATTATGAGGAATACCATCAATGCATTTCTTATCTGTTTCATTTCCAGCAGTTACTGCCCAGCTTCAGTAAAAAAATAAAAACATTTTACAGTACAGAAAGCATGCAGGTGGTGGGACAAAATGTCTTTTTATCCTCAATTTCTTTACATAATCTGAGGGTGTGCCCTTATTGGAAGCTGTGAAAAGGAGCAGAAAACCTTCTCATTTAACTTCCTGTTGCAAAGCAACAGAGTCCATTGGAGAAAAGAGGCTGATAGGAAGCGAGGGATTTCCTTTTCTTAGCTAACATATGTCTTAGCATATGTTCATGCTTACACCATTATTTATGGAGCTGATTAGACCTAGTGCTCATACCTAGTGCTCATATCTCTGTCTTTAAAGACCCACATTTTAATTACCTTTGGTTTCAAAGCATTGTGGGTGGGACTGTTGGTGCAAAGCAACCCCGCCCCCCCCTCCCATCACCCATAACTGAGAGCTGTCTGTCTACATGCTTTCCTGCTAGCGTATAGCCCCTCACACCCCCAACCTAACATTGCCAGTACAACAAGAATGTCGAGCAGTATCTGAGCTTTCCAGGCGTACAGTTTTAAACCAGATTCCAGCTCAGATGAGGAAAACCAAGACGTACACGGATCTGTTTGCCTGCAAGTGGATGCATCAGAATGGAACGGAGCAGGAAGCGTGTTTTCTGTCACAAATACGGTTAAAATAAATACATGTCCTCCACATGTGCCACAATAACATGTCAAAAACATCATTTTCATCAGAGTAGGTTTTTAACCAAACTGAAATTGTCCTGAAGAGGAAAAAATGGGTTCCCGCTAGATATTGAACCGCCAGCATATTTTTTTTTTGTAAAGCTGTTAAAGTCAGGTTTTGTGAGCATGAAAAAAATTAATTAATCAACCTGAAACCCAGAAACCTCTTACTGCTCCTGCTGTGAGATTCTGACCTCCAATATGCATTATCCAGCGTTTTTTCCCCGCTTTAAAATGTACATCCACAGCAGTGAATGTTGCATTTCCAGCTCACTCAGTGCTCCTGTTTACTCCACTCACTCTGCACTTCTGCCAGTGAAATTCATTCGCTGCACTTGTTTTGTGTACTTGTACTGATGTGGTTGCCAGGAAAACGCCTGCACAGGATTCTTTTCTGGCTTCTCTTTGTCAGTGTGGAGCCTGACAGGTTCACCTTACAACTCCTGGCTTTTTAGTCTATTTTTTACTTTGGAATAGTCGAACATCCTCTGCATGTTTTGTCTCTGTCTTTATGCTGGACATCACAGCCCTTGGTGATGTTGAAATGGACTAGGTAAACATTTTAGCACAGAGCAGATGTGTTATTAAATGGTGTGGCGTGAGTGTTCCTCCTGATTAATCACATCCACGCAAACAGACGGGTTTGTGCTGAAGTGTCTTGTTGCTTTCAGCTCCTTAATCTGGCATCTGTTGTGCTTTGCTTTGATCCAATAAGCAGAGCAAGTTACTTTTTTTTTTGGTTTAACCTGTTCGTCGCTACTTTAGTTGAAATGTGTGCAGATTTGCATCCCAATCCAGACAGGAACAGAGCTGTCAATCAATTGAAACTTGTCATCACAGGATGTCAACTCAAGATTATTTAAAACTTATCTTAAAAGAACTCATTCCTCTGAATATTTTTAAATCCAAGCTGAGATTTGAGGAGAAAGTCACTTTTAACTGTACCTGTTTTACATGAGTTCTAATTTTTATTTGTTTTAATGTTGACATTTTTATTGTAAATGTAATTTATTGTTTCCCCCCTAGCCAGGACTCCCTCGAAAAAGAGATTCTTAATCTCAATGGGACAATTCCTGGGTAAATAAAGGTTAAATAAAAAAATAAATAAAAATATCTTTTTTTTTCTGTTTAGAAAGGTAAGTGTGAAGGCCTAATTTTAAGTTTTACACTTGCAAACCAATTCAAGCTGGTAGATCATCATGCTCAATACAAAACATTTTTTTATTTTTGTAACCGTTTAGAAATAAAATAAAAAAATGCTATGAAAGGCAAAAGTCTGGTCGACATGAATTCAATTGAACATTACAGGGTGAAATGAAGACCAAAGTTGGATTTGACTAAATTTGAAATTTACTTTGTTAAAAACGTGTGTTGACCCACATATTGATTTGTGACCACAGCATCACACCTTCTGTGGTCCAAAAGGATTTGAAGAGCTACTTAGAAAACGGTGTCACGTCCCTGAAGAGACTGTTCCAAAAACACTTGTGAAACTTTCATGGATGCCTCCTTTAATTTTTCCATTGCACAAGGGCACCTGAAAAGTTATTTAAGCAATATTTGTTTGTTCGTTTTTTAAAGCTTAAACTGTACATACCAGACAAAAAAAGGTGCAGCCATCTTTGAGTTTGCACTTGTTATGAGATACTTTTGAACATCCTGGTACCAACAAGACCTTCCAAAGGAACATCCCACCAATGGCTTATTTTTTCGCACCGTTATTGATCATTAATTGGCGTTGAGATTTTTTTGATTATTGGAAAATGTGTACTATTGCTTTTATTAATGTTTTTGCCTTTTCTTTTTCATCATTGTAGAATTCGCCACTGCAAAGTTGTCGGGTGTTTGGCAGAATATTTTCTGAACGATGAAATCAATTTGTGACCAAATCTGGTCTGAAACTTGCAACTCGCTTATTGGAAGTCCAGTTTGGATTCAATTTGAGATGGGCACCAAAAACCGTTGGTACTGACGTAAACAGCACTGGTGTATACAGAAAAATACAGCACTACCAAATACTGACATGTACCGACTTACATGTTACGTACACTATATGATACAGTACTACTGGTACCATTTATGTCGGAGCTTCGTTTCGGATATCTCAAACTTTTGTATTCTTTTCAGTTTTGCTGGGAAATTCCACCCAATCATTTTATCTTTCCTGGGATTGTGGGCAGGTTTATATAAGAGTGAGGGTGGGCGGATCACTACTAAAAATGCAGAGGGCAGCAAAGGATTCTAATTCAGCGACCTGATTGATTAGAATGGCGTGTACAGTGCTCCAAAAAAAAGACAGTCATCCATCATGGCGAAAAGCGGTGATGTACGTGTTCACTTCAGCATATGTGAAAAAAAAGATGCAGAAAGAATGAAAAAAGACATTCTAGGCACATTTCTACACTCTGTAATGCTGCTTCATCCTGTTTATAGAAAGACATTGGTGTGTTTTTGTCATTTTGACGTACCAGTTTAAGCACTATTTAGGCACCAGAACTGTCTCAAAAGCACCAGTCAGGCACAGGCACCGGATAAAATCCAAATGGTACCATTCCCCAGACCCAATATAGTGAAGTTCGGTATTGTCCTGATGGAATATTAGATGTCTTCATGAAAAATGCCTGAGATTGTAGTTTTTACAGGGTGGAGCCTAAGAGGAAATGAAGTCGAGTGACCACAGCAGCCTGTGGGGAACAGTCACTGAGTGCTTCCATGTCCTGAAAGGCGTCTCAGGGGAGAATAAGTAAAAGCAACATTTTTTTACTCAATCATAGCTGAACTTCATGTCTTTGAGTTCCAGCAGAAGAAAATGTTGAGGATCCCTTCACTGTTCCATCTGGCAGTTTCAAACCAATATATGGAAAATTGTGAATATCTTCTCATCCCTTAAATAATGAAAAATGGATATTTCTCTAAAGGATTCGGTTGAATCTGTATTCCATCAAAGTGAAGGCAACTATATGGTATTGTAAAAAAAAGAAAACACCGGACAGACATGAAATTGTAAACTCTGTTTATCCTCACTTCCGCAGTCTCTTCTCCGTACGGACATTTTGTTCAAGGCTGCATTTTCCTGTCTGGACTTTCAAGGTTGGACCGTCCAGAGAGACTCGTCCCACAAAAGTCAATTATCCACCACCACAAAGTCTTTGAGTGAATAATTAAATCACATATGACGTGGGGAGTGCTAATGAATAACCATCTCCGGAGCTGCTGCTCTCTTTATGGTCTCTTAGAGACTGCAACTCTTCTTGCGAGCGACTCTTGTAATTGTGGATCCAGGGATGCATCTTTGTTTGTGTGCAGTCTCCCAGCGCTTATCAAGTCGGTGTGGTTAAAAACAAACAACTGTGTTGTAGCACAATCACACGTGGACAGTCTAACATGTGGTGTCTCACTGGAATTAGACGCCAGCCTTGGTCAACATCTCATGGTTGTGGTGAGTCCAGCAGAAGGCGTGAGGAGGAGGAAGATGTATGTAGCTCTTTTGTTAACACTTTTTTTTTTTTGGCATGAAATATCCATCGTTCTCTGAAATGGTACTGGTTGAAGTTTGAAAAAAAATGGCCTCTAATGCAAAACGTTCTCCAGCAAATGCTTTCTTCGAGTTTGAGCCGGCCTCTGAGTATCAGCAGTAGAGCTGACCTTTGGTTGATGCATACATTCAGCTGAGAAACATTATGTGCCTGAAGTAACACTGTTTTCCTACAATACAGCTTCCTAAAAATGTAATTCCCAAAATTCGTCTTTCAATGCCAACATCATTTAGCAGTTCTGAGTTACTTCTGTAATTTTCTAATAAAACCAAACAAACAAGGAGGCATACTACTAAAATCAAGGGAATTGAGGCCTGTAGTAAAATCACACTAACAATTTATTACAAATTTTAAAGAAACAATCGTGTTTTGGCTGTTTTTAAAATGTTGTTGTGGAACTTTTCTGATAATGGAGGTCATCTATTAAGATAATTAAGCTTTTAATTGCATTTCTGTGCATTTCTTTATTCTTATTGTGGTAAATTAGGGGCGGATCGAAGTATGTTGTAATTGTTATGTACCAAAAACAGCTGGTTAGCTCCAATATTTCTCACCAATAATGTTAGGTTTGGTATGGTATGAGGGGCTGTAAAGTAGCGGGAAAGTGTGTAAACAAAGAGATCTCTGCAACAGGAAAGGGAGGGGGCGGAGTTACTCCGTGTCAACAGTCACGACCACAACTTGGAGGCAAATTCCTAATGAACTCCTGCCGCTTTTTCAGAAACTATGTCACAGAACAGTCATTCCCCAACGTTTTTCAGGCCACGGATTGGTTTAATGTCAGACAATTTTTTATCAACGACTGTCCTGTACAAGGCTGAAATGGGCCTTTTAGCCTTCAGTTTCCCTTAACTTTTGAGGGTAAAGTCTATCTCCAACTTGTGTAAAATATTTGCAGCTTCTGTAGCTTAAACTTTGTTTTATCCAAATGTGATCATGAACATGAATTCACTGCATCCTTTAGTTCAGTGGTCCCCAAACTTTTTGACGTCACACAAAGTTTTCACGGACCGGTAGGTGTAGGCGCATGAGTATTGTTGCTACACAACCAAGTAGGAGGAACAGAGTAGTAACAAGATGAAACCTGAGCTTTTATTTTGACACACATGACATCATACATTGCACACTCATGGTGAAAAAAAGAGGTGCTGTCTATTAAATGTAGCTTTCTTTGTGGGAAGTGGAAGGCTCCTCTTCTGTCTCCTGGCTGGGCCTTTTCCTCTTGTCAAAGAAACTTTCCAAGGACGTTTGTTTTTTACTAATTTTGCTAGCTCCTGGGCTTTATTTTAGCGGTAACCTATCACGTGACCGAGAAGAGCGCCTTGGCCTGCGTCAAGACTAACACAGACGGATATAACAGAGAATCGGTGCAATTTTTCAAAATAAAACATTTTCAGATTCTGAAGTAAATAAAACGGAAGTAATGCAAGTTATTTATTCTTGCTCTGTGGCCCGGTACCAAATGACCCACATACCGGTACCGGTCTGTGGCCCGGGGGTTGGGGACCGCTGCTTTAGTTAGCCGGTAGCTAAATATTCTGCAGTGTTCTTATTGTCTGTGGGAAAAACTGTCACAACAAATCCATATTTGGAATGAAGACTCCTGGTTCTTGTCTGTTAAATGCAGATTTTCTTTTTTCTTTTGAAGTCAAAGGCTCCATAATTTTCCAAATATGTTTTACTTTTGCTAACTTTGCCAGCTTGGGAGTTTAAATTTAAGAGTGGAGGGGAGGATTTGTCAACACAAGCTGTGTGTCAAAAATGAGTTGGATATAGTTGGGAAGAATCCAATAGTTTTCCAAAATAAAGCTTCCTTCAGAATATTATAAACAAAAAATGCAGATTGTGTTTTTTTTTCCTCTGCTTCCCAGTACCTTCTGTCTCACGGACCAGTGTCAGTACTGGTACCAGTCCATGCCCCAGGAGTTGGGGACCTCAGCCCTAGAAAACGACACAGTTTTTTAAATTTTTTTTTTTTTTAAAGGCATCATATTAACTGCAAAACCACTGGGAATGCTGGTAAAGTAGCCCAAAAGATGATCATTGTGGGTCTCTAAGTGGCAGTGAGCTTTACACTAAATGGAGCAGAAACCTTAATTCTGCTAAATGTCAAACTGCAGTTTGAGTCGCTGTTTCCCCAATTTTTAATGACGTAAACAAGGTAGCTCTGATTGAAGAAAATGACAGTTTCAGCGATTCACACGGCATCAACGATTTGCCTTAAAAGAAAATTGACAGTTGCCAAAGTTATTCTGAAGCTGTGAGGCTTTGAGCAAAGTGCTGACTCCAAGTGGAAAAGGCCTTTTTACTGAGCTGTGGCTGTGCAGCTATGAGGGACATAGTCATTGTCACACAGATAACACTTCATCCATCACGCCAGCATGATTAAAGCACAGATGTGGGCATGAGTTAATGTAGTATTTTATCAAACTTAATGGTGACATGGTCCCAAATTTCATCAGATAAACTGCAGATGACTAGACCTTTTTCTTGAACAAAACTGTCACAGCAGTCCCTTGTGGCGTGTATTTTTATTATTTTTTTTACATCAACTGACTTGGAGCTGCATCAACCTTTGGGAAATTCATTTTTTTTCCCACTGGCAGCCCAGATGTGCATCATGACACTGTCAAGCTGTCAGGTTAAAGACGATTGGTGGTGGTGGTCTACATGACCAACAAGGTCATGCCTAATACCAAACCCAATTAGGTTGCAGATGGAAAAAATACGTTTATGAAATATTCTAAAATACCTGCAGGAACTTCAAAGCAATATAATAAAAATAGCAAGGAAACAAGCCTTCCTTTGCCTTCCTGGATGTAAAACATAGAGGAAGACAACCTTTGTACCTAGGGCAGTCCAGCTGCTTGATGCTCACCCAATGCACTCAATGAACAAGCAAACACTGTGCCACTATGTTATTTTGTTTGTTATTTATTGTCTGTTTTTTAGTGTGTAGTATTGTGCTTCTTCTCAAATTGAGGATTTATAGTACTGTATAGTGTTGTTTTTTAATATGTCTACATGATGTAAATCTTTTTTCCTAAGCTACTTAGTCTGCACCTTAAAAAGAATTGTCCCTCAGGGATAAATAATGTTACTTAAATTTGAATTGTAAGTCTACTTTATCCTCTTTAAAGTTAAAAGCTTCAATAACTTAGCACCATAATAACCTGCAATTGCAGCATGTACGCACTAGTATCACAGATGTACATACTGCGAAACACACCATACTTTTGGTATACAGCCAACATGAGAGATTGTTCAAATGCAGTTCATTCTAATTCAAGCCAGACAATTATAACTGTAGGGTAGAAACAGTCTTTATGATGCTCCCACAGGTCACGCCTAAAGTTTTGATATCATCAAATTTGGTGTGAAAGTACATTTCTGTAAAAGGTTCAACTTGGACCAGACCAAGTATGGGTGCCTAAGTGTATTAACGGGTTTGGCTTTAACCAGATCAGAAGACTGACAGAAACCCAAAAACCTTTGCTCTGAGAAAGTCCTTTGACCTCAACCCTTTAACACCAAAGCTTTAGCTCCAGTGTTAAAGGGTTAAGGTCAAATGACTTTAAGGTTAAGGTCAAAGTACTTTACAGTTGTGAAGTCTTCAGAAAATCAACATAAATCCTCTGATTAGTAGGTAATTGTGCAAAGCCGCTTTTCTCTTTATTAGAGTCCATTGGAAATTAATTGTGTAAGCTTGATGTATAATTTTGTTGTTGCCAGCGACACCTCCGGTGTTAAAGGTGGGACGTCTACTGACCAACTTCAGATGCAAATTGTTTCCATGAGCGAGAGGCTGTACAACTAATGACCCTAACCTCCTAGTCTGACTCTACAAAGGGCTTTTCTACCTTCTTTTAAGGCCCAAACAGTGACAGTATCATTCTCCCACACATTCACACACTACTGCCTTACGCTGGCACCAACATATAACCAACAGGAGCAATGTGGGGTTTATGGTCTTCCCCAAGGACACTTCAAAACATGGACAGGCAAGGCGGGAAACCAAACCTGTAATCTTCCGATCAGAAGATTCCCCCCAGGCCCCCTTTAATCCTGCAGTCGGACAGAGAAGTGATCCACTTCCAAAATCTTGAAATTTCATATATTTTATCTGCCATTTAAAGGTTCACACGTGAATTTTGTCATTTTGAGCCATAGAAAAACAAGGACAAGTTAAATTAGATATAGAAAAATTTGAATATGATATATTAAAATTAAAATGTATTGATCCCACAATAAATTAACATGTAAATATAACCTGGAATTATATATTGTGACATAAATGTAACCATATTACATATATACAGTATATTATATATACATTTATATACATCTAGAGGGAATCAATCACATTGCTAACATCTAATTGATTGAATCTTTTGTATCATGCCAACTTCCTCTACAAGGGATCCACTTACATTTATACTCCAGCTCTTTTGTTGACTCTAACTGCATCATTAAATGCCCCTCATTGTACAGTAAGTGTCATGGTCTGAACTAGGTGGACCCAGATGCTGTAACCCGGAAGGAAGAGGCAGATAGGTGAAAGTTAAGTAATGGGTTTTATTTTGAAAGGGCCGGCGGATCCAGGAGGGGGATGTGGCGTGGGGCTTGACAGGAGTCTTCGGCCCGCGGTGTACACGTGAGTTTCTCTGCGGCGAGATCAGCACTCTTGACGGCGGCGATAATGGAGTTCTTGACGGTGGCGTGGCAGGAGTTCTTGACGGTGGCGTGGCAGGAGTACTTGACGGTGGCGTGGCTGGAGTTCTGGAGGAGCGTGGCGGACTTCAGCTTCTGCTCGAGATGGTAGTGGACTCGGGTTACTCTCATGGAGAAGACGGCAGACCTGAAGCACAGCAAAACAAAGCAAGGTAAGCAGGCGAAGCTTGGCATTGAGGGCCAGACGTGGCATGAGGTGAGGTGATCACCATCAGGGTTAACGAACTGGCGAAGAAAGCTTGAGGTGGATCTCCTTAAATAGCAGGTGTGTAGATGAGGTGAGTAGTAACAGCTGCGAGTCGTGAGCAGAGCTGGGAGGGGGAGGATCCTGACGGGCCACCATGACAGTAAGGTTTTATTTAAGGTGCAATGACCTCAGTGGTTAAGCCTACTAGTGTTTGCTTGTTCATCCTATAGTTGTTACTTTAGTGGTGCAGACCAGCCAGAAAAGCATTAAATGACCAGTGTGGTGCGAGTTAGCTACAAAATGAAATGCTAAAATAAAAAGCTCTAGAGTAAGTGTCGAGTGAAAAACCAGTTTTATTGGTGGCATTTTGTTTGTGTTGATGCTTTGTGCTATCATTGTTTTCAACAATATACTGTTAGGTTGATGGGATACAAGAGTAACTGAACATATATGTAAAATATCACATATATCCTAATGCCTTACGATCCTTCGTTACAGAAAAAAAAATGTAACAAACCATTTGTGTAGCGTTACTCATTTTAGGTGGATATGCTGATTTATTGCTAGGGAGCCGGTTTAGCTCGTGCTGGTTTGCGGCACCTTCCGTCCGTGAAACCAGGGTTCAAATCCGGGCTGCTCTCTATTCCTTTCTCTGCTTCTGTGCCGGTCCCAAGCCCGGTTAAATTTAGAAGGTTGCGTCAGGAAGGGCAACCGGCGTAAAACATTGCCAAGTTAACCATGCGACTCCTCCTCGAAGGAGAGGTTGTTTTGCTGTGGCGACACCTGAAGGGTTAAGCCGAAAGAGAAAGAAGAAGATGCTGATTTATTGCTGATGCATTAGTTGGAGGTTAGACGACATGCTTCATTAGCGATGTCGTCATTCAGATGAGAGTTTTGGTTACATCCGACAGATCGTAGGCACAACGACTGTGGGTACTCGTAATCTTGGTGCATTGCTATATCAATAGATTTTTTTTTCTACCTCCACATGCTAACTGCTTCTTCCAGTCAAGCATGAGGGGTGCATGCTCAGCATCACCTTGAGATCATTTTCCAAACGAAATGGCTCACACTGAAGCTTACTGATTTTTGCAGGTTGTTAAGTTGCCTGACTGCCCCGCTGTAATTTTTGATATGCGTCTGCTGCAACATTTCCTCTGGTTTTATCAGCATCACTCGAGTGGAAATGGTTTTAAAAGTCTCAAATTGGCTGTTTAGGTCACAGAATCACAGACTTTGCCAAATTAGTGTAGCCACAGGCAGAAAGTCTCACCCATTAAAAAAGTTTAGTGTGTATTTAAATACAGAGGAAATTAAGGGCTTTGGTATCTCCATGTATGAGTTATTCACAGTTTAGAAAACCAAGATTTTATTTTAGTGTTAAAGTATTTTTTTCCTAGTTAAATTTATCTCTGTTCATCAGGTGTTAAATGAAATGAAGTAGAATAAATGTAAGTTGACTCACTTTGTTTTCTCATTTGGGGAATAGATGAATGTGACTCAGATGCTTAATTCTTTTTTTAGTTTTCTTTTTTTCATGGTGGTTTTTGACCATTTTTGCTTTTGAATCACAACCCATACATTTGAGTCTCATTAGTGTCAGTTATTTTTGACAGTTGCCTTTTTGCAGGCTGATAAATCTATGTAAGGGATGTGACTCACAAGTGCTGCAGACAAACGCCGTATTTTCTTATGACTGACTGCTTCCATGCTGGTTTTCCTTATTTTTATTGTTTATTCTTCCAAAACATACTGATAGAAATTGATTTTTCGCCTTCAAACTAGCATTTTGTCCCAATCCCTTCCAGCAGACAGTAGACGTTGTCGTCTTGGACCATACAGTGTTTCATTTTTCAAACCTTTTGGAAAACCTGCTTCTCCATCTGCAAAAAACATATCTAAAACTGGCAAATTGAGCTTCAGTTTTTACCTACAGCTGCCTTTTTGCAGCCTGGTAAACTATGTGAAGGATATGACTCATGCGTACCGCAGAGAAACACTCTTTTGGCTTATGACTGACTGCCTCTGTGCCAGTTTTCATAGACATTTATTTTGTTGTTTATTTTTCCAAAACATACTGAGAAAAAAAAGATTCTTCTCCTTCAAACTAGCATTTTGTCCCATTTCCTTACAACAAAATTTCTCACCTTGTGGAAATTTTACAGCTCCACCTCGATTAACCCTTGTGCTATCCTTGGCACTTTAACATTGGGAGTTGGGTCATCTAGACCCACTAGACAGTGCGCTGAACCTTTTTTCTTCAATGATTTGTGATCTTCACTGGTGTCCATGGATTAAATTTCCACCTTTCTCCACCTTTGTCATGGTAGGAAGAACACGTCAAAGGGTTATGACATATTTGGAGTGGCGAATTCATTTTCACTTTTTACTCTAAAATTGCATTTCATAAATATATTTTTATGTTAGTGTTTTCAAAAGAAATCCAAAGTCCATGTCACACAGCTGCTACGTACATTTTGCACATTTTGCACAGATGAAAATTGGTTCGTTAATATACCTAAAAAAAAGTTGAAAAGTTGTGGTCCTTGAAGTGAAATTTTCACAGACGTATCACATTACACGTTGAACCCAATGGAAGAAGTTCGAGTAAACCACGCAAAGAACACGTAAATCTACACAGAACATGAACCGTGCGTCATTATTGCCCTATTTATATGCAATTCAGTAGTTATTGGTGCGTCAATAACGTAATTTCATTGTGATCTTTTCGCCATATACGCGATATAAAATGATACATCAGTGGTGAAAAGTCGGTTAAACATACGTGGAACAGCCGTGGAAAGCCACAAATTTGCAAATGCATATTAAAAAAACCACGCATACGGTATACATAATAATTGTGTATAAACTACGTTAAATATGCGTAAAACTGCATAATTCTCAACAGACCAAAAAGTTTGAACAGTTCCTAACCAGATTTACGGAAAGACCCATTGACTGAAACCCGAGACGGATATCCTATTCATAAAGAACACAAGAAACACTTAGGAATTACGTATATCACGCATGTATCATGACAGATTGAAATTTTAATCTGTGGAACATGCGCAAAATATATGTAGTGGCTGTGTGACACAGCCTTAAGTTCTCAGGGAAAAACCAAATTCCAGTTTTACAATCATTTTTCTTTTGGAAAAGGTCCTTGGGAATGTGCTGTTCCATATTCACAATAACTCCTGGGGTTATTACTCTATACAGGCACATCTTTGAGCACAAATGATCAAGTAAATCCAGTGCCACCTTCTTGTCATTATCCTCCAAACATCTCTGTCATCAGCAATGGCGGTTGCATAGAGTCACATTGCTCAGTATTTTTAGCGAGGTTGACTGAAAGACCTATGCACTCCTTTCCTGATGTGTCCCCGGAGAGTTTCTGGCTTCTGTTTTCTGCAGCTCCTGCCATGCACTTTTCCACCAAAGAAGAAAACTAGCTGTGTGCGTAGGCTGTAGCTAGATGACAGCACTCCAGGGATGGACACTGGAACCGTGCGGCCCAGCAGCTCAGCTAGCCAATTAGCACAGAGTGATTGACCTACTAAACATGCTCGGAGATGGGAGAAAACTTAAGTTGTCCATTGAGGACAGCTGCCTTCTTTAGTAGATATTTCTCATTTAGCACCAAAAGATTGGATAGTAATGGTTTTCTTTATGTTTCCGAGTGTGTTCTGAGTATTACTTTCCATTGGGAGCTGCTTCATCATTTATCTTACAATCGATTCGCATGCGTCCTCTTCATCCCCATGTCTTGGTCTGCTTCAGGCCCCTTGCCTTTCATCTGTTGCCATCTTTTCCCAGTGTTTATTTATCTCTGACACGTGTCCTCCTACTTATAGATTTGATGTCTTCCCTGCGCTCACTCTTTGTCATTTCAACCAGCTCCTCTTATTTCTGCCTTCCTGCCCTTAACTTTTGTTGTGATGGGACCAGTCATCATTAGATCTGCCTGGACAGCACCATCTTGGTAATAAGATTCTGGTATTAAATAAAAACAAGAGATTCCTACTGTTTGCATCCTCAGTTTCTGATCTTTCTCACTTGAACTGGCCTCGTTCAAATGCTGCATCTTTGCTGTTCAATATTGCAGCTTCCTCATGCAGTTGATTCAGAAAGTGAGATCATTAGATCATCTGCGAAAAATAAATGATAATCAAGCCTTTGGATCTTGAAGGCAAAAAAATAACCAAGGTATTGATCAGCCAAACAGATCGCTTTGCCAAAACTAGTTGGATCTGTTGCTACTGCGATACAAGATCTCTGAAGTGTAGTGTCAGCAACCAAAAGGTGGCACCTCTGGATCACATAATCGGCAGTTTTTCTCGACTGAATCGACTGAATTTTCTGTTTCAAACGTAATCCATGTCTATTAGTTTTTCTTGTAAGTGGAGGCCACTGGATTTGGGTCTCAAATGTGTCTCAAACTGATGACCGTGATCTTATTAATACACTACATGAGTATTTACATTGCCAAACTATTGAAGCTATCCAGTCGTAAGGTTTTGCGCTAGACGCCATCTCGAGAGCTAAGGATCTAGTTATGTACAAGTGGATGCACCAGAATGGAGTGGAGCAGGAAGCTTGTGGCCTGCCCACCGTATTTTCTATGTCACAAAAACGCTCTTTTTCAAACGTAAATCTTTCCTCTGTTCCAGATTCACAATGATTAAATTAGATAAATACTAAGAAGTTCAACCTTAAGCTTGATTTTCTCTAAACATGTCCTCGATCATCAAAAAAAATGCTACAAGAACACCTTATAAAAAAAGAACACAATTTTTGTTGGAGCAGGTCTTTAAGGTCAGCAACCACAGGTCCGTTGGAAGTTGAGGCTAATGGAGGGTCAAATTTTTACTATTTTTTCAGTTTATTTTCCTATGGGCAGAACGCTCATTGGATATTTCTTTTTGTCAATGTCCTTGCATTTTCTCTTACTTGTTTTTGCAAACGTGACATATGCAACTTTTTTCCTTGTTTTTAATGTTCATTAGCTTTGTCAAAACCCCGCCCACAACACAAAAGTCCTGCTTTGGCCTTTGCATGTATGCCCACACACGCGACTTTCCTCATGGATAATCATTATGGAGTGACCAGGTTCATGGCCACTCAATTGAATACAGGAAAAACTACATTGGACGTACATAATGAGGCACATCCGGCATCCGGCTGTTGCCATTTTTTTTATTTTTATTCATGCATTCCCGATGTGGCTCATGTCGATGCAACATTGTCTAAAAGCAGATGAAGCCTTGCTCACAAATGCTGTTAAAAAGCAAAGGAGCCGAATCAGGGGCAAGACTTAAATCACTTGCACGGAAATTGATAAAGGAAACTGTACGTGAACAGATTTTCCAATCAGGCTAAGCTGATATCTTTACATGCGATCAAATCCCATCCCTGGTATTTTATGGAGCCACAGCAACAAATGGTTCATTCCACATTTCAAAATGGAGACCAATCTAATGCAAGGATCCACCGCTCCTCATACCATTACTTCAGTGTCAGACAACTTTCCTGATTAATTGCTTAAGAAAACCTCCTTCTTGCTGTTGAACTAATTACATTGTGCATATACTGACCATCCGATGTAATCCTGGCTCAAGGTATAAGTCAAATCAATTCACCCACTGTTAATTTATCTCCCTCCTGACAACCCAATAGGCCCTCTAGAGTGAGCTGGCTAATGAGGACTTCCCGAAGGTTAAGTAAACACAGCAGCTCTTTTTTTTTGTTTGTTTGTTTTGTTTTTGGAGGGTGGTCTCAGCTGTTGTGATAGGTGGAGGCACAAAAGGTTATTTGTTTCTTTCAATTTTGAGCATCATACCTGCTCAGAAGTTCTAAATTGAATCTTCATCCATCACAGTTGACAGTCAAAGCCTTTGGTTCAGCTTGTTTTTGTACTCAGTCACACTTCAATGCATCATTGTCACTCTATTCCCATGTTTAAAGACAGACTCCAATGATAATGGTGTATGCTGGTGTGATGCTTTTATTTTGGCTTTATTGATATAAGAGTAAAACCTTATTCTGGAATTGCATCTATGTTCTTTAAACGACTAACATCTTCACTCGATAGGGCATGAAATAATTGCTTTGAGATGGCAGTTTGAGGCGTAATGACTTCAACATTTGATTGAACGTAATGTGCAGACATTTTTTAACTGCAGCACATCCCGGAGCAAAATGGATACCCGATGATGAAAAGCTGGCAACAGCGCCTCTGCAATGCACCCACGGTCTCTTCAAAGCAGTTTTGGAGAAATTCGTTATTCGCTTGACCTTCTTGTGTCATCCTCGCACACTCAGAAGAATCTGCTTTCGTCCCGTAGACTTGCTCCTTTGATTGAAGTTGTGTTTTAAGAGTGAGAGAAAAAGTTTCAACTGGATTTGTATTCCGGCTTGAAAAGCAGGAGTGACTGAATGATATAAAGTGCATTAGGCAGGGCACCCCTCTTGCTTTCTCATGAATAAATAACAAATGAGCGTGGATTGGTGTATGGAGACATCAGCTCCATTGCCATTCCGGTTGCCACGTCCAATATGTGGGTAACAGAAATGAGAAGTGAATAGCCGCATTATGCAGCCAATTTTCTTTAGGGCTCCTGGCCTTCTTTCTTCTTGTTTGGAGAATGGATTGTATGGAAATTTAAATTTTTTCCCCCTGTCATAAAGAAGAAAACACACTCATAGTTTAGAAAATATAAATATATATTTCGTTCCAGTACATATCAGTGCTTGTTTAAAATCTGTTGAAACATCCAGGCACCCTAAGTCTAGATTTATTTAAGGCTTTAAAAATTCCTTTCAGCTCTTTCTGCTGTCACCTTTTATTACCTCACAACCCTCTGTGGAGTTCAAAAAAACAATGTCATGGTCATGCTGTCTTTTGTCTCCCCTCTCGCTGTTTCTTTCATTGTTTACTTAGTCATTCGCAGACAGTTTTCCAGCTAATCCCCATCATTCCCAGCAGGGAATTCACAGGGGCAGCCGGCCTTGCATCACAGTCATAAGCCACTGCAAAGCTAGGGCCCACGGGGTCACAATGAGGAGCTCTCGTCCCTTGATGTTAGGGTCTGTGCTCCCTAGGCAGATTTTAGATTCATGTCTTATCCATAAAAGAAGATAAACTGTATCTGACATTTTTCATGAGCTAACGACGAGATGACAAAGTGTGTTACATGTTAAGTTGTGAAAATGTTAAGTTTTACGAATAATCGAACAACCTGATAAAAGCATCATCAGTAAGATATTCTTTTAAAAGACTCTCAATCTACTAAATAAGGTTTATGACACATATTTTGGAGGAATATAAATGTTGCTTAAAGACCAGTGAAAAAAAAACCTCTTGGAACGGGAATAATTCAAACTAGGGGCTGTATGGTGGTGTACAGCTACGTTCATAACGCCCCTGGCAACACGTGTTTACATAGACTTTAATGAAAAGTTTGTGGGGGAAAAAAGTGCGTTTTTACTTTTCCATGTTCAAAGCTCTCGCATTCACGTGTCACTATGCAGGCTTCTACAACTGTTTTCAGGCTCTGTGTACTAAACAATTGTTAAAATTTGAAGTACCATTAGCTGTCACACACCTAGGTGTGTGAAATTTGTTGTCCGCATTTGACCCAGCGATGACCTGCAGACACAGCCACGCTCGGGAACCATTTGGTGGATTAACCCCCCCAATCTAACCCCTTAATGCTGAGTTTCAAGCAGGGAGGCATTGGGTCCCATTTTTAGAGTCTTTGGTATGACTCTGCCTGGACTTGAACACCCGACCTTCCAATCACAGGGCGGACACTCTCCCACGGGGCGGACACTCTCCCACAAGGCCACTGAGCTGGTCTTGATTTGGTCGTGATGTTTCAAATTACTGAAATGCCAACTGCTTAAAAAATTGATCATGAGGGAGACATAAATAATTGGGGTTTGTGAACGGCTGGAATTCTATGACATCACGTCTTTTCATGTATCGTTATAGAGTTTGAAAGAAAAAGCCTGCAGCATAATCCCCCAGATTTCTTCGACTTTTTGCAGCAAGCTACATCCAACTGTTGGTGGTGGACATGTGGTTGTATTGGGTAGTGACAGTCCAGCATGAACAACGTGGGCCAAATGCATGTTGAAAAACTCTTGTCTCCCATAGAACAGGTCCTGCTTCGTATCCCGGCTGGGACTTTTCGGTGTGGACTTTGCATGTTCTCCCCGTGCATGTGTCAGTTTTCTCTGGGCACTCTGACTTCCTGCCACAGTCCAATGACATGCTCCGTAGGTTGATCGATTATCTTGAATTGTGACTGTGTGACCCTGTGACAGACTGGCAAGCTGTCTAAGAGTGTACCTTTGCCCAACGGTAGCTGGGATTGGCTCCAGCAACCACTTGATCCTGAAAGGTATTCAGTGGGTCCAGAAAATGAATGGATGTATTTCAAACCTATATTACAATAAAGAAAAATCATACGGCATCATAAGGAGTGGAGATAAAAAGGAAAAACTTTCACTCTATGCGAATTCCTTACTTAGTGAACTATAAAAGCTCTTTGACATTTTCGCTGCATTTTCAAAAACCAGTGCTCTGGAAATTTTCCCAGAAGTTGCTGCAAACAATGTATTGAATTGAATATATTGAATGCTGTAAAAAAATGTATTGAAGTGATTTTATTTTACAAATCCAAGTTTTCCTCATCAGAACACAGTGGATTCATAAAGTCTTCACAGAATGTTCAAAACAATGTATTGTCCCAGACTATAAAGTCTTTTAGGGGTTAGGGAGTAGTGAGGACATCTCTACACTGTTTACACATAAAAATGAATGAGAAGAAGCCTGAACTAGTTTATTATCCCCGTCTTTCTCTTAACCCTTACTGACTCTGGGTATTTATTTACAAATATCTTCAAGATTTTTGGTTAGCATCTTGTCCAGAGAAATTAAAGCAAACTGTGGATTTACTTTGATGCTGACACAAAAACACAATACTGAGCTGTATTGTCTCAATGAGTCCACTATGCAGTGAGTCCAAATATTGTGTGTATGTGTGCGTGCGTGTGTGTGTCCAGAGTGCATGCCGTGATGGATGAAGGTATGCTTCATTCTGCACTCGCTGACACCGTCCCATCTGCTCCTGCTTTCTTGCTCCCATACCATGTTTTTAGCCTCTGTCCCCCAGCTTGCCTCGACAAATAGTGGCTGTCACTTCCCTTCCCTGTAACAAATGCATGAAAGTGAAACACAGACATTAATTAGTTAGTGTGGCTTCTATACAGGAAAAACTCTTGGGTTTGTTTTCGTGATTCTTTTATGGCACTATGAAGACATAAATAATTCTTAAAATTGGTAGAATTGACCAGACCGCTTCATTAAAGGGTCACCTGAAAGTTAATTCCACCCAAAGGGCCAAACTAAATGGTTATTGGCTCACTTCAGTTTCAAGAAACAACCACACATTTGCAGAAACTTAATTTGCACATAAGTGAATGCTGAGGTAACAAGAAATGGGAATATGTTTGTATTATAGCAAATAGAAAAAGTGACATCATCAGCAAAGAATAAATATACATGAAAATAAATCATTCTGCAAAACTACATGTACATTGAAAACTGTAGCAACAAGAGTAAATGTAATAATATTTTTTATGATTTAGTCTCATTTAATAATCCAAAAACAATGTAAACAAAATATTGTAAATAAAACAACTGTGTTGTGAATTTTGAATTTTTCACCTTGTGCATTAATTTCATTTATTACATTACATTTGACAAGTATAGACTAAGAGTAAGCACAAAAGTTAGAAACACTTGTTTTCTACTACAGTTACTTCATTTAAGACTTCCCTTATATACTGTAAGTGATTGGGAGAGTTCATATCGCTTTTCATTGAAAATGACTTAAAGCCTCTGAGCCACCAACTTGTCCTGTTAAAGCTGATCAAAAGCCAAAGGTTGGAATTTTTTTTGTGTACTTTATCGATTTCACTTAGTTAATGATGACTTCCTGCCAGCAGTTTCCCACTGAAAGGCCTACGGGGAGCTGCTGTGGGGTTTTTTCCTGTGTATCTTCCAGAGACACCGTAGGAAGAGCATTTGCTCTCATTTTTTACCATCTGCTGAAAGAAAAATGACAGGGTGTCTCTTACCTGCAAAAGGCAGCATTTTGACTAGATAATTAAAAAAAATGGGCGGCGTGTGGGAGTGATTAGGCTCTGAGCAGATTGCGGGAATTAGTTTGACTAGCATTTCTTGAGCTCAAGGAATACTGGAAATATGGCACATATAGACTTTTCCACTTTGTCAGCAAAACCCATCAGGGAGTTTGAATTCAGGATATAAGGGATGTTTAAGAGGGGCTCCGGGGGTCTGGGTGAAACTGATAAATACTATATTTCTAACACTCCCTCCTCATAGCATACCTTTTAATTTACATGCAACCTTTTAGTTCCCAAGTCTTAATTAAAAGATAGTTCAATATTGCGCACGACAAAAACAAGAAATACTTTGAAATTTAACTCCAGACCTCTTTTGTCATGCATGGGTGGAGAACCCAAATACTGAGAACAAAGCATAAAAAGAGAAAAACTTCTGCAATGAATCACCCAAAAATTACACAAATACGAATGTAATAACACGTCAAAAACAAACAAAATGTGTTTACTTGCAAATATTTGATAGAATAAAGCTGAAAGTACCTAAATGAACCTAGAAAACCAATAAAGGAATTCGGAACTGCAAGTATTTTGAAATACAAAATGGCAAGATAAATGCAAAATGAAACACAAACTGATGGAGAATAGAGGACAAGAACATGTAAATCAAATTTAAACCTCCTGAAAACCTAACTATGTGACAGAAAGTGGAACCAATGGGTGAAGCTGGTGATAACGGCCAAACTGGGGGCCAATGCTGCAACAATATGGAGGCAGATACTGCACCACTCACAAACATACAAATAAGCAACGCAAAGTAGAAACCACAAGAAGCAGAAGATTGTCTTCTATATTCACAGAAAAGTAAAACTAACCCAACAGTTATTGTTGTTTGAATTTTTCTTCTTTTTGTCTTGATAGTTTTAGAAAATTACAACGATATGGCAGGAGTTGGATGAACCATGCAAACATTCCTCTTTAAAATCAATGGTAACAGACTTTCATATAGGAAAATCATGAACATTTTGGACAAAAATATAAAAAATATACGTATATATTTTTTGAAAAGCTTAAAAAATGTCCTTCAGAAGTTTCTTTCTTTTAATTTTGAAACCTCATTCACCACAGATGTAACTCATTCGTCCCTAAATGAGTTAATAAGTTAACCTTCAATATTTTTTGCTGTTCAAGGCAATGCTAAATTAAGGAAAGTCCTGGATTTAAGGGTGCATTACGAATCAGCGACATACGCCGTGAAGGGAGTCAAAATACTGCAAAGGTTTAAGGATTTGATTATTTTAAGCAATAAAGATATATCATACTAATTTCAGAAATAAAGAGTTGCACTGATTAATAAAAAAACGAATAATGTGTTTAGTAATAATAACAATGATAACCATCGTCCATCATCATCACAAATAGACCGTTTGCAGAAATGCATTCAATGCAAACTTTGGTCACATTACATTCTTTATACATAATGGTCATGAACTAAAATCAAGTAGAGTGGCAAAAAAAAATGCAAAACCAGAATTTTATCAGTAAAATAGTAAATATGTTGATTATTATTTTTTTAAATACAAACAGAAAAGCTAGTTCTGTAGCTTATAGTCCAGATATATTTTTATTTTCCAGAACAGAAAATAACACATTTCAAGCTCGTGTCATGCGTCCTCCAGAGCTGGTTTGGCCTGGTCTAAAGATGATTTAAGCGTGCATATTTAAAAACATGAGCTCTTCAGGTATTTTGTAGTGTGTAATAAAGCAACAATCTTGAATGGAAAGATGCTCTAGCATCAGCAGTGAGACACAGGGAAAGTCCCAGCCGAGCCAGAAGAGGGGGCGGCCCTCCTCCCCCACCTGCATGCTTGGCTGCTTCAGGTAAGAAAAGTGCAATGGAAACCTCATTCAGAGCAGAGGCTCCGTTCACTCCCGAAAAAAAACTTGCAGCACTTCCTGGCCTCCAACCTCCTGGCCTCCCATCCCCTTTTCTTCCTCTCGTATATTCTCTGAAGCTTTTTTTTCTTCTCCTGCACCACTGTGGGCTGTTCCACCTTCATTATTGGCCAGGTGGTGGGAGGACAGGGGCTTGCCCACTGGCCCATGTCAGGTCGTTCTCAAACATAGCTAAAACAAAAGCAGCTCAGTGTAGCATGAGTGGAGGCTGGGAGCAGTCAAGGAAAAGGTGAAGTTTGTCAGAAAATGCTCTGGAACAGTGCCTTCTCACATGAGGAGGGAGGGGTTGAGTAGAACTTTATTTTACATACAGTACAGACCAAAAGTTTGGACACACCTTCTCATCTAAAGAGTTTTCTTTATTTTCATGACAATGAAGGCCTCAAAACTGTGAATTAATACATGCCGAATTATACACATAACAAAAAAAGTGTGAAACAACTGAAAATATGTCATATTGTAGGTTCTTCATAGGAGCCACCTTTTACTTTGATTACTGCTTTGCACACTTTTGGCATTCTCTTGATGAGCTTCCAGAGGTAGTCACCTGAAATGTTTCTCACTTCACAGGTGTGCCTTGTCAGGTTTAATAAGTGTGATTTCTTGCCTTATAAATGGATTGGGACCATCAGTTGTGTCGTGCAGAAGTCAGGTGGATACACAGCTGATAGTCCTACTGAATAGACTGTTAGAATTTGTATTATGGCAAGAAGAAAGCAGCTAAGTACAGAAAAACGAGTGGCCATCATTACTTTAAGAAATGAAGGTCAGTCCGTCTGAAAAATTGAGAAAACTTTGAAAGTGTCCCCAAGTGCAGTCACAAAAACCATCAAGCGCCACAAAGAAACTGGTTCACATGTGGACTGCCCCGGGAAAGGAAGACCAAGAGTCACCTCTGCTGTGGAGGATAAGTTCATCCGAGTCACCAGCCTCAGAAATGGCAGGTTAACGTTAACAGCAGCTCAGATCATAGAGCAGGTCAATGGCTCACAGAGTTTTAGCAGCAGACACATCTCTACATCAATGGTTCAAAGGAGACTGTGTGGATCAGCCTTCATGCTAGAATATCTGCTAGGAAACCACTGCTAAAGAAAGGCAACAAGCAGAAGAGACTTGTTTAGGCTAAAGAACAGGTGAACGGATGGACTCTACATGCCTGGTTCCAACCGTGAAGCATGGAGGAGGAGGTGTGATGGTGTGGGGGTGCTTTGCTGGGGACACTGTTGGGGATTTATTCATAATTGAAGGCATACTGAACCAGCATGGCTACCACAGCATCTTGCAGCGGCATGCTATTCCATCCAGTATGCGTTTAGTTGGACCATCATTTATTTTTCAACAGAACAATGACCCATAAACACTTTTCCAGGCTGTCTAAGGGCTATTTGACCTAGAAGGAGAGTGATGGGGGGGCTGCGCCAGATGACCTGGCCTCCACAGTCACCGGACGTGAACCCTATCCAGATGGTTTGGGGTGAGCTGGACCGTAGAGTGAAGGCGAAAGGGCCAACAAGTGCTAAGCATCTCTGAGAACTCCTTCAAGACTGTTGGAAGACCATTTCAGGTGACTACCTCTGGAAGCTCATCAAGAGAATGCCAAGAGTGGCAAAGCAGTAATCAAAGCAAAAGGTGGCTCCTATTACGAACCTACAATATGACATATTTTCAGTTGTTTCACACCTTTTTGTTATGTATATAATTCCACATGTATTAATTCACAGTTTTGAGGCCTTCACTGTCATGAAAATAAAGAAAATTCTTTGAATGAGAAGGTGTGTCCAAATTTTTGGTCTGTACTGTATTTAGCGCCTTAGTCGGATGCTCCCGTACGGGGGGTTGACTTGTATGGCTTCTGCAGGTTTTTAAGTTGACGTCATCAAGTGGGAGTGACGTCCGAATTTAGCCAGATGCCTGCTCGGAAAACAAAGACGTACATGGATCTAGTCGTCTGCAAGTGGGTGCATCAGAATGGAGCGGAACAGGGAGCTTGTGCCCCGCCCATCATGGTTTCTACATCACAAAAAAGCTCTTTTTTAGGCAGCATTTTTTTCATTTCTCCTCAGTCACAATGATTTGAATAAAGACAAACTCAGAAATGCCATTTAAATCTTAATTTTCTTTATACATGTTTTCCATTGCAAGAAAAATACTAAAGAGCGTGTTAAAATCACAATTTCCATTGTAGTGGGCCTTTAAACCAACCCTGTGGAGGCTCTTCCAACAAGCACATAACTTCATATTTAGTCTGAATTCTTATTTTCGTCGCAGGTAGAAATTTGTTTATTTTGCCTTTTCCATCATGCCAAAAGCAACCCCCCCCCCACTCCCTGGTTTTAGTGCTGTGATGTAGCGTTACCTGTAGAAG
Source organism: Oryzias sinensis (assembly GCA_037389245.1). NCBI lineage: Eukaryota > Metazoa > Chordata > Actinopteri > Beloniformes > Adrianichthyidae > Oryzias > Oryzias sinensis. The sequence goes on from CM074497.1 coordinate 5,355,423, forward strand.
AAAAAAACACTGACTCCTTCAATTCAGTTATCACACTTGAGCAAAAGGATAATAAAAAAACAATATTAATAAACTGTTCATATCTCCAAGTGACAGTCATCATGTCAGACACACGCAGTGCAAGAATGAGGGGATTCTTTTTGCTTTTGCAGGAATTCATCTCGTTGAAGGCTTCTCTGGCTGTTTTCGTGTTTAAGGGTGTGGGTAAATGCATCTCGGTGGGCGCATAAAAAGCACCCGGAGACAATTCACTCACTCAGGCGGACAAAAAGGGGAAACAAAAACAAGAATAAAACTGCATTTGAGTGAAAAACACTTCTATCCTGCTGGTAAAGAGGGTAAGAGTTTCTTGGATGTGAGGCAGAAAGAGAAAAACATATTTAACAAATGATTTCATAAGAGAGAGGCAAAAGAAAGAAAGCAGCACAGGCAGGAAATGGATGACACAGATGTTGTACCCTGATTTTTCATCACAGTGCAAGCATCCCATGTATCTCAGGCACTCGACACAGTCATAAGTTATTTAGTACTGCTACACACTAACAAACTAAGTATGGGTAAAAGGAAGCTGCTACCAGCGCTGTCGTTGTGCAACACAGTCATTTCTCTTGAAATGTGAAGCAGCTATACCCTTAAAGAGTACTGCAGACAGAAGTCCTAGGGGTAAAAGCAGAAATCAACAGTTATCTCAGGCTTAATGATTAAAAATAAAATTTTTAAAGCAGCAGTGAAACCAAAAAGATACAGGTCTAAAAAAAATTGTTTGCCTCCATCACTGGATTCTTTTTTTCCTGATTGTTGGCAACTTTATTATCATGTTTTTTTAAAGGATTTTTGACCAAAAATACTTCAATCGTAACACAAACTAGTGTGAAAAACAGACAAATGTACAAGAAGTTTTATGCTCTCTTTTTCACAGGTGTCAAGTTCCAGGCCTTAAATTGTCCTGTTTGTTTTCCAACGAACACAGTTTTTGAAGCTTTTTTTAGTGACAGAACATACACGAAAGCGGCAAAAGATGGGAGAGGAATATCTTGAGAATCTAGCAAAAGTATGACCTCAACTTCTCTATTCACTTACAGACTTCTTTTTTTTTGGTGGAAAAAGTCTGATTACACAAACACTAAATAAAAAGACATCATTGATGAAGTTTTAACAAAACAAACTCTAAAACCCATTAGATTTCCTTTTGATAACATATTTTTAAAAACTTAATCCAATTGTCTGTTTAGCTAATTTTTAGCCACCAAAAAAATAAACTCTGTAGTTTTCTGGGATAAAGTTTCTGCCAAGTAGCAGAGTGGTGGGCGGGACCATAGCCATGGAAAAACCCCGCCCACTATTTTGTCAATAAGTGGATGCATTAGAATGGAGCGAAGCAGGGAGTTTGTGGCCCATCCAGCATGATTTCTACATCACAAAGAATTTTTTTTTCAACTTAAGATTTTCATCTTCTAAATTACAACAATTTAAATAAAGAAAATAAATGCAGAAACACATTTTTGAAATTAATTTAATTAAGTTCAGAATTGGAAGCTAAAGACACCATAAACATAATTTTTATTGGAGAGGGCTTTTACAGTATTAGGTCTTGTTAATCTCTTATTACATTATTAAAACACTCTTTATCTTGTGACTTCTACATTTTGTTTCCCTTCAGATTCAGATTTTTTATATGTCATTTGTGGATAGCTGTTTTGCTCCGGAAACAGCAAAACAGTGTCTAGACATCAGCGTAATAGAAGGAGCACATAACGGATCAAAGATAGACAGTGGGGCAGATGCAATTTAAAAACAATAAACACAAGAGATCTGGGGCAAATTGAGATTTGGTGCAAAATGGCATGTGCTTGAAAAAAGAAACGATAAACGGAGGTAGACATCGCTGGGTGAACGATCGTGATCCTTTGCTTCTTCAAATATCCCACTTTTCTAAGAAGGCTTTAAAAAAAATTATAGACCAATGATGAGCTGTAATTTCCATTTTTTTTGACCGAAAAAACATGTTTACCTATTTAGATGGAACCTTAGGCTCCGTTAAGCAGCTCCACAACATAGATTTAAGAATGTGAAGTAGTTTTCCATTTAAACAACAGTTTTTCTCTTATACATTTGTATTTGGTTTAAATGTTTAAGCTGTCAGCAGTTATAGAAATCAAAGTTTAGTCAAAGTTATTTTAAATAATGGATGTAAAAAACATTAATGACATAATTACGTGGATGCACTGGATGCATCAGTAGCCGTCCTGCATTCAGTCTTCCTCTGCAGCAAACTGTGGCCTCGCGCTGCGGCGTCCACGGCGCCCGGCCGAGCCGGCTCTCAGGGGTCCGCACATAAAAGACTCCAGCAGCTGTTCCACCATTTTGCTGCTTACCAGCTCACAGTGTTCTCCATCACACTCTGCCTCTCTCCCACTTTCTCATCCTCACGATCTCACCTGGGGGTGTGATTAGCAGAGTCAATTAGTGTGCACTAATCAGGCTAAAACACAGACTGACAGATGTAGAAAGCTGAAAATGACTTTTTTGTCACTAACTTTTTCTTTCCTCAAGTGATTTCTTTAAATTAGTCGAAGGAGTCTTTCTGCAATTCATCATCTGAGTAATTGTTTGTGTGTGTTGCTTAGTGCAGCGTTGACTAAGCCATCAGAATGTTGCCTGGCAGCGAGTTTTATCTTTTTCCAGTTGAATGCAAACTATTTGATAAGAGTTTTCTTTAGCATTGAGTGATGGATGGATTATTTTATTGTGTTATGCTGAACATTGAATAGGTTCTTATATTTGTAAACGTTTCTAGCTAGAGTGTATGCAGAAGTCTACACAGAAAGTATTTCTGTGTTCTAATGGTAATCCTGCAAACCCTTCGCAGCGTCAGTGGTGCCAGTAGCATGTGTTAAACGCTCACATTTAAGTTGCACGTTGGCAAGGAAAGATAGAAATGTTTGGCAATGCAACAAACGATCTGTCTTACAAATCCTTATCTTTTGGCGAAAAATGGTCTCGGCTTTAAAAAATACTAAAATCCAGAGACAATAAGGTTTTATTTTTTTGTATTGTTTTGTTTTTTATAACACAGTAGAGTGCAAACTGTGAGTGATGATTGTGACCTGCCTTTATTGTTATCCATCCTGGCACCGTTTCAACACAACTGGCTATTCCTGTGCCGCCAGCTGCAGCTCAGGAAAATAAAATATAAAATAATAGAATTGTTTTTTTTTTGTGTGTGTGCAAAAAAACAGAAAATAAAAAGTCATTTAGAACTCACTTTAACAAGATTGTGAATCTTCTGTTTTACTTATGCATGGCTGAACTGAAAACCTCCACAAATTTCCAGTGGGAGGCTTTTTCAGGATGTCCTTTTAAAAACCGCAGAAGCAGTGCATGCTAACATGGGTTGCAGTGATGATTGGTCAACATCTGCAGTGACGTTGACCATGTTCATAGGCCTGTTCATGTAGAATGAATTGATGTCTTTTGAGAGTTTGTGCCAATGCAACCCAAGCAGGCAGGAACAGGAAAAAAAAAGAAAAAAACGCCAGTATTGGGCTTTAAATGTTAACTTACTTCTGGAAAAAAGTTTTATTGTCTTCATTCAAATGTAATTCAATGAAGTCCATTGTGTCTATAAGATTCGTTAGCCATGTTTCAGCAGAATCACTTCCGCCTTCGTCAGAGTTGTAATCAGGTGGTGGGGGTGTGACGTCTTTAAAAACAGATGGTTGTGACTGAGGCGGAGTCACCTGTCAAACTTTGACAAGTGACTCCGCCCCTTGATGTCAGTTTCCTGCTGGAGGATGTTGCTCCAGGTATGCGAGAGCATGAATGCGCCCTCATCCCGGTTCATGGAAGTGTGGGCTCGCTTTTGGATCTCCACCACCTCCAAAATGCGTCTGTAGTTAAAAAAACAAAAAAAGAAAAAATATTCCTTTTTTTGGATTGTTGGTTAGCATTTGGTATGTTGAAGAAACTTTCATTTGATGTAGAAAAACACAAAAAGTAAAACCTCAGTCAAGATATCACTAAGCTATGTACACACACAAACTCCTTAGTTAAAAATAACCCAAGTTGGGTGGTTTTTAACCCAAACACGTGGTTAGAAAGGGATTATATATTTTAGGTTATTTTAACTAAAAAAAGTGAAATGTACATTAAACACATTTTAAGTGAAAAGTTATAGTCATGGACGTTTTTGGGTCTTGAGAATGTTTCACTATGTTGGGAGTTAATGTTAAAATATGTTTTTGCAAAGCCACATAATCCTTTATATGATCACAAAGGCAGGAGGTTTGAAGGCTTGGGGGGAAATGATGGGGATTTGGTCCAGCTGTGCTCACAAAACGCGAGCCACCGCTTACATTATGGAATTTTGCATGTGGTTAGATACAGCAATGATGTCTTTTCAATGCAGCACTCTGGTTTTGCCCATGAATTAATAAACTAATGTTTTATGTAAGTCATTATCAATCAGGGTCCTAAAAAGAAGAATCAAGTACAACAAAATGATGTAAACTAACTATGACCTTCACTTATTACGAGTCTGCCATGCTAATAACAAAATAAACCTGAGTTAACTTCTGCTATATTGTATGTCATTCTTAACCTTTTCTTTGTCAAGGTTGGTTATCTTTGCTTACTGGAAGGTTTTGGATTCATCTACTAGAAAGAATCCTGTTGTAAGCCCGTCATGGGGTGAAGGAGTGTACAGAGTTTTATATTAGCAGGATTGGCTTGTGTTGTCCGACCTACTGAATTCAGATTCAGTCTGTATTATATCAAGTATAGTAGCATAGTAGATCCAAAATGTGTACTTCTATGTTTGATTCAAGATATTGATTTGTACCGTAACAGAAAAAAACTTTTCCTGATTGACCATCCTGCCGAGCTCCCTGTGCTTCTCTCCTGACGGACACAGACTTTAGTTGTGCCTTATCATTGAATTGCACTGCACCAAAACAATTGGCCTTGGACCACGGTCTGTAGCTTTTTTCATTTGGTAACCCGCTGATGGGGAAGACGGCAGTAGCTGCCTGACGGCGATAGACTTCCTGCCAAGCAGCGGCGCTCCTCCTCTAACACGTTTCTTTAAGATGAAAGCCCCTCATGCCATTATTCCACTTCCAAAGTGGAAATACAAGCATGGGTTGTAGCTCTGTTCTTGTCTTAAAGTGATGTTGTGTCATTTGATCTTGGCAGATACGGAGACATCTGCAACCCGATTGGGTTTAGAAGGAAAAAAAACTGTGACAAGCACAGGCTGACAGCATGCTAAAATATGTGCCACCCTGCTTTGAAGCGACAATTAACATGGGAGCCAATTGCTGTTGTCTTTTTGTCTTTGCCATCCTGTCACGAGAGTGGCCTGACATCTTTTGTAGTGTAGTGCTAAATTAGCATTTCCCTGACTAGAAAAATGGTGTAAAAGATCCATATTTGGTACCAGTCTGTAAGACACCTAAGAGCATGGAATTTAAACAACTGCTTACAATTTCAACCGAAAGGCATAGGAGATTTTTGGAAAAAACTTTTGTCTTGTTTGTTTTTCTTTTTTTTCTGATTCAAGGTATGCAATTAACCTCATGACTTACTGGGAAGTTGCTTCTAATTTGGTACAAAGCAGAACTCATTTGACAGAAGCTATTTGTCCCTGAAGCCAGAGGCAGCTCTGGTGACATGGAAAAAAAAAAAAGTAGGGTAAAGTTTAAAAATTCAAATTTAAAAAGGAGGACGTTTTCCATTCTCCCCATTAATTAGCTCTTGCCCACATAGCCACCTTCACCTAAACTTTCTAAATCTGCAGATTGGCCTCATTAGAGGAGTGGAGCATAGCAGTCAGGGATGTGTGATCAATAGCCCAAACTCAAAGCAGCACCCATGCTGATCACTTGCTGAATCCCACTTCTGGTAAGAGTTGTTGTTCAGCACCAGCGGAGCTAACTCAGTTGATTAAATATCCACCTTCCTTTGCCTCCCATCTCTGCAGGCCTGAGTGATTGCCTGAGATTGGAGCAGGGGCTTATGGTCGGCGAGAGTAAAACTGATAGAGGAATAAAGGGGATGCCAGAAAAGGGGGGAAAGATCAATTGTGGATTTAGCTGAGAGTACAAACGAGCGTGCAACCCACGTGAGATAATATGATTATCTTGGGAGCAAAGACAAAACAAAGGCGTCCATCTCACTGCATTATGCAAAGGAAGATGTCAGGGAGTTCTTGTCCTCTATGGCAGCCTTAATTCAGATAAATTTACATGCTGCTGTGCAATTTGTTGTTGTTGTTTTTTTTTTTGTTTTTTTTTACTTCCAAATGCTAAGACACATTTATAAGCAACTGAGATCACAGCCAAGGGCGTGCTAAGGGTTGTGCTGAAAGAATGCTGTGGCATTTTCACTGTGAGTCAGTATACTGTGAATATGAAAAGCCTTCACATCAATCAAGGACATCGACTCGCTGGGGTTAGCCACCCACTGAGGGGAATCAGCAAGGGATAAATTCATACAGGAGTTTTTTTCTCCTCTGTTATCAATACTCTGTCTTTCATTCATGCTGTGGGCTACGGAGCAGTCAGCTTCGGTCTGGTCATATTTTGACTGCTGTTGTGTGCTCCAACCAGGAGAGTTGTCCTGAGGACCTCCATGGAGAAAAGTAGGTTTGGTGCATGTGGTTGTACTAATGAACAGATCACAAATTATCCACTGATTTACCACAAAGACCGTTTTGTCTTTGTCAATTGGGACAACAATAGACTATCTTCCTAGAAACTTACATTTACTCACATGGGGTTGTTATGATTATGTCAGCCTTATTTTTTTCCTCTCAGAAAGAGTGACAGTGCCGATATTATACCAGGAAAGAAGAGGTTGCAGTGGATGTATTTGTTGGATGAAGCTACATTTGAAGGAGAAATTGGAGGAATTTTAAACGTTTTTAGTATATATTTTTTTTTATTTGTGACTGGAAGCCAGTCAGCAGCTCCAACATAGTATATTAATAATGTATGGATCTATTCACTCACAAACTTTCAGCCATCCGGTAGTCCCAGTTCCCTGGTGAAATCTACCTTTTCTGTTACATCTAGCTGGCAGGAACCAGGGACAAAACGGAAGAGTGGGTCAAACGTTTATTTACAAAAGCATTTCACCGCAGATCTACAAGACTCTAGAAAAGAAGACAACAAAAGCAACAACAACAACAAAAATTAGAAAGTCGATGATGGAATGAGGCTATAGCTATAAAACCACCAACACTGAGGATCCAGAACCCTTATTTTTAATACTGAATGAAGATAACTCCATGTAGTTAGGAATGCTTCATGGAGAACCACAAGAAGAGCGTGGGGCATCCAGAAAAAAGCACGCCCAAACTTTACAGAAGGGAACCAATGAACCCCTGGAAAAAAACCATGACACTTTTTTTTCTTGAGTTTCCTTCAAACCAGTTCAGAATGGATCTTGTTTTAATGACTGTCCAGATTAAAACTGATTGTACAAATATTACACTGGCATCTGGTTTAAAACTGGATGACTGGATAGCTCCAGTATTTCTCCCCATTTTTGTTGTGGCGGTAATGTTAGATTGGAGGTGTAAACTAGCAGGATGGATGTTGGGAAGGGGGAAAACGTACTCTGTACCAACAGTCCCGCCCACAACTCGGAGGTGAATCTCTATTGAACTCCTGCCACTCTGCAGAATCTATGTCCTAGAAAAAAAAACGCAGGTTTTTGGACAAAAACTGTTTAATCAAAATTAAAACACCACTTGGAACTCCTTGAAAAAAGATCAATAGATGATCGGAGTGGAGCTTTCTGGGTTGTTGTGGACTTTGCAGGACTTTTTTGACATGAAGTGGTGTATTTGTTGAAGACATTCTTTTTAGGGGACCTAATATACGGCACATAAAGCCGTTTTCTAACTTCACTTCATGTTTAAGATTTGTTATAACTGAACTGATCAGTACTGAGTGACTGACAGGCCAAACATGGACCCGCAACCTTGTTCCGTCCTGCAAATGCTTGACATAGACTGGCAGAACAAATTGGTTTTCTTTTGGTTCAGCGAATTCCTTCTGAAAATGAGTCGGCACTTCAAGAGGCTTTTTGGATCCATGGTCAAAACACATTAGTCCACACTCTTAATATATTCAATTTCATACTTCTGAAAGTTGGCTTTGTTGTAGACATTGGATAAAACATCAGTTGTGCACAGCCATACATTGGGGAACACGTTGGAGGAAATTTACCCAGAATGCTTTGTATTCTTGGAATTTCAGAGATTGCATAACTGCCACCCTACTTTATAACCCAAAACTCTACTCTCAAACTATAACTGTGCTACATTTTAGTAGGTGAAAGATTGGACTTCCTGAAATCTAGCAGTCATTTTGAGTTAGACTTAAAACTGGCTGTAATTTGGGATGTCCACCTTTAATTCTGGAAAAAAATAAACCCTTCAAAAAAATCAAAGCTCCAATCTTCACCTGTCTTGGGCTCTTATTTTCTTTAAGAGCCCCAGCCCCTTGGCGGTAGAGTAGATAGACCAAATATTACACTTTTGCTGAGGACGAGGAGGTGAGAACAGCATATAGACTTCTGTCTGGACATGTCTGCAGCTGAGTGTCGGGCCGTCTCTTTTTCTTTCTAGGAAATGGAAGCTGTTTGCTGGAGATAAGGTGCTTCTTGCCTGTGAATTGCAACTGTCACCGTCAATATGCAGCGCTGCTTTGGTATCCATTTCTCCCTGTTTTGTCATTGGCAGAAGTGACAGTTAGATTGGATGGAAGGTCTGCAAGCTGGGATGGGTCACCGGTCTGGTATCTGTCGGCTAGTGAGCCGATGTCAACCTCCCCAATCTTTGCTATACGTGCATTGTAAACGAACCGGTGTGGTGAGACAAGGCTGGCGTTGTTTTTCTTCTTAGAACAGATGGGTCGGAGAATACAAGACTGTGCAAAAGGAAAAGATCAACTAAGCTGGTTGCCAGTACATCAGCCCCCCGCTATAACGTCTTCTATCTGATTTAATTATTGGATTGGAAAAACCTGACTTAGATTTCCAATCTGCACCATATCGCATTTTTGACACATTTCTAATTCTTCCATTGTCAGATGAGCATAAAATGCTCTCGGATGCTATGGTTTTGCCCCTCATCAAAAAGCGTATTGGCACACAAACACAAGAAGGAAGGAATGACACGTCAGCACAACGCTGCTGAGGCGTCACCCAAGGTAACAGCTGATCCCAACTGACACTGGTCTTTTTAAAATAGATCCCGGACAAGCCCCCACTTATGTAAATACGTAACATAGAAAAATTATGTAAAGCAGGAGGGTTAAGAGGACAACATAGCCGTTTTGTCAGGTAGGGAGGGCTGGTAAGCATGAAGGACCAAGAATGCAGAGACGGGAGGCACACGGTTCCAGGGCAAGGGGTTTATTCTCAAACAAAAAGCGCTGCAGAGCAGGGAAACCTAAACAAAACTCACTGTGGTAAATCATGAAAACATGGCAGAAGACAGCAGGGAAGAGACGGTAATGGACCAGCACAAGAGAAGGCAGAGACAAGGCTTGTGTACAAACAGCACTGACAAGACACAGGTGAACATGATCAGGAGAGATTGGGACTAGGGAAGTAAAACTAGAAACCATGACATAACAGTACACCTTTCAAAATAAAACAGGAAACAGAACTCAAATATGACAGAAACCAGACGGAAACCTAAAACCATCTGCAGGATACTCAAAAGGGGCTGGACCTACAACTCAAATACACATAGACATATACACAGGACCACAAAACAAATACACACAAGACCAGGGGTCGTAATAATCTTTTTCTTTCTTTACTTTTTAACTGTGATTTATGTTCTGCGTTCTGATTGGCTGTTGATATTGTCAATACTCTCCTATGTGACTAGTCTCTTGGATAGAATGTCTTCGTAACTATCTATAAAAATAAATCTTTGTTTTTATCCTGTTATTATTGTTCTACAAAGTTTTGGAACTTTTAAACAAGAGAGAAAAGTTTGAAATTGTTCACATCTGTTTAAGAAAAATGTATAAAGTGTGTAGTGAGGGGTTTTCCCGCCTTAAAACATTTGTACTTTGTGGATTTCACCTGTTGCGGGTTGTTTATGGAATCCAACTCCTGCAATGAATGAGGAAACACTGTGGTTTTTCCTACCGTCGCACTGAGTCAAAGGACTGCAAGATTACCAGAAATGACGACATATATTCATCTTTGATGCAATAAAGCAAATCTGAACTTTTAAATCAAGTAGTCTTAGGTTTTCATAGATCTTGCTCATACATGAAAAAGATGACTGGGCAAAGCTGAATGAAATTTTAATACAGGCTAACATATAGTTAAGTATGTAATTAGACCCTTAAAGATGAATACATCATACATTATAAATGCAAGCCAAAGTGGTGATAAATTTGTGGCATAAATGGCTTTGCAGCATATTAACGCCCGTCTGCGCAGTTTGACTAATGAGGTCCATTTTGTTTAAGCAGCACACTTACCAGGCAGCAGCCAATTACCCCCATGGGCCAGAATGCAGGAGTTTGGGCCTCAGTGTGTTTTGACAGTGCAGCGCTATATCATAGCTGGCCCTGCAGACACACTCTGCAGCCTTGTGTTTGATCCCAAACACAAAGGCTGTCAGCCAGGTCAGAGGCTCAAGAGACCACAGGGCTGTTGACATTGTCTTCGACGCACAGCTCTATATCCCGACAACCGTGATGCTGGTTTAATGCTCGGGGTTTTTGTGCAAGAGACACAGTCTGTTTCTCTGTTGTGCATTGACATTATAATAGTTAGTGAGGCAAGATGGCAGACTCCACATTACAGAGGGATGCTGAAGCCCCTGGAAAATATCATGGCACAGATAGCTGCTTCAGCCCTCTGTGAATGTTTTTATCATGAAGAAAAAGCTGAAATAGCATTCTGAAAGAACTCCCTTCTTTGCCCTCAAGCCTGAAGTCAGATGAGCAGACTTTTTAGTTTCATTCCAAATCTACACATTTGCTGGAAAACCCGTTTTTACTTGTGATGAATGCTCTGTAATGTTACCGGCATCATCTCATTGACTGAATGAGGAGAGAACATCAAATGGGTGACTAGGATTTGGCCGAAATAATCTTTTACAGAAAAACGAGTTTGTGGAAGCTGTCAAGAAGCATTTGATTAGAAATCTTCTGACATAGTTATTGAATTGCTCCACAACTTCTATTTAAAGACCCACTCTGATATAAAAGGTGTTAACATATTCGTGTAACATTTTTCTGATGATGGAGGAAACGTATATAGAAAATTAGGCTTAAAATTATTATTATCTTTACTCAAATTGTTGTGATTCAAGAGCAGATGAAAAAAATGAACGTCTTTGTTTTCCTCATCTGAGCTGGAATCTGGATCTAAACTGTACGGAGGGATAGCTGCAATATTGCTAGCCATTTTTGTTGCACCACCAATGTTAGGTTGGGGTGTGAGGGGCTGCAAGGTAGCGGAGGAGCACGTAAACAAATGGACGATGGGAAGGGGGCGGGCTTACTGTCCGTGCCACAACTATAAGTACTCACTATTACCCGTTGCCTGTAGCATGCAGGTTTAGCGGTCTACGAACTTTTGATATTTCGTGCGGGCCATGTGCTTACCTCGTACAGGTTTGCCCTCGTGCAGCCCGTATCCACCCGTAAGGGCAGTTTTTGGGTGGCCCTAATGATTTTTAATCCATAAAACATGGGGTGTAACCCGAATTGTGTCAGCATTATAAGAGTTGGGAAGGCACCTGAATGTAGATCCACTCATCTTTTAGACTTTTAGAAAGATTATCTCAAATATTCCCTGAGATTTTCCTTAATTTTTTTTATAGGTCTTGTCTGTTAACATTTTATTTGGTTTTAAAACTTTAAAATATGATTTCAGTCATGTCATAATCTTGTAGCTGTAATGACGCAGTATATCGGCAGATTTTACGGCTGCACATAAATACTTCATTCCCTAATGATCTCTTTGCCCACACTCCACCCCACTCCTGTACCTGAGCTCTGCTGGAGCCATAAAGCGGTCTGCTTCATGAGCTAGCTGACGCAAAGTAGCTGTGGCAGTCCAGCTTAAGGTCAGCCAAGGAGAGCCGCCGCCTGAGGCGGGAGGAAGGCAACAACTGTTAACGGGGAACGTGTCAACGTGTGTGTTTGTGCACAATCACCTGCAGGGAACTACGACATCATCTGTGTACTCTCTGGCTTAAGCCAAAGCGACAGGTGCATCAGGTGAGGCGTGGACAGAGCATGTTTATCTCTCTTCTATGGTAGTAGCCACGTTGTTGCTTGTAACCAGTTTTTTTTTTAAGCTGGAGATGCTGAAAGCTGCCCCACTAGGTTTTGTCATCTGAGAGTATGATGACTGTTTATATATAATGCTGGAGCACATTTAGGTGGTGTCTTGTGACCATAACACTGCGTGTATATCCGAAAGTCTTGACAGAACCACTAGTGTTCTGCAAAGATTTGATTGAAAAACATTAAACTACTTTTTAATATTGCTATCTGTATGAAATCTAATTGATTTTTTTATTAATCTTATCTATTCTGGGCAAGTTTTTGGCAGAGAAATGAAGTATTGTAAGAGATGGTGTCATCAAAAAATTTTGCTTTGCAGATTTCCTGTGGGCGGTTCTAACAGTGGCTCCCACACAGTCCCTTATGGAGTCATTGTTCTTTACCGGTAGTTATGATCATGTATTTAAAAAAACAAATATCAATTGTTTTCTTCAAATTGGATACAACTTTTTTAGTTTAATGAGCCATTCTTAAAGCGTTTCTAGTGGTCCTTTAATAATGATTATGCTGTTTTTAGCCCAAATCTATCATTTTCTAAGACATAGTTTCCATAGGGTGTCAGTACTTTATTAACTATTTGCTTCCAAGTTGTGGGTGGTACCATTAGTGCAAAGCAACCCCAACCCCCTACCCTTCCTGGGAGGGGAAGGGGGGTTGGGGCCTGGCCAGAGTATTTTCTACGTCATAAAAATAACTTTTTTCAAACAGTCTGCTACCAATTCACAACAATTTAAACAAAGAACAACTCAAAAAATGCGATCTTAAACTTCATTTTCTTTAGATCCAGTATGTCCTCCATCATCAGAAAAAGCTACAAGAACATGTTCATTGAAGTGGGTCTTAAAAGTATTCAAAGTAAACAATTAAAAGTTACTCTAAACACATTTAATTGTTTCATTTGAATAAATTAAAATTCATTTTGGTAGATATTCATTTCTAGATAAAAATTCAGAAAGTCAAAAAAATATGTGAGCTTAGTGAGCTTGCCACAGAGATTTGATAATTTACAAATTTGCTGAAGTCTAAAACTGACATGAAGAAAAGATGCCAATAATTTGCACATATTCCTTCTACTTTAAAACTGGACGGCTGAAGTTTTAACCCAAACAAATGCTAAGCACCAAATATTCATGTCACCGTACCAAAACTTCCGCTGAATCATCACACAGCGTTCTACGTTTTTATATGTATGTTTTGAAAGTCTTGAGGTGACAGTTTTGCAATTATCTCAGATAGCTCAGACTGGATTATTTTTTTTCTGTTCGGTTCCTCAGTTTGACACTCATTAGCAATTCATGCCTGTAGGTGGAAGATATCAAAGTTTTTAAAAATAAAAAAAAGGTTAAACAATTTAAAAAAAGAACAAAGAAAAGGAAACAAAAGGAGGAATCCCAACCAAGAAGGATTCTGCCCCAATGTAGATGTGTCCGGATGAAGGATGCCGTTTAGTCCGGCTTTGGATTCAAATGTTAGAAATTATGTTGGCCGCTCACATTATCTATCATTGGCAGGTAAACATTAGTTGTGTACACGAGTGCACAGATATCAAATGAAATCACTGATTATTTAAAAGAAAGAGCCCTAAAAATGGCAACAAACTGCACAAATCCCAGTTATTGATCTACAGAATGGCATGTAAACAACCTGTTGAATGACTTTAGCAAAAAAAAAAATCCAAATCACCAGTGAGACAGTTTGTAGACCTTAACTTGCACCCTAACTGTGACTGTGAAAAAGAAAATCTCCCCATAACTTGTAGAACAAATTTGGCCTTCAATATTTCAGTTAATTCCACATTTACCCTCTTAAAAAAAATCAATAAAGCAAAGGAATACATCTGCAAGAAATATCCTAACTTTGTGGCTTTATTTGACAAAAAAAGTTTAGAGAAAGTAGTTTTCTTTCAAAGTTTTAAGTAAACAATAAGTATGAGGTTAAAGGTTTGTACTGATAGTTTATCACGCATCTTCAAACTAGTATTAAATGAATAAAAGTAGTAACTTTCAGAGTGGAACTAGTGAAGGTCTATTCACAGGATGAGTTGTATCTGGGGACCTTTGGTAATTTGTGATAATTACAGATGTGCTCTGTTTCTTTGGTCCCATGGGAATCAGCCGTGTGTGTAATAAAAGAAAAATCCTTGACATTTCAGATATTAGAGGTGATTCATTTGTATTTTGTTATTTTTACCAATCCTGGATAGCTCTGTAGATTTTTATTCTGTGCGCCTGTTTTTTGACAGCTTATGGAATAACAGATATTCAGAGCACTGAACATTAAACACCGCCATACATTTTAGAGTGATTGCTGCAGGTTGTGGCAGCTGGTATCTTCGTTTGTTCCTGTCTGTGAGCTCACAACCTTCTGTGAGACTCTGATAGTATCTCAAGGCTTTAAAGGTGTTTAGTGCAACGTCAGATTTTGTAGCTTCATCACAAACATTGACCCATACGGGTGCTGCAGGTTTTTGGTTGTCTGGGCTGCATCTTTAAGGAGCTGAGGTGCAACTTTAGGTTCCATTCAGGCGTGTGTGGCCACCTTAAGGGACGTCATGAAAATGGAAAGTACCATTGTTGTGCGTATAGTAAGTGTATCATCAAGTATTTCTCTAAGTATGTATACTGGCTCCTTACTGACTGTGTGCAAATGCCCCATCCACATGATGCATAGAATGCCCACACAAACTACAGTCTGATTCTCTAATTTCCTAAAAATGCAAGCAAGGAACGTGCAATTATCCCATGAACAACCCTATAGGGTTCCTTGAGCAATATGCAGGATTTGGGTGGTTAAAAAAGTGAAAATCTATATGACATGCCTGCATCTTACTTACTTCACGCTTGCTTACCCTTGTGTGTTGTATAAACGTTCTCTACAACATGCCCGTAGGGAAAATGTGCACGACCATCCAGTGGTCTACGACTTTGATATTTCTTGCCGTAGACGTACACGTACCTGCCCCGTGTAGGGTATGCCCATTTTTGGCTTGCAGACACCACATATACACCTGTAAGGGCAGTTGTGACTAAGGCTTTACTTGGTCTGATACCATTTTGCCTTATGGAACCCAACCATTGATTGTATATAGAGAACTGGACTTGGTGACTCCCCCCCCCCCCCCCCCACAATCCATATAGACGGGACCCTGCTTGCTCCGAGATGCCAAAACCCCCTAGACTTCTATAGAGAAATAAACAGCTGTTACGTAGTCATTCTATTTGTCAGAACAATCATTCACTCTATGATGCAGATGACGATTGTTTTAACATGTTCTTGATGATCCTGCACTCAGTCCAGTTCCCTCTTATAGTCCCAAAAAGCATCTAGGGCCTTTCACAGTCAGTCTTCAGGAAACTTTTTTTTTTTACAGTTTTCATTTTGAGAAATGTAAGTCTAACTAATTCAGTTTTTGTAAAATCTCAAAAATAGTCATCACTACATTCCTTTTAGTGCACACAGCACAGAACTAACAGTTGGCTTAAGAGTTTGTGAGTTCTTCTGTTGAGCTTAAAGTGGAACCATGCTGCGTTAAACTGTTACGAGTTTGTCTGTCATCATCCTGGAAGATGGAATACCATCAAATCCAGCAGCCAAACAGAGATTATGAACACTACCCTAATGGTTGTAACTAACAAGTGGCGTCAGCTCATGACAGGTTGGAAAAGAGCCTTTAATTGCACTAAATGAAGAAAAACAGGGTTTGCATGGATTAGAGTTCATGTCGCCCTAAATTGTTCTGACTCCTGAGTCAAATGCATGAAATAAAACCATTTTGGAAATATAGAAGTGTGGATTTTGCAGTGTTTGTAACCCAGGGCATCTCAAAACAGCAGATATCTTCAGGACACCTTATTCCTCAATAGAGCCGAGTATGGCATGACTCACACTAAAATTGCCTAAATAGATCAGGAGGGTCTCACATCGGAATGCCAATATTTGCATTACCCCCTAAATGCAGGCAGATTGGGGGTTAGGGAAATAAATCTTCTGTATCTGATCTTTAATTGGTGCAACCACATGCAGCTGCAAATGCTGCAAATTGTTTGTTGGAGCAGGAAAATGAAATCTGAAGAGATCTAAGTTAATGATTTGTGACTGTTAATCAGCATTTCAAAAGCTGAGGAGGATTTCACCTTGTTTAAGGGGAAGACAAATCTCTAATTTATTACTGGAATTGTTTTGGCATTTTCGTTGCCTCTTTCCTCCTTTTTGCTAATTGTTTGTGCAGTTATGGTGACAATTTTCTCCCATAATTCTAATTATGCGTTCTGTGGTTGCTGTACAGTGCAATAAAATCAAGAGAATTATCACTAATGAGAAGCTGGCAGAAGTTTTATTCTTGCAAAAGCCACTTGCTGATGCAGCCAGGGATAAGCAGACTGCTGATGGGCGCTGGTGGCAAGTTGTGTGTTTAAATCTGCAACCCAATAGATCGACTACTTGCTTGGTTGGTCACAGGTATTGGATTTTAGACTGTGAAGGACTGGACAGAACTGAAATACGATATCAGATGTTTAAATCTCTGCAGTCAGACTCTCTTCCCCTGGAGCGCTTTGATATTGCCACCTTTAGAGAAAACACATTGGACTGGATAATAGTCATTTTTTCTCATGTTTTGGCCAAAATATTAAGGTGTCCAAAAAAAAGCTGCACGTTTTCTGGAAATATGATCATCTGAATTGTAACATTTAAAAAAAACGTTTTCATTAATTTGGTTTGATCAAGCCTCTTCCCTGACCAAATTGATTAAAACCTGGAAGAACCGAATGTTGAAGTTCCACCAAAAAGCACCAGCACCAGGTTGCAGAAGGAAACCATTTGATTGTTAAGAAGCCCAGTTTGACTCTGAAAAGAAAGATGTAACCTGTCTGTATAGTATCAGGACTATTTTTGACATACTTACTGTTACCCTTGAACGCCTAGTTGAGTGAATTTTTAAACTTGAGTATGTTTATTCCTTCATAGAAAGAGTTTAAGTCACAGCTCTGTAGTTTAATATGATTAACAGATGTAATTCCAGTGATTAGTTTCTCAATTGAAAGAAGCTAAAGCCTTAATCACGCACCTGTATGGGGTTGACCTGTACGGGTGCTGTGGGTTTTCCAGTTGTCCGGACCCGTGGAGGGTTGTAGGGTAAAGGGACCACGTCTGTCCTATGAGGCTCGTACCATCATAGAAGATATCACGGAAATGAAACATACCATTGTCGTACCTTTGGTAAGTTTATTATATAAACCAAGGCTAATGGCAAATGGACACACTCATGACATATGGATGATGCTGTCATCTGATGCTCCTACGCCACATTTGTCGTCAGTAAGGTGTGAGCGCTAGCTCCAATACTGTCCCTGCATTCAAATGCTCACTCACGGGGGGTGCATTAGATATGTCTGGAGGATGTCCATGCAAACTTCACTCTGATTGCCTAACTTTCTCATTTCTAACAGTCAGGCTGCACACAAGGAGCACATACTTATCACGTGAAGAGCACTAACGGTGTGTGAATGTGCACTAATGTCCCGGTGATGGTCAGAGGGACCGTAGGCGCGAACTGGCAGCCACGCCCCTACCATCACCAAGTATGAATGAGGAGTGAGTGAATAATGGACACATTGAGCGTCCGGAAAAGCGCAGATAAATCAAATCCATTATTATTGTAATATTATTAACGGGCCCCTTGCCCTGTGCGTAGGGTTTGTGGGGGTTAAAAACATAAAAATCTGTATGACACGCCTGCGTCTTAACTACTGGCTCGTCTCGCGCCCCCAGCCTTCCCACGACTCCATTTAGGTGAAGCTCATTTGCAGGACTTTCAAGTTGTAGCATTAGATAAGCTAACTATCTCTATGAGTTCTGGCATATCGCCTGTCCGTCCTGGGGGAGGATCCCCCCTTCATGTGGACCCCCCTGAGGTTTCTTCATTTTTTAACTTTACCGCAAAGGAGGGTCTCAGTTGAGACTGATGTTACGTTCACAACGGCACGCGTTGCGTGTTTGAGAAAGTGCTAAACACACATTCTTGAAAGCCCTTTGGGCATTCGTTGTTCTCACTGGACTGTTGCTACCCGACACCAAGACATGTAGCTATAACTCCAGCCAGACGCAAACCGGAATTATTGAGTTATGATCAATAATTTTTCGTTTCGGGGCTTTAAAAAGGACGCCGTCCAAACGTCACTATCAAATCTAAGTCCCTGATTGGTTAAAGCTCAACTCATTTAACTTAACTTTCAATGGCGACCTGTTTTGTCTGTACAGCTTAAAAACAGGCTTAAAAATGAACATAGTGACGTGTGAACGCGAGAGTTTTAAAATGGAAGCCTGAAAAACACGTATACATGGGTTTACATACTTTATTTTGAAAATGATTGCTTGAAAATACGTTCCGAGGTCAGTGGGAACCTGGCATCAGGCTTAAGGCCCTTCGTTTAGCTATAATTCTCAACCAGTCAATTTATTTCCCCCTCTGACCGTTTATGTTAAACCCAAAGCCCAGTATTTTGTAAAATGTTTGAGCAAGTAAGATGTAAGCATTAGAATAATTTTGGAGTAGATACATTTTACAAGTATTACATTTTACCACCTTTTCCTCCTGCAATGTTTCGGCTCAGACACTTGCCAAGACAAGGAGTGATCCTATTTTTAGCTTGTGCTTCTCTGTGAAAGCTCACATTCAGGAAGTCAGCATATGCAGCCCAGCGCGTGCTGTCAGCTGGAAGGTGTTCATCAGGTTTTGCATCTTTCTGCTATCCTGTCACATAAGTCTCACGAAATAGAGCTCACTTGCAGCTCTTGTCTGTCACCTCCGACATCCCCCCCACCTCTTAAAATAAAGATACAACGGCAGCCTGGCAAGTGGCAATGGCAATTCGGCAGCTTTGCAAAGGACATGAATCACATGAGGTTTCCAAAAATGCCTTGAGCTGTCACACAATGGAGGCAGCCAGGCTGCTGAGATCTGCTCTCTCATTCAGTCAGAGCAGCTGGGAGACATTAAACTGTACCGTAACCGTTTGGATGGCAGAGCTGCTTCATCCTTCACTCTTTGAGTCCTCCTTTTGGCTTTGTTTTAATTCTATTTCAGCTTGGCTCAGAAACCATTTAGGTTTAGCTTTATTTTGGTTTAAACTATAAATTGTTAAGTGCACGTCTTGGGACAAAAACGATGTAAAATTTGAAATAATGCTTAATTGCCTTTTGTAGGTGTAATCTAAGTTTCCATGGGAGCTTTTTCTGCCACAAGGTTCACTATTAGTGTACCGTGTCGGATTGGAAAATAAATGGAGCCAGCTTGAAGCTTGACACACACCTGTTCCCAGCTGTAACCACTCTTGAGCAATTGTTTGCTTGTCATCTGCAATGAATTTCAAAGCTGTTTTTCCAGCAGCTCTGTGCTCCTGACAGGATGTGATCCGCATCCTTTTTTTTTTTGTATTTTTTTTTGTTTAATAAAAAATTGTTGACGTGTGACCCAGTCAGGCAGAAAACATCCTTGCAATCCACCCACTTCTGTTTTTATTTTTCTAATTTTTTAGGGCTGTGACATCGTTTCGCCTCCAATTTCTTTTGCTCCCTGCTTTCCCTGTTCTGCCCTGTCCAATGCACTCTCAGTGTGACAATTTCCAAGGGGAAATTGACAAATGTAAAAGCACAGAGGAAGCAGTGGGTTTAATGTTGCTGCTGGATGGAGAAGATTGTTTTAAAAGCCTTTGCATCTGCTTGTTCTTCCTTGCATGTCCTTTTCTTCCACATTTGTTAATGATAAGCTTTGTGCCACTAATGGCTGGCCTGTTTCCACTTAAAGTAAGCAGCTACATGAACAAACTGCTGCTCTGCATGCATCAGCTTCCATGAAAAAACCACATACTGGAGTCAACGTTATCTCACAGTCGGATTTTTCCAGTGACCTTTCATACTGTGGTAGACCAGCAAACTTGATTTAACTGTGCCAAGAAGTTCTCATTTTCCTTTAGTGCCCATGTTATTTATATACTGAGGTTACTTTTACTCTTTGTTCCCTTTCATTCACACCAAGGTTGTTTTGCAGCAAACCAAATGCAGTAGTTAGTTCACTTGCAACTGAACCCTGCTGTATTTTGCTACAATGTAACCATTAATTTTAAAATGTAGAAATGTCAGTGCTAATTCACAATTTGTAGTGTTAAAGTTAGAGTCCCATTTGTTGTGTGTGACCCATCCCCTTGGGGAGCGGTGAGCTGAAGACACAACCGTGATTGGAAACCAAATGGTGGTTTAACCCCTAAATGCTGAGTGTCAAGCAGGGAGGTATTGGTCCCATTTTTATGCTATGTTTACATCGGCCTCGTCAACATGCATTCAGGCAACAGGGTCAATGAAAAGTCTATGTAAACATGCGTAAATGCAAGTTTCAGTCTTCTTCAAAACTCCAAAGTTTCTACATCTATTTTCGATCTCCAATTTCAAAACGCACAGCTATTGAATGCGTATTGAAATTTAAACCACATCGAATTTTGACAAAGATTTGGTAGAGACGCATCGATGACATTCACAGAAGTGGGAACTGTTTGAAAATCAATCATGAAGGAGAAATGAATAATTGGGGTTTTTGTCCAGCCAGAATTATACAAGAAGACCTGGCTGCACACATCGACGTCCTTGACTGGAACCAAAAGTACCTGGATATTGCTCGAAATAAAACTGTATTTTAACTGGTGACCCTCAAAGTTGAAAGTTTTTTCCCGTTTTAACTTTAATAGAAGTTTTTTTACAATTTTGAAAACTTTTGGGTTATGATTAGGGTTTGGGTAGGTTGTATAATCTTTGCTTCTGACCAATGAGGCGCCATGCTGTCTACTGTCAGGTCCCTCTCGAATAACATACCACCAAGTTTTTCATATATCCTAATAGAGCTGCGAATGAAAAAGCCCGGAGATCCTCACCGCTTCAACATTTCACACCAAAGTCGCACAAAACATGCCCAGCGAAAATGCAGCATTAAACTTTTACTGGACTGTGTGCACCTTAAATTGCAGTTTTAAACAAATAATCCAGAAAGGCATTATTGGAATGTTGGCAGGAGGTGGGGACATCTATATATGAAATTTATTACAACTACGATGGATGAAAAAGCCTCCTTTTGCTTCAAAAATCTTGTATATTTGTGCTGGTGTAAAGCTTTGATCGACCACAAGCACACCATAAAACATTATCCAAGACAGAACATAGATTTTCTTTTTAATAAGAAAAATGTGGCTGTCTGACATGATCTCAGTAGTTGATATTAGTGCTTTCAAAGACTTGAAATAGATACAAAAAACAGATTGTTGGTTCAGAGGAAACTGCTGTGAAACTGTTATTTAAGTTAAATCGAGTTTTCTTCATTTTCTTAAAGAATGACCTTGACAGTGACTCACTACAGTAGCAGGTGACTGGCCTTTTTTTGAATTAGACCAATGTCTTTAATAATAATGTTATCAGTATTAATGTATAAAACCTTGCTTCCATTAATCCTGTTAAAATATTCAATTATGTTATCAATTGGCCCTTAACATTTGCAGTAGCAGCTCTTTATGCATGCAGCGGGCTGACTGGTTTATAAGAGACAAAGTTAAAAGGATCGGCATGAATCGGTGAGTCAGAAAGTAGAGAAATGCATAGTAGCGCAAAGCCATTAGAAGCCTTCAGTCACTTGTGAATTGTACCAGGTTTGTCGCTTGGTGTTTGGACTGCATTTGAGCAAACCACCACTTTTTCCCTGCATCCACAGTTCAATAAGCTAACAGGCATTATAAAGCGCCGGCCTGCTTTTGGCTCTGGTTCATGCATTGATGGGTATTTTTCAAGCTGCAGTTTTGTAAATGTTTGAGTAGGTACCAGTGCCAGCTGAGCTCCGTCAAGTATATGGATCTGTGCTACTTAACCGTGAGCACCTACAAAGGGAACACATGTATCTCCCTGTCACAACCTCTGTAGCTAAAAGATTCGTTTTACTCAACGGGGTTGAGCCAGATGAGCAATGTGACAAAAACAAGCTTAGTGGTTCGTGCAAAGGCGGATGGATTTCACTTTCTGTGTCTCAGCTGGCAAGTAGCAAGGCTGGAGGACCAAGAAAAAAACCCTTACCCTGACAGTGTCAGAAACTCTGTAATGAGCACTTTAAGGTCAACATTATTCCTACATCTTCCATTGTCTATTCGATCGAAAACAATCTGCACCGTCCAGAGATTTAGGATTTAGTTCAAGACTTAAGAGATTTTTTTGTCATCCCAAAAAATGCTGAAATGTTTTTTATGGAGATCTTTGGTTTGAAAAACAAAACAGTAAATACATAAATAAATAAACAGGGTACGGCTCAATTGGAAAGCTCCAGGCCTTCAGGGCCGCCCTTCTACTGGTTTTCCAGAAATCCTGTCTCATCTGCTGTTGATTACCTGGATCAGGTGTGCTTAGCCAAGAAGGAGGTTCAATGGTAGGTTGGTTGGAAAACATGTAGGCCCTTGAGGCCTGAATTCTGACAACCCAAGGCTAGAGCGACAAAGCACTTGGAAAAGACTTCTGGTTTGATGTTGTTCATGACATTTCCGAGGTTTCGGACCACAGGGGGCGCTATGGCTTTAAGAGGCTTATGTCATGCAAAATCAACTTTATGAGCTTTCAAGTGTATTATAATGTTCATTCCTCACTATAAACAACCCCAAAGCAGTATTTTGATCCATTCACACATTTGTGAGCATTCCACTAAAAACCTGCTCTCTAAGCACCAGCCTCCCAATCCACGGAAACTTGTGGATTCTCACATTATGACATCACAAAGTGACGAATAACCCCTTCCAGGGAGAGTCTACGCTGCCACCAATGCCCCCAGGTTAACCCACACACCCACTTTCTCCACTGAGCTAGCGGTAATCACCTAAAACTCTTTTGAAAGGCTTCACAATCTGCACATCCATCTTTGCAAAAGTTCAGATGTTGTTTGCTTTTTGTGGGCGAGACGCATAGACGCTGCCGAGGTCAATTCTAGGGTTGTCGGCCGTCATGACATGGGCGGCACCCTCAATGAGTGAAAGGCAGTGCCTCAGAGATCGAGTCGTCTTACTTTGGGGCAGGAAAAAGGGCAGTGAAAATAACTCATTTCATTTAAAAAATAGCTCTTTAGTGTGCCAAAGGTAATATATTATCATACATATAGATGCATGATATTCCCTTTAGGAGCTCTGGGTGAAAAGCTGTTCCTCAGTTTGCTTGATTTAAATTTAAGGCACCTGAGCTGCCTTACCAATGATAGTAGATCCAGTAGGCGTGTTGTCACGGTCACATAACAATATGTATGCTGACGGTCACAATGGGTTAAATAAATCATCAGTTTAGAGAAAGTTCGCCTCTTACTGCTTGTTTTCGTCCAGATGATGAAGCTAAAGTTTGTTTTAAAGAAGCCAGTGCAGTGATACAGAACATTCAGGCTATGTGACCCGAACTTCTTTTTTAGGTGTGCATTATCATTGTGGATTATCACTTTTTAATCCAAACCCAACAGCCAATCAGAATCCAGTATTAAAGCGGACCATGGTATAATGAACTCTAATTTTCATAATGAGCAAAGTACCCCCTACTGAAACAGTTGTTTGATCTTATGTATGCTGACTTGTGTGACGTGATCTTGCGCCGACTTAAGTGAATGTCAAGTGGGCATTGGCAGAAGGCGATGGTATGGTGAGTCAGGGTGTAAACAAATAAGGCCGGCATCACTTTGTGCACCATTAAACCATTGCAGTGCTGCACTCACCTGTCAAACCTGCAGTCTCTGCGTAAGACCTTGAATACCAATGCAAAATCTGTTCTTTAATTACACCCCTACCTGTCAGAACGTTCCCTTCTTTCTGCTCGCTATGAGTCAAGCTAGCCAGCAGACTGAACAAAAGAAGTCTGCCTTTGTCTCACAGCCCAGCAGAGCCTCTCAACCATTCACAGTAATTACCTTTCCATGATTTTTGCTTTCTGATTCTCGCCTTGTAAATACTGCAGCTGAAATCCATTATTTAACATGCTCTCCCTCTGCTCTTTCTCTCCTCTCTTTTCTAGGTGAGTGTCAGTCAACACCGGGGTGGATTATTTCATTCAGCTGTGAACTCCTGCTATGTTCCTCGGCACTGCTTTTTCCTTGCACATCATTGTATGACTCTACTATCAGGTTTGAAAAGATTGCCCCTTCCCACTGGTGGTTTGCTGTGATTCAGATCAAAGATGAAAGCCAGTGTGTCCAGGGAGACGCGCCTCACGCAGCTGAGTTACATGGTGGTCTCTCCTCAACAGCTCCAGTTTGTGCTGGCTCGGGCCGCACCAAGATAAGAGTCAGCTGGATAAATGTCAGGGCCGACTGAAGGAGCTAGTCTTTGTCTCTGCTGGACCTGATCTCCGTTGGCAGTGGTAGCCCGCAGGAAACCAAATGGCTACTAAATTTAGGAAAGGCTTTATTTGGGCTGCTTGTTATTCAGCGGCGTGCTCTCTGCTGTTTAGTGTTTAAAGCATGCAGACTGATTACTGATTGCAGTTGACTGGAAACAGAAAGTAATCACTTGCTGAGTGTGAGACAGTAGCATGATTACTGTTGATGTTTTGTTGCTTTTACAGCTTTGTGGTGTCTGTTTAAAAATGTTGACCTTCATCAGGCTGGTTTACCAAGTGCTGATGTTTTTCTATGAAGAGAAAGAGAAAATTCACTTTGAGGATAGAGGTAAACCAAACTTTCAGAGATGCAAACCTTTTAGTGCTCCATCAGCACTCAGGAGTCAGAAAAGAACCCAACAGGGACACCAAACGGTCATCTGATGAGGACCAAGTCTTTCAAACATGTCCTGTACGCGATGGTTAAAGTCAACTGGAATGCAGCTTCTCATAGTTAGAGAAGCTGGACATTGTTGTGGCTCAGATGTTCTGCACATCCATAGCTCTCACCTGAAACTTGACCTCAGCAGAACCAGACAAACCAAGTGCACGAAAAAAGTGCTGTAGGATCAAGAGGTCACGGCTGTTAACAAGGAGTAAACTGACACTGTGAAAAACTTTCTCACACAAAAGTCCCACATGTGCCCATGAGTTCGCTAAGAGTGAACAGGTTTCCCTGATGGAACTCTGGCTTTGGTAAACCAGGTTTTTCAGATCGCCAACCGTGTCTCTGGAAACCAGGCTTTGTCACTTGCAGTTCTTTTCTTTTAGCAAGAAGAATAACTGGAAAAAGCAGATTGTAACCAATTTATGTGGAAGCATGTCAATGAGCCAAGAGTGGTACTCTATGTAGGCAACCACGGCAAAACATTTGACATTGGCCTTTACTTTGATAAAGATTTTAACATGTTCCATATGATAAGAAGTAGGATCAAACAATTGGAAAGTCTTTGTTACGATTGGCTCTTCACCATAACAGGAACAAAGGAAGACGAAGCAGATTTTAGCATGCACAACATTTTCAATGAGAATTAAGAATAATAAAATAACAAGATGTGTGAAAGTGTGGTGTTGGATGAGTGTCTGTTTGCGGATGGAGTCTTAACCAAACCAACAGATGAGTGCATGAATGTGAGGAGAAGGCTGACTACTGGGCACAAAGCTGCAGCAGGTAGATCAGAGGTATGGCACCACTTAAGAACTCCTAAGGTGAATCTTTCATTTCTGTCATCTGATTCCCAAATACCTGCACCTGTGCAGGAGGAGGAAAAAAGGGCAGGGACCAGGAACACAGCCACCCGGTCCGGGGCCATAACATCTTTAGCCCTTGTGCTATCTTAGATGACCCCCCTTGCATTGACATGTTCTCCCTACCTTGACAAAGGTGGATAAAGGTGGAAAGATTTCATGTAATCCATGGACACCAGTGAAGATCACAAATCCTTGAAGAAAAAAGGTTCAGAGCACTGTCTAGGGGGTCTAGATGACCCAACTCCCAATGTTAAAATGCCTTGGATAGCACGAGGGTTACTGAAGAAAAGAAGTCAATCCCGAACAAAACCAAGTTCTGGTGAATGTTGTCGATAAATTCAAACCTCCTTATTTATGTATACTGAGACACGTATACAATCTGTAGTAAAGCATTTACTAATATAAATGCAAAGAAAGAAAACTTATATTATTTAAGAAATTGAAAGAGACTTTAAACTTATTGGTTTTCAGTTGAAGTCAAACTTTGTATAGACCTCTGTTTAAAAAAACTTTATTTAAAAGATTATATGATGATCCAATTCCTTCTTTACTACCGTAATTAGTTCTTCTTGCTTTCATAGCTGTTGTTAAAAGTTAATTGTTTTTTGGCCCTGAGTTTTGTATGGAAACAAATGTATTGGTTTAAAAAATTGCAGAACTTGGAGTTTTATTTTTATCACAAAACTCCTCCTGTCATTTCCAGATATGGTTTAACAATCAGAATTCCATTTGATTTAATTATCATT
Organism: Oryzias sinensis; assembly: GCA_037389245.1. Taxonomy (NCBI): domain Eukaryota; kingdom Metazoa; phylum Chordata; class Actinopteri; order Beloniformes; family Adrianichthyidae; genus Oryzias; species Oryzias sinensis. The sequence continues at coordinate 5,382,178 of CM074497.1, forward strand.
ATTATTATTATTTTTAGTATAACCACCGTCAATTCACTCAGGAAAATCTCAGGTATTACATTTGTCAATTTTAGAGTTTTTCTTTGGTATTAGTTGCCCTCATGATAGTGTAACAGTCTCCTGTGGATATGAAAAACCTGACTTTTATATTAATGAAATCAATATATTGTATTTTATTTAATTGTAAAAATGTCACTGTTCCCTTGCAATTGATATGCAAAGGGATCACTCATATGTTTAATTGGTGAAAGCAGCTAAAGCATACACATCCTCCTCTGTATTGTATTGTATGGACCTTTGTTCTCAATTGGAATCAGACATTTAGAGCTATAAACTATAAATTGTCTCAAAAAGCTTTATTTAAAATAGCGGTGGAACCAAACTTGCAAATTAAAGCATCAGAGTTTACTTTTTAAAGGTTGGTAGCAGACAAAATCCCTGTCTGTTGTAACCTGCTCTGTAAAATCTCAATTCATCTCCCATTTCTCATTATGCTCACACACTAATAGTAATTAGTAAATAACCAGGATTGTGTGTACACACAACAGGTCTCTGTGTTTAATAAATCAGGTCTGATTACATTTTGGATCACCTGGCCACAGGAATTAGAATGTTAATGAGGAAAATGGCAAGACATCAGCAACTCCGAAAATTCAATTAATATTATTTGTTTCATGGACTGAGTGACAACTATTGACAGCAATGACTATTTGAAACTGTGAACAGCAGGTACATGTTCTTTAAAAAGGTTAGATTTTAATTTTTTTGTTGATTTGTTGTCTTTTTGGTTTTACCATCACAGCAAAATTAAACCTGTAATTTCTCTGACTCTTGAGGCGCTTTCCAGAATAGAAATCCTCCAGATGTGGAAGCATCATTAAAGCCTTTTGATAGCGGTGCACGCAAAGCTAATTATAAAAGAATATAACAGGGTTTGCTAGCAATTTCTTTTTTTTTTTTTTTGTTTTGTTAGTTTTTTCTAATGGTTTAGTACACACTTCACATTGACATACATCCTCGTGCACACACTCCAGTGGCCATTAAAAGCTCATGTCACCAGGCGCATAACCCTGGCAGCATCTGCCAAAGCCATTATCTGCCATCCAGACCTGTGCGAACACTTTGGCTTACATCTGAACAATTAGGCCAGATTATTGGCAACCTTCCTTTGCCTTGCCCTATTATCAAGACCACTAATTACTAGCGGTGTTCGGCGCTTTGCTCCCTCTGTGGTACAGAGAAATGCTATGAATCTGAGGGACAGGTGGAAGGTTGTAAGCAGCTCAGTTTCACCTTCAGTGTGAAACACCTACGCGTTAAGTGGCCGAGTATTTGTCAGATCCCCGTGGTAAATATTTTGTCAGAAGCAGCACTTTGAACGTGTCATCAGCAGAGTGATTGAAGTCTCTTCGGGGCGTAATGGAAGCTGAAGACTCGTGTTGGGGAGATGCTGGCTCGTGTGTTGTTTTCGACAGAGTGGAAAGTCATGCCTGCTGGGCAATTGCAGCTTTAATGGAGAATGGCACACAAACGAGGCACATATGGGCACTTGTGAGCACGCTCAGATGGACTTCTCCACCCCCATGAACACCCACAGAGACACACAGTATATAAATGGTTGTGCCTCCTCTTTGGCTAACACTTCTTTTTTTATCCAGATTTTTCTCCAAATCCAATATAAAATTGTTTTTTTTAAGGCTCTACATTTTTAAAATATGCTTTACTAAGATAGCACAAGAGTTAAGGTAAAAAAATACCATGAATGAACTTCTGTTCACTTCTGTTACAATTAGAAACTAAAATTGTCAGACATGAACCAGCTACTTAAAGTAATAATCGGCCTGTTACCTACAGGGAACTAAAAAAAAAGGTTAGTCTGATCCTTCTTATGTATAAATATATGAAAATTCTTACTCATACCAGTCCACCAATGCTGCTTTGCTAATACCACAATTCTCCATCATTTGGAGTTTTATTATGTGGTCAAATTAAATGAACAAGTTAATTATATATTGAAATTAAAAACAGTAGCTTTAAACCCACTGTAGATGAAAATGACATAAATATGTGCAATGAAAAAAATCTTACATGATTTTACTTTGTGGAAAACCTAAAACAGAAGATGCAGCAGTAAACAGAAATACCTGTCAAAGCAGCACATCTGCAAACCCTGTTGTTGCTTTGGTGTCCCAATCTTAGAAGAGCAAAATAAAACTGTTAATCACAGAAGTAATCTTTATGCAGGTGTTTCTAGCATTTTGTTTTTTACTCATCCAAACTGTTTATTAGCTAGCCTCTGAATCTTTTTGTTGTGTGGACATAAATGTTTTCATGGGTTTCAGGAAAATTTCTCTTCTTTTTGTGGCCATATCAACTGTTTAAAGGCCTGTGAGGCTCCATGGGTCAGTTCATAGTCATAGCCTGTTTAGAACGCGTCCCTGGCGTTCCAAACAGGAAGTACCATCTGACTCCAATAAGCCAAAATCCCATAGACTTCTATAGAGCAATAAACAACCTTTACTCTGCCATTCTATTGGTCTGAATAACCATGTTTGTTCTTATACCTTTATGTAGCATGTTATTGATAATCCTAATGTTTTTTTCTTGATATTTTGTTTCTGCAGTGTAAGTTTTCAAGTTATAAACCAATCAATCAGATGTCTCAATAGCAGATTTTGTGTAGCCTAATTTTAAATGACTGTGACCTTCCGACAAGCTCTCTCTTGAATGGTGAGAGTGAAAAGTTAATTCAGACTGACTTGGACCAATCACTGCTTACTGGTGACGTATGGCTTTAACATATCGTAAATATCTGGATAATCTGGAGCATCCTCTCCATCCTGTTCATGACGGTCAGCGGAGCACCTTCTCCAATAGGTTAAGGCAGTTTCGCTGTCACACAACCGCTACAGGAGATCTTACATACCTGACTCCATTGGACTCTATAACTTGTCATCCATTTGCAATAGATAAACTCACTTAGTGTCTGTCTGTTTTTCTCCAGAGCTGGCATGCAATACAACTGTTTTCACTGATCTTTTTTTCTGAGTGATTGATCTGTTTCTCTGTTGCCACCCATTGTTGTATGTTTCTATCTTGGGCCTAATGCTGACGCTGTAACAACCAAATTTCCTGAGCTGGGATCAAGAAAGTATCTTTATCTTATCTTATCTTTAACCCAGGCCCTGGCCTGGGTGGCGGATGTGGTCGCCCGGGCGGCGGTTGTTCCCTGCCAGTTCCCGTGTGGCGTTGGGGGGTTCCGGCTGCCGCTGCTGCTGTGGTGGGGGTCTTGGTGTGGGGGTGGCTGGGCACTCTCCCTCCTTCTTTTCACATTCCACCATCCATTTTAGAAGAACATAAACACTCACCTGAGCACAGGTGTTAGCTCACCTTTGCACTAATAGTTTGCATGATTGAATGAATGAAAGATTTCACACTAGTTGGTTTAAAGGCATAAGTATGTGTGTGAACACTATCTGTTTTGTGTACATGTCGACATGTGGACATTTTTGCAGCTAGCAGGTGTGTTGATAACATTTGAGTGTGTGTGTGGACAGGCCCCGCCCTTTCTGTACTACATTTGAATCTTACTGTAATGATAAACAACCAGTAAACTTGCTGCTCTATGCTGCTCAATGGTCTTACCCCCCCCTCCTATTATTACCCTCCTACCCCCCCCCCCTAAAATCCCCCTCTCTTCTTCCCTTCTTTCCTTTTCCGTCCGGTCCAACACCCAAGATTTTCAAACATGGTTGAAATTAATAAAGTTTGGCCTCAATTACAAAAGAGGTTTATTCAGACATATCTTTGGTTTGTCTGAAGATTAATAACCCCTATTGTTAAAGTAAAATATGTCCAACACAAGAGGCCCTCAGTTCTCATCTGCCTGCCCAGCTGTTGGACAGGACAAGTTAAAAAAATAAAATGAAAATAAATAAGACGACTGGATAGTCTATTTGGTTGGAGCCGGAAGTAAACCATTTTCTATGAATAATGTCAGACTCACTCAGTCCAGTTCTCACGTAGTCGATGGTTGTAGCTTCAAATACACAAAAGACAATTTTTACCGTCAAATTTCCAAGTATTTATTTTTAATTTAGAACAGACTTTAAAATGGAAATTATTTTTTATTACAACTCTGTAAGCATGACATGATGGCCAGCTTTATTTACTGCAGTGACATTGTTGAGCGACTTTCATGCCGTGACGTGAAAAGTCTGAATGCTGTATATAAAATGGGGAATTTACAAGATAACTCTTCCATCCAATGGGTAAATTAGAATGGAATATTTACTACAACATTTTAATTTTGGACTCTTAAGGTGAGTCGTGCAGCCAACCTCAGTGATTGACCCCCCGCTGCGATTTCCTCTTTTGGTCCGTCTTTGTCAGGATGTGTGCTCACATGAAGCCTTTCTCATTGCTTATTCCCCGGCTTCTGTTGCGAGACAACAGGCTGAAATAATAGCTCAGATGCAGCCCATCTAGAATTCATGTTAACCAGGTGACCTTCAAGCAAGTCATTTTCCAAGCTGCCGCTCCGCTCTGATTGAATCCTGCTTTCATAACGGAGACATCGCCTTACAAAATCACCATCTGCACAAGTTAAAAATAACAGCTGTGCTGGGATTTCTGCCGCATCTTCATGTAAACTGATCACTCAGAGGGAAAGTTAGAAGTGACAGAACGCCTCGTCCGTGTCTGTGCCGGCTGCCCTGCCGCGAACTGCACGACCTCATTGGCTGCTCCTCTCTGTCAGTCAACGAAGGTCGTAACTCAGGATCTGAAAATAAGCTATGTGCCAACATGTGCACGCTTTATATAGAACTTTTCATCCAAAGCTAGTTTTCTCAGATGTCATTGTGCCCAATGTTTTCAAATGTAAATGGTGTTTACTTATATAGCGCTTTTTCTACCTAAAAGGCCCAAAGCGTTTTACAGTCACAGACCAATTCACCCATTCACACACACATTCACACACTCTACCACCAGAGACAAGGTGGGGTTCAGTGTCTTGCCCAAGGACACTTCGACACATGGGTGTGCAAGGCGGGAATCAAACCTGCAATATTACGATCATGGGTCGACCGCCCTACTGCTGTACCACGGCCCCCCAAATGTCTGACTTTCAAACGATTTTACTTTTCTTTTCTTTTATCCTATGCATTGTTTTTTATTCTCATTTGGGGATTTAAGTGTCTGTTCTTCATTGCTGCCATTTCTATAACTTCTTTAATTTTTCTTATCAGTTTTATTGCAAGATACTGTTCATTATTTAGAAACAGATTCTGACAGATCAGATTTGATCTTGATAGCGGCTTGTTTATTTACTCAGACACACATTTGCCTGTTTGTACCCGCATGTGCAGCTTTGCTCTGTGAACACAGTGAAACAAGATACGATCTATCAAAGATGTAGAACAACAGAGATTTTCACCTGTTTTGGCTGCCTAGCTTTCTTAAAGGTCAGTTGTCGAGTTCACTGAAGACAGCACAGATACATGAAAGCACTGGCTTTAAGAAGTTATCTTGAGGGCAGAATTACCTTTTTAAAAGATTAAAAACATATTTTTAGGGAGGCTTTCTGCAAATATAGCTCATTAATTCGCAATAATGCAGCTTTGAGCCCAAACTTTTAAGACAGGCTTTATTTATGTTTATTAAATGTGCTGCAAATTACAAAGTCAGACTACACGAGGTCTGTATAAAGTAGTCACCTCCCTATATTGTTCTCTAGGCGGGAATCTCCACCACTGTGACTACACATAGGAGCAACAGCCCTTTACGATGCAAACTGTCTTTTTTTTTCCTTCTCTGGATGGTAAATAGCAGCAGTTTTTGATGTGGGTGGGACGAAAACAACTAAAACGTTGTGTCAAGGAGGAATGAAAGGAGTAATGTTTCTCAGTCACTGTGAGGAGAGGTGAGAAGATTAAACATCTGTACTGATGGCCTTCAGCTGAGGTTGTTTTTCTAGTGCCGGGGTCTGCAACCTTTACCTCTAAAAGACCCATTTGGAACAGCTCCTTCCCGAGCAAAACCGAAACACAGTAGCAGTCCTGGTACATCTATTTGTCTGATGTTATGTCCAAATTTCCCCACAACTCCCTAACCCCTAAAAGTTTACATGGTGTGTGTTTTCTTTTCGTTTTTCCCCAAAAGAGAAAAGAAAACACACAAACACTGCAAAACACTTTGGTTTTTTAAACGGCAATTATGATATCACCCATTCGCTGAAGTAAAAACCTAATAAATATGTACACTTTACAAAGACTATTTGAGAATTCACTGTGTTCTGATGATGAAAGCTTGAATGATTTTAAAAACAAAAATATATTTTTTGTTTTTTCAAATGACAAATTGCATTGTGGTCTATATTTGCTAATCTGGCATCATCCACACTGGTTTTTTGAAAGAGATATCTGTAAAAGTTCTAGGACACTTGATTCTGGGATTGTAAATTCGAATTCTGCTCAAAAAGTGGGGAATGCCCCATATAAGTGCACTGGTTGGTGAGTAGTGAGCTAATAGCAAAGCTGTTGCCAGAAAATAACCGTAATTCTTCGACCATTTGTGCAAATAAAGTAATACCAACCAATCTAAAGTGGAGAAAAGCAGCTCTGCTCTGCGCTGAAAGTGTTGCATATCAGCGATAAGAGTCACTTTCAGAACCCGTTGGTTTTACGTCGATGGCGTAAACGATCGAGGAGTTACAGAAGTTCAGAGTGTCAACCTCGGAGCTACAACTCCGGCATTGAAGCCTTAAAGACTGATTGCAGTGTTTTGTTTTCATTTCATCTGGAGTGCCATTAACATTTACACGACAGAGCTGATTCTCCGTCTCACAGTTGGATGAACGCCATCGTGTTCTCAGTTTGTCACTTGAGGCGCATCACTAAAGTTGCGTTGTGTTTTAGACTTCTGTTAATGTCAGTAAGAAGGGAAGTTTGGAGCCTCGGAGTTCAGGAACTTTTCATCTGCAATGTGTCCAGTTCGGAGGTCCTCCTTGTCTTTAAATGTTTGTCCATCTAAGCAGATAAATATAACACCCAGAAGGGCCGCGTCTAACATTTGGTTTGCATCCATGATTCCCTTTAAAACTGTCCCCCATGGCACTGTGACAAAGAGGAGTTTAAACAGGCCTCAGATGAAATATCTATAACTAAGACTGAATAAATCTTTAAATGCTGTAATGAACTTTAGAGTATGGATTCAAAAAGCCATTTAGCTGATAAATGACCCATGGAGTGCTCTGATACCAGAATAAATCACAGCGGGAGGTGTGTGTGTGTGTGGGGGGGGGTGTCTTCAGTTTTATTTCCACCAAAGACAAGCTGATTTGAATAATTCACTTCACATTGCAAGACAAAATCAAGCTTATCTTATTCAAATCACTCCACGATACTCAAAGATCGTCGTGGGTCCTATCAACTGATCGTCCTGAGTCATGACTCAGCAGAACTGTAACCACTGCCCGTTCTCCCAAAATTTGCACCATAAGGTCAAGCTGTTGTTCTGCCAAACCCTGTCCGGCATATGCTGTAATAGGTCTGCCTATTAATTGTTAGCTTTTCCCACAATGCCTTTCAACAGGAAAATATGAGCCTCTTACTTACTGTGTCAGCACTTTTGTGTTTGTGTGTGCTGGCTTTAAGCAGTGCTCATATTTCAGCGCTGAAAGTGAGATTGTCATTTTTGTTCTCCTTTTTTTGTGCAGGATGCTTTATTGCTGTACAGCATTTTGATTTATTTGCTTTGAAGTCCCACTGCGATCATCTTTTGAGCTATTTCCAAAAGTTCCCAGTGGTCTTTTAACTATAATTATGCAGTTTTTAGCCTAAATACAAAAACCTGTGTCGTTTTCTGGGACATAGTTTCTGCAGAGGGGCAGTAATTCATTAGAAATTCACCTCTGAGTTGTGGGCGGAGCTGTTGAGGCGGAATTAGCCCGCCCTCATTTCCCATCATTACTTCGTTTACACTCTCTCCCTCTAGCTTACAGCACCTCACAACCCCAACCTAACATTAGCGATGCAACACAAATGGCGAGCAATAGTGGAGCTATCCAGCCGTACTCTTTATAGCCAGATAAATCGTAGACGAGGAAAACAAAGACATAAATGGATTTAGTCGTCTTCAATAGGATGCATCAGAATGGAGCACAGCAAGTTCTAAATCGCACTTAAAAGCTTTTTCCATTGAATAGATCATTGAATAAACTGATTTGAATAAACCAGATATTCCGGTGTAATAGTAACACCAAAAATGCATTAATGAAGTAAAAAAATGATACGAGTTGCACCGTATAAGTCACTTTTTTGGGAGAAAAGTGCAATGCTACCACTCAGATCTCCCAAGCCCAGCATAATTTACACTGAACGCCAAAAATGTCCAAAATAATGTCATCCCGTCATGTGTGGGAGAAGCTACTGTCAAGTTTTTAGCTTAATCGCTACATGGAAGCTCTGACTCATTTACAATGCATGCAAGAGATGGACGACGTTGAGAGATCAGATTTATTTATTTTGAAGAGCTCTATAAAAGCATCAGTAAGGAGGTCTCCATGTTTGAGTTCATTGCATCATTCAGTCTTACTTTTTTAACGGCGATTTCACCTTCTATACTGTAGGAGCTGCGGTTGCTTTCAGCGGTACTTCCTGTCTCAGTAACCCAGTTTGATTACTTGCTGTTTCACCTCAGTCCAAGGAGGGGGAAAAAAAGAACAGCAAGAATAATAATGTCTCAATGCAATGAGAAAAATGCCCTAAAGTTCATGTTTGTTTTGGACGACACTTCTTTTGCATTGCTGTCTAGCGATTTTTAGCGGGAAACAACTGCTAAAGGACAACTGGGAGTCAGTGGGAAAATAGTATATATACAAGCCTATTTATGTTTAAAAAAAATCCTGAATATAAGTCACATCCCTGCAATAAAAAAAACCAAAAAACGGGGATATGGTACTCAGAAATGCCATTTCAAGCTTATTTTCTTAACATATGTCCTCTATCCCCAAAACCACAATTTCCATTGGAGTGGGTCTTTAAAAGCTGCATTCACCCACAGAGAGCACTTCCTTTGCTGGAGGACGGCCGGCCATCGTGGCGGCTCCTCCAACAGGATCAGTCAGCGATCCTGATTTTGCAGAGCTGTAATACACAAGCAAATGAGCCACAAAATGGGAACACAACTACACGAGTGTTAGCAGCAATGGAGCCAACTGGCCGCTGCACACCATCAGCTGCGCTCGCTTCTGCTCTAATACATGTTTCAGTCACAGCAGCACAGCCTCGGTCTTGTAATGGGCATGGGTTAGAGCGGGTCAGAGCTCTCTGGGACACACATTCTGTCATCACAGGACGCTTAGCTTCACATATTTGCAGTGATATAAAACTGCAACACCAGCCTCTGCCGTAGAGAAAATAAAGAAAACAGGGAGTTTTTTTTCAGCCTGCTCCCTCTTACCTGCTTTCCCTCCTATCTGCCAGCGCTGATTCTTGCAGGTTAATCTCTGTTCACAGGGTTGGCTGCACACACACAGGAGAAAGCAATAAACCTCTAAAATAGAAGCTAATTTCTTTATTTATTCACTGCATATGCTTTCCAAAGCGCATGAGAACACATCTACGCCTCTGCTCACCTGCAGCTATCCTCCTTTCTGACCTCAGTCACAGACAGAAGACACAGACAGGCTTTTGGGCAGAGGAATAACAGGCTCCTCCGACTAAATACTGCAGCCTGTTTGTTTTGTTATACATCACAACATACAACCTTTAGGTTCTGAGAAGAAAGGAAAGAACGAACAGTGATTTCAAAGTGCCAACAGACATTTTCTAGTGTTCCATTATGTAGAAAAATAGTTTCTAATCTAAAAAAACCTTAGCGTACCATGGCACGTTGATACAACGGTTTTAAATACAATGATAAGTTTAAGCTGATTATTTGTTATTTAAGCCTAATTTTGCATCAAATATAAATTTTAAATGACAAGGAAAACCCATTTTTAAAAAAGCCTGTTTTTTTTACTTTTGATTCTGGCAAAACTCTGCCACCTGATATGTTATGTAACCAAAAGTAACTCCAGAACAAGTGCCGGGTTGGTGGTTGGTTAACAGTCAGTCTGAGCTTTCCGATGAAGTAGGTGTAACACTGGCGTGTCCTACAATTTTTTTTTAAAATTATTCATTTATATGTTTTCAGCTTTACAGTACAAAACAGGTCGTACAATTTGTAAGTGTTCCCCCAAACCCTTCAGACTGACCAAGGAGCAGCTAAAGTACATATAATTGCATACTTGTGTACCACGTACACTCCCCCATGGATGTTGGGGATGTTGTTCAAACCAACATCTTAAAAGTTTGGTTTGGCAATTTATTTTAGGGACTATAGGAACTTAATGAAAATTTAAAGAAGCATTTTATCCATATTTTATCTCGTTAATACCCAATTATTACACTTTTTATGCAATTTTGAGAGATTTTTGCCAGATGCATTGCAGATATGTGGCTTTCCACAACCGTTCATCACACCTACACATATGTCTAGTGGACTTTTTACGCATGTACCGGAGATATTTCATTTTTATAAAGTGTATATGGCATTCCTATCCTGTTAATATTACGTAGTTGTTGCACCCATCCCTAATGAATTGCATATAAACAGCACAATAATAACGCATGGTTCATGCTCTACGTTTATTTACGTTCTTTGTTTATGCATACTTTTTCTGTGGTTTTAACGTGGTTCATTTGTGATACATCTGTGAAAATTTCACATATATACCACAGTCTTTTCCACTATCGTCCCGTTTGATCAACACAGGAACTTCTAAAACAATGTCCACCCACAGAGTGCATTTATGACCTGTAGGGTACTGTTGATGCTGGGAGAAAATGAACAGTTGTCTTTGGTTGTTTCTTTCTTCCTTCATGACTTTGTCAAATGTTGTACTTTGCAGTGTTTGCTCACCTGAAGTCAACCCTCAAAGCAGCCTCGCCCTCACAACAAAGTTCACCCCTTTGGTAATGATACAACACAAAAAAAGCAGCTTCAAATCCATTTGTCCCGGCCTGTTTATGTGAAATAGCCTCATTCTTTAATAGCGTCTGAATACATGTAAACAAACAACAAAGTGTGAAAAATGAAGGGGCCTTTCGGCAAACTAACATTTGTCATCTCACAATACATCACAATCAATTTTTTTTTCTTTTGAATAAAGAAAAACGGATTTCACCTTTTCTTCCCCCCCCCCCCCCCAGACCTTCATGTGGAGCTCTGAAGGACTGATGCACAGCCCGCCTCCAACCTCATTTACGCTTTGCCCTGCTGTGCCGTGCTTTAATATGAAATCACAAGGCCTTGAAATGCAATGCTTCAGCAGTTTGGCTTCCTCCCCGGGTGACACTCACTCTGGCATTTTCTGCCTGTGAGAAATCCAATGTCATTGGCTGTTAGACTGTTTAGGTTTCACACTTGGACGCAGGAGGCTAATTTGGGCTTTTAAAAAGAAAATCTGAAGAAAACTCAAAAGGTATCTTAGTGATTGTAAACATGAAATGTCCATTTCAGGGGTTTGTCTCATGTGATGACATGAAGGCACTTTGGTTTTGCCCCCCCCCAACTTTTGAGTCAGCATTGGTGTCATTATTGACAAAGACTGAAAAATCATCAATATAATCTTCTCTTTTTATTGCACGAATACCAATAGCAGTATTTTTTAAATGATATAAGAGCAATAACATAACTCTAATACAACTGTTTCTGTCTTCTGCCCCCCCCCCATACATATAAAATGTTCTAGCTCCGCCCTTGACAAAAATTGACAACTAAACATTGTCACCAAAAATGTATTGAGGAAATAGCTACAGATTTATTAACATGAACATCATGTTTAAATACAAAAACTGATTTTATTTTGAAAGGTTACAGTATTTTTTACCTTTAGGTTTTTGAGGATAGGACTATGTTTATGCGTCATGTAATTAATAAAAACATAACTTTAAGAAAAAACTTTTAAGAATAAGAATTGAATAAGAAAAAGCTTAGAGGTATATGCTGTTTTTGCAATGCAAAAGGGGTTTTTATACAAAAAACGTGAGTTTTATTTACCTATGTTTGAATCAAATTGAGTATTTTTTGGCTGCTAAGTTAAGGTATTCTGTGCTCAAACTTTTAAAACAAATTTACTAAAATAGGTACAAATCTTTTTTTGGGGGTGGGGTAATGAGTAGGTTGTTTTTATGTATATTGTTTTTTTTTGTTTTTTTTTTGAAGAGTCAATTTTGACTCTTGCATCTTTCATCTGTGCATCTTTTATTTGTGTTGTGGCTCAGACCCCCATTAGAATCTGAAAGTGAGATTCTTGTCGCATCTGTACTTGTTTAAGTTGCCGCCGCCCGCTTTCAGCCACGTTGCTATTCATACTGACGAGGGGCGCATTAGCTATTCAAAGAACGCTGCTGTTTACTGACAGGGTTCTGCGACCTTCTCTACAGGGGCTGAAAGGTGTTCAGCTTTGACAATTGCCTGGCTCAAAGTGACTGAAAACGACAACTGTAGAGATGAAGCGGAGGCAGTGATATTCGGTGGGGAGCCCACTAAAAAAGCAGTGCCAATTCCCTTTACTAAGGAGCTGTCATCTTGCCAAATGACGCGCGTCACCGGGTTTCACTTTCCTTTTTTACCCCGCTGTTACTCTGCAGACTTGTTTCAGCATCTGAAAGTCTGCTTTGGATCTGAGGAACCCTTGGAAGAATCTGTTTTTTAATGTTTGAGATGGTTCTGACAGCTTGTCCCACACGTGGGGACATGGCTGTGTTTTATCTACAATGGATAGTCATGAGAAATGCATCCTCAGGTTTGGGCTTATTATGGGAACCAATGGAAATATGCCGTTTAACAGGAGGGCTTTTTAAAAAAAAATAAAAATAAAGCTGGTAGTGCCCTTTTAAAAAATGTGTTCCGAGGTATTATTGACTAAACTTAAAAACCCAGTCTGATGAAATTGGCCTTTTTTTTTTTGATGGTGGAGAACATATATACAGAAAGTTAAGCTTAAAATTTCTGAGTATTTCTATGAATCAGGAGCAGATGAAAGAGTGCCGTGTGAAAAATAACTTTTCTTTGACATCGAAAATATGTTGGGTGTCCACCTGTAGACGACTAGATCCATGTACAGCTTTGTTTTTCTTTGTCTGATCTGATTCAAAATGCCATTACTACTCACTGTTCTGTTGCACCACTAATGTTGGGCTAGGGTTGTTGGGGTCTGTAAGCCAACAAGCTATGGGTGACAGGAGAGGGGATCAGGTTTTTTGACGTGCAAACAGTCATACTTACAGCTCAGATGCGCTGCAGAAACTAAGTCCTAGAAAATGACACGTTTTGTTTTTATAAAAGACCACTGGTTACGCATTGAAAAAAGATCAAAAGATGAGGGACTTAACAATATTTCAGAGATCGGGTTTGTTATTTCATCTTTTAACCAGTAGCTTTAATGTTATGATAGTTTGTTATAGATTATTAGCCTTTTCTCATCCACGTTTCACGGTTTTGCCAATAGAAAATGGTGTTATGCTTCATTTTTCCCACTTTTTTCTTAATATTAAGTATTGAATATTGTAATTTTTTAGACGAGGGCAGGGCACAAAAATGAACAAAGTTCTCTCTTACTTAAATTTTTTTGTTTTTTCAGGAAATTGGATTGGGATGCAGAATTTCTCCTGTCCGAACAAATATCAGCCTTGAAGTCTGCTATCATTTTTCAAGATAGAAGCCCGTTTCGTCCCGGTCGAGTGGATTGTAAAAGGACGTATCATAAAAGAAAAATTCTAAGTAAAAGAAAAATAAAAAGCAAAAATTTGCAAATCCTTGGCCAGATCCTCTAGACAGTTAAGTAAAATCTGCAATCAAAGGTGACATAAAACCTCCATCTCTGACAGAAAATAGCAAAGACAGAAGACTAAATCCAAAACTAAGAAGAAAAAAAAATCTAAATTATGCCCTCCTTTGTAATAAAACCACTATTATTTAATTAAGGGGGAATAATAGACAGGCACATTGTACAGTCAGACCCTGACATCTTCTAATAGACTTATAAAAAGGTCACTTGTACATTCATTCATTAGATATAAATACTTTCTCTCTATTTAGAGTTTAAAGAGGTTCAATGCAGCTTGTCAGTTTCATAAGTCTTTTTTTATTTTATGCAAGCTGCTCTAATAAGTACATAAAAGCACATTAGGTAAAGTTCTCGTGTAAAAACACACATTTTAAGTGTTATTTGATCTAAAAGATCTTATTGTAGTTTGATGGAAAACTTTTCATGAGTAATGAATTTATTTCAGCATTTTGCTGGATGGAGTCTTTTCCATGAAAGCCTGGAGTCCTTCGAGATGCTCCAACATCTTGTTGAAATGGCAGCTGAATAGGGTTTGAGACAGAATAACAATGAGGTTTTATGAGATGATTTAAACAGTTTTACACCTAATACACACAGTGAAAGTAGCTGTACTGCTGTGGACTGCTGCAAATGGAAATTACTGGTAAATAGAAACAGGTTTCTAACTTGCACTTGCAAAAAAGGTGCACAGTTTTTGTAAAATCTGAAAGAAATAATTTAAGACACCATCGCATATTCTATTTCACTAAACAAGCAGTGGTACCGGTTGGTATCGGCGTGCAGAGAAATAAACACGACCTACATTTATTTTATTTTGTTTAAAATCTGATTCTGAAGGAACTTTTATTTTGGAAAGCTACTTGAGTGTCTCCACCACATCAGACTAATTCTCGATGCGTGTCAAGTCGCTTGGCCAAGCATCGGAAATCCATTCGCTTTTTTCATAACACGGCTACGCCAACCACTAGATTTCATCCCCAAACTAGCTAAGTTAACAAAATAACAAACATATTTGGAAAAGCTTATTTTTGCAGAAAATAGCCAGAGAGGAGACAAAAGAGGAGCGTTTGACTTCAAAATAAAAGAAAGCTGCATTTAACAGACGATAACCAGCAGTCTTTTACTCCAAATATGGATTTTTTCTGACAAGGACTTAAAAGATAATGCATAATATTCAGCAACTGGCTGTCTCACGTTACGAGGATGCTGTTAATAAACTTGTTCAGACAGGTTATTATTATAATTAGAAAATAACTTATATAATATATATATATACTGTCTGTTGGACGAGGTTGAAGTTGGTGTCTGATTTTTTTATTTTGCTTCCACTGTGACATTTGTGGTTAAGGGAAAATCTAGATCACATTTTGATGGTTCCTACTTGAAATCTAGTTTAGAGATGAAGTTTAAAGCAGCTGTGGATATTTTACAGAGGATGAAGATCAACTATACCTTCAAAGGTTGAGAGAAACTGGAAGCTAAAAAAATGAAAATTCTACGTCCATTTCAGGCTTGTACAGGCCGGTCCGTGAAAACATTGTCTGACGTTAAACCGGTCTGTGGTCTGAAAGAGATTGGGGACCATCACCACCACCACTCCAGGTTGTCGTCCTTTCATTAATCCAGTAAGACCTTTAGTATCAAACAGGTTTTTCATTTTGCTTTTTGACTCTTTTACAGCTCCTGAATATTTTCTCCACGACTCAGAATGGATGCAAACTTTGTCCATACTGCAAATTTTCCCAATGATTCTTGTGCTACATTCACTGGGAGTGGATTCCAGTTACAGTATAACTGCATATTGTAAGATTCCCCTAAAAACTGAAATCTTTTCTAATGTTTAAAGTTTTTTTTAAATGAATAGAAAAAAGCAACTTATGGATCCAAAATCATTATCCAAAAAAACCCCAGAAAACATTAACAAAGAAAAAAAGAAGCCAACATTTGTCTCTCCGTCAAATGACTACATATATAGCAGTAATGGATGCACACGGACGCACTGCTCTCTCATGTAAGCCAGCAGCCATCGCACTGCCAGCTATTATCCTTCCTTTGACCGGGATGGTTTTCCGGCTGGCAGGGAAGCTGGGTGGAGGTGTGTTAACAAGGCCACTCTATTTTCCTATCCATGCTCATGTCGCTCTGTCTCCTCTGCATGGCAGTCATTTATTATTCATAGGCCTGCTTTGGAGGTGTGACGCACAAACCAGGCGCGCGTTTATCCATCTGCATGTGTGGGCACTGCTGTTGAAAGGCAAAACACATGTGGAAACGTTTCACAGAAGCACACCTGCAAAGAGTGCAAGATGCACGTAGTCCACACCTCAGCACTGGGAACGCTGCTGACGTGGTTTTAGCCAGGATTAACCGGGATTAGATTAGATCAGCTGCAGATGAATGCATAACTGATAATAGATTTTTGCTCTTTGATTATGGAGGCTGCTTAGTCATGATTTAAACTGAAACGGCAGCGCTTCTGATGCTAAAAAACCTTCTAAGTATTTGGAAAGCTCCCTGTTTGCATCCAGGATGCTGTGTGCCAATGCATTAATGCGATTTGCTGTTGTTGGACTGATTTGATCAGTTGTGCACGAGGCAATAACCAGCTGTAAGTCAAGCCTTATGCTGCACTCGCATCGACGTTATTGGCACGTCGGAATTCTCTGCTACACAAATGTGTTCATGAACTTGACACATCAACTCTGTGTAGAGGAAACTAGCACCAAAAGACTAAGCGACCAAAGTTCAAATGCAAAGATCCAAAATGCAATGGTGTCAAAGCGACACTCAAACACACCATAAGACCTCTGATGTGACATCTAGTCCCAACATTGAATCATGTTTGGTGTAGATGTCGAATGCACCCGTACCGGGGGTTGACCCATATGGTTGCTGGGTTTATTTTGGCTTATGGAGGATCATAGGGGAGCGCAAGTGTATCATGCAGTTCCCTTGAGGATCGTACCGGCACCTCAAGGTGTGTCATGAAAATGTACTATTGTTGTGTGTGTGCAGTAAGTGTACTGTAAAGTATTTGTAAGGAAAACTGAAGTTGCACGCCCTTTAGATGTATGGGGGGCGCTGTCGTACAATGTCCTTATGTCTCACTCAAGTCACTAGTACGGTGCAAGTACTGGCACCTTACTGACCGCGTACAAATGCTGCAGGGGAGGTTCAAGTGATGCATAAATGCCCATAGGACCTGTCGGAAGCCCACACAAACTACACTCTGATTGTGTAATGCTCTAAACATCAAGAGTCAAGCTGGATGCAAGGAGCAGGAATTTTGGGGTGACACTCTTACCTTCCATTGGGTATTGCATAGGTGTTTAGTACGACCTGTCCCCCATAGAAAAATCTCCATAAACATTTTCGATCTAAGGGGCTTATGGAGCGGTCTACGACCTTGATATATTCTTCAGGCCACTTGTGTACCTCATACAGGTTTGCCCATGTTTCACCCGCAGGGCAGTTGTAACTAAGGTCTTAAAGGATCAGGAAACATACCAAGCATTCATTACGATGTCAATGTTTTGTTGCAAAGCATGAAACATCTTAATGTCTCCCTCCAGTAGAATTTGTCTCCCCTGGCAGGACAGCATGCTCCAATAGAGCACAGAAACTGCTCCCAAACAGTTTAATAAAGAAAACGGTATACCATTTACTTTGCAAACGTACAGAAATCAGGATCTGGAGCGATCGTCTGCATACATCGGACCTCTCAGCGCCAGGCCTGCGTGCATTGTGTACATTTGAGGAAATCAACGAGGGTGTTTGTTGGCCTCCGCTCTGAGATGGAGGTGCCTTTCCTGAGTGGGAGCCGATGACAGCTGCTGTCTGTCATGGTTAACTCTCCGCGCAAACTTCACCACACTTTGTGCGTCCATACCGTGTACGCTACAACTGCACCCCGACAGCACACGCACAATCTGAAGTCATGAATAATCAGAGTGTGGAGAAAGGAGCTTCCATATGGAAAAGGAAGATACTGTATAAATGTGAGCTTCTGAAGAAAGGACCTTTCTGTATTCCACCCTGTGAACAAACATTACTACCTGCCTACAGATGTATGGACACACACACACACATGCACACACAGTTGGAGCCCAATTCCCCAGACTTGTTCACTGGGATGTGGTTGATGTGACACATCCTCAGCTCCTGTAGTGATGCTCAAAGATGAACCACAATGGTGGAAAGGACAAACTCACACACCTGCACACACACACCCGCATAGATAGAAATACGTCGCACACATTCACATTAAACATGGATCTGGTAACCTAGCAGACTTCAACCATGCTCGCTGGCCCTTAGATGATGAGTGGCAGGCTGCTCCTCCATCCCCTTTCTTAACATTTACAGACCTGCTGGAGGATTCCAGCCAGCTGCAGGACGATGTGTAAAGATCCAGACTGAAAACAGTGAAAAAAAAATACATTGTACCGGCCTCTTTCTGCGTCCTTTTTGAGGGGAAATTTATTACAAAAATATGTGGACATTGTTATTTGAGTCACTTTACATGAAAGGCAAGGTGAAGTTGGCATTAGAGATTTCCATGAACTTCTCAGTAAAGCAAGGTTTGTTTGAAGCCTAACATGCAACTACTGAATTAATAGAAATCCTCACGTCCCCCTTAAAAAATGTTGGTATGAGCGGTTTGTAGGGATGAAGGGAAAAATCGATTCGCTAATATATCGCAATATTTCATTTGTCAATAGATGTCTCGATTTGAAATGGTGTCAAGATGATATTTATTTAATTGTTAATGAGTGTTCTTCAGCGTCTTACTCTTGTTGATCACTTAAACACCCAACCTCTAGTTGGCAGCACCGCCCACTGAGCCTCTTTAAGCAGCTCCGCACCGCACAAAACAACTTCAACATCTCATTCAAGCACCGATTCAAGCATTGTTCAGCTCAACCATTTAAATTCCTAAACCATTTAAAAATACTGAAGAAACTTCATTAAGAAATGTTGAAAATAAACAACACTATATTTCCTTAATCATACCTTTAGTACCGTATTGGTTAAGGCACATTCATTCAGTTTTTCTTATCCCGAAAAAAAATTTTGCTGGGAAAATCGGACAATGTTGACTGTTACCTTTTAGAACAAATATTTTTAATTTACCAAAAAAAAAAGCGCTATGAATTTTCTGGGGTAAATGCAATAAAGCAATTCATCTGTATGTGAGATACAGTTGCAATGCTTAACATTGTGATCATTAAATAAAATTAATTTTACCATTTTATGACAAATGAAAGGGGGTATTAACATTCAGGTAGAGCTTCTGTCTAAGTCTTAGACTTAAAAACAGTTTGAAAAATTGTCTTGGGATCTATCGGGATACGCATCGTATCGCCAGAATCTTGCCGATACACACCATAGCAGTTTAGACACATGAGTCAAGTTGTTGGAGGCGAGATCTGGATGAGCATCAGTTTTAAATGCAGTGTTGCAAAAGAGCTTTCCTGTTCCTTACACAAATCTGAACCTTTACTGGCAAACCTGCTTGGGTTTGAGTTATTTTGTTTTCATCCAAAACTGACCTGTTCAGTATGTAAAGGAGGCCTTTTGATAAATTGTATAATACATTGGACAAATCTTAAAGCCACCTTGTAGGTAGCCAAACCTTCAGTTGCACAGAGAAAATAGCTTTAATATGATGTTTAATGCATTGTAATACATTCACCAATTACATACTTAGTCATTTTGTCATCCGTTATGCTTTTGATTCTTTAGGTCGAGTACAACACTTCCATTTCTGCTCAGTGTTTTCTGCCTGTATCTGGTGTGTTCGCAGCGGAGAATGGAAATAAAAAGATTGTGTTGAGCACAGCAGAGGTATCCGGCTCCTCGGGGGGTTTCCCTTTGTGCCGTTTGCATGTCCTCCGTGTTCTTTGCGGGCTCTGTGTTCCTCCTACAGTTCAAGCTCTTGCGTGTTGGGTTAATTCGCTTTCTGTGTTCGCTGGGTGATGGACTGGCAAGCCGTTTGGGGTGCACTCCGCCTCGTGCCCAGTGCAGGCTGGGACGGGCTCCAGGGATGGGATAGAAAGGGTTCAGCTAATGCTGGAAGGAGCCATGTTTTCTGGGACCCGCAGAAGTCACGTGACCTGCGGCTGTGACTGTTGCCGCGGCGCCAACTGGGGCTGTCCCTGGGAGATTGTTCCAGGCTTTCTTTTTTTTTTTTACAAGAAGTAGGTCAGTGGAACAAGCCAGGATCATGGCTGTCATTCACAGCAACATAGTCCTTTCTTAGGTTTTACTAGAAACTACAATAACACATTGATTTTGCCAATTTTTTGCCAGGATTTAAGTTTATTTTACGAAACGCTGTTGCATTAAGTCTTCTGAAAACAAATCTGACTTGATTGTGATTTTAATTTGTCTCATTTTATTGATCTATTTTACTCAAAAACATAATTCACTTCCGTGCTGTCAAAGCTTTATGCTTGTTTAATAAATGTCAAATCCAGGCAGTAGAATCCCTTTAGCAAGAGACATTACTAGATTTCCAATCTGATGCAAGTTTTGCAGCAGTAAATTGAACCAAGCATTTGTCACAGATGTGACACACGCTGGGTGTTGTCTTCCACCGCCGATATGAATGTCTTGTCACCCCAGTAACCCCGGCCAGCAGACTTGATGGAACGCCAAGTCATAAAAACTCTTTTTGTTATTGTTCTTTTTCTACTTCCTCTCAAACGCTGTTTTCTTAGAATCAGCAAAGTCCTGATGGACGCCATTTATCACTTCATCCGTTGCTGCAGTTAATTGTTCATGACGAACGTTGTGAGCACTCTTTCTGACTCCTGATGTCTGAAATGGGATTGAAGCGTTAATTAGTGAGAGGCAGCTTTCCAACCCATTGGAGGCTCAACTAAAAGGCGAGTAAAGTCATAATGCTAAGGCTAAGTACAAGCACAGCTGTCAGTCTATGGTTTTTTACGAAGATTCTTTCTTTTAGATTTTTTTATTTGACAAAAATATCGTTGATCTGGTGATTATTGCAGTTCTTATAACTATTTATACCACTTAAAAATATGTTCTTTTATTCGTGGGATTGTACATTCTTACATCATTTTGCCGCTAAGCCTTTTTTTTAAATATATAAAAACGTTCAAAATGCAGTGGCCGGATGACTCTGTTGGCTGTATGTAGGACTGGCACATGGGAAACCAGGCTTTGAGTCGCAGTGGGTCCCCCTGTGCCGGTCCCCAGCCCGGATAAAATACAGGATTGAAGGGCATCTGGTGTAAAAACTCTCTGCAGAATCAACTGTTTGAATTGGTGAAAGCTGATTTACATCGGCCCCTGAAGGGATACAGTATGTTGTTGAAAGGTGAACAACATTAATTTCTACAGGCGTGTGATAGGTCGTAGTCCACACTTTTACATCAAATTAAATGGGGGTGGATTAAAACTTCGATTGTACTTTTAAACTGCTTACAGAAGCCAAAACTACGTATAAATATGACACAAAGTAATAAATGTGTTTTTCTTTTTGGCTCTTTTTCTTCTTTACCTTTCACCCGTGAGGTTTTGCAACCAGGTCAGGATAACCCAAACTGTTTAGTCGATCATAGAGGACTGCAGGTTTTTCACAAACATGTTCAATTCTGTGACGACCTCTCAGTTGTGCTCAGGCTGGTGGCTCACTGTGTCTGGGAACCCCAGCTGGCTCCACAGAGCATGCTGCAGTGATTTCAGACAAATCTTGACACAGGAATGACTTTCTGAGGTCCGGCTGAGGTTTCTGCAGCTGGGATGGTGACCTCTGCTGCTGCACTGCTGTCATGCTGCAGGGGTGGAGGAGCTCCACAGTAGAGCCCTGCGCGGGACTATTTTCTTCATCCCGCTCCCGCCCGCGCCCGCTGAATTTCTGACCAATCCCGCCCGCTCCCGCAACGTATGCGTTACACTCCCGCCCGCTCCCGCAATATGTATGTCCACTCCCGCCCGCACCCGCAAAACTCAGAGAATTTAGTCCCGCACAGTAATAGAGATGCATTGATTTTGTATCGTCTCCCGTCCCGCAGGAAAAAAACACGTATTTTTATTGATATCATTTAAGAGATTCATGTCCTCCTCCAGCCTCATCTTTTGATGCATTCCTCTTGTGTAATATGCAACTTAATTATTAAATATATTTTCACAAATCCTGTTCGGTTAAAAGTGTGCGTGTGTGCGCGCGCAGACAGACGGCCTGAAGCGCGCTCTTACTAAGAGGCGGGGCGGGGCGCACCCCCAACATCAGGTTAGATGACAGAGCCCATTGGGCGTCTCTACCTGGTGCCTTCAAGGAGCTTCAGTACATAAGAATCCAACAGCCGCTCAGCCTAACGTAGTCCGCTAATATATATTCATGAGATATTCATGCCAGCACTGATCCCGCGGGGTTTATTTTTTGCCGCCCGCTCCCGCCCGCAGCACAATCCAAACCGCCCAATCCCGCGAGATTTGGGTTGGGTCCCGCGGGACCCGGCGGGACCCGATCCCAATGCAGCCCTCTACTCCACAGTCACCTTCAGCCTTATCATGGCCGCTCATGACCGGCTGTGCTGCCAAAAGGCGCCAGTCTGCACCCTTATCTGATCTGCTTGTTATAGGGCCTTTAATTTATGAATCCTGCTGCGTCCGCCATTGTTGGAATACGCTGAGTTTGCCTATCTGTAAAGGAGCACATTGTTGGTAAATCACCACAGCATAGAGGCTGCTCCATACTAAACGTTAGAGTGAGAAGGGCACGGGCACCTCCTTCCACCTTAAATAAAAACATGACGCCACTAGCACATCAGGGGCGTTGAGTTTCAATGTAAAGAAGCGATTTTAAACCTGCGGTGAGATTTGGGCGTCAGGTGTGGCGACGTGGATGCGCTAAGGACTCAACTTAGGGCATGTGACGTTTTCAGTGACTCGATCAAACGATTGAACAAAATTTCCATTATGGCCACTCAATGTGAGGATTTTCGTCCTGTGCATTTATCCATTTTCTTTACCTGCTTGGGCTGCGGAGTTGCCTGAGGCTGTCCGGTTACTGTTGGGTGAAGGCGGAATACACCGTGAACAGGTCGCCAGGAATCGAGCCCGCTACGACAGCACCCACGCTCCGCACGGACTCTGGGCGGCAGCGTTCACTGGCTCCAGCTCCATGGACTCTTTGGCAAGCAATTGACTTGTCCAGAGCCCTGCCTTCCCCCAACAGTAACCGGGACGGTCTCCGGCAACTCAGCATAGAGAGCCAAGGAGGAGGATTGAGCGAGCACCACTGCTCAGGGTCCGGCAGTCAGACCCTGAGAAGCTGCGCTCGCCATAACCCAGGCCGTTTTAAAGCCAGAAAAACGTTGGCAGTTGCTCCACGACCGGGGCATCAAGCAGTAAATGTGACAGGCATCAAAAGAGAGGCAGCAGACGCGAATTTGACGCTCAAATCGAGTCCGGTGTGAATGCACCTTTAGTCCTCGTAAGGAGTTTCCCAAAACGTATTCCAGATTCAACTCTGGTCGCCTGGGAAACCTGCCGTGTTCCCGTCACAAACCTGCCATGCTGGCGCCCGTTAGCACGGTGTGCAGACTCTCCACAAAGCGTTTGTAAATATATATTCAGTGAGGCATTTTGGCAGCGCGCGAGCCGCCACAAAGCAAAGCGGAAATATAAACATCAGAGGCAAATAGAAGCGAGCACAACAGAATCCTAAACAGGGCTGCAGCAATATTGTAGTGATGTGCATCACTATTTATGACATGTTTACACTTTCAAATGCTAATTATGTCTTAATGTAAGAAAAGCTGTCAGCGGCGGTTTCTCTCTGTCTCCTCGTCACCTGTCCCTGCAAATGCGCAGGTGCTTGTAAACGAGCCGGTGAGTGATAGCTTTTTGCCTTGGCGGCTTAAAATAGATGCTGCGTGACTCTGTGTAGGTTATTGCTCATTATACACAGAAACTGAGCTTCTGGAGCTTTTTCCCCCCCAAATATATACATCCGTGCAAACGGAGCACCAACTCTCCTGTGACTCTCAATCGCTGAGGCAGAGGAGGCTTGTTGCTTCGCCATTTATCTCTATTTTAGTTCTGTCATAACAGACACACAAACACAAAGCGCTGCTTTGCATCGACTTGCCTTCCCTGCTCTGCACTATTTCACGGCCTCACTTCATTCCAGCTTTTGTTTTTGATTGGTGCACTGCCAACGGCGCTCTGCAGCGCCCAGGTGTGTCATGATTTAGGGGTCATCCTTAATGCTACGTTCACATCAGTCTTGGAAATGCACGTTAAAGCAAACACGTCCCATTAAATGTCTATGTGGATGCTTAAATAATTTTTTGGGCTTCTGTTCAAAACTGGATAGCTCCAACATCGTTTCCCATTTTTGTTGCACCGATAATGATAGGTTGAGGGGTGTAAGGGGCTGTAAGCTAGCGATAGAGTGTATAAACAGAGAACTGACAGGAAGTGGCAGGAACGATGTCCTAGAAAACGACACAGTTTTCTTGATTTTGGCTAAAAACGACATAATCATAATGAAAAGACCCTTGTGAACGCTATGAAATTAAATCAAAAGATGCCCAGAGTGGGGCTTTAAGGTTTATTTTCAATCCTATTATAGTCTGAAGGTCATTTTTTTTTTAGATTTATAGATGAAATTATTCAGATTTTGACACAAACTGCCTGCAAATAACTTCTCAACATCAATTAATCTGCTGGTTTTCTTTACAATGAGAGTATTTTCTTCTGATTTCTGACTATCACAAATTAAGATGTTTTCTTTGAGTCTCTGCTTTCCCGTTAAGAGGCAAAGCCGTCTGCCAAGGAAACATAAAAGCATTTACCCCCAAGTAATTTAATGGCTTCTTCTGTGATAAATGGACTGTTTTATCAAGCACTTCTTAGGTTTTCTTTGCCACTTAAAGCACTTTTACAAACAATCCTCTTTCTGCTATTTTCACACATTTATCTAGCTTTTTACTTCTGTTTTATTGGTGCTAAAAGCAGGATTTTGCTCTGTTGATAATAATCACACAGATGAGTCATTTGGAGCTCAACTCCAAAGTCTTTCGAAGTTTCAGGAACAGTCTTAGCTGCATCTTTGGGGAATATAATCTGGGTCATCGGTCTAAACAGCAAACTAATAATTTTAAACCCTTTGGGCACTCAGTTAGAACGTCATTGTCTGGACAATGCAAGAGTGAAAAAACTGTTTCTCAAGAATGGACACATTTAAAGTCCTACTGCCATCATCTGATCTGTTTTCAAAGGGTTCCAGTGGTCTTTCAAAGATTATGCCATTTTTAGGCTAAATCAAAAAACCTGTGTTGTTTTCAAGGACTGTGTTTTTCAACCGGTGTGCCGCGGCACACTAGTGTGCCGTGGGATAAGGTTAGGTGTGCCGTGGGAAATTGCCCTCATTCACTGATCTAAAAACATTTCCCATCTCCAGGATATCAGCTCTGTGTTCATCCAAACAGGCCCTGATAAAACACTAAGTTAGGAGTAAGAAAGATCATAAAATATTTTTTTCTTTGTGTTTATTTGATTCTATTAAAGACACCTTGATAAGAATGACGGTTCCGCGATTTAGCTAGCGCTAAAGCCGTTTTCAGAAAAGTCCCGCCCCTTGAACTGTCTCCGCCAATCATTCTTGGAGTCTTAATCACATGTCATCAGTCTGACCAATCAGAAGTGGTTAAAGTCTTCACTTCCTTGTTCTGATTTTGCTCATAAAGTCTCTCAGTTCTAACAAAAATACCAGCTAAAGCTCGTCTTTAGCGGTGTAGTTTTCCACAGAATCCGGTGTCAGACTGTGGAACAAGTGAAGCTCTTTCTTTCTGCATTCGGCAGATTTTGCACTACATCTCCCATGATGCATTGGGTTAAAGTGACAGCGCCACGGCGCACAATGAGTCTCTCCTCTTAACGTCTTGAAACAATAACAAACACAAATCAAACTGTTTTTAAATCTTCTAACTTAACTTTTTTACATCTTTTAGAAAAACAGCTGCAGCTTCCAGCTTTTTCTGCCACAATTGTCACAAAAATGTATGTGAGATGGTGGAGGGGCTGTAGATCAATACAGACTATGAGTTTCTCCTTTTTTTTTTTTTTTGGATGCTGGTGTGCCACGGGATTTTTGTCAAGGTTAAAGTGTGCCGTGGCTCAGAAAAGGTTGAAAAACACTGTACGTGGACATAGTTTCTGCAGAGTGGCAGTAGTTTATTAGAAATTCACCTCTGAGTTGCGGGCAGGACAGAACAACTCCACACCTACCTTCTTTCATCCACCTGTTTACGTGCTCTCCCGCTAGCTTACAGCCTCTCACACCCCCCAAGCTAACAAAAATGGCGAGCATTACCGGAGCTATCCAGCCGTACAGTTTGGATTCAGACTGCAGCTCAGACGAGGAGAACAAAGACGTTTGTGGATCTGTCTATAAGTAGACGCATCAGTATTTTTCTACATCACAAACAAGCTACTTTTCCAACTGCATTTTTTATCTTCTCCTGATTCACAATGATTTAAATAAGGAAATACTCAGAAATTATAATTCTGAGCCAAATGTTTATTTTATTTATGTCCTCCTTGATCAGGAAAATGCCACAGGAACACGTTGCAAAATTGTGGGTCTTAAAATACGCTTCAACTCTGAATTTGACTTTCAGTCAAAATGCGTTTCTTTTGCAGATTTGTTTGGTTCTTTTGATATTGAGAATTTAGTATGGATCAATTTTTATTTTCAACCTCCAACTTAACTTCCAATTAAAAAAAAAACTTTTGTTAATTTGTTTTTTAATATCTACCGCCTCCTTTCAGATTTCCAGCCTTCCTGTCTTCAGAGTCATGGTTGCTCCGCCTTTCGTTGACATGGACGCCAGCGGCCACATCAGCATTCCTCATATTCTGTGTTTGTTTAATCTCTTTCACCCCTCAAAATCCAGCGGTGAAGTTCAGATTTTTGCCACAGTGACCCCTAAACAAGTGACACCTCAAAGAAGTGTCGCTACCGCAGTTCAAAACTCATTCTAGTGTAATGCATTCTATGCCAGGTTGATTAGTAGGTCTGTACTTATTTTTAATTAAACTTCAGACACTTTTCTTTGTATTCACTAGTTGGTCCAACAGGGAAAAGGGGTGTCCAACAATGCAATTAAAACAAATTGTTTAATATTTTAAACCAATTATCTGGCAAAATGATAAAATAATTCTATTTTCACGCTCATATTGTTTTTAAATGTTGAAAAAAAATGTTGTTACTGAAACCCACCTGACTGCTCCCCTCTTACACTTCTACCTTTTTCCGTCCAATGTCTTTCTGGTTTTTTTCCCACCATCTCCCTCTCATCTGTCCAAGATTAAAGGCATCTGTGCTCTCCAGAAACCTGCCAGCTTACAGCCTGTTGATGGGCTTGGAACAAGGGTCACACCGCTGATCCTGTTCAAGAGGCAGCCTTTGAAGCAGGCCGGGACACATACTGGCGTACTTTTCCTCGCTGCCCCTCTCCGTCCCTTAATGCACTGATGAAGTGGTCAGGGCGTGAGTTTCTCTGGCTATTCCATCACCTTTTATTTTAATGAAGTTGGGTATACGCTGGCGTGAATAGTAAAATAGAGACGAGTAGCGGAGAAGTGGCTTTTTAGCTCGTACTCTGCAAGTTTGTCTTGGCTCATTTGGAGCGTAAATCAGCTGGCTGGCGCTGGTGCCGGAGCCGTCCTCTGTCAGAACCCAGCCTCCTGCTTTTGTGATGAAGGAGGCTTTGCATTGACAGAAGAATATGAAAGTAATCCGGCTAATTGGGACTTTTGGATCCTTGTCCCGCTGCGACAATGTTATTGTGCTTGTTAACTTTTGTGAAAAGTGACCCCGTCTCTTTTTAAACCAGGGAGGAAAAAGTTCTTCAGAGCACCTTGAATCCCTTGGATTGTTGGGCAATCCTGCTGCTGCCACATTATCAGCTGATAATTAATCCTGGGAGGTGTTAAGCGCATCACGTTGAAAAGCGGGGTGCCATTTGATATTCATGAGGTGTCATCCGGTTTCAAATGCCCCCTCCGGTGCTAGCGTGACAAAGTGCAGTCCTGTCCAATTCCAAGCCGCCCGCTGATCCTAAGTGGAGACTCATCACTCATTTGCTGTGTGTGGTCGCTCCGGCCTGCTATGCTCGACTGCTTGTGCATCAAGGTAAAGGATTGCAATCTGGAAGGAGTTTTCCTTTTCTTTGTTGAGACCTACTGACCAGTGATGTCATGTGACGCTCATTTCCTTTCTGAACCGTCATGTGACCTTCGAACGGAGATGGAAAATCACTTCTGCCCCCCCCCCCCCAATACATAAACAAAAATCTCATTTAGCAATAATTCCATGGTGTTTGATAGAAATGACACTATTTCATTTCATTTAAATAAAAAATTTGAATAAAAGTCTTTATAGATTTTCTTCAACATAAGAAAAATGCCACAAGAACATGTTAAAACACAAAAAACAGTGATCGCAGAAAGTAGGGGGTGCATAACACGTTTGCTAACTCGTCTGCGTCTACTGAAGGGATTTTATTTAATCAAATTTGACTTTTATTTTTTGCAGAAATCAAAACTCCAACCTAAAACCCAAACCATGTTGATTTAAGACCCGTTTCTATCATACATGCTCTTATACCTTCCTACTAAACATACAAAAGGTTTGTAATTACAAAACTGAAGCATTTACATATCAAATCAGAAATCCAATGTCACACATGAGTACAAAGCAATTTCACACGATTCCCACAGATGTTTTGGCTCACATGATTTTTCTGGAGATGTTAAAAAAAACCCTGCAGTTTTATGGAGTCATATTTCTGCCACCATGTTGCACACAACATTTTGTAAGTTGCAAATGAGAATATTAAAGATTTGCTTTTCAATTATTTTTATTTTGCTTTCAATTTTTTCTTGCTTTCAAAACAATCTCACTTTTTTCCTATCTTTGATTTTGCTGAGTTAAGTTTCTGTTTAGCGTGACAAAGCTGCCATCAAACAGCTGCTGATTGGTCCAGATTCTAACCAATCAAATTGCCACATTTATCTAACATGGCGTCTGCTAGCGAGGCTCAGAGGCTGAACCAGCTCTTTTTACCCTCAATTTTGTCTCGTTGGATGAAGACGTTTTCATTTTTCATTTCATACTTTCTTTCTGTTGTAGCATTGATTACTTTTTGTTAAGTCAGATTTGTGAATTAATGGCTGAGGATCTCCTGAAACTGTAAAGTTCATCTGCTGACATTAAATCAGCAGGTCTGTGTGTGATCTGTGAATCCTGCAGAGCAAATTATTGTTCAAAGGTGTGATTTTTCTTTAAGATCTGTTTGTTAAAACAAATCAATAAAAGATTTAAAGCAAGTGTTTGGGATTAGATGAACAGCAGTGACAAGCAAAATGATGATGGCTCACCAAAGAAGACTCAATGTATTTAGCAGAAGAAGCATTTTTAACTTTTGTTAACTTTCCCCGGGACTTGTGTTTTAGAACTCGAGAGCGTTTGTCCAAAGTTTAAAAAGAAATTACTCATGAAAAATGCTATTTTTTCAGAATATTTCAACATTTATTGATTGAAATAAAACAATAGTTCAGATACAAATCTTACAAAGTGTTACTTCCGGCTGGACGGTGTCGGAGCTTTTAGTAAACACGTTGGTTTCTACACTGACATAAATAAATACAAAACTCGGTTTCATTTAAGCTGCTTTGCTGCTCCTTCTGGGTTTTACTCGGAGAGAAACGGGCCAGAATGGTAGAAAACGGCAGAATCTCGTACGAACAGAACCGATACAAAGTCCAAAGTCCATGTCTGCCTTCAAGCACCGTCAATATGAGACAGAGACACCTGATTGGTTAGAATATGGACCAATCAGCAGCTGTTTGATGGCAGCTTTGTCACGCTAAACTGAAACTTATCTGAGCAAAATCAAAGATAGGAAAAAAGTGAGATAACACACAACGCATGCGAAAACCTTTTTGGCGGTGGTAGCTATATCAGGCTAAGTTGCGCTCAGAGTAGTCAGCAAAATCAAAGATACGAAAAAAAGCGAGATTTGACACAAAAGTTTTTGAAAGCAAAATAAATTTAAAACCAGAATAAAAAAATAATTGAAAAGCAAATATTTAATATTTTTATTTGCAACTTAGAAAGTTTTGTGTGCAACGTAGTGGCAGAAATATCACTCCATACTGTTTCAGAAAACACATTAATGAACAGCACGACATTCAAAAAAACTGTGGGACATTTGACCATCCTAGAAACTGTGATTTGTTTCCAATCAGTTTAACAAAAAACTTTCCAGGTGTTTTTGGGAACTTATTTGAAGCAGATGCACCACTTTCCTGCCATCAGACATGCTGTGGGTCTGTCACACGGCGACACAGAGACGTACAGGCTAAGCCACCGCGCGCTGGAGCTTTCATGGGCCGTTTAGAAGAACTGCTTCATTCAACATGCCTTTTTTTTGGACTGTGGTAGAAAGCCTTGCTTTCCAAAAAGAAAAGCGCCCACACAGAAAGGCCCCAGCTGGGAATCCAATCCAGAACCTACTTGTTGTGAGGCGAAGGAACAAACAACCACACCACTCCGCTGCCTTGGCTTTAGTTCCGTTTTCTTTATACAATACCAATCCACAGTTAAAAGAAAGCAATTTTGTAAAAAAGAAACAGACAATTCTGTCTGTGCAAGCACTTGGCAGCAGTACTTCATGTAAAAATTCTTTCAGCCACTGATCCACTTCTCACAAACCCACATCTTTGTGATTCTACAATAGACAAGAGCTCTTCACATATGTGTATTATTCTTTCTCGCATTGAATAACAAGACGAACGTCTATAATCAAGCACATTTGGAAGACACAAAAGAAGACAAGTGTCTTCTGGCAGCTCCAAGGACTGAGTGATATATTTGCCCTGACTGATTATAGAAGCAGATGGCACAGAGTCCAACATTTGACTGTGCCGCCACCTTTCTCCGGCTGAAGCCAGCAAAGCCAGTGAAAAAAGTAAAAAAACAAAAACAAATCTCATGTGCAAATTTACCAACAATAGCTCATGAATGTTGTTTGTTGGATGTCTGCTTTTTGGGTAAGTGCTTGTGCCAAATTGCAAATCATGAGAGCCAATAGCATCAAATTAAGTAGATTTTTTTGTAAAGAAAAGAAAAATAGACAGCACCAGACGAATGTACACTCCTAACAGGCTCGACACATAAAAAACAACTTTGTGCAGGTTTGTGTCTTAAAACCCAGATCTTAAAGTCAGCATTTCAGAGATCCATTCATATTTCTGACACACGAGTCCTTCACATCGACTGTTTCTGAGAACTGGACTGAGTAAGAGTTGGACATCACCCATCCGTCTCACCTTCAGTAGTTTTAGTGACCGCAATATAGCAGCAGCTTTCACAGAGTGAATTGGATATTGTCTGTTAAGGGCACAAGTGTGACAGGCTGCAGGCCAAAGCAGTCAGTCCCTGTGTTATAGGTAATTTCTGTGTGCAAAGGGTTCGATTTACATGTACTTGTTTTCCAGTTGTCGTCAGTGTTTTGACATGCATCTCTTTGGTTGGTTTTGTCTGTATTCTGTCCATAAAAGAGGATCTAAGAGTATTTTTCTGGTGTGCAATAGAAAGCATGTGTAAACCTCGGGGCATCTCCAGGCAAACTGCTGTGGTCGCAGAAATCCCTGACTTGGGCTTGATGCTGCTGAATAACCTCAACAGGCATTTGTGTCATTCAGATTTTGGAAAGAATTCTTGCAGTGGCAGCAAGGAGGGAGAAGAAGGATGTTTGTGGAATTGTAATGTACATCCAATCAGGAAATTTTTCCTATTCATTGTTTGGCTCTGATGGCTCAAATGATGGACGGATGGATTCTGGTTTTTCCTCTGCTAGATCAAAAGTCCAGCTTTTTTCTGCCCTCATTCCTTCTCAATGGTACACGCAAAGAAACTAAGTGGATAGTTAGACATCTGAAAGGATTTTTCTTCTTTCAATGAAATCTTTTCATATACACTGCCTGTTCAAGGGTGTAAAGTACATCAGAAAAGTATAAGCTTTAAAACTTGTATGATTAAACTTCATGAACACATGTTAAATACCTGTTAATCAAACTGAAATGCAACACTTTATAGTAGTAATGGGTTGCATTTCGGTGCAAGGCCGATATGAAAAGACGCTGTTCGTGTCAAAATCAGTTGATTCACATTGATAGCGTAAAGTCACGGTATATCAAAGAACGTTTATTTAGGTGTCGTCAGCAACGTCTCTGGTGTGAAAGGGTTAAGGGGAGTGCAGGTGTGTTGAGGCTCGTACGGTCACCTCAAGGGATGCCATGAGAATGGAACGTACCATTGTCATGAGGTACTTGTACCATGAAGTATTCATAAGATTAATGTAAGATGCTAGTACTTGCTCCTTGCTGACGAAAAACCTGCACACATTTGGCGCACAGGTGTCCGTAAGATGTTTGCACAAACTACACTCTGCCTAATTTCCCAATTTTCAACAGTCAGGGTGGGCATTATCCCATGAACAACTCCAACTTCACCCTTTCATCCTTGTATATTGAGTGATGGTTACGACCTATCGTTCCCCAAGACCTGTCAGCAGCATGTTGGGAAAGCAAGTGGCATAAATGTGAACTTTTGCCTTTATGACCTTGAAATTTTGTCTATGTGACGCTTACAGGTTTGCCAATTTCGCACGATCTGTATCCCCACGTGAGTGCAGTTGTGATTAAGGCTTTACATGGTATCTTGAAAATTCTGATAACTTACGAAAACCAAAAAGATTTGTATATTTTGTATATTTTATATATATATATATATACTTTCAAATATATGTAGTATTTGCATGATGCCGAGACACATGCTGCCAAAATCAACTGACAAATTAACAGATGAAAAAAATTATTGGATGGCGTAGAGAACAACCAAAAGAAGTCTGCGTCCATCCCGTTTGCTGAAGTAATGATCATAACTCTGTCTTTTAGGTTTGGCTAGTTTTAACTGTAAAACTGCAGGTCTTCGCGGGCTAAATCATTAGAAAATCCAAGGAACTCCCTTGAGTCACTTATTATAGCAGTGAGCATGAATGTACAGTGATTGGGATCATATATTCTCCTGAAAGTGTCACGGTCGGATTAAAAATGAATCCACTCATCTCCAGTTGGCACTTGTTTGTGCCCCTAAAAAGCACATGAGCCTTTTAAAAATGAATTAGAGGACCTGACTTCATGCAGCCTGAAAAACACCTCGCCACAGCGGCTGTATTTCTCTTTAATGTAAAGGTTCATTACCTATTAAAGGCGAATTCTCATGGGAGAAATGCAATATTAATTCACTACAAATCTAATACGGAACATGTATTACAGCCTTTCCAGCTAACTAGACCCTTCAGCCCTTGACCTGCAGATCTATAGCTAAAATGGCTCAGCGGTAGTTGGAGGCAGTGACAGTTTTCTCTGTGCTGTTGACAATGTCACGCTTTTCTGTGCCGGCTGCTGAGGGCAGGCCGCAGCAGTCAGCGGCGCCATAAATGTCACTCCGCCTTTGATGGGCCCTCCTGTGGATCGATGCCAATATGGAGCACACCTCCCTCCAGACATCTAACCTCCATCTATCTATCCATCCGCCCTGCTCTCCGTCCCCCCCTCCAACCCCACCCCCCTGCTTGCTTTTCATCTTCGTCCATTTGCATCCTCCTCGCCGGCAGACTGCACCTCTCTGTAGACCCGCCGCTGACCACGCACGCTTGTCAGTCCTCCAAATGTTTACTATGTTTACTCAAATGCTTTGAAGAGGACACTCAACGATTAAAAGTCAAGAAGTTGTGGCAGAATTTTGGCCTTCTACCGTTTTACCTCACAAGATGAAATGATCGAGTCTCCGCGCAAGAAAGATGAGCTACAGTATTCCTCCCATAGATATAACAGATTGCACCAAAGCTGAGGGGGGGAAAGGGGTGTCTTTCATCCTTTGTGCTGAATTATGAGAAGCCACAGCATTATGTGTCCTTCCACAGCTGAGTTATGTCTCTGAAAATGAAAGCTGACCCGGAGTCTTAAGCAGGGTGACCTCCCAACATGAATGTCAAGAGGCTGCAGAAATTTGTTTTTGTGCTGTCCAAAGCAGAAAAAGCTGGACGAGGCAGGCGGCGGCAGCACAGAGAAAAAGCCTTCCAGAATAGAGCGATGACTGGCATAAAATCAATGCAACCCAACGCTTTATCACAGAGGCCACTCCGACGCAAATGCAAAGTAAGCAGACTTGGAGGACTTTTGAATATGCGAATAGTTTTTCCTGTTCGGACGGAAACAACGTGGGAAAGACAAAGCAGATGGCTGAAAGTGATATCTCCAAACTGAAAAAAAGAAAACATCCAAAGCACATTTGTATCTGCTTTTTTATTAGAAGGGAGCTTTTTTCTATGTAATTCTGTTGAGTTGAACATCTGAATGGGCTTTTGCATACACTGATACCATGGTCCGGGTAAATACTCCATTCTGATTAGCTGCAGGTAGTCTATTAAAAAGTGATAATGGACACCTAAAAAAGAAGTTCTGGTCTCATAGCCCCAGAACAACAGAAACCTAGAACATGTGTTTATAAGTTATTTTAATATTTGAAATAAATTGTTTGTTTGTTGCTTAACATTTAATGGTCACAGGTAATGGGACATATTGTAATCATTGTAACGCTTAAATAAATAAATAATTGTAACACTTAACATGACATTTAGCACTTATACCACTTTCCTGCGCTGGTTGGTCCTCATAGACCATACAGAGTGAGGTCAGTGCAGGTTCAGTAGCAGTTAGCAAGAAAACACTTTTGGGGAAAAAAACTAAACGTTAAAAATGACTGGATTAAAATATATATATATTTAAAGTGATCATGGTAAAAATGGGATAATGCTCAACAATTTTTCTGTTATAGGAAATTAAAGGACTTTCCATAAGCATCCTTCCCACCCTTGTGTTGTCCATTACTTTCTAATAGTAGACACCACAAAGGGCATCATCCCTGAATTATTTGACGAAATTGACTTCGCAGATTTATTTGTATTTACATTTTTGCCGAAAGAATTTAGATTACAGTTTCTTTTTCAATTCATCGTATGTTTTGTTGGTTTACTTTAAAGTATATGTCTCCCCAACTTCCCACTGGTCATTCTCTTTTTGACACTTTTGACATCCAAAGCAAAAATGGACACCGGTGTAATCTGCAGTGTTAACGTGCGTTACCTAAAATATAGAATAAGATTTGATTACGTTTTTTTTAAAGTACAAATATAGTTTTTTATCCCTGACCTGTTTCTCCACCACGAAATAGAACGTCATGGAACGCAGATGCAGATGGGCAGTGGAAACTGCCTTTATGCTTCAACAATCTTGGCAATGGTTTGCTATGACATCACAAATTCAGATTTAAATGACAAGCAAGAGAATCATTTTGTTTCTCCAGAAAGCCTGGACTATTAATTTGAAAGCAGAGGGGAGAAAATGGTCCTTTGATGCTTTTTCATGAAGCTGAAAAGTGTTGGCGGTGGTGGAAGCCCCTCGCAGCAGAATCCACTACATTGCACAGATCTCCAGTTATTTTGCTGTTGAAAGTTTGGATTAGGATGTAACAGACGCTTGCCAGTGATAAGAGTGATAAGAAGCCCAGCAGCTCCGGGTGAATCAATACTCTCAAAAACATCCTTAATCTTGCAGGTTTCTTTGAGAATATAGATCGATTACAGCGCTGTTTTGTTTATGTCGTCCCGCTTTGTTTATTAGCTCTTCTTAGCTTGCTTCCCCCGTAGCAGTTAGAGGGCAAATCTGTTTTTGTTTTATTTGCATCTAACATTTATCAACTGTTTGTAAATGTACATTAAAAGGCCTCTCTTAATTATTTAGGCCTCAAATCATCCAGTTTGGACTTTTTGTATTCATTTATTTGAGAAATGTATTAAGATGTGGTTTTTAACGAGTTAAACAATAAGTGTCAAGAAAAACAAAAATGGTGCCATATGTGGCTGTTTCTTTTGTGCCAGTAACAAGAAACAATAAAGTAATCAGAGTGATGGATCTTTACGTTAGAGAGCAATGTCTACTGTTGTGATTGTGGACATCAAGCAGAGTAATATTTACTGAAACAGGAGTTTCATCTTCCGCAAACATAAAGTCATGCTTTCAGACTGCTCAGTGACCAAACAGATGGCGTCATGCTTCCTGGATGTACATTCACTGAAAGTCTTTTACTGTAATCACTCAGTTTATTCCAAATTATCCCGAAGCTTTTGTTTTCAAGACGGTGTGTGTGGCCATAGCAGCATTAAAGCAGATGCAATGCTTGGATTTCCTTATTATGTGCTAGTTTCAACCTCAAAACTAGTTAGTTTAGTTTTCAACCATTCATTCATCAAAATTGACATTATATAAACTAGATGTGTTCTAAATAGGGAGCATATTCTACATACATCTGTCCCAATCAGGGCCAAGCTACAATATTTTATATGGGAGGACAGGAGGGGGGCAGAAGGGGAGCAAATGAACAAATGAGACAATTGGAAGGCCGTTACTAACAGTTCTGCTATTATTATTGGTTTTGTTTCATTTAAAATATTGTTTGTTTCACTTTTGCATTTCTTAAAGAATCTTCTTGTTAGAAGTCAGAGCTCTGTCTCCCCCACCAGGGAGAACTGTCTCCAGAGTTCTTAATGCACTTCACCTCCCAGCAACCTCGGAGCACAGTTTCTGAAAGCCACACACCTGACTTTCATTTGCAATCACTTACAGCAAACATTACCCAGCGTTATATCCGGACCTGGTCTTTTGATTCCTGACCCTGTTGTGTCTCTGACTCCGTTTGCCTACCGCCTGCCCTGAATCTCGCCTGGATCCTGACTACTCCAGTTTCTTCTCTGATGCTCCCATGCTTGTTATTAACTCCTGTCCGCCTGACCCCGAGTTAGCTCTGTGGACTTTTAGCTGAGCTGACAAACCTGCTGCATTTGGATCCAGCTGTCTGTCCGTATTCAATTCAATTTGTTTTTGTGTAGCCCATTATTTACAACAATAGTCATGTCAATGGGCATCATACCGGTAACTGTGTAGTAAACATGAATCATCAAGTCATAGAATTCAATAGGTAATGGCTAAACCAAACTGGGCATCCCTGCCCTTAGACCCTCCTTTGCATTTTTGTGTCACTTGTATTGACAATTTCTTAATCTTTGTCATTTATGATACTAATATTGACTCAAAAGATTTGGGGGACGCAATTATTTTTTGACCCCATTCAGACCTTCACTCGTAGCTCTGGCCCTGTTCCCAATCCATGATTATTTCTGTAATTATTAAAAATAATTTGACAAGAAGCCTTTACTGTGAAATGTACATTTCTCCAAAAAGACAGGACTTTATAAAATAAAAAAAACGCAGTCGAAATAACAGTCTGTGTTCACTGAGTTTGATTTATTTCGAGCCGTTTTTATTGAAGACGTTGGGATGAGAAGCGTAAACACAAACAGCATTATTAAAATATTTTATTCATAACATTCTCACACTTCTGTGAGCATCACTGCTGTTAGTATCAAAGCTAAAAGCAGACACTATAAATACTTCAATGCATTTTGTTTGCATTGCAAGAAAACCTAACGATAAATAAAATAATAACCAAGTTGGTTTTTTTCCTCAGCAGTGTTCAGAAAACCCAGAGGGCATCAGATGTGACTCCCCAGCCCCGATTCTTTTGTTCCCCGTTGGGAGAAACAGTGTTATCTATTATCTTTTTGCAGCAATGGAGTTAGATCTCTTATCTTGGAGACAAATTTGATGATTTGTTATCTTGCATTACTTTCAAAGCTTACAATGAAAACGCCGATGACCTCTCACCCGTTGAGCAGATCACAGCGCCAGTGAAAGATATTTTCCAGGCTTCTGGCCTCTGGGAAGTTTTACGAAGAATTGACCTGTTTCAGAGCCGGAACGGGTTTGTGTTTACACCCTCTCTGTGCTTCATCTTCCTCTCTGAGAGGACTCAAAATGCAGTTTTTAATGGCACACTGCCATGATGCCAGTTTTGAGCAGACCTTCATAACGGAGACACTGGAATCCTCTACTGGGAACTTCAGCTCATCATGGCTGTCCAAACCACTTTCTTTTTCGTTTAAAAGATTTCAGGGGTTTCAAAACTGTCAGAGCATTTTGGGGGGGGGAACTAAATTTTCTTGGGTGAGTAGCAGAGATGAAGTCTTGAGTTACTGCGATTTAATTTTCTGTGTTAATCCTATAAGACCAGCATTTTTAGTCCCAACGGTAATGTCATTTGAATTGCTGCAACTCTTAAACAATTATCGTGATTCCAACAGATTTTGAAGCTGAGAAAAGCATCTGTGCTGATATGCAACACCTGACAGTGGTGAAGTGTTTACAGAGTCAACATAAACCATTCTGACCCAGAGAAAAGCAGCATTATGTAACACTTTACTGACTGAAAATTACTATTGTAAAGTGTTGTATATTAGTACAGAGCCCCTTTTCAAATGTAAAGCACTGCATATCGGCATAAAACACTAAAAATAAGTATTGCATATCAGCACAAAGCCATTTTGCAACTGTAAATTACATTAATTGCGTAAACGGTCAGAGTTACTGTAGTTCAAAAATCGTTTGTTCTTTTGCTGTTGCATGTGTTTAAGGGTTTGAAAATTACCAAATGAAAACCTAATCGTTATTAAGACTATGCTCTCCTTAAACTGTGAAAATTTGCAAGTCAAAAACTTAAGGAATTGTAAGACCCAACTTGGTGAGTTGACCTATAAAACCATTCTTTGGCCTGAAACAAAATGAGGTTTTACAATTTGGAGCAAACAAACTCACAATAATTCTTTTGTTTACCTTTTACAAATGTTGTTGCCAAAATTTGAGTGACATTTGTTCAATTCCAGTTAGGTGCAAAAAAATTCTTCTAAATCTCCACCTAGTGTCACATAGTTATATCCCATTCATATCATTCAATCCAATTAAATTTCATTGATAATAAAAAAAATAGCGCAGATATTTCAGTACTTTTGTTTCCATTTGGACAACAGTAAATAAAAAAAATATTTATTAAGATCAAGATTTGTTAGTTTTTCAGGGACATGATGGATTTTTTCAGTTAGTGTTTTAATGAACTATTTAATACAAACCCAAAATTAACATAATGTAACAGGAAGCTTTTAGCTCAGGTTGAAACAGACAGACGAAATATGGGCATCACAGTTCCCTCTGAGTTATACTCATATAACCCGCAATAGACGATATACGCAAAGTATTCATCTATATTTATTTATTTACTTTTACAATCATAGGTACGGTTCATACACTTTTCTCAGACAGACATTAATATTTTCATAATTATCTCTCATTTAAACTCTCAAAGTTCAAATTTTCATAGAAAAAAGTCCAAAATTATAGAATGAAAACAAAGATCTGATCACGATCAAAGAGGTACGTTGATTTGGTAAACTGAAGGCATTCTGTGTAGGATACACGGCACAGAGGTCTGATTGACGGTGCTCTACAGCCAAACAAGATGCAGAAAACGGTGCACTGGAAAAAGATAGAATGCAAAAAATATAAGAGTGTTTTGTGGTGCTGTCATGTTTTGAGTTTATTGTCTTGTTTTTCGTCTTTGTTCTTGTTCTGTCGTGTTTGTTTTCTGTTTCCTGTTTTATTTTGAAAGGTTTCCTGTCTTGTCTTGTGTCTTGAGTTTTACTTCTTTTGGTCCCCATCTGCCCTGATCGTGTTCACCTGTGTCTTGTCTGCCCTGTCTGTATTTAAGTCTGGTCTCTGCCTTCCTCCTGTGCTGGTCCATTAGCCCTGTTATGGTGTTCATGGCCTGTCCAGTCCATGTTGCTGTCTCTTGCCTCGTCCATGTTTCATGCCACGCCAAGTAAGTTTTGTTTTTGTCCTGTGAACCTGCTCTGCAGCGCTTTTTGTTTGTTTTTTGATCATTAAACCCTCTAGTCCCTGAACTTTGTGCCTCCGCCTCTGCATCTGGGTCCTACCGGCTCTCGAGCCAAACCCCACATCGTGACAGGTGCCTTTTCTTGAAATAGCAAGGGACCACCGTACAGTACATTTCCCCTGCTTATTCACGTTTCACTATTCGCGCTTGTATGAGACTTCTGTGTCTAAGGGAATGTCTGAGGAAGGGGGACGGAGATGAAGAGCAGATGGAGGCCCATAGGCCTCCAAGAGCTGGTTCTACCTGCTCCTGAATCGCTTTAACCGATGTTTATGCCCCTGCATGGAGAAATGGCATCAGCTGACTCAGAAAATAACCTGATACGCTGAGGAAGATAATCGCGGAGAATAATTATCGTCCGGATGAATGAATGATTGATGAAACCGGTGTTATGCCAAGATATGTTTCCCCAGCTAGAATTTGTTTCTCCTCCGGACTGACGCTCAAATCACGCTGCAGGACAATTCGTACTTAACATGTGTAGGAGGAAGCACAGGCACGGAGTGGCACTCCTATTGTAAGTCACAAAGTTTGCTACGGAACAGACTATTGCTCTGAATAAAAAAAAATACTGTCTTTGATGTGGAATATTCCAATGTTCTTAAAGATGTTTTACAAAGCAACAGAAATGTTTCGGAAGGGTTTTTGATGAGAATCCTCGAAGTCCATTGAGATTGTAACCCACCAATGTAAATATTGGGCTATATAAATAAAAATGCATTGAATTGAATTAAGTAAGGATCTGTGGCGGACACTCTTCGGGCGTGGGGGTCAGCAGGGGGTTCTCCGTATTTGTGGATTCGCGGGTGTCTCTGGTCCCTAACCCCTGCGAATGTGGGGGAAATACCGTACCATTGTTTGAGTGTGATGGCCTGGTTTAGCTGAAACAACAGCTTGATAAACCTCTTTTTTACTAAATGGAAAAACAATAGAAAATACTTCACACTCTGTCACCTAAAGTGAAAACTCACTCCGCTCAGCCCTGCTCCTCACCCTGCACGCTGACTTGTGCACAGATCTGGTGACAGAGTGCTTGATCTTTTTAAGCCCCCGTTATCCACCCAGTGTACCCTCACCTTACTGTTTAAAAATCCCCCACCCCCTCCACCTCACACACCAAGCATTCAATGCCTCCAGCACAGCCTTACTGTCCTCGGAACATAAACGCTGTTCCCCTGTCCATCCCATTGTCCAATTGCAGCGTTCCACTAGTGGAACTGGCCATCCGAAGCCGGTGGTCACGCTGTGTTCTTATCATTTCAGGACCGCTCCCACTTGTTCACATCAGCCACGTACAGGGCCAAGTATTCATCCTCACCCCCAGCTGCCTCTCTTCATTATTCCCCCACTGCAATGAATCACTGATGTGCTTCAAGAAATTGCCTTTGCTGCCTTTTTCTCTCCCTTCTAACACAAGCTTGCCTGGCTTTTATCAGGTCCAACAGAGTGTAAGAGGATTAGGAGCGACATTCATGTTTGTTGGTACTCCATTGATGGGTTTCAAATTCAGGCGTGTAGATCAGAATTTCGCCGGTGATCATGACAGACGCATTTGTTGCGTAACCAGCATCAGAAATGCAAAAAGACATAGCTGTGCTGTAAACAGCATGCTGATTTGCATTGTTGCGCTGCAGGGTACTGAGGTTAAGAGGTGTCTGAACACAGACTGTAAGGTACTCGTGCTGATAGCGCAGCTAGAAGAAAAGTGTGGGCGGCTGAGCTGCCAGAGCTGCACAGTGTGATGATGGTCAGATGTGTAGGTGTGGGTAGGTCAGGCCTGCTACCGACTCCACAGATTGCTTGCTAACACAGCTGTGTGTGATTGACAAAAGCTGCACATGACCTACCTTCTTACCCCACAATGGGAAGCCCTTTCGTCTTCATCGCACCATAAGTACATATATCAGAATCTTTCTTATATGTGGAGAGCAACCAGGATTTTTCTTATCATTGGCTTACATTTGAACCTTCAGCTTACCCCTCTGTCTATGGACACAGCTGCCAAACTGTCCTGTCTTCTCTCAACAAAATTCAATGCTTTGTAAATACTAAGTACCAAAAGCCAAGGGAGAAACTGTGATAGCTGGGAGATATTTATTCGACAAAGGGTCAGTTAGCTGAACGCTGGGCTTCTGCTCAGTGTTGTTTTTTTTTTTTTTTTTTTACATCACACAGTAAAATATCTATTCATTCATATGCTAAAAATGCAGAATGGCAAGTCTCTTCTCATTCATGCTTCTTCTAACACACTCGCACTCAGTGACACACACTAAGCTACTTAATCATCAGAGCAAGAACTGGGGATTTAGCCTACTTTTCTTCATATTACTGCTAGAAGGATGTCTGCGTATTTACATGGTGCATTTAAGCCTCTAGGGGAAGATGTCTTCTGATGTAGGAATTCTCTTAACAAGCATTACACATCACACATTAGCTTCTTATCTTGGTGCAAAAACATGTTGCGTGGAGGAGGTGTGTGCCAGCAGCACGTTCCCAACGTGCATGAGCAATGTGACATGTCACATTTGTTCACAGTTGACTGCACTCTCCTCTTTGAAGAAGCAGCGTCATGCAGTGTTCAGCAGTGCTAGGTATTGATCACGTGGCAGATATTTGCCTTGTGTGGTCACAGTTCCCATAATGCAACATCTCATGCAAGAAAACTGTCATTTGCTTAGACACTGGCTTGATTAGCTCCTTGCAAATGAGCAGAGCCGCCATCAGAGAGTGAATGTGTGTGTGCATGGGGGAATGGGACTTGTGACTATAAAGTGCTTTGGGTCTTAATCAGTGTAGAAAAGCACCATATAAATATATGCCAATTACTATTAATTTAATGAAGTCAGGTAATGAAAGTTGTTCTTTGTTTACAACAGTGTTGAGCTGTGTTTAGCTCCTCTTCATACTGGGGTTCCCAATCCAAGATGTCTGCCAAGATAAAAACACACATTTTCACAATTCATTAGTGTTTACTCAGAAAATCGAGATAAGAAGGCAAAAGACCTCATGCCATATAATCTGAGTTTTCATCTGTAGAACTTATTATTTTCTACTGAGTTTAACATTTCTAAAGACCAAGAAAAATGTAACCAAATTCCAGCCAAATAGAGCCAGCACCTGTTAGTCACAAGAGTTTTAGAAGATGGTCGTTCAAGGCTACCCAACGCAGGTAAACCAGAATAGGCTGCCGCAAACAGATCAGCGACACACATAAAATAACGCACGCTCTTAGACATTCCGTAAATCTTTGGCCGATTATGAGATCGCCATGATTCAGCAAATTCAGATGTGGAGGAAAACAGTTTTTCGTACCGGCTTTGTAAGACTGTGTGAACATAAAGTGTTTCACAATGCCGCAATATCTTTAGTTTTTTTTCTGGAGCCAGAATAAGACGATTTACGTGGATTGGATCAGCACCTCACAGTTGGAGAGTGTTGCATATCAGCGCAAGGCTGCTCTCCTGCGCTTTAGAGTGTGCTGCAATTACGGAAATTGCATCAACGGTTGAAGAGTTACAGTTGTCGGACGAATTGCTACGCTGGAGCTAAAGCTCAGGTGTTAAAGGGTTAATCTGCTGCTTGTACATCTCTTGATTGGAGATGTTGAACTCAGTCTCCTCACAATTTCCCGTGACTTCTTTAAACCATTGCTAATTGGATAGCCAAAAGCCAACTGGGAAACACCATCTCCAACCTTGGCTTCAGCTGCAGCTACTGGCACAAGGACCTGGCTGCAGACCTAAACACCATGACCAGAATTCTTTGATCAGAAATGTGATCTAGCATAGTTACGGATGTTGTTTCAGTGCATGTTTATTTAAAAACCTTCCAATATTTTTTTTTTATTTCAATTGTTTTTTTAATGAAAATGTTATTCATATACTATATTTTCTAAATTTATGGTCTACATTTCCAAACACCCTGATCATTTTAGAAAGCATAAAGCTAACCTGAAATTCAAGGAGACCCCTTTACCTGCAATCTTGCAAGATTGCAACAGACAATCTGCAGGACATTTTTGTCCCTCGTCAATAATTTCGATTGTTAAAAAAAATCTAATTTGTCCCTCTAATAAGGCACATTTTTTTCAAACCCTACTAATAAAGAATGCAGTGTTTTTATAGAAGACATGCTGTCACCTACACTCCATTTATTCCATTTATATGCTTCTAGGTATAGAGTTATATTTTATCGCCCTGGTTGATTTATGTTCCCCATTTACTAGTTGTCAACACCCGTAAGGAAACAAGGTAGTAAACAGTGCACTGGTGGGGGTTTTCTGGAAAGCTAAGGGCTGTCTAGAGGGTGTTAAGAGAAGTAAAGTTATAAAAATATAAGAGTAAATAAAATATCATTGTACCTGTAGTTTAGTCTTTCTTTATGTACCATAACATCACCCCATACCATGTTTTTGTTTTCAGGTAAAGCTTTTAGCTTAGTACTTATAATTAAGATTACTATTATTAGGAGTCTTCCAGGTTCCAGTTTTAAACCAGACAACATATATTTCTCACCACTGGGTTTGATATATGTTGTTGGGGAGCAATTCCAATCATGTTTTAACAGCAATGTCATAACTGACACTAGGAAAGGTCTGTGAAAGTCCTATAAGTGACAGAACAAGGACAAACTTCTGTCATTTTTTTGCCACCTGAAATGTTCTTGGCACTAAAATCCATGCTGGGATACATTCAGCTTCAGAGCAGATTGATCAGGACCTTGGAGAAAGTTATGGCAGTTCAGAAAGCCAACATTCATCAAGCCCTCAAGTGTCACAAACTGGAATGAACTGGGTCATCAGCATTACCTGTGCAAACCCAGTTTAGTATTAGGAATAAAAAATGAATAGTGATTTTTTTTTTTTTTGTGTGTGGATAATGGGAAACGTTAAACAAGTCACTAAATTTTATTCTGTTCAGGATTTGATATCACTGAACCATGTTGTTTTCAACAATGGTAACATTATGATATTATTTTTTTTGCAAAACTAAGAATGCAGTCAGAATATCACACCTTGGTTTGTGTTAAATTTGGAAAAAACAATTTGCATACATTGAAGCCAGTCTTAAACATG
The DNA here is from genome assembly GCA_037389245.1 of Oryzias sinensis. Lineage (NCBI taxonomy): Eukaryota > Metazoa > Chordata > Actinopteri > Beloniformes > Adrianichthyidae > Oryzias > Oryzias sinensis. The sequence goes on from CM074497.1 coordinate 5,427,163, forward strand.
TTAAAAACTTGGATTATTCTACATTAGAGATTACAGTGGTTACTTAGTGGATGACTTATCTCTAGTTACCTTTGAAATAAGATTCAGTCTCGTAGTCAGATGATTGTTGCTTGGCAATTACTGCCAGTTTAGTGTGTACTGAATAATCCATATTATCTTAACAGTTATGTCTACTTGGGCTCTTTAAAAAAAAACATTATAAAAGGTCAATTTGTCGGTGAGTGTGGAATAAAATTAAACAATTGGTTAAAGTCCCACTCTTATCATCCTTTGATTTATTATCATAATGTTCCCAGTGGTCTTTTAAGACAGATAACCATGCAGTTTTTAGCCAAAATCCAAAAACCTGTCGTTTCTAGGACACAGTTCCAACAGAGCAGCAATAATTCACTAGAAATTCACCTCTAGGTTGTAGGCAGATTAAACTCACCCCCATTTCCCATCAGCCATCTGTTTACCTGTTCTCCTGCTAGCTTACTGCCCCTCACACCCCCAGCCATTACCGGTGCAACAAAAATGGCGAGTAATATTGGAGATATCCAGCCCTCACAGTTGTGAACCAGGTACCAGCTCAGATAAGGAAAACAGAGATGTACATAGATCTTTTTGTCTACGAGTACATGCATCAGAATAAAGCGGAGCAGGACAGCGTTTTTGTGTCTGCACCTGATTCACAATGTTTTGATAAATGAAATACTTAAAAATGCATTTTATCTAAACACCAAAAACACACTTTTCATCTGAGTGGGTCTTTAAACGATGCTGACATGAAGATATTTCTGCATGCGGTAAACTTGCATCCCTGTGATGGTGGTAGAAAGCAGGTTGGCAGCTCTGCTTGTGAATTTTTCCTCTATTTGCTGCAGAATGAGTGGAAGCAACTTGGAGAAAGACGTGGAACCGAATATGAGTGCTACCCTCCATCACCCGTGGGACTTGACTGTTAGATTAATCTGCCACACAGACTCTGCCGGGCGCTCAGTCATCCACCATCCCCAAATAGTGCGGCAACATCGCCTCTCTCTACAGTCTGCGTTTGATGGATAAACACAATGCCATCATGTAAACACAACCCTCTCCTCCTTTGCATTTCAAAGCTGCCAGCAATACATCTCCTGTGTCCCACTCATATGAGAGGGGCTCTCAGCTCACCTTTGATTTGTGGCCATGTTGTTCTCTTTGGCCTGTCACCAGGAAGTAGGTGCAATGACTGATTGAACTTTGAAAGACTAATACTCGCGGCAGGCCGACCAAATCAGGACCACACCACAAGAACACATTAAGGCTAACAGGGAATGCGGAGGGAAGTAAGCTTTGTGTCGTCTGCATTCTTATTTTGAAGACGAATGACTGGCAGCGTGCCAATTTTGCTGCACTGATAAATGATTTCATTCTGCGAAGACTGGAGAAAATGCAACAGAGTAAATAGTGCATTTTGCTTGCCCTCATCTGCTGCCTTTTTCTTGTGATTTAGTCTCAAATTACAGTTCTGAGTCGCTGGCAGCCGAGGCTTAGAAAGACAATTCCCCTCTCCAAAGTGTTGCCCTGAGAGTTAACATTTCTTTCCCCTCCCTCTCCATTAGGCAGCATATCTGAATGGAGGTACAAGGCCTTGCCATTTGAGCATTAATAAAACAGTTTTATAAAGTGGTTTGGCAGCTGGAGAACTTTTTTCCCCCACCGTTCCATCACCAAATGCTTTCTTTGCCCATTTCTCTTGTCATTCATCAAACAGCACCAAAGGCTTGTTTGGCTTAATAAGTCTGTTTGTCTTTGCACTCGTGAGGTTTGCATCCCCTCAGCAGTGCTCCGTAGAAGAAGTGGGAAAAAATACCTTGGGGGTCGCAGCTTTAATTAGACCCCACTATGACAGACCTGTGGGAGAGAGACATGCTGGATTTCAGCATTTGATTGCAGTTGATTGCATCTGATTCCACTCTATGAGCTCCCTTTAATTGGTCTGAAAATGCACCACAAATATGAAATCCAAATCTTTTTAAGATTGTCTGCCGTTTACCAGCCGATTTCATCACATGGCGGTGGTGTCATGTGTCAGGGACTGCTTCCTTATAAGATTTTCTTTTGATGGATCAAGGAAGCTTTGCCAGGGATTGTACACAGAATTATTAGTGGCCATTAGTCCAGATTGGCTCACAGTGGCTTCAACAACACTGAGGATCACAGAGGTAATATCAGTTATGCTGCTGATAGTTTGGTTTGATCTGCAGGTCTCATAAAGGACAAGGAGTTGTCCAAGTGTTGAGTCACCCCATGGTGTAGGTGAAATGAGAACACAGCAGTGGTCAAGCAGCCCGTTTGCAATGGATACAAAAGAAAAATGGGAGTTCTACAATGGTGTAATGATCATATACTGTTGCCTTTGGCTTGTTTTTGCTTCTGTTTGTAGTAAATAATTCAAACTACCCACTTTGTGCACATGGGGCCTGCTGGCTTTTGGTATCACCAGCTGGGGTGGCTTTTCTTTTCTTTTGTGAGTTGCAAACAGAAAATACAATCAGTTCACAGGCTTTGTTTTTTTGAAAAGCACAGTCACACAAAGGCTGTTTTAATTAGTGCCGGGTTTGTTGTCTTGGATTACCTGGGCAGGCGTGAAGGCTCACCTATGGTACAACAAGTGGAGGCGGTAGGGTTGATGTTTCAGAAAAATCGTGGTACAAGTACCATATTTGGCATTGATTGTACCTTAGGATCCCCTTCTTTAGAAAAGCATGTTTGCAACAGGAAAATTTAAGCTGACGTCCATTTTTAAAGATGACTGCCAAAGACTTAATTGTTAAAAAAGCATGGGTTGTTAATACACAAAATCTTTTACTTGAGGGTCTCCTACAGACTACTATTATATTAAATAAATAGCCACTTTTATATATATATATAATTTTCCGCACTTTAGGGCCAACCATCAATGTAAAGTCTATTTTCAAACTTCTGTAATATAAAACACACCGGACTATAAGACGTATTAAGTGAGACAAGTTAGAGATGAGTTCATAGGTAAGTCAGACTTAATTTACTCTGTTAACAATATTGTTATTATTGTTTGTGACACGCTACATGTTAGCCACATTAGCGCATTTACAACATATAAAAAAAAATGACTGATACTGCTAAAATAAATGGACTGCGCTAACTCCCAACCTCATTAGTAAAAAACACAACCCAACAGCGGTACACACTGTCTGTGTTAGTGAATGATGTGTAGCGGTGTTTGCAACTCGTGATAAAATATTAGAGATTTTGACAGAATGCTCTGTACCTCTCAAGATCACGTCCAGCTCAATAAGCACAACAGGACAACCAGAAGTAATCCATATACAGGTCACTCCAGATTTTAGGGAGAAAAGGCGTTTTGGTTCGTTTATTTTTTTGAACAATGTAGTGCGGAAAATCTGGTATATCCTAAAATCTTAAACTGTGGTATATTGAGGGAGCACTGAATAAATAAACGGTAGTTACCATTCGTTCATCAGGTCCAATAGCACTCAACTTACCAGTTTAACAAGCCACCTGGTGGTTACGGGAGTAACTGAGCTGAATTCAGTTATCAAGAATCTTGGAAGGATTTGTCAGGAGTCTGCTACATAAGGCTCTTTTACCTCTCCGCTCTGACTCTCTAAAAAATAAGAAATTGAATTTAAAAAGTAAACTGAGACGTTTTTTAAGCACTACTCTTATTTTACTGTGCGATTAACTATGGAAAGCAGCAGCTTCAAATACCAAGAAGTATAGTACCCGTATTTCCGGACTATAAGTCGCCCCGTAGTATAAGTCGCACCAGCCCAAAAATGCATTATAAAGTAGTAAAAAAAACAAAAAAACAGATAAGTCGCACTGGACTATAAGTCGCATTTGGACGGGACATTTATTTAACAAAATCTGAGACCGATATCTAATAACTTGCACAATCTCTTATGACACAATCATAGCAGACTGTTTATCTCATAATTTCACAGTAATTCTTTTCATATTTATTTATTCCTTTCATGAAGCATTGTTGGCCGACTAATACTCTTTCATCCTGTATTTGTAGAAACAGTTGTCAGTTTTATTGCATTTCTGAATCTATGAAATCATTGGAAAATAGAATATTATGTTCTTAGCCTTCAAGATCTTACTGTAAAATAAAGGTTTGCTGATCCTCTGAGTCACTTAACATACTCTTAACACTTAACATACCTCATACATCAAATTGACCCAGGAACATCATCTCTGTTCCTCACAAATGAACATAACAGGAGGGTTAACAATGTATTTATTTCAATTTAGTTCTAATATAAGTCGCTGCGGAGTATAAGTCGCACCCTTTGCCAAACTATGAAAAAAAGGGCGACTTATAGTCCGGAAAATACGTTAAATCGTTTGACTTTTGTAAATTTTGGTTTTATTCATGTCAAGAGTAAATAGTTCATTTACATCTGGCCCAAAAGTAATTTTGGGTATATCAGATTTTGCAGCTCCTAATATGCTCTGGTCAGACAGAAATGGACCCAAATGGTTCTTTTAGTGTTGATGCTTACAGACGTCTATGGGCTTGTGAGGAAGACACTTTATACTAGCCAGGTTTTCTTTGACTCCTTTTCTGGTCAGAGTTGTATTGTTTTTTTTTTGTTTTTTTTTAAGTGTGGCTCAAAACAACAAGCTGATGTTTCATGACATTGTCTGGGTCGTTTAGGCTGCTCTGAAAAGGGCACTGTAAAAAAAAAAAAACAATGTAAACTAAAAGAAAGTTTGAAATTTGTCTGCAATCCTCAACCGAAGTCTTATAAGTGTGGAAATGATGTAACAGTGTTGTGTTACATTTTCACTTTTACACAAGAAAACACATTTCCATCTCCTGCTTGTCTTTCTAATAGAGAGTCAAAAGTACATTGCATTGGTCTCAAGTGTGACTAAGTCAGTGGTAGCATAAAGCACACCTTTGAAAAACTGAATGTGGATGAGGATTCTATCTTTCACACAGGTTGTGACTTTAGTAGCTTCTCATTTCCTTATAAACTGTTTCATTGGTGCATTTTTGACATAAATAGTAAATAAATATTTCTAATCCGGAATAGTGTCTTCTTGAAATCAAGACTCTTGGATTCACTCTTGGCAGCACACCTGAAGTGCTTTAGCTGCACTTATGTCAATGTAGCTGTTCTTAATGAGACTATTTTGACACTTTGATGACTGACAGAAGACGACCCGCATAAAAGTCACTTATGCAGGAAATTTCACGATACTTACATTGACAGCCTTGAAATGTTTACTGAAGCAGCACCTGACTCTCACTGCTCCAAAACGTTCTTCTTCCCTTCACTCATTTGTTGCTGAGGATGGAAGGGTGTCTTCTAACACTTGGAGGTGACAGAGGGGAGCTGAAATTGAAACTTGAGATGCTCTTGAGCTGAATGGCACACATAATGGCCTAGCAGGCAAAGAGCTTCAGGAAGACCCTAAACTAAAGACACATGTGGCTTGATTTATATGGCTTTTGTCCAGTCTTTTACTTTAATTGAACTAATAGATTTAAAGACATTTTTAAAAGAACATGAATTGATTTATCTGTTTCCCAGTTGCCTAACTTTTAGTCCATTTTTATAGCCAAAATGTTGCATGATGATGATACATTTGCTTCCAGGGATTGGTTTGGGATAAGACTTCTGCATCTGGAACTTCTTTTTTTCCCAGCAGGAATATAAAGCCTTCGTCACATCTGCCCTTATGGGTGGATGCAAGCTGTCTGCAGGTGAAAAATGGGCAAACCTGCACAGGGCATGCAGGGGGCTGCACAAAATATTACCGCTTTGTGAACCCATAGAGCAAAACATTTTCATACAAAATTTTTCTATGAGCCTACTGCAAGCGACGGATCGTTGTGAACACTTACACAACATGCAAGGGTAAGTTAAGGCTTGTTTCCACTGAGAGGTCCAGTCTGGTTCAGAGTGGTCTAGGCAATTCAGGTGAGCGTATCCGTCACGGCTAACAACAACAATAGAGATCATCCAGCAGCACTTTTTGGTACTTCATGTCTACAAAGCATTTAATGTTGTTTAAGAGAAGATTGCGGGCAGCAAAGATGAATAGAGTCAATTTCTTGGCACTTTCTTTTGTTTTCTATGGACCTACAACCAACGGGGGCCCAAAAAAATGGTACAGTTTGTTCCGGCTGAATGGGTTCATTTTATAATGGAAGGGTTCAAAATACCAAACTGGACTGGACTCCGTATTGTAGCGCTCAGTGCAAACGAGGCATAAGGATAAAGTGCAGTTGAGACACTGGCATGTTGTACACAGTTTTCATTTCTTCAGCCCCCCCCCCAAAAAGAGCCTGCTAGTGCTGTTTAAATAATAAGTGCACATTCCTTGACCCGAAGTACATGCAACTTATATTACCCCTACAAATACTTCACAGGATGCTTACCACACCATTGACGTCCCTTGAGGTGGCCATTTGAACCTTAAGGGAACTGAAAGACACACCTGGGCTCCCCTTCTTCTTCTCTATGACCCTCCACGGGCCCGGACAACCCAAAAACCCACATCACCCATACAGGCCAACCCCCGTTTGGGTGCATGTGACTTAGGCTTTAACTATTCCTTTGCACCTGACAGATTGCTCCAAGCAACATCCCATTCACCTCGTTCCATTTTTCAGTTTAATGTCAGGTAACACTCACAACTGATTCATTTTTTCGAGTTTGCAAGAAAATCACCTAAAAGTTAGAAAGCTGTAAGCAAAGCATTTAAAAATTGTAATTTTACCGACCAATGTTCCATTTGTAAAATAGCAGTATTATTATTTAGAAATAATGAAACGTAAAAACATTAGTGTATACACCCGTAGATACAAACTGGGGTTGCACACACTTGTGGACTTTGTTATGTTGAGTGCAGTGTTTGTGTGTTTTTGTCACAGCTCTGCCTCTTGACTCCGAACTGTTAACTTTCCACTGCTCTGCGTGGAAAAGTGGGTCATCAGAAATGGTTTTCTGTTGCTTTTAAAACAAAAATAATTTCCCCTGTGTCAACTCTCGAGAGCACACATGGCTCTGATGTCTGTGGTCAATTACAGGTTTCCAAAAAAAAACAATAAAAAGATGTCATCACAAGTCTGATTCCCCCATCCACTGCAGCTGGCTCTCTTTGGCCCGTGAAACAGAAGTGTTGCTGGCCCACTTGAAGAACAGAGCAGCGTCAGGAGACATCAGCAAAGCCGAGAAAGTGAAATCTCTGCTCTCCAAAGGGGGAAGCGAGGGATGTGGTGACTCTCACAAATGAGCCCTTTCTCTGCGGTGGAGTCAAGGACAAAGTGGCTGTTTAGATCTCAGCTTTATATTTGCTCAAGCTGTTGACACAGGTTGGTAGAAAACAGATGGGGTAATGGAGAAAGCACGCATCTGCTGGGCTGCTTGTTATTACGCAGTGCAGAGCTTGCATTGATCTAGCTGGTAGTCAAAGATGAAGCTCAGCTTTAACTTGACAAAAAAAAACAAAAACGAGGAGAAAACAGATTCTTTCTGTGACAGAAGTAGTGGTAATCATTTTAAGGGCCTCTCTTAATAATGTAGTCATTAGATCAGAAATGAGCCAGTTAGTGGATGTATGTTTTCCATGACCAAAAACCATGAAGGACTGGAATCTCCTGCCCAGGACTCCAGTCTGTTATTACCTCCCTGTGTCTGCTGGGCCTAAGCTGTCCTTCATCCTGTGTTTGTGCGCCAGAGCTCGCTGCTTTTTCCAAAGCTGCCAAACAAATTGAAGTGAGGAAGTAGCAAATGTATCCATAAGGACAGCCGGCAATTTTGGCCTCAATCCGCGGTTGATTGATAGCTTCGATAGCTGCGCGGGCAGAGTAGGAGCACACGCTTTTCCTCCCCGAGAAATTGATGAACACACAAACTGATAAAATGCAAGGGGGGGAGGGGGGGGTGACAATTGTGATATCTGCTTCTCATCACCAAGGCAGAGAGGCCAGGAAACAGACGTGACAGATGTTCGATTGAGACCTGTAAGAAGTCTCGGAAATGGCTGCTGCCCCCGGAGGAGGTCTGCTTCACCTCAAGAATGACTCAGCAGAGGAGGGCTGTCATGTGATCCGCTCCTCCAGCACACAAAGAGAAAGCCAGTTCATGATTGCAATGCAGAAACTTCTGAAGCTTATTCAGTTCAAAGCAGCTTTCTGAATCTGTATTTTCAAACTATCCTCAAGATATAATGATATCTGAGGAATACAGGTCTATAAGATTTATTTGCATTTACCACGACTAACAGCATTAGTTGTGTTAAATGATTTTGGATCCATTGGTGGTCATTTTCTGAAAGTATTAGCTCCCCAGCGCTGCTTCATGTTAGACAGCAATCAATCAGTAACATTGATTTTGTAGAGTTCCCAGCTGTATTGTAGGATTAATATAGATTAGTCGTGCTGCGTATCTGAACAGTGTTATTCAAGTGGCTGCCTCAGTATACTGAATTAAAAATAGACTGTTCGATACACATTCTGTGCTTCCTACATGCTCTTTCAGGAGAGGCTTTCATGTTCTTAGCTTTACTTACCAGTATGTACTGATTTGACTGGATCATGTAATTTAAATGATAAATCTGTCCTGTTTAAGCCTCTACGATAATTTTATTTGGAACATCATAATGGAGAGTGGGGTTCCTATTGCTTTTCTTAGATTTTTTGTTAAGAAAACAAAGTAGTAATATTAAAATGTCCTTGTACATGTGACACTTGTACACAAGAAACACGTACAATGAACATGTGTTGATTCTTGAGATGGAGAAATTAAAACACTTTACCTAACAACAGAGAAGTCATTGAAACATGGAAGAAGATCCAGAGATGTCATGGTCCACTGGTGACGCTTTCAAATTGACAGATGTAAATCAAAGCATCCTGCAGCGTCCTGCCATGTTTTTTTTTTCTTTTTTTTTTGCGACTTAGTAGTTTCTCTGTGGATGAACTCACCTTAAAAGCCATTTCTTGTGGAGATTTCTTAAAGGTAATTTATATTGATTTTAGTCTACTTTGATTAGTTTTATTCTCTAGATGTGTAAAAACTCTTCATAAAACAAATCTTTGATATTGATATTTGACTTGTGTATTCTTCCTGAATTTCATGATTTATTTTTTTAGATGTCCGTCAAGGGTTTCAGCCAACGTGAATCCGGTTTTGAGTGTTTTCTTTTGGTCAGTTGAGAATTACGCAGTTGTTTGTTTATACACAATTGTTACATAATCGTACACAATTTTGCATGATTTTTTGCAAGATGCAATAGTCACGCACCATTAATGTTCGACATTGATTTATGTGTTCCTTGCATGTTTTTTTCGTACTTCTTCTGTGGTTTTAACGTGGTTTGTTTGTGATACGTCCGTGAAAATTTCACGTGAAGACCACAACTTTTCTCACTTCTTCCACGTATATTCACGTATGAATATATGTGTGTATACATGTGTAGTGACTGTCTGACACGGCCTTAAGGCGAGATTCATGGGCTCAGTGCTATTTGACAAAATAGAAATGTGATATCTTAATTTCACGGATGCTTCTTCAAACAAAAAAAATCCCCGCTGCTTTATGAAAGACTGCTTTAGTATAAAACATAAAAAGTACATCTTATTTGCACATAAGAAACATAAGAAACTTGATGTTTCTCTTATATTCCTTTGATGCTTTTAAGCTTTTAAAGTGCACTTGACCCTTCCATGAATGAAGGGGTTCTTCTTGCATACCTGTGTGATTATGTTTGCAGAGTGACTGCATTATTTATAACTTATCACCATTATCTGAATCACTCTGAGCTTTTATCCTTTCCTATCTCTTCAGGAGAATCTACCTTTGTGTTGTGACTTTTATGGGTAACTTTTTCATACCGCAGGCTGTGGTAACTATTTCCCCCTGTGTATCCACAAGTATTCCCCACATATGTGCTGCGGGACCCCCCCCCCCCCCTACATAAAGCCCCATATCATAGGAGTTCACAGTGCTAAAGACCCCTCTGGACAATGTTTTGCTATTATCAATTGTAATGTATTCAGTGTGTCTCAGCCCTAAGCAGTTTTGCATTGAGATTGTTATCTTGTTGACTAAATCTATTCACTTTTATTTATTTTCCATGCTGCCTTTAACCTTTTTTGACTGGAAATGAGTGGTGATAAGGGAATTAAATCCTGTTTGTCATCAGCTTTGAGGCAGAACACCTTGGGTAGCTCACAAGCGTCGTTTTACCCTAAGACTGACAGGAGAAAAGGCAGATGAAACCACTAAACTAGCTGCGAGCCGAACCTGATGTCCTATTGCAACAGTCAATTCTTTCTTTATTTTCTCTAACAAAACAAGACAAGAGTAATATGCCTTTTATCTCTGCTTGCAATCTTAATGCCTTTGTAAGTAGAGCTGTATATCCAAAGCTCTCGGATATTGACTTCCCTTCTTAAAATGTTTTTCAGTGAAACTCCCTTCAGCAGATTTAGTCAAAGTGTCCACATTTTTTTGGTTTTTCTTACAAACCAACAGCCAGAGAGAAGTCCCGACCGACTGTATCATTCATGGTGCAGAAGCCTCTCAGTAGTGGTAAATTGAATCAGAGAGGAATGCAGAACGTGCCCAAATGGCAGGTGTACAGCAGTCCCGGTGTGGACAGCCTGGATTGGCAGCTTCTCTGACGACCAATGTTGCTCATTCTGGCTGCTGCTCCTCGCTGAGTGGATCACATCAAACCAGCATGACCAAAACATAAATCACTTTGATGAAGCACAAGTTGAGCCAGATCACATTTACAGCAGATTATTTGGAAAGCTGTTGGATAACTCCATAACACATTCATCTCAGTTGCCAACTAGTTTAAATCTGAAGCTAAGATGGGGATGATTTTTGACTCTTTCTTCGAAGTAAATAAACCATAAAAGGATGAAACTATTTCCAGCCCCGGAATAATTGTCTCTGTCAACAGAGATTGTTCTGAAGGTAATTCGATTCCAAACAAGATAAATATCTGTTAGGTCAACAAATCCAGGTGTAAGCGAATATTTAGAAAATAAAATTATCTTGAAATATAGAAAGAAAACCCCAGACACTGAAACTAAGAAGGGCGACTGGATAATTTTAGTCAGTTGTCAATGTTCACAGTAAATTCAGTAAAACTGTACGTTTTAGAACGTAACCCTGGTATGCTAGTTTAAATATAAGCACGTCTTCCAAATAATAATAAGAAGTCAAACCTAAAAAACGGAATCCAGATGAGTCTGTGTAAAGCTGTTTCTGCTAAGAATCCATTGAATGGAGTGACATTTCTGCCACCACGTTGCACATAAAACTTTCAAAGTCGTAGGTGAAAATAATTTTTTTTTTGCTTTCAAAAACTTTTTTTTGCTTTCAAAAACTTTTTTTGCATTTGAAAAACACGTTTTTGCATGCGTTGTGTCAAATTTCGCTTTATTCCTATTTTCGATTTCAGTTTAGCGTGACAAAGCTGCCATGAAACAGCTGCTGATTGGTCCAGATTCTAACCAATCAGGTGTCTCTGTCTCATATTGACGGTGCTTGGAGGCAGACATAGACTTTGGACTTTGTATCGGTTCTGTTCGTACGAGATTCTGCCGTTTTCTACCATTCTGGCCCGTTTCTCTCCGAGTAAAACCCAGAAGGAGCAGCAAAGCAGCTTAAATGAAACCGAGTTTTGTATTAATTATGTCAGTGTAGAAACCAACGTGTTTACTAAAAGCTCCGACTCCGTCCAGCCGGAAGTAACACTTTTTAAGATTTGTATCTGAACTATTGTTTTATTTCAATCAATAAATGTTGAAATATTAAGAAAAAATAGCATTTTTTCATGAGTAAGTTTTTTTGTTTTTTTTTAGTCACTGTGAAAATTAACATAAAAGTTAAAAATGCTTTTTCTGCTAAATACATTGGGTTTGCTGTGGTGAGCCATCAATCTTTTGCTTATTATTGCTGTTCATCTAATCCCACACACTTGTGCAGCATAAAATAATATGTGCTTTAAATCTCGTATTGTTTGGTTTTAACAAACAGATCTTAAAGAAAATCACACTTTTTACCAATAATTTGCTCTGCATGATTCACAGATCACACACAGACCTGCTGATTTAATGTCAGCAGATAAACTTTAGTTTCAGGAGATCCTCAGACATTAATTCACAAATCTGACTTAATAAAAATTAATCACTGCTAAAAAAGAAAGTATGAATCATTGTTAAAATGATAAAGAAAATGAAAACGTCTTAATCCAAAGAGACTAAGTTGAGGGTAAAAAGAGCTGGTTCAGCCTCTGAGCCTCGCTAGCAGACGCCATGTTAGATAAATGTGGCAATTTGATTGGTTAGAATCTGGACCAATCAGCAGCTGTTTGATGGCAGCTTTGTCACGGTAAACAGAAACTTAACTCAGCAAAATCAAAGATAGGAAAAAAGCGAGATGACACAAAACGCATGCGAAAACACGTGTTTTGCAAATGCAAAAAAAAGTTTTTGAAAGCAAAAAAAAAAATTGAAAGCAAAATAAAAAATAAATGAATAGCAAATAATTAATATTTTCATTTCCAACTTAGAAAGTTTTGTGTGCAATGTGGTGGCAGAAATATCACTCCATACAATGGATTCTTAGCAGAAACAGCTTTACACAGACTCATCTGGATTCCGTTTTTTAGATTTGACTTCTTCTTATTTTGAAGACGTGCTTATATTTAAACTAGCATTCCAGCTCATGGGTTACATTCTAAAACGTACAGTTTGGTGACAGAAATATCACTCCATACCATCCTGGACTAGACAGAACCAGTCAGCTCAAAGAAATGACAAACTTTAAATCTTCGATTGGAAGAGTTTAAATCAAAAGAGAACACAGAGTGCTAAAATATATCATATCAGACAAAATAAAAAGTAGTAGTTTATCCTTTTTTTTTTTTTTACAATTCATGGCTATACATTTTATTGTTATATGTTTAAACTAATGAATGTGCATTGGTGGGTTTTTCATATCTGTTTAAGCTTTGTTGATTAAGTTAACAGGGCGACAATAATAGTTTTTCTTGTTTCTGTTCCTCTTTCATTGTCAGAAATAAGAAAAACAATTTTGCATGTTGTTTTGTTTTTCTAATTGTTTTGTGGGGATAAATAAATAAAGACCAACATTTTGCACAAAAGTATTTGCCCATTTATTCCATTGCTTTTTGCTTTTTCAAGTGCAAATATGCACCTGACCAATATGACCAAATGCAAGAAATATATATGTATGAAAACAAATAAAAATAAATGAAATTACGATAATAATAAAAATAAATCAAACAAAAAAACTCTGCTTGATTTAAGTTAATAATCATATTCTATTATGAAATATACACAATATATTGTTAATATACATAATATAGTAGTAGTTTCCAATGTTTTTCCTATTTTTTTTCATCGTTTGTTAAAGTTTTCATTCATTATTCATATTCTATTCTATTATGAACCTTGACTTTTATAATTCTTTAAATAGCTGGAGAGCACTAATATTTTCTTCTTGTGCAACAATGACCTTAAAAAGGATTTCTGATTCTGTTTGCAAGACACAACAAAAACATCAAATCACCAATTTTCTACTAGTAGTTCATTTCTAAAGGTATTTAGATTACAAAAGAAGCTTGAATTTTTGGTTTGAGGGATTCTGCAAACTGCAAAGCTAAGCTGATGAGTTTATCCAGGTCATGAGAGCACTGTAGCTCCCCACTAAATGAGTTTTTGTTTGATAGTGGTGAGGGTGTGAAAGTAGGATCATTAACCACGCTGCACTCTGCCTAGTTTCGTAAGTTATTTATAACGTATTTCGTTCTACTCTTTGACTTGTCTCTTATTTGGTCTGCCAGCAGCCGACGTAAAAAATAGAGGAAGAATTCATTACTTTTCAAGTTGGTAAAGCAGCATCGTTACATATTTCCCACTCACCACTTTAAAAGGAAACCAATAAACCCGGTCAAACCAACAACTAGGTCCAGGCGAAAATCCTTGTAGTACCAGCCCTCGGCACATGGGGTCTTTGCCTCATCAACATCTTGGTGAGAACTGAAGCATATCTCATCAAGCATTGCTTTCTTGGTCTGCGACCAGGCATTGCACCACCGGTCTCCTGATAATTTATCACAGAGCATCTTGCAGTTCATGTTGGATCATCATCGTGGTCCAGGCGTACCATCACCATATTGCATGAAGTAGGCCAAACACGCTTGGGGAATTTTTTTTTCAGTCCGCTCACCAGAAGTCTGCACCAGTTAAGTTATCCTCAAAGTGGACCATATGCCAACTTCCTCTCTTTTCTGAGTTACTGCAGTGTGAGAGCCACATCTGGCACTGAAAACATCTCAGCAGCAGTTAGCCCTGCAATATGGCGTTCATGCACTACTTAAGCCTGTGTCCATTTATCGTTATTATCCTCCAAGTTTTTATCTCCTTCTTTTTCAGCCGATTTGGGTGACGAATCCTCAGTCTTGTGGCACCAATAAAATGATACAAAGTTAATTTGGTTCCAGTGTTTTGACAAAAGTAGAAATAGAAACTATGCTGTCTTTGAATAGTTGCAACTAGACGAAATGTGGATAGGGTAATCTGCCTTATTTGATGTGGTGATGCAGATATCATCCCTCTTCAAAGGCCCATTTCGCTCCTAAGGAACCAGCTGTCCCCCCGTTTTTTAGATCATTCCTACCATCTGGATTTGAAGAGTTATCATAACCAGCACTTCCACATTTTCCAAGAAAGGTGCTTTACTTTCTTCACGTGTGCTTTTTCGTTATTTAAGTTCACAGATGAGGACAGTTTGGGTTCAGCTTGTGTGACCGATTTCTTACTTTTTGCGGAGTCCCGTTATGTTAGAGTTTTCACGGTTTCTGGCTGGCATCTGTGTCCCTTCGACTGTAAATAATGTGGGCTAAGGTGCGATCGTGCTTTTGTATTAGCACACCCACGCAATGTTTCGTCTCCATTGTCACAGTAAGCGGTTCGGCTGCAAATGACTCACCCTGTGCCATTTGAGGTGAAGCGATAAAGCACATCAACTTCAACTTTTACTCTATAATCAAAGATCTTGTGGTCAATTTGAGCAATAAAACATGTCAGATCTGCAAAAATAGATGTATATCTATTTTAAACAAATAAATTGTTCTTATTTAACACAGAATTTGGAATAAGTTTTAGACAGCCAGCATAAAAGACAATTGAGAGTGTCTTCCATAAAACATAGTAAGAAAGGCTTAATAGAAATACTAAAGGAGTGATCATTAAAATAAAAAATTCAAAGGAAGTTAGAAAGAACAGAATTTAAAGAAACAGTGCGGATGTAAACTCAGAGTTTTAGTTGGTCTAAGGCTTTCGGAAGTTTGTTCCAGATCTGTGGAGCATAGAAGCCGAATGCATGTTTGGTTTGGACTCTAGGAACTGACAAAAGACTGGATCCAAAGGACTGGAGAGGTCTGGTTGGTTCATACTGGGTCAGGAGGTCAGTTGTGTGTTTTGGTACGAAACCATTTATCCTCTGGCTGACAGTTAGACAGTGTAAAGACCTCAGAACTGCACTCATGTGGTGCAGTTCTGTCTGATATTTGATATTTTATTGGTGTCCTGTAAAAACACAGTTACAGCAGTCGAGTCAACTGAAGTGAAATCCACGAACGAGAGATTCAAGTTTTCGTACAATCTGGTTTATTTTCAACAATGAGGTATTTGCTCGTTTTTTTGAGCGTGGAAACTTTACTCACAAAATCTAGCAACTGTCTGTCAAGGTTAAAAAGACAGCTTCCCCTCTTATCACTAACCTTTTACTGCAAAAACACAAAATATCACTACATATGTTTTTCTTATTTCTAGTTTAAATGCATAAGACAAAAATTATTTTTATTGGTATTTAATAACTTGTTTTAAGACAATAAATCTTGAACATCTTGTTAAATCATTTAATTATAAAAACATGTATTTTGGTTAAAGTCTCTAATGAAAATAGAGTTATTGACTCATTAAGTTTGAGGTTGAGGTTATTTGTTTTGCACATTTAAAACACAGCAAGAAAAATAATCGCAATAATTAATGTAAACATATAATTTTGTAACTCTAGTTCTCATTTATTGGTCTAGAAATTAGGATAGTGGGACTTAAAGAAGACATTTTTTGGAGAAGAACGATTAGCACATATGTAAATGTACCTACATTAAAGATATAACACTTTTATTTAACAATAATAGATTCTTTTAGGCATATTTCCAAAAATTAGAGCAACATGCCTAAATCTAGGTGTTTAGAGTTTTTTTTTTTCATTAAATATTGTCTTAAAACTGTCTTCTCGTGCTCACATATTTTTTCACCTACGCCAAGGCGAAAACATCTTGTATCGTATTTTTTTAGCTTATTTTAAAAAGGCCATTTTGTCTAGTGGATGTCTTTCAACATTATGATCCCTTTACCACATATTTCATAGGAATTGTTCCAAAAGAGGAAGCATCAAAGAAACATTTTAATAAATTGTTTTGCCTCACAAATTCTCCTTTGTCTTCCTGTCCGAGGTGTTAATACACCTAAAAGTTGCATCACTTAATGCAGAATTGGGCACGAACTGTTACTGACATCTAACCGGCTTAGCACTAGCATAAAAATATTTCCTTAGCTTATCCTTCTAAAAAGGTCAGCTTTGCTTGTGTGACATTGCAGCGCTCTTTTTTCCTATAGTCCAGGGAATCACTGCTGCCTTCAAGTGCTGCAAATCCTCCGACCTCAGAGTGTTGAGCCCTGTGCACTTTGCCAAGGGTGGAAATGAAGACAGACTACTTCCACGAAGAATGATGGCTCCGTCAAGAGGCAACTGTCCTACTTTGAAAGAGGCGATATTCACATGAGCTGTCTGTTTTTCTTTTGCCGCCTTTCTAAAACCTTTAGAATAGTTTGAAAATACTTTTTTTTTTCTCCTTTTAAATATGGGTAAATAAAAGCTACGGGAAGTGAAGAAGGCCTCAAAGTTTGTCAAAAGATTCTGTTCATGTCCTCAAAAAATCTTCAAAGATAGAAATGTTATTGATGCATCTTAAGTCTTGGGGGGATTTCATTCAAAGGACATTTTGGGCCTTTCATCTCTGACATGAAGGTGCAGGAAACATTATTGAGACCCCACAACATGACAGAGGTTCCTGCTTTCAGTGGGATGCTTGAAAGGGAAGACTCGTCTTTCTTCGCCCTTTCAGAGGGAAGACTGGTAATTGGCTCAAATGTCTGCTCTCTTCCTACTGCCTGCTTCCTGAAGTAATTGGCATTTATGAACTATTTATGGTCTGTCTTTGCTGGTTTCAGCTGCACACAAAGCACAAAGTGTATTTTTTTAACAAAACAGAACCTCTTTTTCATAGTTTTTTCTTTATTCATGAAATAAAATTGTCCCCTTTCTTTTGCTGGTTTCACAAATCCATAAATATTTGCGCTAATTCACTGCAACACTTGTGCATTAAGTGTCACTTTTGGGCTGTTTTTCATTTTTCAGCCATTTGTATTTCAAAGACCCACTTTGATGAAAATAGTGTTTTTTTGGTGTTTTTATCATGGTTTGAGGTATTTTTTAAAATGATGGAGGACATTTTTTAAGAAAAGAAGTTGCATTTTTTGTATTTCCTTATAATTATTGAAATTGTTTGGAATCAGAAAAGAGAGGGGAGCCCTTTTTTGTGATATAGAAAATATAGAGGCCACAAGCTTCCTGCTCTGAGCAAGGGGACGAGGGGAAAAGGGGCGGGGTTGCTTCACGCCAACTATCTGGCCTACAACTAAATTTCTGATAAACGAATGCCGCTCCGCAGAAAATATTTCTTAGAAATCATTGCAGGATTTTTGATTTTGACTAAAATCAAATCCTAATTAAAACATCACTAAGTGTGATGTATGCAAGTAGAAAATAAAAATCTATATATTTCATGATTCGTAGGCTTAAAGTAGTGGTGTGATGCGTTATGGACGTATTTGTCAACATTTTGTTGGGTATTTGTTGTTGGTACGAAGATAAACACTGTTAACCCTTGTGCTATCTTAGATGACCCCCCCTTACATTGATGTGTTCTTCCTACCATGACAAAGGGGGATAAAGGTGGAAAGATTTCATGGAATCCATGGACACCAGTGAAGATCACAAATCATTGAAGAAAAAAGATTCAGTACACTGTCTAGTGGGTCTAGATGACCCAACTCCCAATGTTAAAGTGCCTAGGATAGCACAAGGGTTAAACCAATTAGCTGATTGACAGACATACCTGATGATTAAATGGGCAGTGCTATAATTACATATCGGCAGTGCTGCTGTATCCTTTTAGATGAAAGTTCTGCTAAGAATGTCAGCTAAAAAGACGATAAGTGGTATCATTTTTCTCCATCAGTGAAAGCTTACTCACATAGCGCCTCAGAAATTAGCCACAGCAATGAACCGAGGCTAGTAGCTGTCATGTTTTTATGTCTGTGTTTATTTACATTTACTTTATGGGATGATTTATTTTGATTTGGACTCAATGAACATTCTCTGCACTGAACTTTTACCGCCTTAATGCAGAAATGATTAACCATACTGGCATTTAGCCTGTACCTCTTTCCTTCTTTTTTCATTTTATTGTCCTCGCCGGTTTTTCTCGGTGACCAACTTTTTATTAGATAATCTTTTCATCTTTCATGAACTTCTATTCTCCCCAACAAAGCCTTCTTCTATCTGCTTTCCTCATTTCAGATGTCCCGCCAAGTACCTTCCTACAAGTCTCCCTGATCACTTTTGGTGTTCAATCGTTTCGGAAAACTTCCTGATCACCCATCTGTTTCAGCTCCTCCTACTCAAAACTCCTGTTCTTCGACTTCCACCTCTTTGTCCTGCTCTGTTTTTGCCCTCTTCATCTTCCAGTCATTCCAACCACCCTCCTATGCTCCGTGGCCACACCCTCCCCAACTACATCTTTGCAGTCGCTGATCTCCTTCTGATTACTCAAGATAGTTTTAACTTGTTTTCTCCTCTCTCCACTCTTCGTCATCCTCAGTTTCTCTCTTTTTGGGAAAATGTCTTCAGCGCTGCCATTTCCATCCTTTCAGCAAACCATCTTCCCTTCAGCATTCCAAACGTACCAGTAGCTTCCTCAGTTTCCCCGTGTCCACATGGCCACTGAAGGTTGCCTAAACCATCCCGCTCTCGTCTGTCCTCACTCATCTCCCTCCAGCGTTTCTCCTCCTCCTCCTCCTCTAGCTCACATCTTACCTGGCAGAGCTACAACATTATATGTGGGGGAACAGAAAACTTTGGAGGGTTGGCAAATGAGAACAGCAGAGCGGAAGGCCATTAAAAATAAAAGGATCAAACATATGTATTTCAAATGGTTTATTTATTAAATTTATCAGATTGAATTGATGATGTTTTTTGTCAATTAATATATTAATATTGACTCAAAGCCCTTTTAGATTTGCTATGTTTTTAGATTCTAATCAATGTATTAATTGATATCAGATGTAATTTATTCAATATACTATTAAAACATCCGATCATAACCACCGGATCGTGCCCCCTTGTGGCTGCATCATCGAATTAAACGTACATATTATGTTAAATTTAGCTTGACACTAATTTACTTTTTTCTAACAACTTAACTTTTGCTGCATGTTGAAGCTTTCAAATAAATTTAGTTGTGTTTGTAACAAATAATATTTAATTCTAAAGACCATCAACATGGCAGAATACAGCAAAAAGAAAAAAGGGTCCAGATTTTCTCTATCTTTGCAGAATAAAAGATGCTATTGAGGTAAGTTAGTTGGGTCTCACAAGAAGTCTTATCTGAGCTTGCTGTCTCACATCAGGCTGTGACGGGTAACATCACAGTGACGGCTCACTATTGTGGTGCCTGTCAGTCACTGGCAGCAATAGATGGCCTTGTCTGTTGACCCATCTTATCTTCTATGACTTTTTTCATGTCAGAACCTCTGTGCAGTGCAGGCTTTGGTGAGATGAAAAACACCCAAAAGTCCCTTCAAATAATGCTGTTTTTTTTTTTCCATTACAACAATGTAGAATTAATTCTCCAGTTCTATTAGAATACATAGAAAACCCTGGTTGTCCAGTAAAGATCCACTTTGGTCATGTTCTCATCTATTTCAAAGTGTTCCAAGTGGTGTTTAAATAACGATTATGACGTGTTTTTTTTTAGCCAAAATCTAAAAAGCTGTGTTGTGTTATAGAACATAGTTTCTGTAGCACAGCAGGAATTCATTAGAAACTTGCCTCTGAGTTGTGAACGTGTCTGTTGGCATTGAGGAAGCCCACCCCCATTTCCCATCATCCATCTGTCACATTATTATTTTCTTCCATCATTGGAAAAATATGCCATGAGAACATGTTAAAAAAAACACAATATTTATTAGAGCGCATCTTTTTAAGCAGACAGGCACAAAAATCAACCATCTATTTGGGCCTCATTTGAGAGAGATTGTTCTGCTCACCAGAATATTAGTAAATGTACCCAACCTGATTGTAACTTTTGTCTGAACCCTGAAAAGTCAGCAGGAAAAGCATCCAACAATGCCCACGAATGAAATCAGGAAAACTTTTACTGCATATGGAGATTTTTTAGGCAAAAAGTTGTGTATTTACATTGTGGCTTGTTTGTTTTCCTTCCTCCTGGCGTGTACATGGTTCAGCCTTATCTTCCTGCCCCTTTTTTTTGTTATTCAGTTCATCCAGCGGTGCAGCTACATCCACATCCACATCCACATTCTGAGCTACTGAGCTAATTGTTCCTGCTCATCCACTTTCTGCACGATTCAATTATACGCCACTCTAGGCATCTTCAAAAGAGGGGGGAGGGTGGAGGGGGAAGGAGAAATGTTAGTGGAAAAGTGTGGGAGAGGAATAAACTAGAAGTAAAAAAAAAAAAACTAGCTTGAGAAGGTCACATATAAGAGAAGGGAGGGCTCCGAGTCACTGTAGGGAAGATGAGAGCAGAGAAGTAGTATCCGGGTGGAGGAAGAGGAGCAGAGAGGAAGAGCAGTGTCCCTTGAGTCATATATTTGTGTTAGGGTGAAAATCAACTCACTGGAATGTACACTGTAATGGCGCCCACTCTGTGTAATGATTGGTGCCGACCTCCCAAATAAGAGGATTAGTTTGTGCCAGAGCTGGCCAGAAATAATGAACCTCACCTTAGCTTGGGTGGAGTTTGACACAGCAGAAAATAGGTTGAGAAATAAGTATACATCAGGGGCAGGAGGCCTCGCTGAAGCCCATTCATCTGCATCACCTTTGTGTCAGATTGGACATGCATTCCTGCTCATCCGCCCGATTCATTGTCAGATGGCAAAAAGCACACTGACCTATGTGGTCTGGTGAAAAATGCTGTGGACGGGGTGGTAATAAGGACCTTTCAGTAAGTTATTTATTTTTCCCATTTAACCAAAGGTACAGTGGCTTTGCTGCTCCTGTTATTTACATGCTGGGAAATGAGCTCTTGTTATTGCAGCTTTCGGTCAGGCTCTGACAGGGCAGGTCCTTTGCTTGGAAGAAAATTGTGGCTCAGCAGCATTGTGGCTAATGTCTGACTGCAGGGCACGCTCTCCTTTTGTGTGCTCTGAACCAGCAGGATTGAGGCATCCATCTTGCTCTCCCACTTCCCCTAATGGTATTAGGAAAAGGGTGGATAGGTTTCAGTATTGTGTTAAGGAATATCTGATATAGGGACTAGCTGATTCAATTAAGTAAAAAGCAAGGTAGGAGGGGGAGGGAGTGCCGGTGTAATACGCTTTGAGTTGCATGCCTCAAAGTGGGGCATTTCAATTTGGAAAACTGCTGCATTACCACCTGCTGTCTACAAAAACACATATATTATATACTCATTACCCGTGGATCGTAAACGTTTGGAGTCCAGGCGCTTTCTCTGCAGAGATGTTGGTTGTCCCGTGATGTGAATAAAAAAGAAATGGCAGATTTTCACACAGTGTCCAAAGGCTCCAGCCTGTTTGAGCTGGAAAAGCAAGATTAAAATTATTAGCAAACAACAGGAGCGCGATTTAAAATGGCTTTCTAACTAGTTCCTGCAGATCGCCATCATACGGGAAGTCTGCTAACCACTAAGCACTGGTCTAGTCAAAGGTCAGTCCTGGTGGTGGTGGTGGGGGGGGGTCTACTTGGCATTTGAATGATGACTTTAAACGTTCAGCAAATTACTAAAAAAAAATAACTGAGGCAGAAAATAGAACAAAAGTGCCACATCATAGAGAAAGGGAGAAAAGAGTTTTACATAACGCAAAACTAACGACAACAAAAACCCCACAACAAATAGACTTTGGGATTTAATTATGAGTCAGTGGGAAAGCTTAAACTGCCTGTAACCTCATGGAATCACCAGAAATGACTGCAAAATGACACGCTCTACCGTAACTCTCTCATCTGACAGGGAGAAAAGCCGCTTTTCGCCAATATTCAATACTTGAATAAAGTGTCTGCATCAGATCCAGCTTGATACGTTAATTGCGTAATACTGTTGTACATCAGCTCAAAGCTCTTTTTCTCCGCTTCAGAATCCACTGAAATTACGGCAATTGCGTAAACAGTTAGAGAGTTATGGTAGCGTAAAGAACGTTGATGTCCGTTGTTAAAGGGTTATTAATGAGTCCTTTGAACATTCGTTATACAGGAGTTGATGGGTGCTTGGGAGGCAATGGGTTTCTCGAAACCAGGCATGTCCAAAGCCCGGCCTGTGGGGTAAATGCGGCCCGCATGCTCCAGTCATAGAATCAGAAATATATGGCCACCAGCATTTTCTAACTGTGTGAATAATTTCTGGATTATGATTAGAAGAATCGCATTATAAGCCAGTGCAGGTAAGCCTGTGGCAACAGACTACATCTACCTGACCTTCAGAGCCTTAAAGGTCAAAGAGAAGAACTGATTTATTGTTTCTGTGATTAAAATCCCATTTATTTGTATTTCTGAATAGAAAAACTATTTGTTTTATTTTCTTGTTAAGATTAAATAAGTTTAGAAGTTTACAGTGTGCATTAAATCATGAAAAATATGGACCATTTCTAGTCTTCAAATCAGAAATTCACAGTAAACATTTATTGAAAGATTTTCTGTTTCAGGTAAAGAAATGGTAAGTATCCTATTTTAAAAAAATAGGATGAAACGAACAATTCATTTCTATTTAATGTTATAATTAGGGTTCAACGAATGCTGGCAGAATGGCTAAAAACATTTTCACCACACCAACACCAAAAACAGAAAAGGATTACAGCACACCGTCTATAACTATACCTAATGGGAATCATTTTCTATGTCAATACTTTTTTGATAAAAAATGGTCCTGTATGACATACACTGATGTCATACGATTATATGACATACATACATTTACATATATGACATAAAGGCAAAAATGCCAGTACTTGGATCTAAGCCCAAAGCGAGTCTTGTGTGACGTCTTCAGTTCTGTTACACTTGGATTCCTTCATTTCTAAATGTATGGCCCTACACTTAAGACTTTGATAGTGGGGGGGGCTTAAATCACTTTCTGACTTTTTCTCCAGCTCAGTGGGCAGGTTATCACTCTGCTGTTGGATGTCTTCACGCCACCATATCCCAATTCTGTCTGGAGCCATTGGGTTTCCATTACCTCTAATCCATTTCACTCATTTAAAATTAATGGCCATGGACCTTCACTGACCCCAGACATGCACTTCTTTTAGGGAACCTTGCGCCTGAGATATTCCTCTTCTTACCATTCCATCAGTGTTGTGTTTTGCCTTGGCACCAGGTGGTATTCAAACAGCAGCTGATCTTTGGGTGAAGATGTGTCTTTGTGCGTCCTTTTCTAGCTCCTTTGCACCTCTGTTTTTGTTAGTTTGCTTATCCTGATCACTTTAATCCTGAACCAAAGTTTGAAATATCGGATCTAAGAGATAACATGTGCCAGTAGGGTAATCTTGTGACAGCTATCAGGTTAATAATCAAACTACAACAAACTATTAACCATTGGGTGTTTTTTTTTTATGGAAGACTGATATTAAAACTGATTCTGACCAAAAGAAAACCAGACTTAATCGTGGTAAGATGAAGTTATAGGTGGATACTGGTTGAGAATGTCCATTATTTACTGCTGTTTTTTCTTTTTTTTTTTAATGTTATACACTACTGAGTCTGTTGGAATTCCAGCTCTCTGTAACTTTCAGGCAGCGTGAACATCTATATCAGAATGACCAGCTTGCCAATTCTTGTTATTTCACTTTTTATAGGCTTATTTTGAAAATAATAATAATGTTTTATTCTGTAAAGAAAATTCCAAAAGTTCCCCATCTTCAGTTTGGCTGGGAGTCTCATTCACTATCATGCATGTAAGACTGGACTGCTTTGCAGCACAAAACTTTTTACTCTTTTAAAACCAAAATGTAAATTGTTATGTATTGTATAACATTCACAGAAAGCTCTTCTTCACTGTATAGTTAATCAGCAGGGTCAACTAGGGTTCTAATAATCTTACTTTTAGGGGAAATGGCAGACGTTCTGCAGTTCAGATCTGGTCAAAATTATTATTTTTTTTACAAATAAAGACTCTTGTCTTTATATATTTTGATCTTGGCATATGAAAAAAAAAAAACTTTAAGTCTAAATGTTTGCGATTCATTGTCAGGATTATGTTTCTTAATGGTTTATATCCTGCATCATTTTTCGATAATGGCTGTTATATGAAATGATTTACTAGTTCTTGAAAAATTAAGTTTGTGAATAAGCATTTCTTTTACTCTACATTAATAATACAGTGCAAAGAGTGGCAGAAAAAGGTAAACATACCTTGCAGAATCCAACATTCTGCTCCTAAAAAGCAACAATTACCTGATGCAACACACTCAGAAGTTGTGTTTATTTCATTTTTGCAGCTTTTATCCATCCCTAAAATGCACGCCTATCAGTACGGACATAGGATGCACATTGCAGTTTATTCATCTGCCTCCAAAGGATGGGTGAATGACAAGAATATTTTAGGTGTTGTAGGACATTACATTACCCAGTGCTCCTTTTTCTCTCCTTTCCCTGAGGACACAGAGATTGGTGGTGGAGGGAGGAAGG
This sequence comes from Oryzias sinensis, assembly GCA_037389245.1. Classification (NCBI taxonomy): domain Eukaryota; kingdom Metazoa; phylum Chordata; class Actinopteri; order Beloniformes; family Adrianichthyidae; genus Oryzias; species Oryzias sinensis. Next base: position 5,452,275 of record CM074497.1, read on the forward strand.
TTTCTCAGTCTTATCAGTAAGATAGCACCCAGTCCTCTAATCGCCAGCTTCCTTAGACAGCCGTATAACAAGGGAAAGTGGACAGATGAGCTACATTCAAAGAGAGAAAGAGGGAGGATGCAGAGAAAGGGAAAAAGAGGGCTGTTTATACCTCCTAGGTTGCATCAAATGACAGCTGCTTTCCAGTTCAATGCATAACTGAGTAGGAATCATTTTGGTGGAGAGAGACAAGCGCAGATTTTTGTCCCACAGCACATTGCTGGTGATGAAATACAGAGAATTTGCAGTTGCATCACAAGTCTCTTTGCAACAACAGCAGGTGCCAACATGAAAGCACCTTTAAAAAGTCCCTGCAAGCCATAAAAACAGCCCTGAAAAGATGCAGCTCGCTTTAACAGAGGTCTGCTGATGGATTTGAGCTGCACTGTTTTCAGTTTGGCGCCTGCCTTATTAAATTGTCAGGATGACACGGATTTGACAGTGACCTGTCATCACATCACTGCTGTCAGTGTCTCTGCTTAGCTTACATCTGAGCAGCATGAGCTCGACTTTGTCTGCCACGGTGAAATTTATGATTCAAGGACTTCTGGAGCTGAAAAACGGTTGCAATGTCCAGCTTTAAGATTGTTCATCCTGATGTCAGTTACTCAAAAGTTGTCTTCAGCTTCAAGTTGGAGCATTGTTGGTTCAATTCCCTGCAGCTAGGCTTCGTTTGGCTGTTGGTGACACAAATGAAAGTCTGGGATCTGCCTTGGCTGTAACAGATTTCAACCAGCTTAAAGCTTTAGTCACATGAACCCAAATCGGTGGCTCCCCAGTAGAGGTGCTGCAGGTTTTTGAGTTGTACTGACCCCTTGGAGGGTCGTAGAGCAGCATCTTTAGTGGAGTGTGGGTGTGTCTTGCACTTTCCTTGAGGCTCAAACGGTAACATCAAGGGATGGCATTTAATTAAACCGTACCAAAATTGTGTGTCATTGATGTATATATATATTACACAGACTACCTGAGAAATGTGTCTACTACCTATAAACATGCTGGATTGTATTGATTGACTGCTCAAAAACACAGTTATTATCAGAATTTCTTTTAAAGAAATTGAACTAGTTCCATTTATTTATTTGTTCTGAATTATTACTGCAGTTAGGCTGGACTTTTGCCTAATTTCCTAAAAGTATTTTTTAAAGTGAATTATGTCACACTACGTTCAGAGTACTATAGTCCTGTTGATTTGGTTGGCGTGGGTTTTCGCCGGGCACTCTGGTTTCCTTCCACGATTCAGTTCAATCATTGGTTGATTGATGAGTCTGAACTGATTCCAAGGAGGAGGTGAATGTCAGCATGTGTTGTTGTGTGGTCCTCCGACAGATTGGCAACCTTCCATTGTCCAACAGAACATGGTATAGGCCCCAGCATCTTCGACACCCCAAAGGGGATTAACTGAGTTTCAAAAATGGACGAATGAATGAGTTCAGTTCAAATGAGCAAAACATGTTAATAAAAATCTAACATGGACCTCAAAATGTTCCTTTTGAAAGTGAACTAAAGCCCTTGTTTTCAGTGCTTCTTTGGTCTATACCAGAATCTGTGACCCATTTTTGGTTGAGGGAAAGTTCTTAGGAAACTAAGCTCTGCTGTCAATTCATTGGAGCTTTTTCAATTAGACCAGAAATCGAAAAACAATATTTTCTTTGCAAGGTACACTACTTCATGCACAATGCATTATTTTAGAAGGCAAGTAAGTCTTTTCTTTTACTTTGTTTTGATAAATACTTGTTCTCTTCTATCTTTGTATGAATAAAACTACAAAAACTTCATGCTTAGATTTAGGCCCCAGAAATACAAAATATACAAACCTTAGTATGTAAAACTAAAACACGGCCAGAACCTCCTTGCAAAAATGGTTTGTAATCTCAATGGAAAAATCCTGGTTTAAATCAAGGGCCAATAAATAAAAAAATGATATTACTTAACCTGTGACTTCACATCAAGCCTTTAGCAAAACAATGCTTTTATTGTGTGCTTGTAGCAAATTGCCTCCCTAATAGCCGAGTTAGTAAATCCCAAAATTTACGCAAACAGGAAGGCCTCTAAAGCAAAATGTAGTCACAAGGAATTCTATGTGGTCCTTGTGGCGTGTGGAGTAGCTTCTGACCTACACTTCAAAGTGGCTCTGCATGCTCGGAAAGCCTTTTGTGTTCCAGTTCTACAACACTGTTTCAGAGGACACAAATGAAAAAGCATTAGCTTGCCTTTAGTCCCTACTGGCAGCTTTATTGGTCAGCCCATCACGAGTTTGTAATATAAAGGAAATGCTCCAGGCGATAAGTTTTGGATAAATATCTTATCAAACGCTTCGGAGGCATCAGAATCCAGGTATGGTTGTTACCTCGGGTCCCATTGTGACAGCACACATAGTGATCCATTCTCCACACTTGATTTAATGCTGGTTTAAAAGAGGCAGCAGCATTGGTGCGATTGATAATTAGTTTTTAATGTGTCACACTCATCATGTCCAATTTCATGCCCCTTGGGCTGCTGATCACAGATTTAATCAACACATTATTGCTTGCTATACTTAAACTGACTGCAGGGAGGGTTCCTCTGTGTTTGTGTGCAGCGGTGGGAGTGCGAGGACAGCGGCGCGTTGGTGTGTTTTTGTGTGATCGCGGAGCCAGCGAGAGCGGTTGTCAGCATGCGCATCCATCCCAACAACATCCCGCTTTGATAGACATTGAATGTATGTTCCAGGCCATTAGCCAAGAGCGACGCCTGGAGATGACGTGTTTGGAATTGTGTGGCAATGCCTTGTTGAAGGAAGTCATTGCGATTGTGTTTGTCTGCAGAGAATTGTGTCCAAGGCTTCTAAACTTGATGAATACTGATAACGGCAGAGCTCTCATGTCTGATTTTTTTTAAGCTTATTCTCAAGGCACACAGAACATTTCAGCATTTGTTGACAAAGGGTCTTTTTTCCACTGCACAGTCTAGTGTGAGTCTATAAAAAAGTTATCAATTTTTTTCCATCATAACCTAGTAATTACTGCTACTGTAATGTACTGTAATTAATAGCCAGTTTTAGATTAGCTTTTGTGGGTTCAGAGTATAACTACCTGTATTGATCATTGCCTTTTTTTTCTTTAATTAAAATGCACTCTGCATTCTCTACTTCTAGCCTATGTCTGTACCTGGTTGGTTTTGTTAAGCAGCTAAAACTTGTTCATTGTATTAAAGCTAGGGAACTCCAAAAATGGGCCTCTTAGAAAAAAGTCAAAAATCATACCCTACTGGCAAACATTTATTAAAAATAAGCTAAAAAAATCTGCCAATGAGGTAAAGTCAACTTTTTTGGCTATTCAAAACTTTCTTCATAAGATTGTTTTTCTTGCAGGATAGAAAATAGGTAAAGGGTCATGCCTGATGACACACAGCCGCGGTGTTTAGGCCAGCACAGTGTTATAGAACATTTTGGTTATGTGACTGAAACTTCTTCTTTAGGTGTGGTATATCACTTTATAGTCCACACTCTGCAGTCTATTAGAATCTCCCAAGAGTGGTTGCCATGGAAACGTTGACTCAATCGTGGCTTACTGACAACGTCTGGTTCTAACATGGCAGCGTCCATATCGTGAAAAAATGGCGACTCAATTGACTTTATTTGGTTCGAGCCGGAAGGGAAGCATTTTCTAAGACTCACTGAGTCCAGTTCTCAGATACAGTCAATAGTTGAAGATGAGCACGTTCGGCCCCAAACCAAGTCATTCAAACTGGCACTGAAGTATCACTTTGAACAGAGGGAGACTTTTATTTCAGTTCATGTAGATAAAGATGGAAAACTGTCTGTTTTTTGGTTTGGTTTGTTTTTCAACCAATGCCATCTTTTTTTTCTTCCCTTTCAAGCGATATTTTGTCCTTAAAAGGAACTCGCCAATCTTCACCGAATTATAAAATGTATTTGCCTCTGACACTCTTTTCCTTTTATCTACTTTTTATCTAACTTATGATCTTTTCAGCTAAAAATTATATTGTGTCTTTCACATTTGACTGTCAGGCGTTAAAGTTTGTTTGCATTAAAGTTGGCCATACTTGCTTCTTTGCTTCCTTTGGTTTTTATCTTTAATTGGATCTTCACAAGTTAGTCCTGTTCACTGCTCACCACACACAGACTAAGTTGTCAGGCTGCAAAGTGAGAAATAAGGAAAGGGAAGGAGATAAAAAAAAAAAAATCAGACAACTGGAACCAGAAAGAGAACTGGCATGGTTTATCTTGAGCTGCTTACCTCCCAGCCCGTGAGCCAAATGCCGAGAGAGACGGCGGGAGGTAGCGGAGGCCTTCATTAAATGCAGCTCAGGTCCTGGTGAAACCCTGGCTAATGTCCCTATCATCTCTGGAGTGGTCCAGCACCGGGCTCTCTCCGAATGATTCATGTTTAATGCATCTCTGCAGTCCGTGTCATTTAACCTCTCCTCTGGAGGTTGTGGGTCGGGGGTGGGTTAGTGAAAGCTCCCTCAAGGCCCGTAAGGGGCAAAGTGACTGTGCAGTTATTCTTCACCCGCTCCCCATGCGCTTAACTTGGGGGAGCTTCTCCATGTCGACTTGTTGCTGCTCAGCCTGCTGCTCACCAAATCTCCCTGCGCAGGCATGAATACCGGGGTGGCCGGGGTTGAATGTGTTGCTCTCTGAGGCATTTCTGCAGCTTCTGATGCTGAGCTAGGAGACCACGGAGGAGTCATGATGAGTTCCACCACTCTGATTCAAGCTATTCAGAGTAGCTTTATTTCATTTTTTTTATTTTTAACTCAAATTTTAGATCATGGAGGTTGCGTAAATTCAGAATGTTCTTTAAACATCTATACATCTGACGCAGAAGCTTGGGATTCGGTGCAACTGAAAAAATGAGACTCTGTTTGTTTCGATCCTCAAGCTGTTCTCCCCTCAGATTCCCCTGCTTGCATTCCAAAGGCGTCTTCACTCCCACTCCTTGCAGACACCCACTCAATATCTGTGCAGCTTTCTCGTTCAGGATAATGGTAATTACAATATCACCGTGATTGAAATTTGGCAAAAGTTGAAGAGGAAATAGGTTTTCTAATCAAAAGCTGCCTCTTAGCTGGAGTCCTGATGCTTACTTGGCTGAAAAATGCTCTTCAATGGTGGGAGCCTAAGTGGATGCCAAACTGTATTGAGGGCCAACTCTGCTCTTTCCTGAAATGGTGGGTTGTATACTAATGTTGCAGTTGAGGGTAATTTAGCGTATTAAGCCAGTTTACATTATTACCTTACGAGAAAGGCTTTTTTTATAGAAACCAACCAACAAATATGGTATTATGTAGCCCTTTCACAATAAATGTCATTGTAATGGAATTATGTGGAGGGTCCAGTCCTTTAGGGCTTTTTACAAACATGTACATACAAAGAAAAGCTTGATGTTAAAGGTGCTTTACAGTGTTATGGTCTCAGTTCTTCTATGGTTACTTTTATGTTTAAAAAAAAGGCTTTTTTTTGGACTAGTTTACAATAAGGAACTTTATTTATCGAGGTATTTAACAATGGATAATTAATAAAAAGTTGTTGCTTCTACTGAAAATTACTGGGGGACACAGATTCTGGCAGGTTTGTTCAGTGGCCTGACAGAATCCCTGCCCTTGTCGTTGTTTCACTTAAAATATTTTGGAAAGAAATTATATATGACAATAAACTCCCACAAGCCCCGGAATAAAGTGTTTCATAAAATCCACCCTCTTTTTATGCTTTTTGTGGCAACATGAGGGCTATGAAACCAATTAGCGATGCGAGAAGTCGTGTTGCAACAGGACAAACTAATTCCGGCAGGGGAACCTGTCACGTTACCATGACAACATCCTGCACCACGTAACAAATACTCCGCTTTTTGTAAAAAAGCTATAAAAACTGAAAAATAACATGACTGGACAGTGGGAGGAAGCCGGAGTTCCCGGAGAAAACCCACACAGAGAGGTGTTCTGTTTCAGGTTTGCACAGCTCGGACTTGAACCTGGGGCCTTCTTGCTGTGAGGCAAGAGCGCTAACCACCGTGCAAGCCTTTCATGTTAAAAATCGTTCTTTAGTATTGCAAAGGTAATTTATTATCAGCGCTCGCATAAAAAGTCATGCAAAAACTTACGTTAAAGTGTGAGTTCGTGCTAAACAGCACACCCACGTGAAGAAATGCTTTCTCCTCCACGTCACAAGCACAACATGGATCACCCAACAGCAGAGGGATAGTCAGCGTTAAGTCGTTATAGCTCCTCCTTAAAACTTTTCGGACACCACTACATTACAAAAGTCCTGACAATTGGAGCGGTAGGGAGAAGCCAAAAAGGTTAGGGAAGCAATTTGGATCCGGTCAATGTCACCTGGATGAAGGAGAATTTACTGAAAAATAGAAATGTTGGGGAAAAGAAATGTGTTAAAATTACAGCGCACTTGTAAAACTGTCTTTTTTTTATTGTGCTTCTTTATTGTTTTTTGGTTAAACTTGTTCTGAACATGTTTTTTTAGTTTACCTTTTTGTGAGAGAACTTTCTTTTGAGCCCCATCAAAGTTAGAAAGAAGTCAAATATCCAGAAGTGCTGGCAGGTTGAACTACTCCATCTGGGAGATGGTTTGTTCACACGTTGTTGGATTTCAGCGAATCCCCTCACGGTAAAATGTTCGCTTCGAGATATGAAAAATCAGTCGGTAATGTCGTCTTTGACAGCAAAATACCAGCCAGTAGATCAATGAGTTCACCTGGTTCTTTACCCACAATCCATCTGAGGGGTGAAGAAATCATATGTATTCACTCTAACCTTTTTTGAAGTTTGAAATTGCCTTGGCAACTCACCAAGAAAGTGATTGGATAATGCCTTATTCACAATGTCAGCATGTGACCCTGACAAGTTCATATAAAAAAACACAACTTTCAGTTAGGTTTATTCATGGGCTCCAACAGGCCCATCCTTTTTTTATTTATCCTGAAACTTTTGAAGCCCTTTTCTAAGCTCTCACATTGTTGCTTTTAATCATTTGGCGCCTGGCTCTCTGATGTTCCAAGTTTGGACCTTTGGAGGTTACAGCATCAAGAAAACTGGTTTTTACCAATGATCCACGCAGCACCTGGTGCTCCAAAGTGCAGAAAGAAAAAAAAAAGCCCATTTTAGTTTTCATCACCTGGTTCTACCTTAGAAGTTGGATAAACGTCTCATCGGAGCACCATGTGTGTGACGCCTTACAGTTCTTCCAACTTCAGTCCACATTTCTACAACCAAGTTAAGTTTTTTTTAAATGAGGATGAAGAAATTGTTTTTTTGAACAAAAAATGTGTAAATGAATTAAAATTCATATAGGTTTTTCACTAAAATATTGCCTGAAAAAGTTTTTTTTCAAATCCTCTCCAGTTTACCTTATTACCTCCTTGCTGTAAGTTGCATCTCAAGAAAGTAAAAAGATCCTTGTTCCAAGAAATATTATTTCTACTTTTCTGCCTTGCAGGAAAAATAATCCTATCAAGAAGGTTTTTCAAAAACAAAATAATCTTAGGTCAAGAAAAAATGTTTAAAAAGTATTTTTATATAAGAATTCTTGGGAAAACCATTTTTCTTATCCTTTTGGCAGATTTTTTTTTGCCTATTCAAAGACAATTGTTGAAATTTCACACATTTTTTACGTATTTCTAGAGAGCCTATTTTTGCCGTGCATGATGGGAGGTTTACAGCTTTTGACCCTAAGAAATATGTAGATAAAATGCAAATTGACAATGAAATTGATCAAAGCCTGATGGACGAATCCCTAAAAATCAAAGCGCATCTCTTGTTTTCGACTCCGATGTCGCGTTAGAGGTTCTGGCATCTCGGCCTGTCAGAGAGGCCAGACTGAGATGGTTCGGACATGGCCAGAGGAGAGACGGTGAGTCTAGAGCTGGCAGGCAAGAGGTCTAGAGGAAACCCAAAGAGGGGGTTTATGGATGCAGTGAACTGAGACATGAAGGTACCAAGTGTTAGAGGAGAGGATGCAGAAGACGGAGTTAGATGGAGGCAGCTGATTTGCTGTGATGACCCTTGAAGGGAAAATGAAAAGAAGAAGATGCATGCATCACAAGTGTTGCACAAGTTTTGCATGACATTTATTTGCTTAGAACCAATCCAGTTTGGTTTTAGAGTTCATCTGTCCAGAGTTTTCCAAAGGATACTGCTTTTGGATGCTGTTCCTGTTTAATAATAATGATACATTTTATTTGTATAGCGCTTAAATGGCACACAAAGACGCTTTACAACATTGCATTGCAATATAATCTTAACTATTTCTATCATGTGTGCATCAAACATTATTGGATGAATCAGAAATTCGGTCCTGACATTGTCCGCTGCAAATGCTGTTGGTGTTCTGTCATGACGGTTCTGTTCTGTGGCGGAGTTCTTCCATTTCCGTTCGGTAAATTTTTTTTTTGGCTGAAGAAGGGCCATGGAGGACTTGCTTCCATGAAACCATATTTATTCAGTACCTTTTGGGTCAATAAAATCCATACATGCAAATGGAAAGTAAAGAGTAAGAACAAAGACCTAAAGGTATTTTTGAGGCTTCTTGAGATGTTCAAATATTCTCAAAGCTAAACTAGCAATAGCAGAGTCTGTGATCAGTCAGAAGATTGGGTTTTCTTTAGATGAGGAATAGGACCTATGCATTCTTGATGTTTATCCACTGTAGATGACTGAATCTAATAGAATCATCTGCTGATTGAAATTCCTGTTGGAAACAGAATGTAATTTTCTGAAAATGTTTTCTGCTTTTAGATTTTGAATTTAAGAAGTGCTTTTCCCCTCTGATCGGCTGTTCTCGTGTTTAAGCGTTTTTGCTTAAACATGTGATGATGCATGAAGAGGATTTCTTTGCATTTTGACTCTGCTTTTCCTGTACGCTGATAGCATGTGCCACTTTGTTCTGACAAATTGAGGCGATTCGCCTCATATTTGGGTTTTCGGCTCTAACTTCCTTTTTGTGTTTTTTATTTTTTTCTTCCCTCACTCCTCCCACTCCCACCTGTCCACCACCTCCTCCTCCTCCTCCACCACCACAGGAGCGGCACAGGACCCAGGTGAGTGTTTTCCTGCATGCTTGCTGTCCTTCTCCTCACTGCATCCTTCCTCCATAGCCTGGTTTCAGGCTCCCATCTGTTTCGTCTCTTTCTAAGAGGACCTGGCTGCAGACGTCATCAGCCGTATCACTAAAATCTAAAAAAGTATTTTATCTGGAGACCCTACCAATTATTCGCGCTTCAAACTTAAATAGAAGTTTTTTGATGAAGCAGACTGGAGCTCCTTGTCCACTCAGGTGCTCTAGTCAATTTAAGCACCAATCTGCAAACAAAAATGTGAGCGAAAAAAAAAAAAGAGAGACATAAAATGTCCCACTCTAGCAGAAAACAGAGACAAAAGCACAAAAAACCCAACATCCTCCTTATAGGTTTTAGTAAAAGTGTTAGAATTCAGACCAGTTTGCTCTAAATGTTCATTTTAAAATATGCTTTTTCTAGTTAATACAGCATAAAGAAACTTCAAACCCTGCCATGACCTCGATGAGTCTTCTTCCTTAAAAAAAAAAAAGCAGCATCTGCTTTCTTGCAGCTTTATTAAATACTTCTCTCATGATTAATACAATGTTTATGTTTGTTCTTATCAGATTGTAAAACTTGTAATTAATTAAAAAATATATAAAAAAGATCTCCACAAATATATGATCAGCTTTAGTTTCAAACTTCCCAGTGGTCGTTGAATTTTGATTGTGCTATTTTTCCAGTGAAAAAACTTAACATAGTTCCTGCAGAGCGGCACCAGTTCATTACTAATTCACTTCTGAGTTTTGGGAGGGACTGTTGGCATGGAGTAAGCCCACCCCCTTCCCATCAACCATCTGTAGACGTGCTCTTCTGCTAGCTTACAGCCCCTCACACTCCCAACTTCACATTACCGCTGCAACAAAAATCAATTTGATTGCAAGTGCGTGCATCAGAATGGGGCGGAGCAGGGAGCTTGTGGATTGTGTGCAAGCTTTTTTCAATGGCATTTTTTCGTCTGCTCCTGATTCACAATGATTTGAATAAAGAAATGCTCAAAAGTGCAATTTTGAGCTGAATTTTCTTCATACATGTCCTCCATCATCACTATATTAACTGCATTATGGAGTTTGTCTTTAACTTCTATGAATCAAATATTTAAAAATGTCAGGCGCCATCTTGTTGTTTCCACACTTGTTTCCAGCAAATATCCTTCCCAAGAATCCTTAAGAGTCCCCTACCCCTGCATTTAGCCCTCCAAACAGAGAGTAATGGAAAAATAGTCTCTTCTAATTTGGACGTCACTCCCACTCGATGAGGTCATCAATAGTCGCCGGTCGTCCATGTTAGCACGTAGCTGCCAGCACTCGTACAATACAGACCAATATCAGTTTTATAACTTTAAAATGTCATGCTAAAACAAAACGCCACAACTTACATACATGTAAACTTCTGTGCTTCATCAACGTCAAGAAATGCGCTTCCCCCCCTGCCGGACGGCGCGACACCATCGTGGCAGAGGTATACAGAGCCCTCCGCCGTGAGGGTTTCCCGTACAAAAAAAACATTTCGGACACCCCTATCCCTCCAAATGCCCCTACAGATGGAGGGGTGGGGAGAAGCTGGAGGGGTCTAGAGGCTCTGTCTCTCTTCATGACACTCGTAGGTGTGGGAACTTTTCGGTCCTGCTCTGTTTGTCTCACGCTCCGACGTTTCCACTCCAGTCTGCATCACTCACTCTGTCTCCACAGATCATTTCCTCCCACCGCAGTGATGCTGTGGACCAAGCAATGATGCATCTCTGCGATCTGAGGAGTCGAAACAAAAATGTTTGCTTCACTTTTATAAATGTGAACAGAAATTCAATCTCAAGTTTAAACGAGACGTGTTGAAATCTCCCCATAAGACGGCTTTGCCCCTTTGTGTGGTGCTTTAACCTCAAGCTGCCATGAAATCGCTTTAGAACACGTTACTTTGTAATTAAAGCACATGTCTGAGAACATATAATTTGTACTTAAATGTACTTCTGAATATTGACTGTACTGCAGAACTAAATGTTAATTACTTTACGGTTAAGTGATTGCAGGTACTTCTGGCTAATATCATAATTTGGGGGCGTTGGATGGAATAAAATGCTGCAGGAACTGTCTCAGTAAAAGATTTGGTTTCTACCTCTTGATTCTATCCTCAAGCTAACCTTCTTCACCTTTTATCCATCTATATTTCATCCCAATTTGGGTATACAGGTGGATAAGAAGGTTACACAAAATGAACAGAGCGAAAACAGGAAGTCGACAGATTTTGTGTCACTTCTACTCTCAGAGAACAGGCTTGGTCCTGGAAGACGACTCGGTTATGTCCATATTTACTTTCATAAAACCTGTAGTGTGGTAATAACTTACTTTAATGTTACAGGTGAAAGTACTGAGTTAATTGACTTTATGATTAATAGCTTTCTAAAATAGATCAATTGGTTACTATAGGACTCACTCCAAAGCATCACAGTCGGCAATGTTTTTGTTTATATGTTACTATAATGTGCGCCACTGTTTAAAATATAACGAAAGCTGAACCCAGAATTCTACAGGAATTTAGATTTTTTTTTTAATTGGTATTTTAGTGTACAGATCCTTTGGAATAAAAGTACTTTTTGTAGTTCTTTGTTCACATTATTATGAACATATAAGTATATGTACATACAAGTGCATCACAAGTACTAATATATTTCCTATTTGTTTGCCCAAGTACAGATAGGTACTTAAGATGTACTTATATGTAAATACATATAATTACCATAAAAACACAACAATGTGCCATTTTTGTGCAGTTATCTTGGAGTTATTAAGGAATAAAATGGGGGGGGGGGTGCATATCTGGGTCTCCATGTGCCTTAAAACCACAAGGTTGTGTCAGGAAGGGCAGAAAGATCTCTGCCAAACCAGCTGTGTGAAACGGTGAAAGCTGATTCGCTGCGTCGACCTCGGCCGAGTTGTGCCGAAGTGAACAAACCTAACAGTAAAGGTAGTTTGTGCACTAATAGTTTTTTTAACGCATCATGCTGTTATTTATGTAAGTCATGTCTTTATGAAAGTTATTTAATTACCCATTTCAGTATCCATTTTGAAAATTTCTCTCAGTGCACAGCACCTTCAGAAAATATACAATAAAGTGCTTATAGTTATTTATTTATACTTATGAGTACATCAAGTATATACAAGCACTTATGTTGTGCGTAAATGTGATGTACTTGTATGTATGTTTATACATATATGGATGTGTACTTACATGTATACATGAATAAATATAAGTACTTTTGTTGTACTTATATGTTTGTATACAGCAAACATATAAGTACATATAAGTAAACATATATCTTGCTGCTGCCCCCCCCTCCCCCTTACCTCCACACTAAGTCTTTTAATCCAATTAGCAGTGGCGGTGACAGTTATTTATATATGCATGAATTAAAAGTGAGGAGCTGGAGATCCTCCCTTGAGGCTGGCTGGATGGAGTCCAAGGCCCGGGTCACAAACCTGCGCTGCAGCCCATCGCAGTCCGAGCACAGCGGCGGCGGCAGCATCGCCGCTCCGCTAATGACCGCCAATGGACGTCTCCGTCTCCGTACAGAAACCCGAGCCCAATTTTCAGAAGAAAATGTTGTTTCATCATTTCAATCCCTTCTAAAGCCATCACGGCTAGAGAAACTTCTGACACATGCTAATTGGGACACTCTAATAAGCTGTCTTATCGCTGCTCAGGTTCATCTCAAATGTATGTTTCTGTAACGTGAACGGTGAACGCCGCGGTGCCAAATGAGTGTGTAAGCTGCCAAAACTGCCTCACTTACCCTTTTGAACTATTTGCCAGTGATTGCAGTACTTCAGAGAGCTCAAAAAGAGACGTCTTGCAGCATTGCCAGCATTCACCTGCGATGCTTTTTAGGTGCTAAAAACATGATAGAAATACCTGATTAGAAAACCCAAAAGTGGCATTTACTCTAGTGCAGTCATGGTGAAAAGCTACTCTAGGGATTTGTTTTGTGATGGTGCTTTTATTTAGTTTTATTTAATCATAAAAATTTGCATGTTTTTTTTTTTTTTTTTACTTGATGGGCAAAAAAGTAATTACACATCTAAAAATGTGGGAATCTTAAACTTCTTTTGATCTCAGACATCCAAAACAGCAAGTAAACCTGAGATTGACAATTATTTCTAAAAACAAACTAATTTCTTGATATGAGTCTACTTTTTTTATATTTATAAAGTGAAATTTGCTTCAAAGAATTCAGCAAATTAAGCTCTGACCACATTGTAATTGTTAAAGATGTTTGAAATACTAAACCATAGGCAGCCTGTGGTTTAGTATTTCAAATATTACTATAGGCCTATTTACTATAATAAGTTAACTGAAACCTTCCATGGTGTGAATGTTTCCACTTGCATTTTGATTTGTAGTCACCGTAAATTGAAGCGCAACTGTTTTCCATTTTAAAAATCGTCAGACATTTCCTCTGAATCTCTTCCTGCTCTTTTTATGAAAAGACTTAAACCTTATCTGTGATTTTTGATCCAATCTCATCATGTTTTATAAGGTTTTGGTCACTTCTAACCCGGTGTCACAGCTAATAAAGCTTTTAATCATCTTTTATTACACTTTTCCATCTTTATAGTTCGTTAAACTAATACTGTCAAAGATAAAAAAGCTCCTAGTGTCATACATTTTCTAATAACTTTTTGTAGAGCGTTCATGCAGCTCCTGTGTGAGTTTAAAGCCTTTTGATTGTAAAGCATTAAGAGAAAACTCAAACTTGCACATTTTTGTCTTTGTGGTTATTTATAAAACTAAACTGCACCTATGAAGACGTCTAATAGGCTTTTACAGATAATATTTGGAGCCAATAAATTGTATCTGTTTATTGATGATCCTTCTTACAATAATTCCAAAACAAATCACATATTAGGTTTTAATTATTCCTATATACACCAAAGGGTAATAAATCAAAGTATGACTTCCATATAAAAATTATTAGTGATCAGTTGTGCAGTGAAGATGTTTTAAATCTGACTTTCCTGCAGCTATTTAGCAACACATGACTTAATATTTTCATATATCAGACACATGCAGCTCACAAACTCAGCTTTAAGTAAATCTGCAAATATGGCACTGGTACTTTATGAAAAAAAAACTTGTAAATCATTAAGGGCTAAAATGTTACCAGAGCAGACGGCCACATATCGAGTTAGACTCCTAAAAACACATTGTTACCTTAAATCGCCTAAATCGCTTTCTTGACTTGCTCTGTGAGGATGTCTGCATGAATTTAACTCAGTGATATTTTAAAATTTGTTTTTATTTTTGTCTTTCTCAATTGGACCCCAATGAGGAGTAATTAACTAACTGAAATATTAAAATCATTAAAATGTCTTAAATTTGGGTGAATGGATCTTAAATTCTTCTCATCAACACTATGATACTTCCTGTCACTAGCAAAACAAATATTTCCATGATGCATTGTGTCATAAGGTCGTGATTTGGACAACAATTGATTGACCTAAGATAGCTATTTAGCAAACAGACGTAGGTTCAGTAAAATAGGAAGGTCCAGTTTCTTGGAGAAATGGTTTAAAAATAGGCATCGGTTCAAAATGGTTGGTGGAAATCCATAGGAAGCAAAATGCTGAAAGACTTGAGGATCAAGGTGGTCCAATCACACGTGTAGGGCAAAAAAATGCTAATTCTGCCTGTTTGTTCCTATTAACTTAACTTTAACTTCTGTAAATCTGTGGAGACCTCAATAAATGATTCAATGTCATTTGCATCTGTTTTCCAGAAGCATAAAACTCATAAGTTTAGCGTTTGAATTTGAATAATAAATGTTTTTAATTGAAAATTTAAAGGAAAAAAACGAAAAACATTTTAAACTGTTACCAAACATTTTTAAACATTTAAATTACTTTTTATATTACTGCATAATTGTAAAAAAATAAAATATGGCCTCCTTCTAGTGAAAATAGTGTTTTGGGTGTTTTTAACACGTTCTTGTGGCATTTTTCTCATGATGGAGGACATGTATAAAGAAAATTCATTTCTGAGTATTTCTTTATTCAAAACGTGAATCAGGAGCAGATGACAAAGCCGAAACATATTTGTGACGTAGAGAATAAGCTTCCTGCTGCAAGCTCTTAGCGAAGAGAATGGGGGGCGGGGTTGCTAGGCGCCAACAGTACCACCCACAACATAGAAACAAATTGAACTATGTTTTAGAAAACTATTTTTTTTTTTTTTTTTACAGATTTTGACTAAAAACAGCTTGATCATAATTGCAAGACCGCTGGGAACACTTTGAAAATTGATGAAAAGATGATGGGAATTTCACTTTAAAGTGTGTTATAATAAAAGTCCAGGCTATAGAGACAAAAATGGGATAAATGTTTTATCTCAGGAAACATTTGTCATCAGGTTGAAACATCTTTTTCATTAAAAAGTTCTGTCTGTAAATCCAAATGAGAACACTAAATGATCAAACCTCTCTCTTCCTCAAACCCAGGTTTATTATTCAGTTAAATCTGCTTCCTCAGTTCCAAGCAGACCCGCAGTTTACATCCTCCTCCTCGCTGCTGCTGCTGCTGCTGCTAAACAGAATTCATTTAAATTTTGGAGAGCAGAACTTCAGCATGTCAGAGGTCAAATTGCTCCCTCTCTGGATCCACCACTACAGACTTGTTTTTGTCTGCACGAGTAGCTCTGTGTTTGCTCTGGATGCCAATCAATAGGAAGTGAGACGTGAGATGATGGAGGGAGGCTGAGGGATGCTGCAGTTAAACACCGGCAGCCTTATCCATGTGTGCACAGATCGCCTCTTTAAACACACAGAAGCATGCATTTCTGGGTGTGTAGCCGTGTGCACACAGCACCGCTCAGATTAATGACTGAATCCATCACACACACCCAGTGTTTGCCTGTCATCCCGTATGCTTTTCCTTTATAACGCAGCTTTAGTTTCCCAGGCTACTGAAGCTTTATCAGCATTTTCTCAGAATATGTATTCAACAAGGTCATCTCACGCTGCAGTGACTCATATCTCGGCCACACGGATGCATCTTTGGTATTGAAATGCCAATGCTATAGTCTAATGCTTTGCGATCTGCATTTGTCAATACATGGACCGCTCGGAGCCACACGAGCGGAGGCCGCTGCCTCTTCATTAGATTCTCCGTTTTGCGGGGCCGCTTTCAGCTAATTTATTCAGCTAATAGCTGGGATGAGGGTGAGTATGGTTCATGCTCTCAAGTTCCAAGATGCACAAGCTAATGGGGCTTTGATGCTTGCTTTACATTTTGACCATTTGATACACTTTAAGTCCAAAACTTCTGTTTGAGCAAAACTATTGTGGAAGTTTAGATTTTGCAGGACAATGTTTTTTCAGCTCAATGCTTTATGGGGCCAAATCTACTAAAGTCTTGAGCGGTTATGTCTTTGACTTCTTTAGTCACTCCTACTGTAATGCAACATGATACTACCACCCCCGTGCTTCACAGCTGGGTTCCCAGAAGCTTCTAAAGTAAAAAGAAAAGAAAAAAACAAGCAAGAATTAAGTACCTTAATCTTCAACTGCAAGATCTATTGAGGCACTATCTGTTGGTTTTGAAGTAGTTTTCCTCTTAATGAGTGACCTTTTCATTTGACTTTTTCCTAAATACCCCTAAGCTTCTTTTTTTAAATAGTCCTGAGCTTCATTTTTGAACACAAGCATGTTGATCGATTGTTTTGATTTATTGATTTATTTCAAGTACTGTAGTCAAAGCAATAAAACATTTACACATGTTTATCAAACTCATAACAGAAATGTTGAAATGCATAGATTAAAAAGACAGAAAATAAAACAAAACAATAAAAGTCACTTAAATCACATTTGCTTAATTAAATACAATGATCATTAACTAAAGTTAAGTAGAGCTTGGTTTATTGCTTGAAATGGAGCAGGAAAAAGCGAGTTTAAATAATCCCACCCCTACTGAGTTTATTCATTTGATAGTTTTACAGTCTTTGTAATCCGGTTCTGATCCGATAGATTATTTTCCAGTAACAAAATCAAGTAAAATATTAATGATTGATTATCTTTGGAAAACATTCATTCATGATATCAGTAAACGGTAACAGTATGTAATAATCATTGATTATTATTAGAACACATGATCACATTAAACTAGTAATTATTGCTACACATTGCAGATCAAGTCAACAAAATCAATATCTTATTGATTGTAATTTAAACATTTTAGTAATCATTATTGCACATTACAATCTAATAGTCAGTGATTGTAATTAAAAGATCTTTGATTATTTTACCACAATCAAGTTCACACATGTATGTGGAATTATTCAATCATCTGTTGATCCTCCTATCTTCATATCCTGAAATCAGAGCTTCTTTATACATTTACTTGAATATTTGAACATTGTTTGAGCTCATTACTGAACCCATTCCAAGGTTTAGTGCCACACACCGACACACAGAAACCTTTCTTTGTGGTTCTTATGAGTTTGATCTTGAAGTTCTTGCATCCCCTCAGTTTGTTCTTCCTTCATTTTTTAAGAACTGTTTCTGGATGTTGAATGGTAACGATTTCCCACTGACTCTGTATAGAAGTTGCGCAGTGTAAAAATCCCCAAGGTCACACAGTTTTAAAAGTCTAGATTGATAAAATAAACTGTTTGTATGATCAAGATACCCGGCTTTATGTACAATTCTGACGGCTCGTTTTTGAAGTAAAAAGAGAGGATGTAGTGAGCTCTTATGATTATTCCACCAAATTTCTATACAGTAGGTGAAGTATGGTCATATTAAGGAGCAGTACGAGAAATATCTACTGTTTTATTCTAATATATGTTCAGATTTATTTGATTGAAATACTTTTTGAGACTCTAGTTTGAATCTGTCTGTTGAGTTGTTTCCAATTTAGTTTGTCATCGATAAAAACCCCTAAGAATTTGATTTCTGTAACACTTTAGGACATTATTTATTTCAATTGAGAGCTCAGTAAACATCACTTTGGTTTTATCTAGGTTCAAAGATAATAATAATAACTTTATTTTGGTTAACTCTGTGTTCACCACATTGATAAGTTCCCTGTGTTCCTCTCTGGACAGAGAGGAAGAAGGAGTATTGAACTCCTTTCAGTACAACACTACACACGGTGGTTATATATGTGTTGTTATTTGAGAAATGGAACCCTGGGAGGAAGCAGATGGATGAAATAGTCCTTTAATTTTTTACATGACAGCACATAATCAGGGCCTTCTGTCTGTTAATCTGAAGCTTCAAAAGTATAAACATCATCAGGTGCAATTCAGGCTTATGACTTTGGAGCAAATAAATATAAAAACCGTCAAGCCTTCACTCTTGTTATTTTGACATTTGGTAAATTAAAAAGAAGGATTTCTTGGACATAACTGTCACACATCAAGAAAAATAGTTTTCCAAAACTGTAATTAAACTTGCAGAACTGCGCTCTACAAGTCTAGGCATTTATGTTGTCATTCTGAGAAGATTCTTCTGATAATAATACGCCATAATAATGTTTTTAGAAAGACTGATAAAACTTAAATTCCTTCATCTTTAGATAACACAAACAAATAGTGGAAATGCCAACAGTAGCAGCGTCACTATCCGTTTAGCAGCACAGTCGCTCGCACGAGGCAAATGAATGTTTACCATCCATACAAGGCTGGGATGTTTGGAGTTTTCATTGGAAAACCTTAATCCTGTCTTTTATTTTAACCACACAGAATCTTCAGCTGTCATACCTGAATTATGTTGGCTTTTTCTCCTTGTTTTCAGGCTTTACATTCATTAAAACGCTTATGGAGGCGGTTTCTTATATGTTATGTTTTTAGGATTTCTTCTGCATAAAGTTTTCCTTTTTTTTTTTTGCTCTGTGGAAAGACACAATAAGTTTGTCTTTTGTCCAACTAGAGGACAGCTGACAGGGAACTTTACTGCATGATACTTTCCTGCAAAGGTGACCATCAATTTATGTTCTGCTGTTCCAACTATCATTTTTAGAAAAACAGAGATGGACACACGTAATTTTAATAAGTTAAAAAAAAAGTTAAAATAAGACAAACGTTTGCTGTTTGCTCTTTGATAATAAAAACTAAGGCAATATATAAAAAGGGGCCCCAAATATCTCTGGTTAAAAAAGAACAAAATTCTGTTGTATATTTTTAGATTCCAAGAAGATTAAGGCAATATTTTTTTTTTGTTGTTGTTGGCGAGATGTTGCTAGGCAACAGGATTTTGGTTCAAAGTTAACCCTCCTTCCAAAACATTGTGTCCAAGCCAACTTCCTCCCACTTCTTTGTCTCACTATCTGACACCATCTGAACTCTAGTCTTTTGAAACATGTATTTCAGAAACCCAACAGAACCATTTTACATCTATCAGCTCAAATGCATTTGGCTTTAGGAACCTCCTTTTACCCGTAACCCCACTCAGGACTTTACATGGAGGTCCTAGGAAGAGCTGTAGGAACACCAACCTGTCAGTGAAGTTCTTTATTGACTAAACACATCTGATCCAGGTAACCAGCAGAATTTTTCCAAAACCAGCAGGATGCCGGCCCTCGAGGCCTGGAGTCTGAGACCCCCCCCCCCGCTTTAGAGTTTTACTGCTGCGTTCACACCAAATACGATTTGCACGTAGAAATTGTGTCATCTGCCTCACTTTTGACCCACTTTAAATTTGCTGGTTGTCCAAAAAATTAGTTTAAAATCTCAACACTCCTGACGTTTGGGAGGGGCCGCTGTTCAAAGATTTTAGCTTCATCGCTACATGGGAGCATTGAACTTATTTCTAATTTACAATGCATTGAAGACACAGATGGCATTGACAGATCAGGTTTATTCATTGTGAAGAGCTCTACAAAAGCATCTCCATGTCTGGGTTCATGGGATCATTCAGAGATTCGTCCAGTACGGTGAGATTCACCATCTACTGCAGGAGCTACGACCTAATGACGGCCGCTTTCAGTGACCCAGTTTGACGACTTGCTGTCCCACATTAGTCCGAGGAGGAAAAAATACAAACAAGAATTAGAACTATGAGGCACTTTTTATTATCGTCTCCTTTTGGACTCACCCAATAGTCATATCATCAACATGTCACTAACAAAGGGTTCCTGATTGGTAGAAGCGACAGAAATTCATCACCAAAGGTCCGATATTTAAACTCTGGAAAGCAGCGCCACTGCTAATGTCTGACACTGAAAACACGTGACTCCCTATCCTGGAACGTCTCTCTGAGTTCTTTTTTGTCAAAGAAGAAGCATAATCCAAGAGGTTAAATCAGCCCGTTTTATCTGAAGATGGAGAAGATCTGGAGACCACTTTCTCTGCAGCCCTCCAACATGGTCTGAGTAACCCCCCTTTAGCTCTTGCCTTGCAGGCCTGCAGGGGGGGGGTCCCAGCATGCACACTTACAGGTCATTGGATAACCTGACAACACAAGCCAACTTTTGAGCAATACCATTGATCCCAAGCATCTCTTCAGCTGCATTCCTGTCACCTTGAGCAACAGCCTTTTAATGTAAAGCTGGTAATATCAGTTAATTAAAATATAAAAAGTAATTGAAAATCAAGGTAGTTTAAAGGCAGTAATTAAACAATGTATGAAAAGTTAAAATAAGTATGAAAAAACGTTTTGTAAAAATATATAAGCTTTGATGAAAATAAATTGTTCACAACTTAACGTTGAAAGTGGACCGTTGGGTGTGAATGTAGGTTTTGATTCCCTTAAGGTCCCCTCGCTTGAACACAGGTTACCATGGGGAGGTCAGTGTTTGGGTTGCTAGGCAGATTTCCGATTTAGCGTAGTGAAATTTAATTATTTAAAAATGTGGCCTGAGGCTCCCGGCCTTAGAGACAATGTTACATGTGCTTTAGCTGAGGTTTTTATTTAATGAATTTGTCATTTACGGCTCACAATGTTGCGTCACTGACTGTTCAAGCTGACATTTCAAGATTACCAGACCTTTGGCGAAGCGCATCTGCAAACTCCAGACGTCTCCGTGCAGCACAGCGTTTAACTGGAAGACAGGATCACCTGCTGGTTTGAGCAGAGCTTTCGTGATGACTGAAGCATTTGTCTTAATTAAATCCTAATAACTTCGTAAATTGCTGTCTCCAAGCCCTGACAGTTAAATTATACACAACTTCCAGCTTATTACACGAGCAACACTAAAGGTTTTTTATTGTTTTACCAGAAGTTTAACAAGATGAAACATATTTTGATGTTCTATTCCATTAAAAACTTTTCATCTTTAACGACAGACTTCTCTATTGGGGAAATTTTGCATTATTTTCAACAAGTATTACAGCTTAAGGGAACAAATTCCAAATAGAAACATTCATTTTAGTTTAAAAAGAAAAAAAGAAGAGAAGTCTTAAAGAGGTTATTGACTGTTTCTCACAGCTGCCTGCCAAAAACCGCAGACTAAATCACAAAACCCAATGGACCTCACCGTGTTTGTGCTTTTTCCTGCATGTTGTGTTTACAACTCCTGGCATTTAGCCTCCTCCAAACTTTGATTATCTGGCCACACAAATCGATATGGTTTGATATTAGCACATGGTACAATTGCATGTGTTGTGAAACGGCTCTTCACGCTCTCCGAACAAAGAATCACCATGATGCACGTGCAGTTATTTAGTACATTTTTATGATAGCCATTGAATTATAATGACATTTTATTATTGCAAAGTTCAGCTGATGGTTTATGTGTGCAGTTACTCTACATCATAAACACCTTTCATGCAGGCCCGTAAACAAAGGAGTCCATTGCAAGAATCTGTTGATGCCCCACACGGCGGTCTATCCAGTCTTTTGGCAAATGTTAGAAGATTAAAGTAAATCTGAGGAGAACAGATTTGTCCTGAAGCTCTTGAACACTGAACTTGTGGACAGTTATAGTATTACGAAGGTCAGCTTCACCCACCCCGTTAAGTGTTAGGGACAACCGGATAAAGATTGTCTCTCCTCTCCATCTCATTCACCAGAGACACACCCACACACGCTAACCCGCTCTGCTGGTTTCCTCCTGGTGTTTCATAAGATATATGATGACGATTAAAAACCGACATCAAAGTCTCAGTGGTGCAACTAGTTATAAGATCTAATCTCACTCTCTCAAAATAAGGTCTCAGAATGCACCTAAACCGTCCCAGCCCAGACTCTCTGGGGCTCGAAGGAGAAAGGTTTTGCTTTTCTCTGTCTGTAGGCAAACAGAAAATCCTAATACAATATGGGCGGCATGTGTGTGCCCCTAATGCTGCTGGGATATGATACAAAATATAATCGTTTCATTCCTGTTTGTTTTTATTGCAGCCAGGTTTATGGGGGGTGGTGGGAGTGTCCATCAAAATTCTGTACTTGCAGTGTAATAATACTCCCTTTTTAAGTGTTCAAGCTCATGATTGAAAACATCTGTTTAAAAAAAAAAAGAAAAATAGATTTATAGTGTTTAAAAGGAAACTTAATGTCTACTCACACATTTCAAAAATACTAGAGTCATGACGATGTATTACAAAGTAGATTCTAGAGATTCTAGTCATTTTTTTTTTGCAGAAACAGGAAATCCCACTGTCGATGACACGGCTAGATTTTGTGTAGTGGTGTCACATTATTGTGCTAATGGCAGTGAATTAATTACAGACAAATTAGCGTGTTATATATATATATATTTTAATTGAGTTAGTCTCATGTTTAATCTATAGCTGTTGCCATGTTCTCAAATAAAGGTTCAACTGTTTACGGATAAGCGTTTTGTTTGAAGT
The DNA here is from genome assembly GCA_037389245.1 of Oryzias sinensis. Lineage (NCBI taxonomy): Eukaryota > Metazoa > Chordata > Actinopteri > Beloniformes > Adrianichthyidae > Oryzias > Oryzias sinensis. The sequence goes on from CM074497.1 coordinate 5,475,155, forward strand.
CAGCTGAAAACACCTCTCAGGTCGTGATGTCTGTTCGCAGGACGCGTCGCTGCTGTGGCGTCGCTGCCGTGGCGACGCTGCCGTGGCGTCGCTGCCGTGGCGACGCTGCCGTGGCGACGCTGCCGTGGCGACGCTGCCGTGGCGTCGCGCTACTTTTTCATTCTAAATGGAACAAAACAAAGACATAATGCCACTGCTATTGTCTACTATGTGATGAGTAAAGCCCAACAGGGTGTTCGTTATCATAAATTAATTGAGTACGTGGAGGGCTGTTCGCATGGGACGGTAAACTGTGAAATTAGGTTTGTCATCATTGCTGCGTCCATAATGGGATGAATGGCTATTGAATCGACTTCATTCGGTTGGAGCCTGAAATTAGCCATGTTTTTATTGGTGATGTCACAGTCAGTTGCTCCAGTCCTCATATACAGTCAGTGTGCTGCAGTATGACCTAAAACTAATTGTTTAAAACGTTGAAATAACATCTTTTTAACAACAATCCCTAAAAGTAGTAAAAAGTAAAATTCAATTTACTAGAGGAGTTTTTTTGAAACAACCTTAGATTTCAGAATAAGGCTAAGGTTGGAAGAGTTCAGGAGTGGGATTAAGCCCTCCAGGTTTTTTGTTCAGGCTCTGTTCGTACCCTGGAGATAATTTCATGAGCAGATTTAACATTCTGTTTCTGCTGTTTGTGGATGATGTTCCCCTTTTAGCTTCTTAAACTCATGACTTTCAGACTATGAAGTGACTGAGAGGTGAAGCTTCACCTTTAACTGATGGTTTTAGACTAGACCAAGCTGGAAATGGTTGCTTTGCCAGTCAATCTACAAGTCTAACCAACCGTAGGTTGTAATAAAACAGTAGAAAAAGATACAAGGAGCAGGGTGGAGTCATGTGGGAGGAGCAGAGAGTAAAGCTAAGAGAAGCCAGACAAGAAGGTTAGGACATTTGACAAGAATGCCTCGCAAACAGGCATTGTAGGCCTGTCCAGCGAAGAGGAGACTTCCTGACACAACCCAGACAGGCTGGAGAAAATCTACATGGATGGCCAGGAAACACATATTTAACAAAGCTGACTGGAAAGATAAAGGTCAGGAGATCCTTGCTCCTGTTGTCCCTGCAATCCAAACACCGGAAAAAAGGGTCAGATGGTGGATGGATGTTGCAGCATAATGTTAAAATAAACAAAAGAGAAGTGGATGATTCTAGTCATTGTATGCAGCTTCAAAAGAAGTTGGATACAGGTGGTTGATGCACTAACTGAATGTATGTCATAACTAAGGATAGGTTACCATTTGGATGTTACCCAGCGATGGTGCTGGGTACGGTTGTTGTACTTGAACATTGACAGAAACCGGCGCTTCAAAAATGTATAAAACTTGCCAATTCTTAAATAAAAAAAATAAAAATGTGACAAAGCAGCATTAAAGGAGAGCGCTTTATTGTGCCTGAGATGCTTTACTTCATTTGTTTTGACAATCTGCACTGCAGCGCTGCTTCTCCTTTCTCAAACATCTTATCCTGTGCAGTACAGCCGAACTTTTGTTCGCGTTGCCTTTGGCATTTTGACTGAAACTCCACCCACCGTAATGGCCCCACCCATTCTGATATGATTCTGCCCATAATTACTGGAAAAGGTAAAATGATTGGCTAAAACTGGACAGCAAAACTGAAAAACAAATTCAAGTGATTGATATTTCCAAGACAAAGAACCAAAACAAATCACAGATATTCAAGATTATTGCAAAAATAATCAATGGTCCCCAGGTTGTCTTAATGGCATACGTGTACTCAGCGATGCAATGGCAAACCAAAGTCCCACCAGTTCTGCTGCTGCTTACTGACAGCGTCATGCTAGTTTCCGGAGAAGATACATTTAGCTCGTCTTCGTCCCACTGCTTCTCCTTCCTGCTCCATCCCTTTTAAGCCTCACTGTGCCACTGCTGGTCTAATGTTGTGTCCCAAATCCCATCCAGCCTTCCACTGACATGTAATCCATGTAGGCATGGAGAGTGCTTCAGAGGAATTTTGGTCCATACTATTCTCGATATGGGTCCGCATGCCTGCTGCTCCAGGAGCTTTAAAGCAGCTCTGCTGCACGCCTTAGATGCTCCAGACACGCTGAGAATTTTGGGTTAAGTTAGGCCACGAAAAGGATTTAAAAAAACTTGACCAATCAAACGGTTTGAAATCACAGCAGTGTTTGTTTGACTGTAGTTCCTAGAGGAGCTGTGAAAGTGCATATGTGATTATAAGGGGCTGAAGCGGGTTATAGTTACCATTACTTACTTGTAATTCTACCCCCTGTGTTATCCTCATGTCACAACAGCACTTTAGCTGCTGTGTATGTGACATATAGATTATGTTTGAACTCTTCCTTTGGAAGACACCTTTGTCATCAGTTGTTTGTCACCTGTCGTTGCCCCAAAGAAGTAAATCTGCCTCCCCCGGCGTGTGCCGGCGAGATGATCTCGAGATATCCCCTTTCTGCTTTCTCATGCTGTTCTGCTGCCGCCTGACTCGACACAATATCCACACGGCTGCCTGCACTTTTTCAAAAAGCTGGAGTCAGGATACACAGTCGCTCTGCTGTACAAGCTGCTTTTATTCACCCACATGTACTATTGCTTTGGAAGTGACTTTCCAGCAGTTTCAAATCCTCAAAATATCTGAAGGAAAGGATTTTACTCGACAAAGATATGCCAAAAATCCCATTAAGAGACTAAAGGGGCCGTCAGTGGTTCTAATCCCTTAAGGAGAAAAGTTAAAAAGGACGATAGAAAAGTTTGGTACTGGAGAGTTGAATCTACGGTTAACCATTTAATTAGGGATGTGATGTACAGTTAAGGGATAATCGGACTCTAATCTCTTCTAAAGAAGCTCAGATCGGCCATTGTCTGCAGCAAGAGGCATGCAATGTTTTGTGCTGTTTTAATTGTCTGCTGCAGCGATAAATTGCAGAGGGAATTACTCCTCTTTGCTGCTTATCTGGACTTGTTTCACTCCTAGTATTGTACTGCATAAGCATTCCCAGGACATTGGCTATTTAAGGCTTAGTTCCCAAACTGTCACTGTATTTTTTTATTTATTTTTTTGATAATCAGGAGCAGGACTGATGATGGGATTTGCCGCAATGGTGTCGATCAGAAGCTTTATTGTGTCGGATGCTTGTGTGGTTAGAACAGGGCTTATTAAACACTCAATTAAAATGAAAAGTTCCTGCTAATTTTCACTGCAGGTTTTGTTAGTAATTATATAAAGTTTCCCTTTTTCAAAGTTTTACATTTTTACTGCAGCCCATGAAATTATTCCAAAAACCTTATCAGTTTTGCTTTTATAGAGTTAATTCTTCTCAAACAGGGTTGACCAACATCAAATAAAATAATAAAAGCATCTAAGAATGGGTACCGTTTGGATTTTATGTGGTGCTGGTGCCAAATTGGTATTTTTGAAATGGGTCCGATCATTGGTGGAGCTACAACATTTATATCGGGGGGGGCAAAGTAGAGGAGTTGAGTTGAAGGCCGTTACAAATGAAATGATCAAAAATATGTATTTCTAACAGTTTTATTATCATTATTGTTGTGAATATTGAAACAGCAGATCTTTTAGCTTAAGTACTACTCACTTATTGATGAATTCTTAATCCTTGTCAATAATGATATTAATATGAACTCAATATCTGGCAGTGGCCCTCTTTTGTCCTCCTGGAGCTCCGCCTCTTGTTCCAGTACCTAAACAGTGCTTCTAAGTGAAATGAAAAACACGCTAATTCTTTCCAAAAACATTTGGAGCATTTCCCACCATTTGAAGGATTGTTGGTTGGAAAAAAAACAAAAAACGTTTTCTCTGAAGTCAATATTTCACATTTACACAGATGGTAGTAAATGACTCAGTTGGAATTGTAAGTAATATTGCAACAACTGGTTGGGACTAGCATTGTTTTAAATAGAAAAAAAAAGTAAACCTTGAACTGCAATGTTTCAGCATTTATTAATTAATCAAGAAATAGCTGAACAGGCATTGATGCTTAAAGGAGGCTCTAATGAAAGATACGTTCTGGAGGACAGAGAGATGCTGCAGTGCTCTCCACCTCCCTCCCTGTTCTGTCATTCTGTTGCCTTCACTGACCCCCACTAAAGGCTCCTGCTTTCTTTTGTTTATCTGACAGAAGAAATCTCCTCCTCCTTCCCCTGCGCTCGCTGCCGCTCTGCCCCTCGTCCCTGAGAGATATTTCAAAACGAGTGAGCCCAGACCACAGCTGCCTCTTTGACGCATTAATCACTTGGTTACCGCCCTCCCCACTTCTGCATGCACGTGCACGTTCTGCACTTAGAGGGGCGCACAGGCTCCTACTCATGGAGAAACCAGCATCTGAGTGGAGCGATGCTCCGCCGTGGTGTGATAGGGAGCACACATGACTTGGACATGCAGAGAGGAAGCGCACAAAGCGTCCGCCCACCACTCAAGCCGTCTTGACTCTATTCCTCTCCATCCAGCTCCCACATGACCCTCCATTTTCCTCATCATTAGCGACACCAGCCGCATTCGGCTCATCCCTGGCTGCTGCCTTCCTTTCCTCCCTCGCCACTCCTCTGTTTACATCTCCATTTCTTTATTTGATTTTACTACAATACCTCCCTCTGTCTCCTGTGAGGCTCAGTTAGGCTCGAATGAGAGGAGGGATGTGAGGTAGAGATGGGAGGAGGAGGACAGGCTGGGTTTTTTAGTAGTAGATGCTTAGGAGAAAATGTGTGTAGTGTTGTTAAACTTAATTTCTGTTACGGTTCTGCGTAAAGCCTTAGTCACAACTGCCCTTACGGGTGGATGAGGGCCGACTGCAGATGGGAAATGGGCAAGCTTGTGCAGGACACAAGATTGCGCTTTATGGATAGGAGGTGTTCCAGCACAGTTTACGTAATAAACACGTAAGGGGGAGGTAAGGGGGAAGTAGGCGAGTCGCAGGCGTATCGAACATATTTTTTCCTTTTTGTTTAACCTCCTCCAAATCCTGCACATTGTACAAGGAGCCCGTTGGTGCTACACAAGAAACTATGGACACACCGGGCATGTGACACGCGTTCAAGAACTTGCATTTAGCGCATTCTTGATCCAAGAACCATGAACCTTCAACAAACTGTATCTAGATCTTTCTTAACGTAAAGTGCACGTCCACCACCTACAGTTGGAAGACGCTTGATGCAAAATGTTGAAGTGATGTAAATTTAGTTAATCTTGCTCCAGGCTTCAAGGGAGACTTGTGGTCATGTAATTCTGACCAGGAACAAACCGCATGTATTAATTTCTCCTCCATGATCACTTTTCAAATGGTTAGGAAGCCTGTAATGCACTTAGTGTATGAGCATTTGGATAGAATTTTCATTGGACGTGGCTGCTTGATTGGGCATTTCCGAGGTTCCTGTGAATGTAGCCCTAGCTTGCGCACAGCATGATTGTTAGAAATGAAGAAACTAAACAATCAACGTATCCATAATCACCTGCACACCCCGTGTGTGCAGCATTTGCACGCTGTCAGTAAGAGACCACTATGCGCACCTGACCATTGACTACAGTGCGGTGGAAGGGCACATCATAACAGCACTGCCTGTACATCATAAGTGCGTGCAGCTAACATTAGCCTTGCAAATACTTCGTGATACACTTACCGCGTCCATGACTGTGGTACATTCCATTTACATGATGTCCCTTGAGGAGACCGCATGAGTCTCACTGGAACTGCAAGACACACGGCTACCCCCCTTCAGAGGTAGTCGCATGCCTTGATGACCCTCCAGGGGTCATCCAGGGGTCAAAACTAGTATCAGAGGGCTGGTTGTCGATCATCATAGTGTAGTTTAGTTAAGTTTGAACTCCTTCCAGCACTTAATCTTTACCTGAAGCAGAAAAATGTTTGAGTCATTTCATTTTTGACTAGTCAGAAGGGATACTCCTTAGCAGGTCTTTCAATTCCGGAAACATATTATTTATAGAATAAATGTAATGAATTTAATAAATGGTGAAAATCCTCACTGCATCATTTCATTTAACATGGCTGAGAAGAGCAGAATAGCTACTGATCAATAGGTTATTGATTATTTAAAGAGGTAGAAATGTTTGCTGGTCTGAAGCCTGCAGGTGTGTTAACGCTGACAGACATCTGCAGCAGTCTGAGGGAAACAGTTCTTCCTCTCCATCAAGCCGGAAAGGGTTACAAGGCCATTTCCAAACAATTTGGACTCCATCAATCTAAAGTGAAGAAGATTATGCGCGGGTAAAAAACATTTAAGACATTTGCCAATCTTCTGAGAACGGACGTCCCAGCAAGTTCAGCCCAAGGTCAGGACATGCGTTGCTCCTAGGGAATTAAAAAAATGTCCAAAAGTTAAAACTTTGATTCTAACGTTTTTGTTTTGTTTTTGTATGTTTTATGGTTTTTAAGTAAAGTCCGTAACGTGACGTTTGAATAAGGGAAACAAATCGACGTGACGGTCCAAAGTCCTGGACTTTCAGGGAGCGTCTCACTAGCAGACCTTCATGAGTTTTATTTGGAACATACTTTTCCTACAACTGTAAGGAAAAGTACTTCATAGACTTAAAACAATTACAAATGAAATGATAAAACCCAAAGAATGCCTTTAACCCTCCTGACCGCCCCGCAGACAACATGGCGAGGTATTAATAGAAACCACACTGGAAACCTGGCTTGAATGGACTCTTTGGTCAAAGAGGAAATCCAACAAATTTGGACAATTACCACCAACTTATCTTAGAAAGACTTTTTTTTTATTTTTGTGTGTGTGTGAAAATAAAAATACTCCATAAGCTTCGAAGGAGTCTTCCTCCTCGGTCTAAAATATATCACTAATATAACCTGAGACCTCCAGATGATTCTAATATCAATCAGTAAAAAATTTGTAAAAAAAATGATTTATCGGTCAGTGAAGTCGACAAAATTTCTTTGCCTCCCAAAAACTTTTAGCAAAGTTTGATCCCAATAAGAAACATTGAATAACAGTTGAAGATTATTTTTTGTATTATTTCACCCTATAGACAAAGTATGACATGAAGATTTCATGAGCACATCTTGCAGCTTTAGACATTGATTTTTCTAAAAAAAAGAAAAAAGAAAAACTCTTACAAGATTTTCCTTTTGGCCCACACGGGATTAGCTTCTGTCCCAGACTGTAACTCAAATCTGTGTGAGTTGATGTAGCTAAATGTTGTCTGGAACTAACAGTGTCACATACTATAAAGATGAGGCAAGTATCCCACATCTTCCTGTTAAAAAACAACGTCTCTGCAGCAGTTTGAACTGAGGACGACCTGCACGACCACTACAGGCAGCATGGAATTTCAGTGCAGGCTGCAGCTGGGCCGCATGAGAGATGTGAAGTCGGGTTTATTGTTCCTTCAGTTTATTCAGCATATGCTAATTGTGTGAAGATTATTATTATTATTTGTTTAAATTCTAGACATATTTATCTTATCATCTTCCTTTTCTATATGATAGGTGATGTATTTCACTTCAGATCTGACATGAAGCTGCACTAAAAAGACAGAATGAGGCAGAAAAAATGTGAGCTTTTTTATTATTAATATAAGTAATAGATCTTTTGTTTTAAGAATGCATAAATATGTTTTTGGGAGGATTTCTTTTACTACTGGTGTTTAATAAAACTTCATTTAATACACAATTGCATAAACAAAACTTACTTTTTGAAATCATCTCAGGTGAGATTTGATTTAGTTCCTAATGTTTTACTTGGAAGTTTTATATTCACAAGAACAGATTTTCAAAAATACAACTCCTCTTTATTATGATTTAAAGAACATTTTATTTTCTTTTATCTCACCTAAATTCATGCAAAGTAAAAATACAAAAACAATGTCCACTTTAATTCATAATAGGCTAATAAGTTAAACCAGAACTGTCTAATCGTTTGTTTGTTTTTTACTTTCCTTTTTTTTTTGTAAAGTTGATTGTAAAGTTCAATAGGAGTCCATTATTTCCTGTTTTTCTCTGACTGCAAACATGGTGGATGTAATATTATAAGAATGTGTCAAAGTTGGACTTTCAATCAAATCAGGGAGTACGGTAATTAATAATGATGATGGTAGTCTTAGTGATTATTGCTGATTTTTGGGTGTTTTTTTGTTGGTCTGGTGGTCTTTAGATGACTTTTAGGTGTCAGTCTATCTGGCAACACTGGAGGGGTTTAAAGATGATTCAAAGCTATTTTAACTTTTTTAAAAGTGGTCAAGTGAGGCAGAGTGATCCCAGGGCCTGTGAAAAGAGAAAAAAGGCAAAGAGAAAGCAAGGAATGAGTTCCCAAAATGCTGGAAGACAGATAAAATAGGAAAAACAAGAATGGAAAAAAAAATAACTCTTAAAAACTGTTCCTTTTGTCGTCTTTAGTAAAACCTGACAAATTAAAGAAAAAAAAGGAAATCATCATTTGTTCCTATTAGGAAGCGAGGGATTAACACATTGGTGTATTTAATAAACGTAATGTTTTTCCAAGTAAAAATAATGTAATATAAAATACAATTCTTTATCATTTACATTTGGTTTAGTTTTTAAATTCATAAAAAAACATCTGGATCCTTGACATTGACGTCTAAAAATAGATACAGTAATGAAATTATTTGACATTTTATCATATTGGTGAGGATTAAAATGAATATTAATAATAATAATACAGCGACCGCAGAGGGCCCCATGTTATTGTCCGCCTGGGGCCCCCGAACGCCACTCTGTTTTGTTATGTACTGCACATTCAAAGCCGTGGTTTCTAATCAAAGCGTCTCCGCTGCACGTGTGATTCACATCACGTCTGATCTTCAGTCATGCTCACAGCCGCACAAACATGTGGAACTCTTGATGTTACAAAAACAAACACGGAAATTAGCCCAAGTACCTATGAATATTCATGAAAATGGCACATTTCCGAACTTCAGAAAATTAGACGAAGAATTTGACAAAACGTAGGGGTTGAAAAGTACCTGATGTCTCAATGGCAGGTACAGAAACACATGAAGAATATAAAAACAACGAATTCTTAACATTTAAAAAGTTTTCTATAAATACGGAAAAAATATGCCAGTGGGGTAGGAAAAGTGGTCAGACCAAGAGTTTTAACAAAAAAGAAATTGTAGCCATCAAGACATTTTCTAAAAACTAAGATAATTTTACAGTTACAACTTACTTAATGAGATTATTTTGCTTGCAAGACAGAAAATTTTTCATGTCATTTTTTTCTTGAAACAAGGGTCTTTTTACTATCTGAAGACCCAATTTCTGCGATGAAACAGGAAAATAAGGCTTAATGTTCATGATGATCAGATATTCCTACAGAAAACCAATAGATATACACTCTATTATACTTTTGCTGGGGACATCCTGGACAGGTCGCCAGTCTGTCACAGAGCCACAATCACACTTTTTTGGAGGTTGGGGGGAAGCTGGAGACAACCCACGTATGCACATGCATCAATGGGGGACACAGAAGGTCCCCCGTTGGTGTTTCTGTTTCAGGTCCTCCAGCCGGGACTTGAACTGTGGGAATTTTTGCTGTGAGGCAAGAGCGCTTCCCACTGTGCCACTCAGCACGAGTCATTACAGTCAAAATATTTAAAAATTCTCCTCAATTATACTCTATTTTAAGACAAACTTTTACCAGTGTCTCAAAAATAAATAATCAAAGCAAAATATATTTGTCTAAGCATCTTATAAGTCTGTAATCACATAACTGAACTTTTTTTAGAGATTTCAATAAAGTGTTTTTACTAGACCATCCACCTTGCAATGCTTGGTTTAAAAACCAGCATTTTTCAGTTTTGTTTCAGAATGACAGTATTCAAATCCTGCTGGTAAATATCTTCTGTTTGGTTTTGCATTCACAGCTCAGGAAAGTAAACAGGAGCTTTTTCTCAGCAGAGACAGTTTAGGGGATTGACTTCCCTCCACAAACCTAAATTTATTTAAATGGCTGAAGTATTTTTTACATTATTTTTATCTTTTCAGCCCGACACTTTTTGTTTTAGACAAATTACTTGAACATTGTTTTCAAAACTAACAAGAACTCATTGAGTGGGACATTGAATGATATCATTTCATGTGTCGCTGATACAGTAACTGATCCCCTTTTAAACATGTTTCGGAAACCCGCTCAGCGTTATTTGAGGAGCTGCAGCTGCAAACCTTTAGCTAATGACAAAATTCATTGCTTCATAATGTGGTCCCTACCAGGTTTTTTATAAAAACCAATTGCAACTCAGTAAAACTCAAACGCATGAAAGAAATGCATCAATATCAGAGCGAGGCAGATGTGTGAGCACCTGTGCAAACCCTTTGCTGATGGAAGTCCAACTTTTCCCGACTATCCTTTGTTTTTTTTTGTTTTTCTTTACATAATTTTTGCCTCTTCTTAAAGGAAGAGGGTAACTCAGAAAACGTACCCCTTGCTGTTCCCACAAATACATGTAATCAGTTTTGCTCCAACACTCCTGAAAAAGTGCAATCACACAGGACTTTCTGCAATCAGATATGGACAAAAAAAAACCACAAACACATCCTGTCTTCCGGCGCCTCAGTCTGACGCTCTCCTGCACACGTGCGCTCCGGTCCACCTCCCAGATAGTTGTTGTTGTTTTGTTTTGTTTTTTATCAGCTGGAGCAACGGCGACAGAAAAAGAAGAGGATGATTGTGTGCTGCCCACCCAGCATGACGGAGATACTCGTGTCCCCCTGAAATGTCAAAGGGAAATTAATAAATTGGCTGTGGGGATCGGAGTGTGTGCAGCGCAGCACAGTTACATTTTCTAAGAACTTTATCGTGTAAAAATGCCTTGCGATGCGTTACATCTTGATTGACACAGAACATGAATAAACGTATGTTTACAGTGGCTCTAATAAAAAGGCAGCACCAGCCCCATTAGCAGTAATGTCACCGCGGGGAAGGAGGGAACATATCTACGTCGACAGGCTGGATTAATAATTGATGTTTGCCGTAACCTTTCTAGCTTTGAATCTGCTGTGCAAGTGTTGCCCTGTGAAGAGAGGGAAACCTTCAGTCTGGAGGATCAATGAATGCATTCGCCGCGACATGCCAGCACAGTCCAATATCTGCGTGGCGCTTTGATTTCACATCACAATGGCGGCCGTCTGTGTGACCTAGCTAAATATGAACACGTTTCAAACTGAATGAGATGGAAAGCAGCAGCTGCTTCAGACAAATGGAACATGGCGGGTTTTTTTTTTTTTCTTCTTCTTCTTCTTCGCCGCTGCAGTCTGAGTGATTTTGGGCCCCGGGCTAGCTTTGCACAAAGACGTATGAAGTGCTGTCGTCTGACAACCTTAAGCACACACCAGTTGCTTTGACTTCTTGCCTTGTATGGCCAAAGGCTAATATTTAGCTTGTACTGAAAAAGCCTAAAAAATGTTCTCAAACTATGTTAACCTTTTTCCTTTCTGTGCCATCAGTGAGGGCCTGTGGCATTCTGCGGTGATACACTCTTAACACAAGCTTTTTAAACTTTGTGGTCAAGTTGATTGAAAAAAATATATATACATATATATATATGGTAAAATATAAATAATTTTAAATATATATTATTGTAAAAGCTAAAATAAATATATATATTTATATATGGTAAGCACTCTCACCTCACAGTGACCCTGGTTCAAATCCCCACTGTGACCTTTCGCATATTTTCCATGTGCATGTGTGGGTTTTCTCTGGGCGCTCCAAATTCCTCCCACACTCCAATGTGTGGCGCGTTCAAGAACACGCCAAACATAGGTTTTTTAATGCAGTTTTAGAAAATGGTGTTCACACTGGACTGTTGCTATCCAATACTAGAGCATGCACTCTTGGTGCGTATGAACGTGCGCTTTAGACTGGATGTGGGCACTCGAACCCTTGTTTCTAAGCCTGGTGAGAATGTGACATGAGGCCTATAGGCATGCCATTTTATTTGTTTTGCCATTTTATTTGTTTTTTTTTTTAAATACAGTGGGGGGTGGGCGGTATGTGGTCAGTCACCAATTGTGCAAGTTCTCCCACTTAAAAAGATGCTATAGGCCTGTAATTTTTATCGTAGGTGTTCCTCAAGTATGAAAGACAAAATTACATTAAAAAAAATCCAGAAAATTACATTGTCTGACTTTAAAAAAACCTTTATTTGGTCAATAACATAAATTAAACTTAATACTTTGTTATTCACCCTTTGTCGGTAATGACAGCAGTTAAACTATTCCTGTAAGTCTTCACAAGGTTTTCACTGTTGGTAACTGTTGCTGGTATTTTGGCCCATTCCTCCATGCAGATCTCCTCTAGAGTGATGTTTTTGGGCTATCGCTGGGCAACTCACACTTTCAACTCCATCCAGAGATATTTTATGGGGTTGAGATCTGTAGTCCCACCCCCCAACCCCCAACACATTAACAACAACATTTAGTTTTAGACAAACTTAAAATACGTGGGGAAAATGCAACAATAGACGTGTTTGAGATGAACTAGCGCCGCGCCTGGATCGTTGGGGAGACCAGGCGGAGGGAAAGGCGTTGAGATGAAGACAAACGCTGAGCTGCAGCGAGACTGAACGAAAACAGGAAGTTGGAGTTGTGTTGTTTAAACTTTTGAGTTTTTTTTCTTGGTGTCATCCTCCTTCGTCTGGCTTCAGGAGGATCATGCAACTCACCTGTGCCCTCAGGACCTGTGGGGTCTTCAAACCGCTACCAGTTCCTAATATTTTCTTGTCATTCCTGCATCTTAGTTTATCTTAAATCGCAGATCAAGGCTTCCAACCATCGCCTCTCTTGTGAACACAAACTGTTAGGCCACAATTGTTTGCCTGTTTTGGAATCAGTTACCGACCTTTGACCCCTATAGCTTTACAGATTGAAGTTTTGGATTTTCCCATTCATGTCAGGATGCTCTGGACCTTCCATTAATCCATATCCACTTTCAGACTACAGCCTCCTCTGAGCCCAGAATTATGGTCCGAAGGACTTATTTCACTGAGCTGGAGATGCTGAGCTAGCGAGATTTAAGACTGAGTGTTATTGTAGTTTCTCAATTCGAAAGTGGAGTTCAGTGTGGGGGAGAATGATGAACGGACATCCACCATGACCCCCCTTCATTTCCTCAATAATCCAGCATAATAACTCTTCTTCCTCCCTCTCTATATACTCAAATGCAGCTATATCTGTGCTGTTGGTTTAGTTTCACATGTTACTGAATTATTTTTAAAATGGTCAGCGCATTTGATAGAGGGGGGGGGCACTTTGAGACACTCTAAACTTCTCACAAACTCTGAAGTCCTGTTAAGTCTTAATTGCAGCATCAGACTATGAAAAACAGCCTCAGCAGCAACTTCAATGAAAGAGGTTTTGAAAGTGGGAGGCAGGCCTCCCCAGAGAGGCTGCAGACACTTCCAGGGCAGAGATGAGAAAGTTTGATATTTTTCGTATAAAGTTGTATGAAGTTTGGGTAAAACTCACATATTTCCATTTTGGACCACTTTTTTGTGTACTCTTGGTCATGAAGTAATAGATAATCCTAACTATGAGACAGAATTTCTGTATTTAGTTAAGGAAAATACTTGTTTTTTTGATAAAAGACAGAATTGTCAAGGCAGTGTCACGCGGTCATTACATACATTTTGCACAGTTTCAACGTATTAGATTTCCGTCTTTCACGATACATGTGTGATAAACCTAATTCATAAGGGTTTTCTTGTGTTTGTCATTTGTCACTGCGCAGATGTCCGTCGAGGATTTTGGTCTCTACGTGAATTCAATTTTTAACTGTTAAAAATGTTTTGTCAGTTGAGAATTTCGCAGTTTACACGTATTTAACATAGTTCATTCTAAGGCTGGGTATCACCAGTAATTTCCAGAATCGATTTGATTTCATTTTGAATTAATAGTAATTCCCCTTTTTCATGCCTGTGGGTCTATAAAGCTGTTCATTTAGTCAGAAATGTATGTTTAGGTTGAACAAGCGTTAACATTAGCCGTCCTATGGGAAATCCGATTATATGTTAGCATCAAGCTAATAGACTTTGGCTTTTACTGCTGTTACACGTTTGGTCACCAGAGAAGGAAAATAAGTGTTAAAAAGATTTTAATTGCTTTAGACACGTTGGGATCATTCCTGAAGGTAACCATCCATTTCGATCACGCCGCTTTTCAGCAGATAAACTACAGATCGATCACCATGGCGCACATTTCACACACGCAGGGCCCTTTGGAGAGAGCGTTCGAGTGATGCCGGCGGTGGAGGACATAGGCGTCCATTTTGCCTCTACTTCACCAATTTGACCTGCACGCCCTTAGCGTGCACACACACACCAGGAGGATGGTGGTCACATCAGACCCTGTCTTCTAATAAATAATAAATAAATGCATTGCTGGTAAACCGTAACTGACAGATTGAGAATTGAACCCCAAACTCCGGATGATTCTGATTTGGTACCATCAGTTTCTGCGTCTGACAGGAAACACGGATGTGTGGTTCTTTTTGTTTGTGTGGGAATGCACTTAAGCTCATCTCCAGTCGGAAAGGCAAATTAAGTGATGGATTTAGACATTTGAAGAAAGTGCAATAAGTGCATCCTAGACTAACAATTATGCATTACTCCCACCATCTCTAATGGGCTATTACCATAATGTCCATTTCAGTTAGAGAAAGTTTATCTTTCTGTTACCATGCTGTTAAGGAGGACTGGAAATAAACCATTTTCACTAAAAGCTTCTATACAAGACTTTTCTTTTCTTTTTAAAGTGGATCATTAGTCCTTAACTCCTGCGCATTAGCTGGTGAACTTCATGTTCAGGCACACGTGACACTCTGTAATAAGTTGTTGTCTAATACGGCTTTGACAAAAGTGGATCTGCATTATTGTGTGTTGTGTTTTTTCATGAGCAGGTCGTTCCAAAATTAGTTTTGTCTTTTGAAGATTATTTTGTGTTCTTTAAAATTGTTTCCAATACAAAGAGCTGCCTGATGTGACTGCACTGTAAAACAAAAAAACCCAAAATAAGTCAAGAATTTTTAACATTTGAAAACATTGTGAGATTGTGTTCACCTCCACTTTATAAGCAGAGGAGCTCTTGTCAGCAGATGGACATGCTTTTCCACTTCCTCGTACCGACTTCCAGCTGGTCAGACATGTTTATTTCACACTACAGGAACAAGGTCTGAAGTTCTTCCTACTCCTTCTGGCAGCCTGAAGCCCAGCTTATACCAGACTCCTTGCGGGACGCCATTGCTGCCACATAACTTTCTGGTGGTGCCTTCAAATACACGTTGTTCTGTTAGCGCATTATCATAAGCACCACCGCCCACCTCCGCACATCTCTGAGAAGCAACGGTTAGTGTTAAATATCAAAGGCTGGGAGCTTCGTTTATTTTGGGCCGTGTTCAGCCCACTGAATCTCATTTGTAAGCTGTTCATCCTTATCTGTCAGCATCGCAAAATGCAATTTCTCTCTTCCCACCTCATCCTTCTTGTCTCTTAAATGGCAGCAATATTTAGAGGTGTTTCACAACCAGGGCACGCAAATTGGAAGGTTTTGTTTTCTTGCATTCTTTTAGCCCCAGACTTCCTGTAGCTAACCCCAACGTGGCCTTTTTTAGCCTCAAAGAATGTCCAGATGTGGTTGTATATTACTAGGATTCAAGTTTGCAAACCTCACATTGTTTAAAACACCTTTCTTTCTCTTCTTCATCCTAATTTCCTCTGTGATGTTTGAAGACTAAACCCAAGGCTTGTTCAAAATTAAAGATATATTTCTTCTAGCTATTTTGTGACTCTGTCACTTTTTGCTGCATATGGGGTTATTTATTTACAATGGCTGCTATGTTGATGAGGTGCGGTGCCACTGCTGCTGATCCTTTATCAGATCATTTTCAAGCTAATCAAGTGCGTGTTTAAACAGCAGAGGCCGGGTTGGCCCTCAGACCCATCTATTTACCTTCATTAACCAGGATTGTTCATGCAGTACTAATGTCAGATTGCAGAACATCCGGCTTGAAATTGCCAGGTCTGACCTTCTGTGTTTGGATCATCAGGTAGATGGTTTAAGCTGGTGGTCCCCTGAGCCATGGAATGGTACCCGTACCAGATCGTGGGTCACTTTGTACCTTACCCACAGACAAAAAAGAAAAAAAATTACACTTAACTTAGATTGTTTCTATTATGTTTGTTTTCGGATTCTGAAGGAAGTTTATTTTGAAAAATTACCAGATTCTGTCCACTACATCCGTCTCTGAGAAGGCTGTCAAACTCCAGGCTTCGAGGGGCCAGTCTCCTGCTGGTTTTACTGGAATCCTGCCGTATCTGCTGCAAAAATGTTGGACACCAGCCCTCGAGGCCTGGATTCTGACACCACTGGCCTATGACTTACTCTTGTGTACCTAAATGTCTTAAAAACATCAGCTACCTTCCTAAACTGGCAACTAGGATCGCCAAATTAAAAGCCCCAAGCTCACAAAAACAATTTCAAAGATAAGCGTTTATGGAAAGTTTTTTGGGGGGAGAAAATAGGGAATGGAAATGGAGGAAAAGTCTTTAACTTTAAAGAAAAAGAAACCTGCTTTTTACAAACGTAACCAGAGGTTTTTCCTCCACATTGAGCCGAGAAGTCAGAATCTGGGAATATCTTGGTAACTGAACTGTTTTTGTGTGCCGTTTTCTGCTTATGATATGAAGACTTCTAGTAGATTAATTTATCTGTAACAGATCACATGATCAGAACTACTTGGCAGTGTTTGGTTGTTGCGTGACAGCCACAGATCACGCAGTTGCTGGCCTGACATTTGTGTAATGTGATGCTTAACAGAGAAGAAAAATGTGGGATTAGGATCAAAGCTGAGGAAAGTTGCTGTGGAAACCAAAGATCAAAGTGTTATGGCGTTGTGCGAACACATTGTGTGTGTCTGGATCTCCTCGATTAGCGGCTCTCCGGTCGTTGCTTTATCACCGTCCTTGTCAAATCTGCCAACTAAACTGCTGCGATGCTCATCCTAACTGTTGCCGGTGCAATTACGTTGTAAAATCCCGTGGCATTGTTACAGTCTGTTATGGAGTTTTGCATCCACTATGGCAATGAGCTGGTGCTCAGTTTGCACTGAATCAGAAGTTTGTGTGTTTATTTGTTTTTTTTTTTTTACTTATTCTTGAATATATTTACGTTAATACCAAACAGGTTTATTATCCAAACTATGAACTTGCATGTTGTATCTTTATCGTGAACATCCTGACAGAACAGTTGGGGGAAAAAGATCTTTATTGGTTACTGTGTAAGTAAATAATTTATGAGGCAGTCATTGCTGAGTGTGTTGTTTCTAAATGTTGACATTCTGCTCAGAGGAACAGTTTCACCCCTAGCGTGTGCAAATCTGCAAGTATTTTCCTTTCTAATTTGGTGGTTTGGTGTTTTTCCTCTGTAATGGCGGGATAGCAGAGATAACATTTCAAGGTTAGTTCAACTATTCCCTACATTTTTATGTTTGTTTATGCTTTTAGTCCCTTCCTGCTGATGGGTTCATACAGCCAAAGACATCCCACATCTCTGAATCCCTGAATCCCTGTGTTGGTCCCCAACACAAAATTGTGTTGGGGACCAACATTACCAGAGGCCCCTACTGGCAGGATGCCTGTTGTGGTTTTTTTGTTGTTGCGATCATTGAAAATGAACCACCGAAGGCTTACCATCAGCCCCAACCAATACATGTTCCCCTAAAGCAAAGACTGAGATGTTATTGCTGTAGTTTTTCAAATCAAAAAGTCATAGAGCTGGAAAGAATCCATTTCTCATTATTCAGGCCGAGACTTTGTTTGTGGAACAAGGAAGTGCGGGGATCTGAGCATCAGTCGATGAGCGGCTGGCGGCCGTAACCAATTTGTGTTTATTCCCATGGACACACTTAAAGCTTGTTTGGCCCACCATCTGCTTCTGATTATGTTCCCAGTCATTAAATATTACATTACACTGAAGTCATTTTCTGAAACAGTAGAATTGGAGAGAAAAAAAAGGTCTTTAGTGTTCATGGAGCACAATAAATCAGGTGTTCTTCCTCATAAAAGTGTTCATAAGCCAGTTTTAAAGAACAAACTTATATTATTTTTGTGCTAAAAAAAGTGCAATTTGAAAGAATTATGATAAGTGTTGTAGCTCTGATAAGACTCCTGTAGGCGGTAAGTCATGGGAAATATGTGCTTCATTATTTCCTCATTATTTAAACATCCCATAACATCCTGTTGATTTCATCATCAATGTTAGAAAAAACCCAACATGAAATTTCTCCCATTTTTTCCAGAGACATAATAATTGACATTTCTGGTTGTTGTTTTTGTTTTGTCTTTTTTCCTGATCCAGTTGTGAGCCAAAACCTGGTGACAGATAATGTGTCTGTGGTGGAGGGGGACACGGCCATCATCAGCTGTCGAGTGAAGAACAACGACGACTCTGTGATCCAACTGCTGAACCCCAACAGACAGACCATCTACTTCAGAGACATGAGACGTAAGTAGAAAAACATTGGGAGCGGCCTTTCCATTGACTAGGAAATTGCGCAAATTTCTTTCTGTTCAGCTAATTTCCTCAACATAAAAACTAAGAAAAGTAAGCTTTTTTTTGTTTTGCTGCTGATCTTTGGCATGCTGAGTTTTCACTAAAGCATTTTTTGTCCCAATTTTATTTTAAAAACTTGACTTCCTGTTAGTTTTTTTTCTTCTTCTGGTCTCCCGTCCTGTGGAGATCCCATCGGTGTGTTTTCCTCTCTTCTTCTTACTCCTGCCTGCTTGATTTTTCCAGCGCTGGTTTTCTGCGGGTTCCCCTGAATTTCGGCCTCATCTGAATCTTTTGTTGGTTTCTGTTTAAATAAAAGAGGAGCTCTCCTTATTCTGCTGCCTTCTACCATCTCAACTGCATTCCTATCTTCCTTCACATTTAGCAATCACATAAGGACATAGTTTATCCCACAGAGATGTCAAACTGAAAAAAAAGTGCTTTTTTTGTTTAAGCAGTAACATATCGTGCATGAGGTAATGTTCCTGTCTAACGTCTGAGAGATATTTCTACCTGCTAAAGACACTGGATTATTCATTTATTCTGCTGGACTATTAATACATTTTATTTATCTTTTCTCGCTCCCTTTAGCCTATTTTTTCTTTTAAATCAAATTAAATGTAAATTCCAATGCCATCTAATGCGGGAACATCTTAAATGCGTGTTGACAGCTTGTTAGCGTGTTTGCTAATGCATTTGTCCAATTTTTCCCAGCAGCTCTGGGGAGGAAGTATTTCTGTGAGCTCAAAGTAATACCCAGAGAAGAAAAGCTGTTTCTCAAATCTGTCAGAGACTAGAGAAATGCAGATTCCTCAAACTTACAGATGAAAACATTGAATTAGCCAGGTTATTTTACACGATATGCTTAATACAGTTTTTTTTTTTAAAGCCAATTATAGAAAACTCTGCCAAGTAAAGTGTAAAAAAAACCAATATAAAGTCCTGCTTTAAAAACATCAAGGTTTTGTCCTATATTGACGTAAAGATGATGTTGAAATTACAAAATGCACAGATCAAAATTTAGTTCAACGTCTCAAAAATCTTAAAATAAACATAAATTATTGTGTTAAGGTATAAATCTACTATTTTGTAGATTTACAGTTGTTTTTTTTCGGCTCCTCTCTGTGCCTTTCCTCTTCTCTTCTGTCACTTTTTTATTCTTGACTTTCTCTGTCTTTATTGTGACTTCATTTGAATCAGTGGATCCATAAACGATTGTTGCAAAACACTCATATCATACAGATTGTAACTTCAT
Organism: Oryzias sinensis; assembly: GCA_037389245.1. NCBI lineage: Eukaryota > Metazoa > Chordata > Actinopteri > Beloniformes > Adrianichthyidae > Oryzias > Oryzias sinensis. Next base: position 5,494,990 of record CM074497.1, read on the forward strand.
AAGATCAATGATGTCATATTCGCCGTTTAAAAAAAAAAAGAAAAAAAGTAGTGAGCATGGTGTCCAAATTGCTTTTAAAATCCAGGGCACTAGACTGTCCCACACTATATAGTTTTTTAGTAGTTAGGGGTTAGGGTGGGAATCCAGACAGCAAGAATCTCTCTGAAGAGTCTCTTTTTTTGCTCAGATGTTTACGGAATAGTCCATTGCTACAGAGCGACGGGAATGGACCAAACACATTCACAGGAGCAGTTTTATGCCATTTCAGGGATATTCTTTTGTTTGTTTGTTTTTTGGGGGGAAATTGCTTTTAGACAGTTTTTTTAAATGTGAGTTTGGGGCCTCTAAAGTGTTGGGCAATCGCCTACCTTTGCATGATGGTATATCCCTCCCCTGGTTTTAACAGACTGCAGAGGACTGTAGTGCAAAGAGATCGATCTCTGTTGTATCTTAAAGTAATTGATATTGAATTGATGATTTTGATGTTTTAGATGACATGGAAGTCAATGTCAAGGATGCGTTTGCTTGATTAAATTGGGTTGGTTCGTTTTGCATGCAGTCATTAAATCCAACAGATATTTGATCAATTATTCCGCAGTTGGAGCTGTTTTTCTGTCAGAAGGAAGACAGAATAACAGCTTGGCAGGCAAATGAAATTTCTGTGAAGAAGCAGAGCATAAGTAGGAAGTTTTGATCTGCACAACTCAGAAAAGACTTTGACTCTCTGACGAAGACTTTCTTTTTTTTCATAACAAAACGAGTTTGTTTTATTAAATCCAAATATTAGTATCTTATAAGAAGTTTATTTATATAAAATGATATATTTTTGGATTCTATAAGCTACTAAAATAATATACAGGATGACATTTCTTATAAAACAGTCCTTCTCTTTAAGATTATGAACTCTGCAAATTAAAAGAGGATAAAAATTAAGAACACACAACAAACGTTGACATTCTTGACAGGTAGGATACAGTCACATTTATTTTGACTTAGTTCCTTTCTTCCAAACCTTATAGAAACAACAAAAATGTACCTTCTATTAGTTCTTCTATTAGGTTTTATGGCATTTCAACACAACCCCTTCATGCCGTGTGTCACTAATTGGCAATATGCTATTAAATCCAGGATTCATCACCTTGAAACTGAAAAAAAAACACAGAAAAATTATACTTTTTTATGTAAATTTGGATGGAAATTCAGACTTTTTTCATGGTATTTATTTATTATATATAATATTGATATTGGTAAGCTACTTTACAGTTATAACTCCGTCTCTTTTAGTAGGCCCATGTCACATCGCTTATCTATAGCTTTGTTTAGGAGATTTTTGTCTGCCTTTTACGCTTTAATTACTTTTTCCTTCGACCAAAAGTTATTCTAAGTCATCTCATGATCCATTGTTAAAGCATTTCCATTAATGCTCATTATGCTGTTTTAGCCAAAATCAATAAAAATCAGGACAGGATTTCTGCAGAGTCATAGTAGTTTAGTAGAAATTTGCTTTGAGGTTTTGGGCAGGACAGGTGTCATAAGGCAACCCCAGCCCCTCTTCCCCTCGGGGATGCTGAGACCTCGGAGCAGTGAGATTGTGCCTTGCCCAACATATGTTCTACATGACAAATAAGCTCTTTTTCAGACTTAATTTTTTTCGTCTGCTCCTGATTCACTGCAAGTGGAATAACGAAATGCTCCGAAATTCCAGTTTAAGCTTAACATTTTTTTTTCTAGATGTCCTCCGTCATCAGAAAACATTTTCATCAGGTTTTTAAAATATTGCATTTATTTTAAAACATATTCATGTTTGCCTTTTTCAGCAGTGTTCAGCTATTGTAGCTCCAGTTAGGCCTATACTTTTTGTAGCTCAGCTAGCGTTGCGCTTCATTTAGAACTGTTCAGATATGTTGAGCATTAATGACTTCTCATTTCATTAGCTAAATTAGCAATTAGCCAATAATGTATTATTTTCATATTACATTTTTCCATTCAAAGGTATTTTTTTAAGAACACCACATCAAGATTAAGCCACATTTTTGGTTGGATTAATAAAGAATTACAGTCCACCAAACATATTTAGCTTTCAGCATGTTGCCTTTAATAAAAACATCTGGTATCTTTTAACATTTAATGACCTGCTTTGTGTGTGTGTGCATTGTTATCCTGCCCAATTATTGTGTCACAGCTCTAATTAGCCGGATTTAGCCGGACATGTTTTTGTTCTTTCTTCTCTCTTGCTAGATTCAACTTTCCTCAATTAAAATTTTCCGACCCCCATGTGCAAAGTGTTTACCTCTCCATAACATGCTATAAACCTCAGGAAATATGTAAAAAAAAATAAGATAATGTTTAAATCATTTATATGCAAAGGGTTTTTGTGCAGGAAAAAAATAAATGCTTTCTTATCAAATATTTATTTCCGTGTATTGTTTCCATAGCTTTCAGCATTTCTACTAGTTCATCCAAGTTATTTGTGTAAGCAGTTTCACTGAAATGCATTTTACAAGAAGAGGTTTATTTGCATTATCTCCAAAATATTGGGGTCTTTTGGAATGCCATTTCTGTTCTCAGAGCATGATGGGACAGTTTGAATGTTTATATTTAGTGCAAAGATTTCACCGTGTTTATAATAAGTGTTATAATGTACTCAGACATAAAATGCAGAGTTTCAGTAAATCCATTTTTTTAAACATATAAACAAACCAATTCTTCTTTAATTTCTATAAACTGAGGCTGATTCTTTGGTCCTGTGCTCTCTTGTTTGGTGTTAATAGTCTTTGGGAAGTGGATTTCTGTGAGGTCATGCCAACATACAAAATGTTTATTACAGGGAAACAGGAAAAAATACACAAATTTTCTCTTATTTGATTATAAAATCTCAGTTTAGTGACAACAATCTACAACGTACATCGAATTAGTATTGATCGCTCATTCAGGATTTATGTTAACAATAACTGTTGTTGGTTTGTGTAAAAATGGAAAACAAAAACAAAAAGAACATGCTGCAGTGTAATCCTTCTTCTTGAACAATGGAAGTGCTCCAAGAAGCCAAAACCCCATAAGGCGGCTGTAGTAAAGAGGTACAGCAGTCGACCTCTGATTGAAAGATTCCAGGTACGGTTCCTATCCTGCCAGGCCTTGTGCCGATGTGTCCTTGGGCAAGGCTCTGAATCCCACATTGTTCCTGGTGGTAATAAGTTGGTGCCAGTGTACGGCGGTGGAGTCACCATCATTGTGGGAATGTGGGAAGGGAACTGTGACTGTAAAGTGCTTTACTCCTTCTAAGAAGGTAGTAAAGCGACATAGAAGTATACGCCGTTTACCATTTACTATTTTAGATTTCTTTAAATTCAGACCGGAAAAGTCTGTTGATCTGGATTGAGTCTGCTTAATTCAGACCGTATCGAGTTCTGAACCTTGCGTTTAGTCTGTGGTACAACTGCCTTTCAACCGGACATTTCTGATTGGAGCCAAAGCCTGTAAACAAAACCACATGACCAAAGATCTCTCCAGCAGTTACAATTACAATCTACAATTACAGGCAGAAATAATGGAAGTCTTTGTAGTCTTTGTTGGGATATTTCACCGATTCAAACTTTATATTTCATTCACCAGTTTTGAACGTCTGTACCAACGTCAGGTACAGCATTTTTTACCTGCTACATTAGTTCGGCAGAAGCATGCTGCAAGGCGGTTACTGAGGAGACGGCAAAGAAGCTACGCTGATAAGTGATTGTGACATATATTTTCCGGTAAAGCATATGAGAAACACTAAGTATAACAAAAATAGTTGTTTTGATGAGCCTGCATTCATCCAACCACATTTAAATGAGTTGCCTTGTCTCATCGTTGCACCACATTTTTCCATGGCTCTCTGTTTACCAACCATGGTGGCTGTTTTGGTCCAGTTGTTCCATTCAGACCACGGAGCCTATTCAGACTGAGGAAACTGAGAGCGAACTGAAGCTCAGTCAAATTGGAAATGAATTGCTACCACAACGAAAGATGGGTCAGAGAGCTGTTCTTGATCCCGGGCCAGAGTCTGCTTGTGTGTATTCAGACTGATAGTGTGTTCCGGTTTATAGGGAGAAACAAACTCAGGTTCACTTTTAGTAAACCAAATATGTCCAGTCTGAATGCAGCCTAAGTCATTATATTTGTCAGAATAGCCATTTTTGCTACATTGTTCTGTATTGCAGGTTATTCAAGTTAAAAACTGGCCAATCGGATGCCTCAATAAAAGCAGGTGGAGTCTACTGATCCCCACGTCCAAGGTTCAAAACATTTGATTGACAGATTTCATGTAGCCCGCTTTGAAGTGGTAGCTTCCAAAAAGCTCAACCCCTGATTGGTGAGAGTGGTTGCCATAGAAACGTTGACTCAGACCAACTCGGACTGCTTACTGACGACTTCTGGGTCCAGAATGGTAGTGTCAGATGTCAGATCTCTGTCTCCCCCTCTGGTCACTGGCGGGAGCCATCTCCAGAGTTCTAACAACACAACAACTCCCAGCAACACCCAGCACACATTTACTGGATGCCACACACCTGACTCTCATTCACTCAATTCACCAAAGCATACTTAAGCTCTGCACTGAGCTGAGCTTAGTGCAAAGAATTGTTTGGGCCACTCTGCCTTCATTATCCAGTGTTGTATTTGGACCTGATCTTAGGTCTCTTGACCCTGTGTCTGACTGTTTACCTGCCCCGACCTTCAGCTGAACTCTGATCACCCCGTCTCTCTTCTGATGAACTTATGCCTGTTATCGACTCCTGCCTGCCTGACCCTGATTAAGCTTTATGGACTTTTAGCTGAGCTAATAAACCTGCTGCATTTGGATCCAGCGTCTGCCTCTTCCTGTGACGGGCAGCAATGTGAAAAAGTGGCGAGCAAATCGACTTTTCAATGGGTGACGTCACACTCACTCATGCCAAACAAAGCAAACTATCTGAGGAAACAAACCCTGCTACAAATCCAGCCAGTGTGAATGTTTCCATAGTTTGGCGTATGTTTTTAACTCCACACAGCTAGAACCAACAGGGATTTTCACCAACAACCCCATGAAGCCCATTATTAAGATGTATACAACAAGTTTTTCATAATGTATTAAAACCATAAACTCTCCATGCACTTACTTACACCGTGTTTCAGGAAAAAGGATCATGACATAAAATCCATGTATTGGGCCAAACCTTTAATGTTTTCACTTCACAGCCATGAATCCTGACAGAGAAACATGAGGTTGTGCTGGTTTAATCACTTCAAGAAGCTCTGCAATCGATGCCACACAACGCTGCTTGTTGTCTCAGCTGGTTAACCAAGGGAGCAAGATAAAAGGGGCAGATGACAATTGCGAACATTACCTCAGTCTAATTCACTCGATGAAACAGTGACAGGGAGTCATTTTCGCGTGTGTTCTTTGTTGTGCTTCCATCTTTGCACTGTTGCATCTGTTTAACCTCTTCCAGGAGGAGGCAGATAAAAGCTGTGAGGTCAAAAAAAAAGGAAATTAAACTCGATGTTTCATTCAAAGTGTTTTTTTTTACTTTAAAAAATGTCAAAATTGAACTAAAAAAACGTGACTTTTGAAGTAATTGACTTTTTATTAACTATCCGTTTTGGCAACTCCACACAGAGAAATAGAGAAATCAAAACCACTCACATTTGTTTGCATGAAATTCATTTTGCTACTGTCGGTCTATGTGCAATCAAGAAAACGTGGTTAAAATGCATTTTTATCAAGTCACAGACCTTTCCTTAATACAAATGTCTTTATTTAAATATATTAAAAGAGAGGGCTCTAATTTCAAATCAACTTCTCCTTCGTGTACAAATGGACTTTTTTCAAGGTGTGAGTGACGAGGACACCTTACAGCGGGGGGGGGGGGGGTGATTACTTTAACTGGTGGGCCACATTGGCTTCTAAAATTCGATAGAAGAGCCGCAACACAAGCAGATGCGTGGAGTGAGAATGATAAAACATGGAATCTGGATGAAAACATTTGGATTGAAAATTATACTCTAAAACAGAATATTCTAGAGTGTTTAGATTAAAACTTTTGTTCCCATTTTAGATCATTTTTTATTGTGAAGCCCTTTGGTACCTTCAAAGAGTTGTAAAGTGCTATGAATAAAGTTTCATTAATTCATGATCTTTTTAATAAAATGAATAACATTATTTATTAAATAAAGCAATGACCAAATAACACACTGCGTGTCTGTTTATCATCCAGTAGTAATGAAAAAGCTCATTTCTACGCATATTTCTGTGTTACCTTTTCACCAGTACAGAGTTCCCTCGTTTATTTCAGGAGTTACGTTCTAAAAATATCCGTTATTGGAGAAATCCACGGAGTCTGATTACAGACGTTTATGGCAGTAAAACTCCTCACTGACTAAATATACTTTTCTCACAAAGACATGAACATTTTCACCCTTTTCTCTTTTGTTTAAATTCTCAAACCTTCATAGAAATTAGGTCCAGGATCTAATCGATCTCAGATTTCTGATCTGAAGAGCTTCGCGTTTCTATACAGGAGACACGGCACGGACTGAGGAGATTGATTGACAACGTCTCCAGCCAATCAGGACACAGAACAGGGCAGTTTAAAAAAAAGCAGCATAATCGCTCTAAAAGAATGAGCTAAACCAGGAAAGATGAACTGTGGAACGTAGAAAGGAAGACTGTCTTCTGTTCTGTTTGACAGAGATCTTAGAGGGTTTTCAGGTTGGAGCACAGACTGCAGAAGAGGGGAAGAATATGTCACGTCTTGATCGTGTGGCCAGATTAAAAAAAAAATAAAAAACACGGGTCTCTGATATTGTTCAGTGGGCCGGACCAAACACGGAGGCGGGCCGGATCCAGCCCGCGGGCCGCAGTTTGCCCACCCCTGCCCCTTAGTAATTAGGTATTTTCTCGAAGACCTATGTTATTCGCACGCATTTAGCACAAAAACGGATGGAAATGCACTTTAGCCGCATGTATTCCATTGGTCAAAATGCACATTACTGCATTGCCCGCACATAATTCAATCCTAACCTTGTCCCCACCCTAATTGTAAATAGTCACTTCATTTCTCTAAAGTAAAAATGGGATTTTTTTAAAACAATTTGGAGAAATTTTCAACTATAGAAATCCTATTTTCCTAAATAAATCCTTTTTTTCTACATCTTTTTAAAGTAATATTCATGTACATTGCAATAATTCTTGAACATGTGTGTAAAGTACAGGCAGTGATGTCGTTCGTAGCTGTCGAGGATGTTTTAGTGGAGTCTGCATGTGCATCAACAGTAACACGCTGTGCATTCACTCATAAGCCTGGACACTTTATAGCCTCCTGCGAGGTGAAGCACCTCCCTCACACTTCCCGCCCTCTCCTTTATTCCGATGCCATGCTTGCAGCATGCCTCCATACATACACCCAATCTGAGCTCAGTGTTTATCTGCTGTTGTGCCAAGCCACGGTGAGCCGGCTCCCTCAACGGCAGCTGTCAAGGGCAGCATGTTCTTTTTTGACGCAGCTTCCTTGATCTCCTGTGATCCCCTTCCAGGGATCCTCGCTACAGCTGCACTACGTCATTATGACATAACCTCCACCAGGCAGCTTCAAAATATCACATCTGCTATCTCAGTCTGAACCCTCAGCGGTGGATTATGTTTGTGAGATTGTCAAAGGAGGGTGGAGTGCTCCGATTCTGGAGGCTGACTAAGGGTCATCTTTTCTGCTCCTCTTCACATCAACCAATTCTCTGCCTATTGGATTGGCTGTTCCGTTCACTTTATTTTTATCAGAGTTGAAATATGACTCCTGGGTATTTGTTTGTGGCGCGTTTGTCTTCGCCTCGTGACTCCCGCAGCTGGAGAACTTTTCAAAGACCTTTTCTGAACACCTTTGGAACTCATGTGTGTCGGCTTTAGAGTTCAAGACCTTCTTAGCCTCTGAAATATCAACACTTTACAGCCTCCCCCTCTCTGGGTTGAACAAAAGGTGATGGTCAGACCTCTAAAAGTAAAACTGACGAGAATAATCTGTCTTTATACCTCCCTTTGCTTGTCTTTGTCTTTCGTCATCTCCATCACATTTTTTTGCCTTTCGGGGAAGCTCAAAAACGTCTGTGAAGTCATAGAAAACCTGTTTTTTTATTCAAGAAAGCAACTCATCCAGGAGCTTTTGTTCAGCATTACCAACTGACGCATTAAACTGCAGCGAGTTGTATGTTTATTTAAAGGACTTTAAAATGACTTCCTCCCAATTTTCACAGATATTGTGCTGACGATGAACAATAAAAAACATTATGATGGTGTGCTGCAGTGGGAAAAAGTCATAAAAATACTTTAAAAACGGTGTTCCGGCTTTTAATTTAACACCATGGTAAAAAAAAAAAAAAAATTGGAGAGGAAAGTTCCTTGAATTCCTCTAAATGTGCATTACATTAATGCCACATACACTCTAATAAGAAATACGTTGATCTAACTTCATTTGGTAACACGTAATTGAATTATGTTTAATCAACTTAGGTTTTAATGCCTACTCAACTCAATTTAATATGTTGATCTAACTTTACAAGAATTGACAAGAGGACAACCCGTTATACTAAAGTTTCAACCATTGGGCCTTGTAATTTTTATATCAAAGACATGAACAACCCAGCAATGTCTCGCATAACAAGGCAGGAGCTCACGTGTCGTGAATTCTTCTGTCTTTAATGTTGGGACATGCAGTATTTTTCCGCACAGGGGGGTTGGTCATCATCCTCTCCTACCCTCTAACTCATGGTGCAGAAAGAAATAAACATAACAGTTTAAATTACTAGTTAAAACAGAGTAAAACAGCTACACATCAAAACACATGGACAAAAACTCACACTTAGACCCCAATCTGCCCAGATAGGCAAAGAAAACAGTATCCCACAATTCCTTGCGCTGCCTTACGTTATGACGTCATGACGCATTGACAGCTTCACACTAACTTAATTTAATTAAGTTGATTGAAAGTACAATAACTATATCAGACAACTATGTGTCATTTTTAAGGTGACTGAACTAAAAAAAACTGATTTATTTTCCCCAAACTAAATCATTAAGTTAGATCAATGTAAAAAAAATTATCTTTCCAACTACAGCACAAATACTCTTTTTAGAATCTGCAGACATGCTTCTTAAAATTCTTAAAAGATGGTGCTGCTTTTGTAGAAAAGGATCTGATAAAAAAGTTTGGAATCCTGATTATAAACTTTAAGATCTATGTTCTAAAAAGGTGCAGTTGCAAAGCAGAAATAATCTAACAAACACTCAGTTCTATTTATTTTCTCCTAAATATATTTAAGGTTATTTCTAAGAAAAGAAATGCATACAAGAATAATTTCTTATAGTTCTGCTCATTTTTCAAACCAGAGGTCTGTAACCTGAGGCTCTAAAGCCACATTGAGATTTATTCCTTATTTAAAGTATCATATTTTTTAAATCTAAGGTGCATCGATTGAGACAAAACATTCAGGTTAGTCTAACTTTATGGGTATGTACGTACCACTCTATGAGGTTCCTGACTACAGTACCCATAATGCCACAGCAATCTATCAAGCGGCATAGTTCACCAGAGTCCTACTAAAACATTCTGACCGATTTTTGTGCGCTGTGTGTCACAAACATTGTTTGAGGTCAGTAAGCACAGCCAGAATTGATACTAAATTTTAAAAGTCAAAGGATGTCAAGTTTATGGCCAAATGCATAGAGGTAACTTAGCTTTGATTTAGTATTCTTTATTGAGAATTATGAATCTGTGGCTTAGGTGCACAAACATGAACTGTTCATAGTTCTTTATTTATTTATTTATTTTTTAATCACTGCTGCTGTCACACTACCCATATTTGCTGCTGTGAGAGGATCCTATGTGGCACAGGATGTCTTATTTTGAAAATAAATATAGGATATAGGATATAGGAAAACAAGGCTGTTTTCTGTTTATGCTCATGTTTTATTTATGGCAAAAGGAGGATTAAAATATTTATTATAATAGTTACGACAACATAAATACAAAGTGGTGTCTTATTTTTCTAAAGACCCTTTGGCTCCTGTTAGGTTGTGGTAGATGAGAATTTGACCCAAATGGCTCTTTAACACCTTGATGACTGAATTTTATTTCTAATTTTAAAAGAAAAAAAATCCCTCAGATGCTAAATAAAAGTACATTTTGGAGCAAAATTGGTCTAACGGATCAATCGGTGCCAAGGGGTTGAAGGCTACAAACCCCTGTTTTACGCATAATGTATATATTATCTTCAATTTGTCATTTTTACATCTCTTCATTTAGGGAAGCTTTTTTTTTTATTTTCTTTTAGTCTCAAAAAGCTAAGAAGGGGGTCTTGCTTTTGGAAAGTTGAATGCTACAAACAGACTTTGGAGCTAAATGCTCCAAATATTGCTGGATAAAAAATATTTAAAAAAAAGTTAATTCTGCTTCCTGTCTTTTTGAATGATGCAACAGCTGACACAAGCTAAGCCGTCGTATCGGTCGTCATTTGCACCTAAATTTAATCCACAGCTGTTTACTTGTGCGAAAACGGATAATGCTGCAGTCAGATTGTTTTCGCCGTTATTAGCCACCAAAGTACACACAGATGATGTTCCCAGGCAACAATGACCTTTTTAATATGTGAGCTCCTTTCTTCGACTAGAACTCTACAGCCAGCTGCTGTGTCGCTGTATCAAACCGTCATCTGTTTTCAGGAAACTTATTATGAACAGATTATCAGCAGCTGCTGCCATCTGGATGAGATCTTCATTTTGAAGTCCTTTCTCACCACATCGGTCGTAAAAACGTTGCGATATTTTACCGTGATTTTTACATTATTGTCCAGACATTTGTGGGACACGCTGTTTAACCCTTGTCCTATCTTAGATAACCCCACCCTTACATTGACGTGTTCTCCCTACCATGACAAAGGTGGATAAAGGTGGAAAGATTTCATGGAATCCATGGACACCAGTGAAGATCACAAATCATTAAAGAAAAAAGGTTCAGAGCACTGTCTAGTGGGTCTAGATGACCCAACTCCCAATGGTGAAGTGCCTATGATAGCACAAGGGGTTAAATGTAAGCAATACATACATTGATTTTTGGATATTTATGCGTGAAGCAGACACCCTTGTCCCCTTTTGTCTTCATCATGAAGCCCTTTGAAGACACCAGGCCCCTTTTGTAGTTTATACACAATTTTTGTGTAAATCTGGTCCAACTGAGCGTGATTTCTGCAAGATGCACACGCAAGTTTGTGGCTTTCCACAACCGTTCCATGTATGTCTGATGGACTTTTCTGGCATGTACCACTGATGCATGTTTTTTATGTATACCATGGTCCGGGTGAATTCTCGATTCTGATTGGCTGCTGACTGTGCATTAAAAACTGATGAAAAAGGTTAAATTAAGGTTACATGTTTAAAAAAGACAGAGATCACTGTGATTTATGGTAGTTTTGGATGTAAATAGTTGGCATAAAAGGGCATAAAAAACTGTAAGTCATTCCAGTTCCATCCATGGCTAAACAGCTGCACTAAAATCTCCTGGATCTGATATGTAGGTGTAGTGCACCAGAGCCCAGGCTTTACCTATAGCAGGGGGGGGAGAGCGGTGATAAGAGTGTAATTACCCTCGCCCCACCCCGTCTCACCCACTCTGACACCCAATAATAAAACTTTGATGTGCTCCTCTCAAAAAATAGCAGCAGCCACTAATCACAATTGATTGCATCCACTTAGGCGAGGCACACTCATCATCTCCCGCGCTCTCCGGATGGGAGTCGTCCTCGGCGAAGACCGCAGCAGAAAAACTATTCAAATGAAATGCAGCAAAGGAATGAAGATTAATCAGAAGAAAAAGGGGGGAAAAAAATAAAAGCAAAAAGGAAAAGATCTTGTGGCGTCAGCTGAGGCGAGCAGTGGGAGGGAAAAGCCATTGGTGGAAGTACACAACCCGATCTTTCAGGTTCTGTTCAGAGGTTTTCTCAGCAAGTGTCATTGAGTCTAGATTCACCTCTATACTCGCTCCACGTCTGAACGTAGGTCAGGCTTTTCATTTTAGCTTCTTCTTTATGTGACAACCAGAGCCACTTCCTGGGAGTTGAAATGACAATCTCTTTTTGTGGATCTCTTCAAATAAAGATTTAATATTCAAAGTCACCTAAACATTCGACTATTATTTAAACGTAAGTAAAATAATTAATTGTAGCAAAAGATAAACGTGTGTTTGGTTCAAACCTTTTGTTTTTCTACAGTGATATTAACTCTTTATGGACACAGAAAAACACAGAAAACAATAATTTCTCACATGTTAAACCAGAATTGTTTTCGCACTTTAAATATTTTACAGCAAAGATTTATTATTTGAATCACCTAATCACCTTTTTACAGTGATGGAAACCCTTTGTGGATATTAAATTATCTTTGTCTTGAATAAACACAAAAAATGTGTTTTTTGTTGTGTTTTTTTTTATTAACCCAGAATTATTTGAAAAATTATTAAAGATGTTTTTCTCTCACCCAAAATCTTTAATCATATCAATATATTATTTGAAATCACCCAAACGTTCAACTCTTTGTTTAAAAGTAAGCATGATAATTAATTGACTGTGTCCAAAATAAGGGCTTTAAATTTGTGATTTGTTCAAACATTTTATTTCTTAAAGTGAACTTAAACCTTTGTATATGTGAGATCATCTTTAATATAAAAATAAAAAAACAGAAATTGATCATTTTTGACATTTTTTACCCAGAAGAGTTTGAAAGAAAAAAAAAGAAATAACTTTTTTCACTCTTTAAATATTTTACCTTAAAGATTCACTATTTGAAAATCATATAAAAATTGAATTGTTGTTTAAAAGTAAGCATTATAATTAACTGATTGTGTCCAAAAGAGGCTGGAAATGTGTGATAATAAACCTCTAAAAAAATTATTAGAGAGCTATTTCACACAATGGAGACCTTTTTTCCCATCAATCCTTTTGGTACTTTATTTTTTTTCTGTATTCTATACTTTTATACCAATCAGGAATCGGGTTATTTTGCCCATTACGAAATTCCCAGTTGTTCTTTTGCTTTTTGTCATTTTTCTAAAACTTAAACATTTGGAGTTCATCTTTTTCTTAGTCATTCAGAGGGGGAAAAAATGTAAATGTTTTAAGAAGTTGCTGCTCTTTGAAGGTTTGCTTCCTTAGTATATTTTCAGAATATTCAGACTTTTAAGGTTTTTAGCAGATCTAGAGGTTTTTCTTTGCAGTTTTTATAAGTTCTCTATGCTTTTTCTTCTTTCTAAGCTTCATAAAACGTTGCTTTGATGCCTTCTCTGCTTTTTCCCACAGTTCCTTTCTTCGGTTCTCCAAACAAACCCCCTCATTGTTTGTGTTACAGGTTTGTGGCACAGTTTAGTCATATTTTTAAGGACTCTTAGACCTTTTTTAAGCTTTTGAATCTCCTTTTTTTTAGATCCCATTTTAAAAGCGTAGCATCTTCTTTGTTCTGTTTTCAGCACTCACTTTTTTAGAACTGTTGTTGTGTGGACTCGTTATTGCAGAACCAAAGCATGTCGGCATTCTAATTAAAAAATATATAAATAAAAGGGGTTTAAACAAATATGACACATTTAACAGGCTTAATAACAGACTACTAAATATGTGTAAATAAAAGGGCTTAAATGGTTGTTGCAGTAAATTTAGTGTGACACCCTTGTATAGCATCGACTACTGTTTCATTTTAATAAGATGTAATTGGTCTGAAGCATCTGTTGGGACTGATTCCAGCTCTGTTGAAAAAAAAGCTTCAATTTTGAGAACTTCAATCAATTTAAGTTTATTTCTTGTTTTCACTTTAGATGTATTGTAGTTAAAGATAATTGATTTTTAACAGTTAAACCTATTGATACTTGATATCTTCCCAAAATTGCTTGGTTAACCACCTGTGGTTTTTATGCATGTAATTCTTTCTTTTAATCCAGGTCAGCACAAACCATGATACTACTACCACCATGCAAACACCATTGGTGCATTATTAGTTGTTCTTGTAGGAACTTGCTGTCTGGTTCCTTAGTAATGAATCTCCGTCTGTGCACCCATTTTTGTTCTAATGAACTGTCTGTCTTTATTTTCGTTTAATTACCTTTTCTTATCTATAGAAATATCTTGTGGTAAAATTGTATGACATTTAAAAGGAAATGAATTCTGATTGATCAAATATTGGCAAAGATTTTAAATCACTTCCTTTTTTTTCACAAGTTATTCTTTTTATTTATAGGGTACATAAATATAATGCCACATGTCAAAAGTGCAATAACTGACATTTTAGTAGTTTAAAACCTCTTTTGTTTCTAGTTTTATAGCTTAAAACTTACAATTTTCCAAGCTTCAGGTGAACTAATCAGTTGCCTTTCTCTCATCTGTGATGATCCTCTTATTGTATCTGACATAATGGGGAATAAAAGCATAAAAAACAAAACAAAAGGTCACCTTTTCTTCAAAGGAAAAAAACCCCAAAGAGAATGATGCATGCGAGAGCGCTGTGATGTAACAATAAAGCAACTGTCCGCTGTGTTTTTGCGCTGCTCTTCTTGGTGCCACTGTTCCTGAAACGCAGCGCCGCAGCATCCTGCCGCGTTAATCAGGTTGTCGTCCGGGTTTGTCCTTGTTTCTCTTTGAGCCCACACAGCTGTTGTTCGAGTCTCAAAAAACCGCCAACGTGGGAAACGAGTCTTTGCTGACACCTTTTCATTTATTTATTTATTTATTTATTTATTTATTTATTTATTTATTTATTTATTTATTTATTTATTTATTTATTTATTTATTTATTTATTTATTTATTTATTTATTTATTTATTTAACTTGTCCTGTCCAACAGCTGGGCAGCCTCTTGTGTTGGACATATTTTACTTTAACAACAGGGGCTATGAATCTTCTGACAAACCAGAGGTATGTCTGAATAAACCCCTTTTGTAATCGAGGCCAAACTTTATTCATTTTAATCATGTTTGAAAATCTCTTGTGTTGGACCGGACGGAAAAGGATAGTAGGGAAGAAGAGAGAGGGATGTTAGAGAGGGGGGGATAGGAGGGTGATAATAGAAAGGGGGGTAAAACCATGAAGTAGCATAAAGCATCAGGTTTCTGCATGGTTATACTCATTACGGTGAGGTTCAGATGTAATTCAGGTCTATAAGGGCGGGGCCTGTCCACACACACACTCAGATGTTAAAAACACACCTGTTGGCTCAAGAACTGTTCACATGTCAACATGAACATCATACATATAGTGTTCACACATGCATACTTATGCATTCAAACCAACTAGTGTGAAATATTTCAGTTCTTTCTGCCGTTAAATACTCCTAACAAGTTTCGTTTAAGTAACGCTTGGTTTTATATAATGAACGGATAATTATTGATTTCTCAAATAATTTATTGACTATTATTTATGCAAACTTGAGGGTGTCAAGCACGTTGGTACACCTAAAGAAGGTGTTAAGCTTTATTCGTTCATTTTGTTCAAATTTGTGTCTTTCCACAACGGTTTCACGTTTGTCTAATTGGACTTTCACGCATGTACCACCGATGTGTAACTTGAATTGCATGTAAACGGCTCAATATTCACGCACGGTTCATGTTATACATTGATTCATGTGTTGTTTGCGTGGTTTTTTCGTACTTCTTCTGTGGTTTTAAAGTGGCTCATTCTTGATACATCTGTGAAAAAGTTCACGTACAGACCACGGCTTTTCTCCCTTTTTTCACGTATATTCACGTATGACCGATTGTCATCCATGCAATATGCACAAAATACACGTAGTGGCTGTGTGACACGGACTTGCAGGACGTACACCCACACCGTGGTGGAAGCTCATCTCAGTCATGACCCAAAGCTCAAAGATGAGGGTGAGGACATGGAATGATTGACAGACAAAATATTTATTTAAATGAAGTTAATTCAAGGCTATTGAAATCAGGTTTGATGTGTAGCATGCTTATTTCTCAAGAGTCCAGGAATGACTCCATTTACCATAAAGGACAGTAAATAATAACAAACATTCCTTTTAGTGTGCAATTGTGTTCTTTTAAATTGAACCCAAACTTTGTGCAGAATGTTGTCAAAAATGTGTAAAAAACATTCTACAATGGGGGGAAAAAGAGATGTTTTAAGGAAGCCAGGCACAAAGGTAAGATCTAAACAGGAAGTCATGACACTGCCAGAATGGACAACAACAAACGTTTACATTTGTCAGATCAGGCTCTTGCGTTTCTTCACAGATTTGTGTTTTCTAAATTTAAACACAGTTTCCGGTATAGCACGGGTCAGGATGTGAGAGTCACAAACATTTGACCTCATTTCATTAGGTAAATGTCTATTCTGATGAGAGTTGACGTCTTCTTCAAAAATATTTAGTTTTTATATGTTTAAAGGAAGAAAACTGGTCCCTGCAGAGACCCCCCCACCCCTGCAGGCTCTTTTTGTCATTGAATCTTAATATCCACAGAAGTTTGAATTTAGAAACACTTGATATAATTGAATCATTAGAATTAGAGAGGGACAGAGAGAAAAGAGAATGAGACGCAAAAAGGCTTTGGAGCGTGCTTGCACTCCAGATTCTTCAATGGTGTTTTATTGTCTAACAGAAGAGAAATTGCATTGGAATAACTAGGATTTATTCTGTCTTTATTTGAAGGCAATAATTAATTTAGTTTTAGAAAAGGCTCTTTTGCTAAAAATCCATTTTATTTGTAAGAAATCTAGTGACAGGACCTTATCGCATGTTGTAGGCTGTAATGTCACATTTTTGTGCAAATACATCTTTGGTTTTTGATTTATGATGTGCAAATCAGTTGAGGTAAATACTCGTTTGGGCAGCATGACTTTTTCCTCAGAACTCATCTCTCTGCACATCTATCATGCTTTTTAGTACCTTTGCTGAGTTGCCAAATATGTGGTTCGGGTTCTGGCGCCTACCTGATAATAAACACCTCTGCAAGTCAGCTTAGGGTTGAAGTTTTTTTTTTTTTTTTGATTCTTTGATTTTAATCGTGTTTTTCTGAACATCAGGTCCCAATGGGAGCGTTTCAGATTCATGTAATTCAGGTGTTCTAACCAACAGTTTGAAGGTGTAAACTGACACATGATCTTCACTTCAAACACACACGTGAGGTTTTCCCTCATCTTCACAGAAGGTTCTGGCTCCAGCATAGCTGCAAATCTATATTGACTCTTTTGAACTGTGCAGACCGTTTTTCTGAATGTCATAATAAACTTGAGAAAAACGGACTCGAAACGTGCCAACGTGTTGGATCGATCAAGGAATTATAGACGCCCCTGGTCTGTTTTTACTTTCACCGAAGACCTTGTATTTTAACTGGACGTGTGACGTCTGCCATAGAAAATGCTTTGCTTCCGGTTCCAACCAAATTTAGTCAATTCAGTCGACATTTTTCCACGACATATCCATCGCCATATTGGAACCAGACGTCCTCAGGGAGCTGTGATTGGTCTGTCTACATTTCTACGGCAACCATTCTTTCCAATCAGGGGTGAGCACGATAGAAGGCCTCACCTGTACCTCCTACTTTTATTGAGGCGTCTGATTGGTCAGTTTATAGCTTAAATAACTGGCGCTACAGCAAATATATCATAAAATAAAATTAGGATTAGCACGAAGAGGTTTATAGAATGTAGTAGAGTGAAAATGGCAGCGATGCCCAGTTTAGCTTAGCCTGGTTGGTTTAGTGTAGAAATCAGCTAATATATTTTATAACTGTTTTTCTGATTTCTACAATTACTGGTGTGAAGCCCTTTAAGAAAACTGTGTTGTGATATTGGGCTATATACACCGAATTGAATTGAATGACTGAGAAATAGCTGTTTATTTCACTGTAGAAGTCTACGGGATTTCGGCTTCCTGTTTGAAAAGCAAGGTGGTAGAGGTGGTTCAGTCCAGTTTTCATTTACTGTCATTGGTTTCAACACGTGTTATTGTTTAATTTCCTTTTATGTGAAGTTTGAAGTTAATTTAGTTCTTAAAACGTCATATTTTTACTATTTTTAAACAATAGTCAACAACCCCGCCTCCCCTTCCCCTCTCTGTTCCAGGACAGAGCAGGGAGTTAGTGGCTCGCCCACTTCGCAGACTTCAAACTGCATTTTTTTCCTTCTGCTCCTGATTCACCGAGATTTGAATAGAGTTGAATAAAGAAATGCAATTTTGAGCTTAATGTTCCTTATATTTGTCCTCCATTATCTGAATAATTCCACATAACAATGCTAAAAACGCTATTTTCATCATATTGGGCCTTGAAGGAGTGAAAAGTCCTGCAACAGCTGGGATTCTTTGCAGTAACAGATTTCTCTCTGTACCGGTTCGGTCATCTGGACATTAAAATCATTAATTGGGCGTAGAAAGGAAACACGCAGATCCATATCGCTGGAGCAGAACATCCACTGATGTTGCAGGAGGAAAGCGTTTAGTTTACATGTTCTGCATGGAGGGGGAAGTGACGGCCATCGGTGTGACATCCTCTTCTCCCGGGCTCTGACTCTCCTTGGCTCAGTACGTTTATTTAAAGCAGTAAAATTCATCTCCTGGTTCTTGTGTTCCTCAGCGTTGACCTTGGCCTCGCAGACTTCATTAACGCCATTCATGCTGCGCGTTAAGAAGGAAAACGGGGGCTTTGTCACAATAAGGACGGAAGCACCAGCAATTTATTTTAATGTCTAAATAACACGTTTTCTCATAAATTGGCGTATAACATTGAAGCAACATTGACACCTTTCCTGATTTGTTCTCTTTCCTATAAATGCCCATCAGATGTCATGCAAAGATTTCTTCATCTATTTCTGTTCCATTTTTGAGGTGCTCTGTGTCTTTGGGGCTTTGAGCTTTCATGGGAGAAAAAAGGGGAGGAATCCTCAGATCTGAGAGAGTTCAGAGTGCAGAGAGCCCGGAGTTACTGTCAATCACAGCAGAATTTATCAGCCCATCCAAGGGGGATGGAGATGGCTAGGCTTTTATCCTAACCGCATGTTGTCATTCTACATTACAGCTGATGGAATCTGCTTAGGTAGGTGGGCAAACAAGGTTAGGTGAGATGAAAGTGACTACAGATGAGAGAGACAGACAGGATCTGTGAATTTGTCCTCAGTTCTTGCATAAGCCGGATAAAGGACAGCCAAGATGGAGGCGTTGTAATTCAGAAAGTATGACCCGCCTGCTATTCACATCTGCCTGTATATTTAAAGAAAGAAAAAAGTAGAGCACCTTTTACAGAGCAGAATCAGAACAACACAACAGGTCAATTGAAAGCTTCTTTTACCGAGTTAAAAAATGTAGGGAAAAAATGTAATGAAAATGGAAGTTGATGTAAACTTTTTTTTTACTTCCTGTATTCTGTCTTTCTTATCAGTTTAAAAAATTTACATTTTTTTCAAAGAAAATTCAAAATATGTATCTTGTATCTGTTTACTGGAGAAGGCAGCAGTTGTGACTGAGATGAGAGGAAAAATGTTTCTCTGCTGTTTTTACAAACTACATTTGAATATTTTGCGTCGCACAATTACACCCACGCCAGAAAGAAAGAATAACCATTGAAAGGTTGTGAGCTTAATGATTGTAACCATGCGGAATCAAAGGAAGCAAATGAAACTAAACCAAAAAAACATCAAACTTCTCTGCTTTTTCAGGTATATTTTTAGGACAAATTGGTTTCCCTTTGATTGTTGTGTATGCATGTGTATTTGCAACAGAAAGAGGGCCATGAAGAAGAAATAAATCCAGTGTGTTTAACATTTTTATTCAAATTAAAAGTTCATCATGTTACCGAATGTTTACATTTAAACGTGATGGGACAAAATACATGTTTATTTAGAAATCAAATACATATTATATCATGATTCTCAAATACTACAAGAAATACATTTTTTTCCTTCAAAATATAGATTTCTTTGTGTTATTTTCCATAGCAACCATAACACTTTTTGTATCTTTGAGTCTGATAAAAATGTGTGTCAATTTTTGTGTTACCGCATTAAAGTAAATGCTTCCATTTTCCATAGCAACAAGTGTTTTTAGCGACTATGAGGGCATTTTTACAATCTAGCATTAAATAACATGTATTTTCAAGCTTTCATCCTATGTTTTTTGTTAATGTGTAACTGTGGCTCAGGCAGTTAAACAGGTCGTCCAATGATCGAAGGGTTCGATTCGCTAAGGGCCTTAATTTCTGATAATGCACATTTTGTCTTCCATTATCCCGTTCATATCATCCTCAATTACAAAATAAATGAATATTCAATCAGTTTTTAGTGATTTGTTCTTGTTATTTTATTTTCGTTTGGATCGCTTTTTTCACTAAAAGCGGACTATTTGTTACGTGGTGTGGCGCGTTGTCACGGTAACATGACATGGACTCTTGAGTGCAGCGGCAAAGGAAAGCGACATCTACGCTGATGGTCAGGATGGGTTAAATAAAGCATCAGTTCAAAGAGAGAAATTTCACCTCTTCCCACTTGTTTTTGTCCAGATGATGAAGCAAAACTTTGCTTTAAAGAAGCCAGCGCAGTGATACAGAACATTTAAGCCATGTGACCGGAACTTCTTTCTTAGTCGTGCATCATCACTGTGGATTATCACTTTTTTAATCCTCACCCAGCAGCCAATCAGAACCGAGTGTTTACCCGGACCATGGTATGAATAAATATATACAGAACAGTTTTATGAGGACCCAAATAATTACCTAAACCACTTTGTGTTTTTAATACTTGATTTTTAAACCATTTATCTGCAAACAGATATGACAACTGTGGGTAAATGTGACTCAGATTTATTTTTGTGTTGTTGTTTTTTTTCCTTTCTCTCTTCCAGCATTGAAAGACTCCCGCTTTCAGCTGGTGAACTTCTCAGACAACGAGCTGCGGGTGTCACTCTCAAACGTCTCGCTGTCAGACGAGGGTCGATATGTTTGCCAGCTCTACACAGACCCCCCCCAGGAAGCCTACGCTGACATCACAGTGCTAAGTACAAAGCAGAGCGCACACTCTCAGTGCTGCACACACCCACACTTTTTAAAAAAGATCAGGACCTAAATTAGGTCTCTGACTATAGAAAATGCTGATTAAAAAGGGAAAAACAATGTATTTTTGTAAAGATTTAGAAATAGAAAGACAGTTTTATTAACCCAGTGTAAATTTCAAGCAAATACAGCATAAAAACATTCTTGCCTAAAGAGGAACAAATATATTTAAAAAAAATAAAAATAAAAACTTAAAATATTGTTGTAAAGTAAGAAGATGAGGACTGTAAAAACACTCAATTTAGGCATCAAACCAGCAGCATTTTGACCCGCTCCTGCTTCCCCTGTTGCTGTTAAACCTTCATCTAAAATCATTGAACGGTTTGATTAACAGCTTATTTTGAGGTCAATTTTTAGAGTTATTTGGGGTCATCGTTCATTCTCGCCCACGTGTTCCTGATAAAATCTCTCTGCTCAACATGTAAAAAATGTAAATTCAAGCTAATTTCCAGCTAATTTGCTGGGTTAAATAAATCTGCCCCCTCGTTAGTTTTTTACTGCGTGAAAGTGTTAACTATCGGGATAATGTCCTCTAAGACACGATTACTCCTAAGTGAGATTTAATCAGGGTACAGAGAATGAGAGTAAACCTCAAGGAGTCATCAGAAATCCGAGGTCGGCTACTATCAATTGTTTAAGTTAGTTCCTTTTTTGACAGTATTTGTACAAAGACAGAAATGCTGTCCAAATAAAATCCAGTCTAAGTGATACGTAATTTAATTTTTTACCAATGTCATTTATTGGGACAATGCACACTAATAAACCGTCAATCCAGACTGCACTGCAAAAAAAAAAGTAGTCTAAAAATAAAATCTATAAATTTCCACACAAGCATTCAAAAACAAAAATTGAAGCTAAAAAATGATCAGGAGAATGTTTTGAGCTTTTATCAGGGTTTTTGAGGGAACTTAAAAAGCCTTAAAAGCGTTGAGATTTAGGCATTTGGAAAAAAAGACCTTAAAAATTGTATATATTGAATTTTGATTTCTGAGCCTTTAAAATTGTGCTGTTCTCACATTTCTTGTCAAAATAAAAAATTTCAACCCAGATTATTTTGATCAAACACATCAAATAAATCAATCATTATGTACCAATACCCTGAATACCAACCGCCGGTTTAAAAAGGCAAGAAAAAGAAAAGCATCTTTCAACAGACCTGAAACAACTACAGTTTTGATCATAAAAGTAGAATGAATGAATAAAATACGAATTAGGCTGAGAAATTGGTCTTAAATATTTGACATCTTAAAAAGATTTAACCTGAAGAAACATGTTAAAACACTTTTTTATGTACGTAATTGTGCTTTGTTTTGAATGCATTAATAAAAGAATTGGTGACACAAGTGGAAATGCCTCTCTTTAGAACAAAATGTGAACAAAATGAGAATAAAATCTTAGTATAGGTTGGGGCATTATAAAAAAAAAAAAAAACTTTAATGAAATTTAAAACCAACCATGCCAATTTAAAGAAAGCTTGGAACGGTTTAGAGCAAAGTTAAAACATCTTAAAACCTGGTATAATAACTAGAATGTGTAAATACAAGGTTAAAAAATCTTTGCAAGGATCATATAGTTTGTTGTGTGATATATCTTTCCATCTGTAGTCCCTAGACAGGATTAAACCAGAGCATAATGAGACATTGGATGAGACATGAGTTCACACCAAAGGCACATCCCATCTTGACTTTGCATAATGTTTGTTTTTTTGCATAATGTTTTTTTTTTTTTCTGCTGTGTTTACCTGGAAATGTTTACCGCAGCTTTGAATCTTCAACCAAAAGACTCTTAAACTGAACATTTTAACCGGACCTTCTTTAAGCTGCAGTTCTTTGTTTTTGTTCAGGGTTCTACTGGGGGACTTGGGTGGGTGGGAGGAGGAACCTGGTGAGGCAGGGGTCCCATCTTTGTGTGATTGTCCTGTGTTTTCTGTTTTTAATAATTTTCATTTTTTATATCTGCTTCTATGTTGAGCGCTTTGTGTTTTCAACTGAAATGAAAGGCGCTATATAAATAAATTAAGTTTGAGTTTGAGCTGATTGCTGTCGGAAATGTCGCAAAAAAAAAAAACTCGATCTCCCAACTTCTGCTTCAAGTGAGGTGACAAGACACTTGTGTGTTAACACAACGTTTTGTCTGTGTGCCCTGTTGCAGTTCCTCCCGGCAACCCCATCATCGAAGCCCGAGATGAGGTCCTGAGCGAGGGCAACGAGACAGAGATGACCTGCTCTGCCATGAGCAGCAAGCCCGCCGCCGCCATCAGATGGATGAAGGGAGATAAAGAGCTTCCAGGTATGCAGCAGCCAACTGTCATGACATTTTCTCCCTCCTCCGAGCGGCCAATACCTGAGTTAAAATTCATCTCTGCATATGTGTGGGGCGCCTTGTTACCGAACGATGTTTAGATAAAGATCTTACGATTCGCTTCATCCAAAAGACGCTTTGAGATGACATGAAAGTGAAACATGTGGGCATAAAAGCTGGAGTGTGAACAAAAGGACAACACAGCCTTTTAAGTATTGGGATGTCTCACAATATTCTATTTTACATTATTTATTTATGTGAATCAATTCAAAGGAGATCCCATGTGAGGCTACTTTACAGAGGAGCCAAACAACTTTCAAGTTTCATTCCAGTCGTGACCCAATTCAGTCCAGCTGAACTCTGAAGAGTTTAATGTCAGAAATACTGTGTCGGTTTAGAAACATTTCATTAGCTAAGAAAACCTCTGGTTGTTTACCCTGACCCTGGTTCCGTTTTTCATTTGACTCTTTTGGACTCAAACCTAAAAATGTTTCCAACTGTAAAATAATGGAAGAGAATAAGACAACAGAACAGAACAGATTTTCAGGTAGAGGTGTGATAGTTTGGTGTGTTTTATGATCACTAGTCAAACATGCTGCTATGGGCAAATGGGGAGGAAATCCGACAGACGATTCAAGTTCAAAAGTCTCAACGTCAAAGTAGCCTTCGTTAGCCAGCGGTACTTCCTGTTTGGAACGCCAGGGGGAGGAGTCACTCAGTTCAGTTCTCCTATAAAGTCAATGATTTTGACGCAATCCAGGAAGTGTCAATTCTTCTTTAATAGTCTTTAATAGTCTGATCTTTAAAAGGAATTTGAATTTTTAATACATTGTTTTGAATTCATTAGAGCTTAAAAATAGTGCTTGTTTTGGGCGTAGTTTCTTTACTTTGTCCTGCCCAAGTTCTGTTTTTTGGAACATTGTTAGTCCAGGCTAACTCCAGTCAATGTACACGTCCCACTTGAGACTTTACTGACGTTAGATAGTCCGTCTAGTTTTTTGTCTATGGTTGACTTGAGTCCCCTCTCTGACTTTGGCCGCCTTTACACTGCATGGTTCAAGTGACCCAATTCCGATTTTTTCTTCTCACGTGGTACAGATCGGATATGATCGGTGAACGTGTAAGCAGGACAAAAGCGCATGGATTCCGTTTTTCTCAGATCGGATACAGGCCTCTCTCATATGTGGAAATAAATCGGAAACGAATCGGATACGTGCATTTGCGTGTGCCATGTAAGCAGACAAATCGGATATTCCCCAGTAAATGCGAGTTGTACGTCAGTGACGTCAATTCAGGAGACCACCAACTGAGATCACATGACTTATT
Source organism: Oryzias sinensis (assembly GCA_037389245.1). Lineage (NCBI taxonomy): Eukaryota > Metazoa > Chordata > Actinopteri > Beloniformes > Adrianichthyidae > Oryzias > Oryzias sinensis. The sequence continues at coordinate 5,519,706 of CM074497.1, forward strand.
AAGGTGCTTTTTGTGCGCTGATGTTGCTGTCAGGGTGTTACCTTTTAGCCTCAGGGTTCAGACCGTAGTTGGAAACCGCTGTTATGTCCGGTCCCGGTCGGGATGCAAGCGGTAACTAATCAAGCTGGACACCGTTGCTATGGAACAGGCTAGAAGCCGATTATTTCTTTGGGGGGTGTGTATGATGGGGACCATGTGTGTGTGTGAGCGCGCGCACGCGTGCTTGCGTGTGTAAGGAGAGGGGGGGTTGTGAGCGCGGAGCGGGGGACTGTCGGAGAACCGTAAATTAAAAATGAGGTGTCTCGCCCAAATGTTTTGGAGTCTTTCTTAACCCACTCTGGAGGCTGAGGGTTCAGAACGGAAAAGAGAAGCCCGAGGAAATCTCTGGTGTGTTTCTGACTACAGTCGGAAAAGAGAAGTCATCGCGCAGGAAAGGTTCAACACTTGGATCAAACTGTTAGTACAGCACGTCTGCAAACACTTCCTCATTCGAAACTCAGAGAGAGCCGAGCAGCCCTCCTTTTTCCTCTCCCGCGCATATGGCAGGCCATTTTAACATTAAAAGGCTAGACTGGATGTGTGTTGCAGATATCTTTATTTGAGTTTTGCCTATGCGCATCCCCTCTGGAGCGCCCACGGCAACGCCTCCTTCCGTCACTGCGTTGCCTCCATGACAACCGCAGTCACAAAAGTCCGAAAGAGGTCCGCGGAAGGCGGAAATACTGCTACGTAGTCCTCAGAACGTCTACGTTTGATAGTTTCAGCATTGTATAGTGTAAATGCAAAAAATCGGATACGGGTCACTTTTAAAAGATGATGTAAGCGGGTCGTCAAAAAAATCGGATATAGTCAGAAAATCGGATATGAGCATCAAGACCTGCAGTGTAAAGGCGGCCTTTGACTCCCCAAAACTCAGACAAATGGCAGAGGACGACACTGCAGAAACAAACAAGGCCCATCCCAAGGAAAAGTCATTTAGACAGTTTGGTATCATGGGAACTTTCCCTTCCCAAATGTGCATGTTGCACATGCCATATGCACAGATGCTGGCTTATGAACTGCACTGATTAGCAGGCAGATGGTCCTCCCCCTCTTTAGCCAAGAGGAAGCAGCATCCATGATGTCCAAAAAAAAAAAGGATTTCAGATTCACAATACCGACCAAACACACACTGCTTTTGGAGTTTGTTTTTTATCTACAGACACTTTTACAGAAGGCATGCAAATGTGTGCTCTTATGTGTGTTTGTTTAGAACTAAAAAGAAACAAACGCTGCATCGCCGCCTTTACATTCTCCCCGTCTAGAGCAGGCTCTGCTTCAGCTTTGAGTGGATTCTTGTAAAACAGTGCAGATCTGCAGAGGTGGCAAAAGCTGCCTGGCACCCTGACAGCTTTCCATGCTTTCATCAAAGGTTGCTGAGCGTTAGAAGCCGATGCCGAGCTCAGGGGTGAACAGGCCGCCTCGGAGTTTAGACAGGGAGCTTTGTACAGACTTTCAAACAAAGGCTCCAATCAGAAGCCGTGTTGAAGGCCCAGAGCACCTTCACCTCTACACTCCAGTGCATTAAACTGCTGCTATTCAGCTCCAACCTGAGTAATCCACCGAGATTAGGTCACAGATTGACTTGTAAAGGGTTTTTACTGTCACAAAATAAGACTAGAGTTCAATCAATCAGTGTTTTTTGCTGACATGTTGACATAAGCTTGTATTGACTGTTGAATAGCCAAAGTTAATCTCTGGTGTTTTCTAAACTGTCAACGTTTAAAAGATTTGATCAAAATTATTTTGGTTGAGAAAATCAAGAAATGTGAAACAGAGACGTTCAAACAGTTTAAAGGCTCAGTTATCAAAATTCAAGACTTGTAAAGGATTATTAAGGTCTTTTTTCTGAGAGGATGAACAGTTGAAATTATTAGGTCAAACTAGGATCATCTTGAGACGAAGGAAAAACCCTTAAAACAGTTTTGAATTCAGCTTTAAACACGCTGTTAACTGAAAATTAGAAAAAATAATGGTAAATTTAAAAATGATATAAAAGGCAAATATTAAACCTAAAACTGTTACCAAATTTTAAAAAAATAATGTACATTTGTTTTTTGTTTTGTTTTTTTAAATCTTTTTGTTTTTTTGTTTCTCCCTCTTTGCTTTCAGTTCAGTTTTCATGTTTTCGCTGCTGAGCTGATCCTATTTTTTCTTGGGGGCGGGGCTTTGAGCTCATTGGCTACCAGGACATGATTTCTTTCTTATGTTTTGCAAGTACAGTAAACCCTTGTTTTTCGCGGGGGTTACGTTCCAAAAAGAACCCGTGATAGGCAAAATACGTGAAGTAGAAACCTCTATTTTTTTTACAATTATTATACAATTAAATACTCTATTATACACTGAAGAGAAAGAACAAACCATTTTACAGGCTCAAGCATTTGTTTCACAAATAAAAGTACTTTAGAAACGTTTTTTTTTCAATAAATAACTTCTGTACTGTAATGTCAAAAAATAATTTTAATCATCAATGTGAACAGAAGGCTTCAAATCGGAGTAAGATTCTGCAGGCTGCAGCAAGGGGTAGTTGTCAAATCGCGGAGATTAGCCCCGCCCACCGCGACCCAAGTAATTGGATTAAACGGGAGAACAATTAAAATGATTATGAAAAAAATACAAAGTACATAAAAAAAGCGACTCAGGTGTATTTCACTGCTCTTGAGCCGCTGCATCCTGACTCCGCTCTGCAGTGTTTTCTTCTTTTGAAGCCCGCGGTGCAGGTGTGTTTGAAGAACGTAGTGATTGGCAGTTGTTGTTGCTCTTTTTTTATGGGTTTTAGAGAAACTTGAAATTGCAAGAGAATTTGCACGACGTACGTGTTGTAAATTTGGCAAGCTGTTTTACGTACGTGTACATATTAAACTGCAACATTATTGACGCACAGGTAGAGAATAAGCGGAGTGACTTTTTTAGCCAATCAGAATGCAGAACACAATGCACGATGCAAATCCGTGAAGTAGCGAAACCGTGAAAAGTAAACCGCGTTATAGCATGGGACCACTGTATTTGTTTGGGTTTTGTTGGTGTCCCAGGCTGACTCTGGCTCCCCCCACTCCTGCCAGCTGATCTCTGTCTGTTGCTTTGTTTTATATTCCATCCTGTGTTTGTCAGCTCAGCTGGCTTGGTTTTGCTTTTTGCCTCCTGTGAGGGTCCTCGCCGACCAGCCCGCTACATTCCTATGATTCCCAAAGAGCTAACAGTGACGGGACGTCTTCTCCTATGTTTAGCAGAATTTCCTAGTGTTTGGTTTGTTGTTGATATAGTTGGCTTCCTTGATGGCCCTGCTCTGTTCTCATATTCCGTTACTTGAGTGCAACAAAAAGAAACATAGCACTGAAAAACATTATGAAGGATACCTGAGCTCTGCCACAAGAGCAGCATTACTTAAACTGCTTTAAGCTTTAGCTCCAAACAGAGAGTTTTTCTGATTAAAATTCCAGAGAATTCAAATTAATTACCCTCAGGGATTATCGTACTCTCTTAAATATCACTTAAAGGTTACGTTTGTCATGCTTGCCAATGTAAATCCAACCATCTCTACTAATGTGTGCACACCCTTTATATCACTATTATCTGTCTCCTTCCCGCTGCTCTCACCCTGCTTGTTTAGTGATTTATTGACAGCAGTCCTGACACAGATATCTTCACTTTCCTGGCTAACAATATAGTGAAAGTCATATAAAGTGGAAACCTTGCAGCGCCGCTCGATCCTTTCACTTCTTTTAAGACTTACCAAAGAGACAGCACTTGGCAGGGCTCTTTATTGACTGACAAGGAGCAAAGCAGCCAATAACCTCAAGAGACAGCCACAGGACCATTTCACATGCTCTGCTCTGGCTGCATGTTTGGCAAGAAATTTGTGATAGAAATCGGCTTTGTCTAAATTCACTCACTACTTCCTCACTATTTAGTGCGCTATGAACAATGTTTGCCAATTGGTTGGGGTGTCCGAATCGAAAATCCAGTGACCCGGAAATTTCCTAGAAGTCTCTGTGAAAATCAAGTGAGCAATATTTTATGTCTCAGACAAACCTGGATAAGAGAAAATATCCCCAAGGTGTAGACCGGTGTTTTTCAACTTTTTTTGAGCCACGGCACACTTTAACCTTGACAAAAGTCCCGCGGTACACCAACATCCAAAAATTAAAAAAAGGAGAAAATCATAGTCTGTATTGATCTACAGTCCCTCTGCAATCTCACATGCATTTTTATGATAATTGTGGCAGAAAAAGCTGGAAGTTGAAGCTGTTTTTTCTAAAAGATGTAATAAAAGTTAATTTAAAAGATTTAAAAACTGTTTAATGTGTGTTTGTTGTGGTTTCAAGACGTTTAACAAGTAAGACTCATTCTGTGCTGAGACTCTGTCACTTTAACCCAATGCATCATGGGAGATGTAGGGAAAAACAGCCGCCGAACGCAGACGGACTCGTTTCTCTGAGCTTCATTGTTTTGTTCACTTGTTCCACGGTCTGACACCGGATCCCGCGGAAAGCTACACCGCTAAAGCTTTAGCTGGTATTTTTGTTGGAACTGAGAGACTTTATGAGCAGAATCGGAACAAGGAAGTGAAGACTTTAACCACTTCTGATTGGTCAGACTGATGACATGTGATTAAGCCTTCAAGAATGATTGGTGGAGACAGTTAAAGAGGCGGGACTTTTTCGAATACAGCTGTAGCTACGGCTAAATCGTGGTACCGTCATTCTTATCAAAATCATCAATTATCTACAACTACATGTTTGAATTGTCCAGCAGATGAGATTCATCCAGATAGAGTTGGGGGACGGCTGGGGGTGCGAGATGAGCCAGAGGCGGGGTCCATGGCCAAATGTAGGAGCAGGCATAGAGACGAGCCAGAGACAGGGTCTATGGCCAAGTACAGGAGCATGGGCGTGCCGACTGGAATCGGGAGGACAATACATAATTTGCACTGCACCAAACAAAGGCATGGAGAGCTAAATGATAAAGACCAGAGGAGACGAGAAGTAGATGAGAATAGAGGACAGACCCTGAGTGCACCATACTTTCCCCAGCTTCTTCTAACAGCCTTCTAGCGACCAGCTGTTACTGAAATTTAACTCAAACATCTTAATAGCAAGTTGCATGCACTATGGTACTTATACCGGATAGTAATCATAATATTAATGATAGAAAATTTACATTTTTAGGATATCAATATTAAAACAATGTAGTATTAATAATGAATAATATGAAACAAGCTAAAATGGTGTGTATAATGGATGTAAACTTCATTACAGTAGGTGAGGTAAGGGTGGCAAAAAGTTAAATATTCTCTGATTACTAGCTAGTCTAATTCTCTCCAAAGAGGAATGTTTTAAGCCTAACTTTGAATGTAGAAACTGTGTCGACCTCTCTTCCGTGAGCTGGGAGCTTTTCTTCTTTAATTCTGGGAACCACAAGCAGAGCTAAGTGTTCTGTTTGGTTGGTAAGGCACTATGAGGTCTTATCGGACGTTGTCATACAATGTAAGGCCTTACAGGTTAACAGGAGGATCTTGAACTTGATTCTAGAATCAACTGGGAGCCAGTGAAGTGAAACTAACACAGGAGTGATGTGATCTCTTTTGCTAGTTCCTGCTAACAATCTAGCTGCTGCGTTCTGAACAAGCGGAAGACTTCTTAAGGAACTCTTAGGACACGCTGCTAACAAAAAGTTTTCACCATCACTTGTACATAAAACATTTCTGATCTTAGCTATATTATGCAGGTGTAAAAAATGCAGTTTTACAGGCCTGTGATATCCGAGCCTGAAATAATAAATCCTGGTTTTCCAACAGTGGCAAAGACGAAAGGATTCAAAGACTAAAAACAACCATAAATGTACCACTTCATAAAGAATTCGGTCGGGACCCATTTTTGTTCACTGCAACATAAAATGATCTACATTTAAAATGGAAATAAATATACTTATGGCGTAATTTTAACCCCCTTTTTTTTTTTTTTTTGCTTCTGTGGCAACATTTTCTCAAATTCTTTTGATATATCAATGCTGACGGTATATTTATCTCATTTTAAAAATATTTAGCGGTGAGACTGTTCTCCATCGGGCCATTAGTTTTAGTTTTTAGTAGTGATTGGTGTCTCCAAGTTGCATTTTTAACCGCCTTGTATGGTTTTATACATAAAATGCCAAGGACAGAATCTAAGAAAACTGCTTTCACACCTACTCTGTCATCTTCCGATGCTGCACTGTGCATCAACCCGGCGCTCTTTCCATTTCATTTACCTGTGGAACAGCAGGCGCATGTGCTTTGTTGCACATCATTTGTTTCGCTCAAGAAGTACATTGTCTCTGCAGAAAGACATTAATATTTGATGCAACGCTGTTTGAGTGCTCAGATGTCCATCTTTTGAGATTACTTCTCTGCCTTTGCCAGCATTTAGGCACCGGTCAGATTTGGCCCCATGCTGTGCCAAGCGGGGGTCTTTCATTCTGCGTCTATGTTGCACAGATGAATGATGAGTGAGCAGCTGGCTGGCGGTGATAAATTAAACAGAGTCACAGGAAAATCTGCTACAGACGGTCCACTGTTTAAAAACTTTCGTTATCCAACCCGTTGTGTTTTACATTTTGGGTATAAAATGGCCTGCAGGAAGAAATAGCTCACAACTGGAAGAGGAAGGTATCCTTCAAGTACAAAGGTAATTTTTAGGTGGTGACAGATGGCAGAAAAGGAGGGATAGGCAGGAAATAAGATGGTGCCTCATTAATCACCTGAATTACCTCACCGTTTATGCTAATTACACTTTATTCTTAGACACCTTTGGACTTGAAGGACCCATAAGTACTGTGGATCACAAAGTAAATCATTTCCAAAGATTCATAAAAAAATGAACCAACACACCAGGAATTAGAAGCATAAAAGCTTTTGATTTGAGCAGACGTCTTGAGGTTCCTTTTGCAGTTGATTACACTCGTTTAAGGCCTCTAGTGGGATTTATTCATGAAAAACCTGTTCCTTTACACCGGCCACATCCCATGTTTGCTCTTCCAGCATCCAGAAAGACAGTCACCATAGCAATGGAGCCGCCTCAGTGACTGAGCTGCAGTGGAGGCGCCATTAGAAAATGCACGCTGCTGAAATATGAACTGATGGGTCCAAAAGCCATACATTTGCACAGATTCTGTGCCAGCGCTTCTTTTGTTGGACTCTTTCACCTTATTCAAGTACTTGTTTTATTGATGCTACTCTAATGCACTCCTGCAAATGACTGAGAGGAAGCAGGACAAAAGGATAAGAGAAAGTGAATAATCAATCATGCTTTGTGACTGTGATTTGCGGCACTCCGAGCATGCATCCCCAGCCTTTTTTTTTTTTTCTAAAGCTGGGAAGAAGCTGTTCTCTTTAGTGTGCCTGAGAATGTATTGTCCGAGTGACATTAAAGAGGAGGCGGACTCCTTGCAAGCATTCGACTTGGCAACGCCGAGCAAAAAGTGGCCACGTAGTAAATCTGGCTTCGTAAAGCTTAATGAGTGATTCACAGTCTCACAGTAGTACCAGAAGGCAAGCTTCTTTCATTTTATTTTTTGCTGATTCACTTTATCTGAGCATCATCAAGGACACTTCACTTCTGCCATAAATGTACATAAATCCAACAGCAGCTCCTTTTGTCTGGCCCCAGCATTTTAAGCTGTCCTTTCCAGAGGCAGCCTTGAGTACCGAGTTTTCATCCTTTTATGTCGTTAAAGTTAAACTTTGTGGACTGGAAACTCAACAACGGGCGACGCACAGAAAGTACACCTATTATGAGTATTACTTTGCAATATGTGGAGTCTACGTCTCCTTTACAATAAGCAGATAAAGTCGTTTTAAAACAACTTCTTAAATTTAAGATTTAGAACAAACCGGGTTTAGACATACTGGGCCTTTTTATTGGACGCTCTTATTTCTCTTGTCAGATTTGGTGGTTAGAACAGCAGCTGTGTAATTTCCTGGTGACGCTCCATTAGGTTAGTTTAAACAACAAAGGAAAATGGTTTTCGATCAAAGCTCAATTTAGGGCACAATTAAAAGGTTTAACCACACTAACAAGGTCCTTTCCATTCTTGTTTTTATGGAAAAGTCTTGGGTTCTTCACAAACACCCCCCTACTAACGCAGCTTCTTACTGACCAAACACACCTGATCCAGGTTATCAGCAGCGAATAAGATAAGTAAGTCAGCAAATTATTGTCAACAAGAGTTTGTTCACTTTATTAGAGTCTTGGAAGACATCAAAGCCATAAAACACTGGAGGCTATTTATATTGGCTCAATGTGCTGCAGGCATAATCCACATGAATCAAGTTTTATTCCGATGGTAATATTTGAAACACAGACGTCCTACATATTATTAAATGTTATTATCATACTGTTGGTGTGAGGATTCTGCAGTTTAGTTAAGTTCTTCAGTGGTTGTATTCTGTCATCTATCAGCCAGTCCTGGTTCATGTTAATCCTCCACAGCTGTCCTCATTTCTGTTCATTGTCATTAGTGAGTAGAAGTGTCTGGTTTTCAGTTCTACATTGTCAGGTCATCTGCTTCATCTGCTTTTTGTCTCCACGGTTTTTGTCCTGTTAAGGTTTATTAATAGATGTACTAAATGAGCTGCCTTTAAAGACATTTTCAGCCTTTGTAAAGCCTTTATGAAATATAAGACGTTTATTGACATTTGTTGATGTATTACTTATATCTTACAGGTGTTGTACATTTTATAAATTATAACATTTTATTATGTTTTATTTGTTTTATTAGATACATGTTTGTCCGATATATTGTATTTTTTTTACCTGTTAATTTGTGTAATTCTTTGCTTTCTTTTCTCTTTTACTTTTAGGCACTTTGAGACCCTGTTAGGAGTTGTACGGGGCTATATAAATGAAGTTTCACAGTTAGCTGTTTCACAAATGTCTTACAGGTGTTGTTAATAAGATGATTATAAAGACATTCAACTAGCAGTTGTAGATGTCTTACAAATGTCTTGTATTTATGATCAAATTGTTTACAAGCCTTTCATTAATATGATAACTGCATTTTTTCCTAATAGTTTATTAAAAATCCTCCTGCCGCTCGATCTAAAGCGTAACCGATGTCTTTATCCTCACAAGTCTTATTTATAAAGACCTTGTAGGCGATTGATTGTGCCTCTGTCAATAGTTGGAGAGTTTAGCAGCATGCTCATCTAAAGTGACGGATATTTTCTGCCAGAAAGAACGAAAACGTAGTATGAAAATATATCATTATGTCAAGCCACAAACAATCTTTTCAAGATTCAAACAATCCCATTTCAAGCATTTTACTCAGGTTTTCTGTCTCCTTTAAGAAACTGTTGCAGCGAGTGATGCCACACTTTTACAATACCGGCATAAAATCCTATACCAGTAACTATTTATTTCTTATAGGTGTATTGTTTTTTCCCCAAGTTTCAAGGTTTTTTGTTTGCCGTGTATGTGTCATGTGACTGATGGAGCAGTTCAATATACCTTGGACTGGGGGATGTTTCAGTACAAAACACTGAAGTAACTCACCTACTAACCAAAAATATCTAGAAAAGACACATGCACTTTTATTTTCTCATTTATTCATTAGTAATCAACGCTTTAGGAATGTAGTTGTTGATGATGGGTATTTTTTTTCGATACCTTGGTAAAGATACTCTCATCACTTGTTGTATCCCAGTGAAAACTGCTTCATTCTTCCTCAATCCATCCATCTTCTTTATCCTGTGTCGGGTCATGGGGTCGCTGAAGCCCACACCGCTTTTTTCTTTTGTGCTTTTAGACAAAAGAAAAAGGCTCTTCAGAAATCCGAATCGAGTAACTTGACTTAATAACTGGAGAATCTTTTCACCAAATTAAATGATTTAATAAATGTTTATTTGTTTTTTTTTCCTTCAGGCAAACCCAAAGTTCAACTGACCTACGACAAGATGTACACAGTAACCAGCCGGCTGACGTTCACCGTCAACAAAGAGGATGATGGGATGCCTGTGATTTGCATCGTGGATCACCCTGCAGTCAAGGACTTCCGAGCACAGAAGTACTTGGAGGTGCAGTGTAAGTACTAGTCTCTTAGTGTTCTGTTGCTGCCTTTGTTTTTACAAAGAAACACAATTCTGCCTTTCATACTTGGGTCACATTTTCATTAAAGTTCAGGGTGTTTTATACTTGTGCAAACATGGAAACTGCACATGAATATTTATAACTCATGAAGGCATTTACTTTCAACAAACCTTCTTATGCGCATGGAAATCACTTTTCTTATGCAAGCGTTCTGTGATTGTGTGGAACATGGTAAATGAGAGGTGTAAAACTGACTCCAATTGGCTTTTTTCCTATAAAGGTTTTATGAGTCCTCGAGGAAGTGTTGTAAACTCTGGAGAAGCGGTTGTTTTTGCTGCACTTGGGTTCACAGTCTGTCAGAAATTCAACAATGAATGCGGGATTTCTGCTCAGTTGTCTTATTTAGGGTTTGTGGTGCCATGGTCAGACAACACCTCCCTCCAATAATGTTAGGAAAGGTTTGGACACCATCGAATACAAGTGGTACATACTTGTACCAACCCAAACAGTTTGTATTTTCCTTCACAGAGTTGTGGGATTCTTCATCTTTTCTCTCAGAGATGTTAAGGAAGGGTGTTCCTCCAGCTTCGCACTAAATGGAAATGATGAACTTTCCTGTAAGAATAAAAAGTTTGAGTTTGAGGGAAAAGGTTAGGATTGGGTCTTAACATTTACAGAAATGTGACCAGGGGTCACACTTATAGACCATTTCAACATCAATGTGTAGTATTCTACTGTGGTATTTGGTTATTGGAGCCTCTTGACCTATTTTCACCTTTCGGGAAATAAAAATTTTGACAAGTCAATATAAAGTTTTAGGTACTTGAATGTCGGTAATGTTTGTTTAACATTAAGGCAGGATAAAGGACTTTCATTTTGGATTGGGGGGTTAAGCCACCAAATGGTTCCCGCGTGCGGCTGTGTCTGCAGCTCGCCGCTCCCCCAGGGGATGGGTCAAATGCTGAGAACAAATTTCGCACACCTAGGTGTGTGACAGATAGTTGTAATTTAACTTTATTAAAGGGCCTGTATTATGCAAAATTTTTGATTGTATTTAATTGTATAAGAGTTTGAAATCAGTCCTAAACTTCAAAAAGTAATTGCTAGACTAAACTAAACTGAGTAAGCTAAACTGGACATTCCTGCCCTTAGACCCTCCTTCTCACATTGTGACATAACAAAGTGAGGAACAGCCCCTTCCAGGAAGAGACTGCGCTCCCAGCACCACCCCCGGGCAAACACACACACTTTCTCCACGGAGCTAGCGGCGATCGGCTGGGTCAATAGTGTAGCATAAATAATATGCACATTCATCTTTGCTAACGTTTAGATGTTCTTTGTTATCATGGGCAAAACGCAGACATACTGCCGAGGCCGGCTCTAGGTTGACGTCATGAAATGGGCGCCACCCACAAGGAGCGAAAGGCAGTGCCTCAGAGATTGAGTCTTCTTACTTCTTGGTAGGAAAATGAGCTGCGATAATAACACACTAAAGAACGATAATAGAAATCGTTCTTTAGTGTCAAAGGTAATACACTAAAGAAACTGTTGGATATGGTTCACTCTGAAAGTCTTAAGAAAAGCATGATATAGGCCCTTTAAGAGAAAAGAACTCTACTAACACAGGGAATGTATGACGCATTCAAGGACGCTACACGTGGGTTTTTGAACATGCTTTTAGCATACCGTGTTCACACAAGTCTGTCACTACCCGATACCAGCACATGTAGTCACACAGTTGGTAGAGGCTTTGCACGAAATTTTGAACCGTTGCAAATCTTGATCATCTTGCTTCAGGTTTTTTCTCTCACTGCCTTATGCCGAAAGATGAAAGACTTGGTGTCAAAGAATTCCAGCCAGGACACAAACCGCAATTGTAAAATTTCCTTTCTTCATGATCAATATTCAAACGGTTCCGTAAATTGACAAGAATGCTACCCAAATATCAGTACCAAATGTGAGTCCCTGATTGGTCAAAGTTTTGCTAGTTTAACTTTTGATGTGTAGTCAATGGTCACTCTTTTTGTATGCAAAAGACTTAACCTCAAAAAAATTGCGTAGCAACTTGTCTGGAACTGCTTTCCAACTATAAAAGGCCACAAAAGTGAAGCACATCTTGCCACATTATTAGTGTTTTTTGTTTTGGCTTTCTTGAATTTATTAGTTAAAGTTAGTTAGTTAGCTAAAGTTAGTCTGAATGGATGTGTCGTCCAAAGATACCAGTTCTAAAATAGAAGAAGTGGAATTACAATCCGTGGAGAGCATTTGATCAGTTCCAGTAGATTCTTCCATGTTGTTCCCCTCAGTTGGGAATCTTGCAAAGAAAATAGGTTTAATCGAGCAGACTCCATGACCGAACAAGGACTCTTTTATTTTTTCTTTTAAGAACAACTGGGGCATAAGCTGTAGAGTAGATGAGCGGCAAAGAAAGAGCATCTCCTAAATGGAGGGGGAATCGTTTGCCAGCTGGAGGCGACAGCCAAGTAAACAAAGTTTGGATCAGTCAGAGTAATTAACCTTTATTGCTTCTTTAAATGCAGATGAGATAATGATGCCGCAGAGACAAAAAAACAGAGCCACAGTTTACCTGTACAGCCTTGGATGTGCTGCACTGAGCAGATGCCCCAACTATGTTCATCAGTTTAAGATTGCATTGCTTAGCATAAAGACTGCCGCCCCGCTGCGTTCGCATCAGCACGGTCAAGGTAAGCAAACGCAGGGCTCTCACAGCTTCAGCGAGGGCAGAGGATCCAGTGTGTTTGCCAGCTGTTGTCTTCGTGGCACTCAGCATGCATCACGTGAGCCTTTGGTGTGAGATCACTGCAAAAATTCACACATTTATTTTTCTGCTTGATGTTCAGCTATAAATGAAAAACCTTGAGAAAGAGTCTATTCTGTTTCATTGGGTCTTTGTTTGTTTTTTTCTCTCTGAGCTCCACTTTAAATAAAGTTGCTTTGGAATGAAGGGGCAGTCATGGCCAAGAGGCTGTAGCAGCAGCTTTGTGGCTGGAGGGTTGCCAGTTCGATTCCGCGGTAATCAACCCTCTTTCTAGAATGCTTGGTTGGGCTCCCCACCCGACCGTTCATAACATCTCAAGTGCACTTTAACAAGACAGCTCACCACCACCTGCCCCCCTTTTGGAGCAGCACGTTGCTGGACAGCGTGGGATGGGTCGAATGCGTTTTCCCGCATGGTTCAATGAAAACTGAATTAAAAAAGAAAGCAGACAGCCTTACAGACATGAAGACACAAAAACAAATGTGGTTTACTGTTGGTTGGAGACTGAGAATGAAGGTCATTTCTTGAAAATAAAGAACCATCTTTAACCCTGTAGCGCCAGATTTAGATCTGACATTGATGCTCATCAACCAGTTACACAATTAATTTAACTCCAAATGGATTCTGAAGCTGATAAAATCCACGACAGTCTACAATGAAGTGTTTATGAATCTAATCTGTAAATGGTCAAAGAGATACACTAGAGCCTGTTGTTTGGCTCTTTAACATGGGCAAGCAGACACGTTTAACACCGACAGCTCCGGTGGTAAACGGTTAATGACACAAATCATGACACCGTGGGGAAAAACACAAACAAAAGTCCTAACTCAGAACGCAAACAAGATTCTACAAAACTGGAAAAAGCACATTAGTTGTCAGTGTGGTGCAAATATGTCATGTCTAGATGAAGCTTTTGACCAGCCGTGGCTACATTCAGTTTAGCGATTTACATTTTAGGTTCCCAGTTATTATTATGCTTAACCACTGAATGAAGTTACAATCCTTTCCACAGTTTAACTCCCATCATGTGATCTATTTTCAAAGCGTTCCCAGTGGTCTTTTAACTAGGATGATGCAGTTTTTAGCCAATCGTATATAATATAATCCAAAAATCTGTTGTTTTCTGAAACATACAGTAGTTCCTGCAGAGCAGCAGGAGTTCATAAATTTGCCCCAAGTTGTGGACTGTTGCCACAGAGAAACCCCCGTCCCCCCTTCCCGTCTCATGCACCGACTGGTGCAACCAAAATGGCGAGCAATATCGGGGCTCATCCAGCAGTAAAGCTCTGATCTAGCTCAGACGAGGAAAAAAGAAAAAAAGACGTTCATAGATCTATTTGTCTGCAGGTGGATGATCAGAATAGAGCAGAGCAGGGAGCTAGCATATTTTCTACGTCACAAAAAGGATCTTTTTCAAACGGTATTTTTTCATTCACAATAAATTGAAAAAAATAAATACTCAGAAATGCAATTTTAGGCTTAATTTTATGTGTTCTCCATCATCACAAAAATGCCACGTTTAAAACACCAAAAAATAGGATTTTCATTGAAACTTTAACGTTTGAGGGCGTTTAACATGTTGGCTGAAATGATATCCTTGTTTGATTAAATGAAAATTTAACAGTGTAGTTCAATAACCCCAGACTTTTATGTAAAACGGAAAAACAATCAACAAATTCCGACTTTTTTTAGAATGACAATCCGTTTCATACATTCTGAGCCTTCCTCCCACCTGTGGATTCTCCACAATGTTAAATCTGAGGCTCTAAAAAGCAGGACGAATTGGGGAAAACTATATTTTAGGCATTGTGATGGAAATAAATGTAGCAGAGGAAAGCCTGTTTTCTGGTCCAACATCAGCCTGTCCAGCCAACTTAAAGGAATGCGTCTGAATTTCGCCTCCACTCAGGCAGAGCCTTCAAGAAGGAGGACCAGGAAAAATGTAGATACGTTTTTACTTGTGTTCTTTAATAACATGGTTGAATCTTGAGTTTTATTTTTTAAGTGTCACGTTTGTTTTTTGCTTGGCCCCATACTTTTCATCTGCTCCACCACAGGAAAAAGGAAGCTTGTGCTAACGCCTGGTTTCAGATTTGAAAATAAAGTTCAGGTTTCAGAGATAAATCAAGGATCATTCGATGATCCAAAACCTTGTGACAGCTCTTTTCCTGGATTTCAAATATAGCCCGTGGCAAATTTAGCTCCAATGACTTTAATTTCTACTTAATCAAGTTCTGCTCCGACCGAACCCAACAGCTGATGTGACATCCTTTTGAGTTCAGCGCCCTCGTACGGCACAACGTGCAGCAGATCTGCTTCTGCTCAGAGATTCAAATTGAAATTTTCTCTGTAACGGTTTCTATCTAGCGCCTCAGATGTCATCTTAAGAGCTGGACAGATGCATTTCTGCATCACTTAAGCAATTAAGAAGCTTTTGGACGTTACTCCAAACATTTACATTCAGGGGATTTGTTGCTGTGAACTCCCAGCATGCAACCAAAGTGGCTTGCAATCCGCCTGAAGCCGGCCTTTGTTGAGCTTAATGCCTCACAAAACATAAAGCAAAACATCATGATAGCACCTGCAGAGGGTTCACCATGAGGCGCTAACCGTTCATGACCCTTTTAAGTGTCAGATTAGTAAAAAAATAGATTTTTTCTAAGTCAGATCAGTTCTGGAGCAGCATTTAGGTGACAGATAAAATGGAATTAAACTTGACACTTGATAGAATAAAGTGGTCATGGATGAGGCTTGGAATAGTTTTAACGCCAGGCATACATTGTGTTTAAACCATATGAAGGTGCTGTGACGGCATAAATATGCATAGCTCTAAAGGGGCGGGGTCACAGGAACTAAGTTCCTTGTGACCAGCAGAGCCGTTTGATGTTATCTCAGTAATCTATCGAGTGTATTTGAGTTTATGCAGAACTCATTTGTCCATTTTATGTGGAATAAAATCCCCCCTCCCCCATAGTGGGAGGGAGGGTGGTCAACCTACTGAGTTTTGGGTTGATGCTTTTAAAAACATCAACAGATTTGTCAGATAAATTCATCTAGACCACATGTGTCAAACTCATGCACCGAAAGAGAATCAAAGTTTTAAATTTCTTAGAATAAAAAATAAAACTTGGTGTGTATTTATTCAAATGTAAAGGGGAATCAGACTTGTTTTCAGCTCAAACTGCCTCCTTCCTCATCTGCATACGACAGTATGCAGTAAAACCCCCGCATCCTAGTTTGGGGTAAGAATCAGGGGATAAAACACAAAAGAACTGTTGCTAAAAAGGTAAAAATGGTAAAAAATAAAAGCAATTTCCTTCACAAGTGTCCAGTGAATGCAAGGAAGGTGGAAGTTCCTTCAATAGTCTACTTCAAAAGATCGGTCTCCGCTGGTTTTATAGAATCTATCAGCAGATTTTGCCCGGGAACCAGTGAACAGACTTCAAAAATGGGGGGTGTTGTGTCAGTCCTCCTGACACAATTTCATCCAGGCTGGGGACCAGCACAGGGAATTTCCCCCTGCAGCTACAGGCAGTAGCGTGAAGGGTCTTGCACTGGTTTGTGTTATGTGTTTTTCTGTCCGTCCATCTTATCACTTTCATTCTTATTTAATTGAAGTTTTTTGCCACTTTTGTGTCTTTGGTCGAGAGCAGTCGCGTCATTTGGGGTGGGGGTGCCCCCCCCCCTTTCCCATGCCTACATCCGGCCTTGCTCCTTGCTGTTTGGTGCATTACAGCATGACGGCTGAAGCCTCGGCGTGAAGCGGTGTGAGGCGCGGTGCCGGTGGTCCATGTGGGCTCCCTGTTATCAGAGGCCAGCAAAATGTCATGCTGCCTCTGTAGATCCACTGATCTCTTCGTCTAGCGCTCGCAGGGAAAGGTCAGATAGCTAAAGAGTAAATTTTATTTTTAACTAGAATGCTAGGACACGCCGCGGGCCAAAGATATGAAGTTTCAGAGGCATAAAACGAGGGAATGTTTTGATTTTGTACTCAGTAATGGAAGCAGAAGCTGGGCAGTTTTTCCATGGGTCAGCTGTTGGCGTGGAACCAGTGATGGGGGGGGGGGGTTCTGGAGCCTCTGCTTGATCTGGAAAGTAGTGTTAAAGCAACCTCTAAATCTTGCTTTTTTTGTCTAAATCGTGCTTTTTGTGGGGGTTTTCAGGTTTTCCACTAATGTCTGAGATTTTTCGGTTGTTGGAACCTTTGATTAGATCATAAGTCCCTGTTGAAACGAGGGCGGCTTGTTTCAGCCAGCCTGTTGTAAGTTAAGCTTGTTCTTCTGGCTGTGTGAAATAAATTCACTTTTTTTTATTAATTCCAGTGTGATGAAGAGGAATGTGAACAGTTAAATTTGGTTATTTTCTCAAATTGTGTCCAACAATTTTGGCTCCACTGTTAAAAATCTGTCTTTCCTGGAAATGGTTAACCTAATGAATCATTGAGGCTATAAAATGCTTTGTTTGGGGTTAATTATGTGGGTATGTGGAGCAGGCCAGCTTGTTTTCCCCTTAAGGTTGGCTGGATGGTGATGAGGCGAGACACACAATAAAGCAACTAATTCTGTTAGCATAATGATGACGGCCATCTCGTGTATATACATACGGTGGACGCTCCTTCATTTCTACTGAAGTGGTCAAATCTGAATCTGGCAGTTTTTTTGTTGTTGTTTTTTCATCATGCAGAAACCAGAAAGCGTCTTCACAACTACTTCACAACAACCTACAGACGCTTGCCGCCCTTCACGTTTATAGCTTTGAGATGACAAGGTCGGTTGCAAGCACTGGAAACGTTGCAGGATGCCACATAGTGCCTGGAATGGAAAGAAAGCCAAAGGGCTGCAGTCTAAATCCGTGCATGCCCACTGAGCAGAGGACCTGGCGCTTCGCCCGTCTGCTGTCCATCAACCAAACCGAAAGCCAGCCTCTGACAGGGTGTGATTTAGACAGATGGACAAGCAGACACGTGTTGTTTATTACAGAGAAGGTCGAACAGCAGTGTGCAACTTTACTGCCGTCTTTGAAGCCGTAACTCAGGCTAGATTCTGCCGTCTGCAGGCTGATTAAAAATGCAACCACCAAATAGAACATTTAGGCCATAAAAGCGGGCAGAGAACAAGAACATTTTACTGCACTGTTGGAAACTGTAATTACACTTTTATGCAATCATTCTTGTGACGAATGTCAAAGATATACTGTTTTGGTTTTGTTGATTCCTACAAAAGTAAAATCACAAATTGTCCTGTTAATAAAGGATGCATGTTTTTAGTAAGATTCGTTCATGGATAATAGAACTTTTTTTATTTAAACGCATATTTATTCCCCAAAAAACATTTGAATAGAAAGGTTTCTTTGAAGATACATAGTTATTAAACTTTTAGGGTTACCATTATCTTCTTTAAAGACCCACTCTGCTTGATCCGTTTTTAAAGCATTCTCAGTGGTCCCTTACTACTGAGTACGCCATTTTTAGGCAAAATTAAAATCCTATGTCGTTTTCCAGAACATACTTACTGCAGAGCAGGAGTTCATTAGAAATTCACCTCTGACTTATGAGTGGGACCGTTGGCCCCCCTCCCATTACTGACAGGTTGGTGCAGGGAGCATGTTTCTATGTGACAAATACAATTTTTCAAAGGGATTATATTTTTCGTCTGCTCCAGAATCACAGCTTTTTAAATAAAGCCAAACTTAGAGACAGAATTTTTGCATGTTTAATTTTCTTAATATGTGTCCTCGCTCTTATTGGAGTCTTTCTATTGGAATATTACCGGCCCGTAGCTGTAATGCTGGGAATTTTTAACAATTTGTTTTACGGTGCTGTTTTGTTTTGCACATCTTTGAATCCATGGAGAATATATTTATTTATATGAAAACACGAGCAATAGTAATAATTAAAACGGTCTCTTTGGTCTCTTTGGTCCCCCTGCTGGTTTGTCCAAACAGAATCAGTTTTCCTCAAAGAGAAAGTTTCTGCTCTCCAATCTTTATCAAGGAACCTGACGGAACCTGGTGGGCTTTTAAGTTCTATTGGGTCTGTTTTTGTTAGGTTTGTTTATAGTTTCACTGAACATCAGTGCCAAGCAAAGTTCAAGACTGGATTATGGTGTGCAGTGGCTCCAGTGTAACAGGAAGCTTTTGCCTTTTTAGCTTAAAGTTGCCTCAAAGAAATGCAGTTGGAGTGTTTGAGGAAGGCAATTCATTCTTTTTTTTAATATTTTTATTCAGTCTTTACTTTCCTTCACTCTCAAGGGTTCAAGAACATGAAGATGCTCCCTCTAGAGCCCTCTTGCCATCCTTAAGTACTTTGACATTTTACCGTTTTAAACATGTATCTGTTTACTCCCAATAGAGAGTGGAAATGGTAATGGTTTTAGGATGGTTTTAGGCCCAACATTAAAGTTCAAACATCCCCGCAGTTTGCAAACTGCTGCGGCTCTGAAGCTGCAGATGTCATCAACTCTCTGCCTCCTGGAGTCCACTCATCTGGACCACGAGGCTCGGTCGGGTCTGCGGTTTGTCACAGAGGTCAACACCATCCTGCTTGAACTGCTGAGAGAAGTTCCAGGAAGAAAGCGGAGACGCTTTCGCAGTTGTCTGGATCACTGATGGCCTGACTTAAAAAGAAGACACATGGGATGCTCCTCGCTCGGTTGTACTCAGACTTTCAGCACCGCTCTGTCTTCTTAAGCAGATCGTTTTTCACTTGTTGGGTTTCTTGCCGTTGGACAAGAGTCTAAGCGACAGTTTGTCACTTGTGTGATCTCATTCTAGAATATGTGTTACAAAAGAGACTGTTGTAGATTTTAGGAGATATGCAACTAATTTCAACAGACTGGAAGAAGAGTTGAAGAATTTGAGGAAAAAAGAGATTTTTAGACTACGGTCACATATCCCAAAAACGCCACTGCGCGGCGACCTAAAAGCGAGTTTTTCAGCCAATTCGGCAGGCGGCTGCACAGCGGCGTTCCTAATTAGGAGGCGCCAGTCGCATTTTTACATGCTGTGCAATGGCCAAGGAGGTTTTAAGAAAAAGTTTGAAATTTGACAGCGACCAAACAGATTTTTTCTAAAACACACATCTCTAAAATAGACATCGTCCAATTAGAGCTGCTGCTGGCCTGCAACCCGGCTGCCACCGTCCTGTGTCACCAGATTTAATAACAGCGTCGTCCCCGCCTGACTGACCCCTGACGGGCGCCGCCTGCATTCATGACCACACCAATGACTTTCAAATTATCGGGTGGCAGCATGACATCGTGAAAATTCTGCAGTTGTTTCCCCATCGCAGGATGGCATCTTTCAAAGATCCATTTCAAAGAAAATGGTGGTTTTTTGTGTTTTTGTTTTTTAACATGTTCTTGTGGCATTTTACTTTACATTTAAAGAAAATTTAGCTTAAAATTGCCTTTTGGATTCTGTCTTTAATCAAACTGCTCCATTCTGATAAATCCACTTACAGACAAATAGATCCGTGAACGTCTTTGTTTTCCTCGTCTGAGCTGGAATCTGGATCTAACCTGTACGGCTGGTGAGCTCCAACCTTGCTCACCATTTCTGCTGCACCGCTGTTAGGTCGGGGGTGCGAGGGGTTGTACACTAGCGGGAGAGCCCGTAAACTGATAGGTGACGGGAAGGAGGGGACGGTGTTGTTTGGCGCCAACAGCCCCATCTACAACTCAAAGGCGAATTTTTAATGAACTCCTGCCGCTCTGCAGAAAACAACACCTTTCTTTTTTCTTTTATTAGGAATAAAAACAACATAATTGTGCTTAAAAGACCAAAGGGAACATTTCGAAAAGACAGCATAAGATGATTGGACTTTAAGCTAAATTCAATATTGAGGAAGTTCAGTTAAAAAGATGGAGCAGAGAATAAACTTGGTGCAAAATAAAGTGTTGGAGCAGCAGCAGCAGCTGAAAGCAGCTAAACAGGCGGATGCCAAGCTGCTTGTGACGGGTTCCAATATGACGTTGCATAAAGCGCAGAACCAACAGTGCAGTGTCTGCATGGAGAACAGAGAAACAAGGAAAACGATGCACCGCACACTGATGAGGCAGGACGCCGTCTTCAGTCAGAACCTCTTCAGTCAGAACCTCTTCAGTCATTCCTTCCCCTCACTGATCCAAAGAACTGTTAGTTATGCTGATGATGATTGGAGAAAATACAAAGTAAGAGTGACCCTGAAGGTCTAAATCTAGATTCCTGTTCTAGGAAGAATGTGTTATCTTTCCATCATGGGCCAAGCCTTGTAAAGCCCACCCGTCTAGGCTATCATATCTTCTCCCAATAGAATCATTCCGCAACCGTGCTAAATTTATATCTTCAAAAATGGGGGCTGTAACGAGTATCCGAATACTCAGATATTTGCTATCTAAAAGAAATGAATGTGAATATTTATGACGTCAGAGATTGCTGATTTATTTTAGACATATAGTAAAGTATAGTAAAAAGACACTCCAGGAAATGTAATTGTGGCTCTAAAGTGCAAAATATTGTTGGATTTTAAATTAAACTAATGAAGCTAGATGTGCTACTGTAGCAGGATGTAAATACATATTCAAAGTGAAGTGTTGGTGAGGTTAACCTTTTCAAAGTAAAACTATCAAGTTTTTTATTTTAGGTAAAGAAAAAATAGACTCAAGTTCCGTTCATTTAAAGAAGTTCTCCAAAACGGATTTTGTTTTAAATTTGGTCAACATTTTGACTAAAAATGTGACTAATTGTGATTTTAAGAATCTTACAAAAATCCGGTGATTGATTTCGTACTGGAAGACATCTGTACAGCGTTCATTTAAATTGTTTTGGTTCTTCCACTAAAGATGTCCGTGTTGCTTTTGACTATCAGTAACATAATTCTAGGTCCTGGAGAAAAGTCGTCATGTAACGCTAAACAGTAGTAATGGTTTTGCGTATCGTGCAAAGACGATGTGAAAAGCTGCTTATTTCCTTCTCAGAATGAGCGGATTCGCGTTGACGGTGTGAACAGTCGAGGGGTCACGGCATACCAAAGAGCGTGGTATTTTATGTGTCACCGCGGCGACAGCTCTGGTGTTAAAGGACTGTGAGGGTTTTCTAGTTGTTGCATTTCTAGGAGTCGCTGTGTCTTAATTTACTAACTTCTAGTCATTGATCTACTGGAACTGTCGTCAACTAAACTTTGGGCATGGAAACATTGTGGAAGCATTTTCAGGATTTGTTGTTAAATCATCCAAAACAGAAGCGATGTAAAAAAGAAATCAGAAAATATTGATGAAAAAAAAATCTTCATGTTTTTATCTTTTGTGTTTTTTTTAATTCTGATCTCCTGTTTTAAATCAAGGTATAAATGACTAAATAAATATTATTTTAAAGTTTAATACATCCAAACAAACATATAATAAACATTTAAGCACAACGTATATTAAATAGTAAGAATCGTAGTTAGATCCGTGAATCGTTGATCTTGATTCGTGAATGGAATCATATCACCACCCAAGTAATGATCCACATCCTTAACGATGAATCTATTATAGTTAAATATGACATTTCAGTATAATTTGTTTATAAAATGCACTTCCTGAGCTCTCTTTCTTTCTCCCTCTCTCCATCTGTCTGTCTGGGATCAGGTGTTCATCCCTCAGGTTTCTTAGTTATTTCGGCACACATGTAGGTTGATCCAGAACCTTTTAAAATAGCATAAAAATTCAGTTTGTCCTTGTTCATTTTGATGTGTGGTTCAAATATAAATGGAATTCCTCTTTTCTTGCTTATTGTGATCGTATCCACATTGCATTAGATCTTTGTGCTCCATTCCCGCTGTGTCACATATCTTTTGGGTGCAATTGTGCATTCTTCCATTTTTTTGTTTTTTATTACTGTATTCTGCTTTCTGATTGGCTGTTGATCACTATCAATCAGTCTCCTCTGTGCTGTGTCTCGTGTACAAAATGCATTCAGTCTACATAATCTACGTAAACAAGAACAAACAAACAGAACTTTAGTCTTGCTTTGTGTATTTATTCATGGACTGTGACCCCACAATAAAGGAGGGACCACCACAGTCTTGACTAACCTTGTGAGGAGAAGATCAGCTGACTGGTCAGCCAGTGTTTCATTCTGCAGAAAAAGGAATCTCATTTTTATACAGGTAGAATCAAAATGACCCAGCTCTGAACCAATGAGTCAAATCAAACATGATGCTTATTGCAGGTTTCTGTGAACAAACATCAAAGTCAGGTTTGCAGCATGAAGACATAAAGCCTCAGATTGACCCGATTAATAGTTAAAGAGTTTAGCTGTGGAACGAAGGCTCTCGCTGCATTTCACCAAAACAGGAGTCGAACACATTTTCTCTCTATTTCTGGTATTTTTCTGCATTTTTTTAAAAATCTTTCTGCATATTTCTTCCCCCTTTTCAGACAAACCGGAGGTGAAGATCGCGGTGAGGTTTCCTCAGGGTTTGACGAGGGAAGGAGAGAACCTGGAGCTGACATGTCAAGCCAAAGGCAAACCGCAGTAAGAGGCTCTCGCACTCTTTTTAGCCAATTAAATCAAACCGCAGGGAGTTAATAGCATCCCCACCTGCTAACAGATGCACACTTATGTTTATCCAGACAGCGTTCCTTCATCGCATTGCAGATGTGTTTAGATCCATGGCTTTCACTGATGTGATTTGGCTGTCCAGAGGAATAAGCCCTGAATTTTAACCCTGCATTACTCAATCTCTGTTGGCTGTAGAAAAATGGATTAAAAGAAGATGTAAAGCACTTGTTACACTCACACAAATCATTTCTGTTAGATCAGTGGCCAACCCCTGTTCCCCGGACCGGGACCGGGCCTCAGACAAATATTTAAAAAAAAAGAAAAAACCTGACTTACATTTTCTGTTTTTTTTTTTAATCTGATTCTGAAGGAAGTTTTATTCTGGAAAACTACTGGATTCTCTCCACCAGATCCGACTCATTCCTGATGCAAGTCGCTCGGTCTCGTGTTGAAAATCCATCCACTACGTTTGTAAAGCGCCTCCACCGACCACTAAATTGAAGCCCCGGAGCTACCACATTCAACAAAAAGACAAAAGTAGGAGAGTTTCCTATGGCAGAAAAGAGTCGGAGAGGAAACAGAAGAAGAACCTTCCATTTCATAATGAGAGAAAGCTGCATTTAACAGACAAAAACCAGGAGTCTTTACTCCAAACATGGATTTATTGGGACAGTTGTTCCCACAGACCTTAATAATAATGCAGAATATTCAGCAACTGGCTGTCTCATGTTTCTGCTAATAAAGTTTTTCAAATGGTGGATTCACATTTATTATTAAAGAATAACCGTTTGTTATTTATATTTATCCGTCGCACCTTAAAAAGTTGGACGAGGCTCAAACTGCCGTCGGCAGCTTCCCCTTTTTGACAGTTAATAGAAAATCTAAATCACATTTTGATGGTTCCCACACAAAATCTAGTGAACAAATAACTTTTAAAGCAGATGTTTTACAGAGGATGAAGATAAACCTTAAAATCAAACGTGAAGGTAAACCGGAAGCTGAAAAGAAAAAAAATCAGATGCTCACTTTAGCCTCGTTTTCGTGGTCAAAACGCAGAAACGATGCAGATGCCGGCTCTAGGATGATGTCATTCGGGGCCTCCGAGATCGAGTCGTCTTACTTCCGGGTAGGAAAATGTTTACCCGATAACAACTCATATTTGATTAGAAATATGTCTTTAGTGTGCTAAATGATCATACATGTAGATAAAGGCTTAAAGATATTCAAACAGATTCTGACGTTTTTTTTTTCATGCTTATTTCTTCTAACACATCATAAATAAATGATCCTATCTATAAGTCATTACAGAAATGTATAGCTTGTTTTGTAGATGTTATCAAAAGGTTTAAAAAAAAGAACTTCATTTGAAAAATGTAAAATGTAGACTTTAATGGGTGAAGTTTTGTAGCTTTTAAAGCACCACATGAGTTCAGATGATGGATAACAACAGAAAAAAAAACTCAATAACTACGACCATAATACATAATCTTTTGTGGGCCAATGCCACCATAGCAGTGAGTAAGGCTATGTGTTAAAGACTTCATTTTCTCTGCAGCGTTTTAACCTTCAAGGCATGAATGAGAGCTGCTTGAGCCTTTGAAAAACCTGACGCTGTCATCTGAAAAATCTCGCCGTCTCTCATTAGGCCGCTCTCCTCTCCGCATACCATCCGTGTAAACAGGTGTTGATTTGGCGGGATCACAGGACTTCGTTGTACGAGATGTAATGGAGTGCAAATGAAGCCATTAGAGTCAACAGGGTTGAGTAAAGGAGCCCCACTGAACTAACCAAACATCAATATAGTTACCGCTGTTTGGATGAATCATAATAGTTTGTTGACAAGGTAATTCAGATTTGAAGAGAACAAAGCAATCATTGGATGGAGCCAGAGTTATGAAAATCACATTACATGCGCCCAACTCCGAGGTGTTTATTTTCTTCTAATATGTGAGTAAATACTGTGCTGTGGCGACAAATGACAGCCTCAAAGAGGAAAGCTCCTGACGCAACAAGTAAGGTGTTTTGATTGAACAGGCATGAAAAGTGGCTCTGAAGCGTTTCTGTAAAGGAGGATAAATGATAAGCCTCCATTTATAATGAAACACAATGGTGATGATGATGATGATGATACACTATTTTAAAGAACAAACGGCATATGTGGAGAATTTTCAAACAGCTGCATCGAACTTCAAACAAAAACAAAAAAAAATCCAGAGTTTTCCGTTTTTCTACATTAATGCCAGTTAAACAACATTACACAGAATAAACAATCGTGGAAAATGGAAACACGCGACAGAGAAAAGGCAAGAAATGGAAACAATTCACTTGTAAGGCATAAACGACTATATATGATGAGAACTGGACCACTCCCTACCAGACAGGTGGCCCCTGAAGTCCAAATCACATCAACAAATCCCTCAATGCAAAAAAGGGCCTATTTCATGCAAAAAGAATATTTTGAGCTTCTAGCTGGCGATATTTTGCTCCATTTACCCATCTCTCAGTATTCGACAATAGTCTTCTCAATGGACTGGATACTAGTAATTGTATGAGAACATTAAATCATAGAATTCAATAGTTAGTGGCTAAACTAAACCAACCAGACTAAACTACACCAGGCATCCGTGCCCTTAGACCCTATTCGCGGTAAAGACAAACTCCTAAAAAAAAAAACAGATTCAGGAAAAAAAGAAGAAAAAAACCTCAGGGGTGCCCACATGAAAGAGGGATCCTTCCCCAGGACGGACAAGCGATGTACCAGAACTCTTAGAGGAATGAGCTTATCTAACTCTACAACTACATGTTGGAACAGTCCAGCAGATCGGCTCCATCCAGATGGAACTGGGGAACGGCTGGGGGAGCGAGACGAGCCAGAGGCGAAGTCCACGGCTCTGTAGTAGCACAGATGAGCCAATTGCAATCTGGAATCACTTCCGCTCTCCCGGAGAGAAGTGGGAAAGAGGGACAACACATGAATTCGCACTGCACCAAACAGAGGCATGGAGAACTAAATGATAAATAAATGATCAAGAATAGAGAAGAGGAGACGTAGATGAAATTAGAGGACAGAAGCCCAGTGCACCATACTTTCCCCAGCTTCTAACTTCTAGCAGTCTACTAGCGACCAATTGTTATTATTCCTCTATAAACCTGCTCTCTAAGCACCAGCCCCTCCCAATAAACAAAAAACGGGTTGGGTTCTCACATTGTGACGTAGATAAGCACCGCCCCCCAGGCTAAGACACACACACCCCACTGTCTCCGTAGAGCTAGCGGTGATTGGCTAAACGCTTTCAATTTATATGAACAATATGTTAGAGAAGGGTTAGATCTTGCTCGTTTTCATGGTCAAAACGCAGACACGCCGCTCTAGGACGATGTCATGAAATGGGCGGCACCCTCAAGGAGCGAAGGGCGGTGCCTTAGAGATCGAGTCATATTACTTCTGGGTTGAGCTCAGGAAAGTAATAATTCCTTAAAAATGTGTTTTTTAGTGTGCCATAGTTAATATATTAGTATATATACACAGTAGTTTACTCTGAAAGGCTTAAGAACAGCATGATATAAACCCTTTAGAGACCATTAAAAAGCAAAACAAAAAGCACATAGACAACGTTACATCTCACAAAGCAAAATTCCACAAACCAAAACAAAATATAAAAAAAATCAGAAAATGAAAGTAATTTACAGAATACAAAAGGAAATGTTAGAAAAACTAAACCATGAGTCATCGGAAAAGGTATAAATACTTTGGGACAACACTAATTGGATGATAAGATCCTGAATTGCTATATGTCAAATAAGTTTCAGTTGAAACGATAGACAAACTTCATCAAGTTAAATCTGAAAATATAGAATTCCTCCACCAATAGTGCGGAAATTAGGTTGCGTCCACCATCGTGGGGAAAATGCCACAGGAACATGTTAAAAAGTCATGTTTTCTTTTGTTTGTTGTAAGAGAAAGTCTAGCTTTGTGAATTTCTTTTTATTTCACAACAACAGTAGATCTTATTAAGTTTGATCAACAGTCCACGGCAGATTGCTTCCCCGGCTTTTGACCTAACCGGGCCTCTAAACCCCCGTTGGACCTGGTCTGCCCATTTTTTGTGTCAGATTTTAATTGATTTAATTAAAGTGGTAAATTACAGTTACTAAACCATAAAACCCAAAAGACAGAAGCTGTAACTTTTAATCTTAACCATCAGCATTTCCTGCTGTTGTGAGTTGGGGGGGGGGGGAGTATTTCCTCCAACTGTTGCATGCATTTAAGGCCCAACTTACGCTTGTGTTTAAAGCGCACCACTGTGATTAGATAATCTCAAAGATGTAAAGCACAGGAAAGTTATTAAAAATGTGCCTTTGTATTTTGATCCAACACTAAGAAAGTCCTCGTTTGCACTGCTCTCAACACTCATCCCCGTTTTAAGATCTTCTAGATGATAAACCTCAGGCAAACTCATGCAGAGCTGATGAAGTTGCACTTCAAAAGCCAAGCTGCTTCCCCCAGGATGCTCCTGCGGTGCTGGGCCGGGGCCGGGGATCAAACTCTTCACAAAACCCTTAAGTTTTGGACGGCGTGCCTCAACCCCTGAGCTTGCAAAATGCTAATGTTGTCAGTTTGACTTGTTTGTAGTTTTTCGAGGCAAAGCAAACTGCAACTCTGACCCTGCATCTTCAGGTGGAACCGGCCTTCACTCCACGCTCAGGTTCCAATTTAATTCGAAATCTAATCTTAACCATAAATCAAAACCAATCCCAAACTGTCCGTCTCTTTTAGCATTTTTATTTTGGTCTTAAACTCTGTGTGATTTTCTGAAGGGTAGAAGTACACTTGCACACTTGATTGCCACGCTGCATGCTTTCTGCTGGGACCCCACCACCACCATCACCACCACCTCCCCATAGTTTTCATACTTGGCATATAGACAAGCTGGCTCCCCATATTCATTTTATAAAGATGAAAACACAATCAATACAGTGAGCCGGGAATTGGAAGTCATTTTCATTAGGGCTGCTGAGAGTTGTGCAGTCATTACCAGCTGATTGCAAGAAGGGCCCAGGCTGCAGCGGCCATTTGTATTCTAGACGCCTGCCCTTCCTCTCTCCTTGCAGCCCAATCTCACCTCTTTGGTCTACCTCTGTCTATCTCCTCACTCTGGATTTATTTTTCCATTCTCACAACATCAGATCCACCTATAGAATTTATTTTTTCCACTCTTCTGGGGGTTTAAGTCCAACTCTGGCTTGGGAAACAGATTTAAATAAATACTTATTGATTTGTTAGCTGCTGGGGAGAACTTCCTTCTCCGTCCATATGTGTGTACTTTAATAGTTATTTTATTTTCTCAGCTTCACTTTGTTTCCTGACTTGTGTTTTCTGAAAGGAAGCAACTCAACGGAAGCTTAAACCAAATTCAGTTGATTGGTCCATCAGAGGCAAATAACAACCACTGGCAACGACCGTTTAAGATGCCGTTACAAAATGACGTTTTTATTCCTTCACTGTATCTTCTGTGACTGTGGCCACCTGATCTGATTGCCATAGAAATGAAAACTTTTAACCTTCATGCAACTTTACAGCTTTAGCTCCAGAGTTGACATTCTTCTGCCACAACTCTTGGACTGTTGATAGGATTGACATAATTCCAACAGATTATGAAGCGGAGAGAAGCAATTTTGCGCTCTTGTGGAACACTTTACAGTGGTTAAGTTTTTACACAATTAACGGAAACCTGAGGGTTCTGGTGTAGAGACGTGTGGCTTTGTGTTGTTATGTAACCCTTTCGAAAGGGTTAAGAGACTTTAAGGGCTGCATATCGATGCAAAGATGTGTTCTACCTGTCAAAATGCAATGATTAATGCAATTATGCCTGCCAATAAAATCCATAGAATCCATTGGTTCCCATTAATTGGTTAAACCAACGAATTCTGATGCTAAAAAATGTGGCTTTGAGCTGTTGTTCAGCTAAAGTCCATTTTTAGAGATTTTACTAACGTAAAATTCTAGATACTTTACGAACATGAAGTGTTGCTTATTGGCACAAAGCCACTTTCCTCCATGTCACAATCCATCGGTTTGTGCAATTAATGTGAACCAGTGGATTCTGATGCAGAGAAATGCAGGCTTGCGCTTTTATGCGTCACTTTATTAACTTAGTGTTTTAAAGACTTTACTAAAGTAAAGCTTTAGAGATTTTAGTTACATAAAGCGTTGCATATCGGCGCAAACTGCTTCCCTTCGCGGCAGAATCTGTTGGTTCAAGCAATTAACGTAAACCAACGGATTTTGACGAATAGCATGCAAGCTTGCACTTTGCATGCTCTGTGCAACACTTGTGCAACACTTTACTAACATTAAGTTTTAAAGACTTGACTAATGTAAAGTGTTGCATATGGGCGGCCATGGTGCAGTGGTAGGTCGGTTGACCTCTGATTGGAAGACTGCGGGTACGATTCCCGCCTTGCACGACCATGTGTCGAAGTGTTCTTGGACACTGAAGCCCACCTTAGCTCTGGTGGAAGGTCGCCGCCAGTTTTTGGCAGCAGATTCGCCATCGATGGCTGAATGTGACTGGGGAACGCTTTGGACCTTCGAGGAAGATAGAAATAAGCTTTACAAGTCTTTACCATTGACCATATCAGTGAAAAATTGCATTTTCTTGATGGCAGAATCCATTGTTTTAAACAAATATCGTAAAACTAACGAGTTCTGAAGTGAAAAAAATTAGACTGTAAGGTGTTATGCACTACTTTATGAAGGTAAAGTTTTAACGTCTTTTAAAATGTCTCACATCAGCACAAAGCTGTTTTTCTCTATGTCCAAATCCATTGGTATTACGGTAATTGTGTAAACTGTTGAAGAGCTTTGGTAGTTTAAAGAGCTTGAATTAGGCCAGTGAAAGTCCTAGTGTTTAAATGGTCAAGTTAGAAACCAAACTTCGGATGGCCCCAATTTTACAGAAAAGGACAATCTTTACTTAAACAAATATTATTAAAGCTATAGTTTGTTTTAGTTGTATTCCTAAACTCCATATAAGAAAACAAAATTATCATTAATACTTGGGCAGAGATTAAAATAAAAATGCTTCTATCATTTTTGGCAGTTTGTTTGTTTAAATAAACAAACTTTGCCAAATAAGAAAAAATCTCTTGAATATGTAGAGTCAGTGTCTTTAAAAAAAAAATCCCAAAGCTACCAGTGAAATAATTTCTTTTAGCCTTAAAAAAAAGGTATTTATTAAATATAATACCTACATTGACCTTTCAGAATCCTGGTGACTAACAATGAAAATCAAACCAGACCTGTTGGGGTTTGATGAAAACAGAGCTGTTACCAATGAACGCTGATTGAAAGGATTTTTTAGGACTCTCTAAACAAATCCAAGGACTCCTTTTGTGGTCGGCACTTGGCATCATGGGAGCACAGACCCTTGGACAGAAAGAAAGCTGTGAGAGTCAGACTGAGGGGCGGAGGGGGGGTTTAAAGGAAAACCTGGAGAGACAGAAAGAAGAAACGGTGGACAGGTTGTTCAGGTCAGCAGCTAAAGATCAGAAACATGGAGCTGGAAGCGCCACTGTGCTCACAGTCAGCCAACCAAGAGGAGGAAGAAGAGCAGGAGAGAAGCTCATGAAATGCAGCAGCCACTTCAATGCAGCAAGTAAATCACAAGGGAGTGGAGGGCCTCAGCGCATCATGGCAGGATATCCATCAACCTGAGTCGCTGCTATAGTTTAAGCCACCTGAGTGAGGACAAACTACGAACTTCATCAAAATAGAAAGTTTGAAGCCTCTTTTTTTGAGGAGGAGAGTCTGCTCATCTGAAAGTGGGAGCTGGTTTCACAGAATAGTTCAGATGGAGACAAAATAGCTTCTTCAAGTCTCAGTCAAAACTGCCTCTAAAGGGCCTATATGCTGCCAGCAGTGATGGGACTTATGGCTCTTTTTAGGGAGCCGAATCCTTTGGATCAGTTCATTTCAAAGAGCCGTTCAAGAGAATGGCTCATTTGGCTCTATTTATATTTGTTAACTTTTAAGTAGTTTATTCATTTATTCCTGAAAATAATGATAGAGAGGATTGTTGGGCTTAGATCTGGATCAGAATAATGAAAACTCAGATATTCCACCAATAATTCCAAATTCTCGAATTATTTTGGAAATTTCACTTATAGTTCCATTTGGACAAGATGTCAAAGTCTGAAATGGACTCATTGTAAATATTCCTCTGCCAGCACATATTGTACAGTGTGTGTAAAGAGTGTGTATGTGTACTTTGAATTACAATATGAATGCAACAGCTCAACCAGATGGTCTGCAACCTCTGAAGCAGGGGTGGGCAAACCTTTTGGCTCGTGGGCAACACAGGGTTCAAAAACCCCAACAGAAGGGCCGGACCAGGAGCAGATGTGTGGATTGTTTTGGTAATCTTCCTCAAAAGAGAGAAAAAATAACATGGATCTAAAGAAAAAACTGCTTTATTTTTAACTAAAATTGTTTAGTTGTTTTTTTTTTTTTTTTTTAAAGAACCTATTGGAGTTTTTATTCCAAAACTGTGACTATTTTTCTCATTTTGGTGCCAGTTGCACAAATGGGTTGATGAAAAAAAGTGTAAAGTTAGAGAAATGCTGCGTTCGTGTGGTGTCGGAATGATCCGAAAAATGACGGTGCAGCTCAGGAAACGCACACGAGCTTCAGACATCACATGAACGCAGAATAACTTTCTGAATTGAACGAAAGTCTGCATTTTATGTGCAGCATCTATGGGGAGACAACAGCATTAGACAGAAAATAAAACATTCTTATTAAAAAGGGGCCAGATTAAAAAGTTCAACAGGTGGCTCCACCCCTCATGAATCATTTTACGATGCAGAAACAAGCTCAGCATTGCATATTGAAAATTCCTGTAGCCACAATAAGTGCCTCTAAATAAACTGAATAAACAAAACAATAAACAAATCTCGTTTTGCAACCAAAGCCAGTAAAAAACATTGAAAATAACCAGATAAATATTTTATTTATTATGATATTTATCATTTCACTCATCCAAAAAAAATGGAATTATTTGAGAACAAAATCCATCCTCCTCTCTTTCCTTAAAAAACAGTTCATCACCCTGTCAGAATCCGGTGACAGACCGTGGAACAATTGAACAAAACAATTGAAGCTCAGAAAAACGTTTTCCGGCCATTTTCAAACTACATCTCCCATCATGCATAGGGTAAAGTGACAGCGTCTCAGCGCAAAATGAGTCTTCGTGTTAAACGGCTTGAAAAAACAACAAACACACATCAAACAGTTTTTAAATCTTCTAACTTAACTTTTATTACATCTTTTAGAAAGAACAGCTGCAACTTCCTGCTTGTTCTGCCACAATTATTACAAAAATGCATGTGAGATTGCAGAGGGGCTGTACATCAACACATACTGAGTTTCTCCTTTTTTTTGTATTTTTTTTCTTTTTTTTTGGATTCTGGTGTGCCGCGGGATTTTTATCAAGGTTTAAGTGTGCCGTGGCTCAAAAAAGGTTGAAAAACACAGTGTACTAAATCCTCCATGGTGTACATTACAGTCAGCTCTGTTCTTAACTGAGACGGATCAAAAAGAGCTCAGCAGCTCTGCGTCAAACTGGACAAGGCTGCATGTGTCTTCCTGAAACTTCCTTCCAATCAGAAGGTCTGAAAGCTGTGACGTTGCCTAAGCCTGCTAGAAGGCCCCGGTGACACCAACTCAGAATCTGATTGGTTGAAAGAAATGAATGACTGACATTGATTTTGCATCACAAGACCTTCAGAACGGAGAGTGAAGGCCCTGACCCGGGGCTGGCAACAAAGGACAGCTGAAATGCGATTGGTTAAATGCTCCATGTGAAAATGCGTCTGTCTGGAAGCAGCATAACCATCATAAACACAATAAAAGAGAATGGACAGACCACTTGGAATGATTTAATGATTGTGCATGGACAAAATATAATTAACACATGATTCAGATATTTTTTTAGGCCTTCAGAGAAGGCCGTGACGGCCCACCACTGATGACCACACATATGAACAGTGATGTGTTTGTTTTTGTTTGTAATGGGACAGGAATGAGAAGACATTTCCTTTGGTAAATATGCTAAAATCCATTGTATTTAATAAATGCAAAGATAACCAAGACTTGGAGCTTTGATCCTAAAGCAGTGAATGCGTATGCGCATGGAAAATGGTCATAACATGTTTTAATGGTTTTTTTTTATTGTGTAAAAATAAATATATAGTATACAAATATACAGTGATAATGGTTTTTATTGCATATTTTTGCATTTCGGGTCCGAGAGTGCACTGATCGCTCCGCCATTTGACCCTGAAGATCCTGTCTCACACAAACCAAAATGTTTTCCTCCACATTTATTGTCATTTCAGGCCCCACCGGGTGAACTGGTTGAAGGTGGATGATGACGTACCGTCTCATGCTATCATCGCCGGGGCTGACCTTTACATCGAGAACCTCAACAAGTCCTACAACGGGACCTACCGCTGCGTGGCCTCTAATTCTTTGGGGGAGTCGTACGATGACTACATCCTATATGTCTACGGTGAGCTCACCTGAAAGCGCTCCGCTTTTCCAACTTTACCTCCACGCCAATCATTCTGTCAATCATTTCATTTTTTGAGGCTTTTCTTTTCAACAAGCAACAGAAATTCTTTGATGGTACATGTCTTTCATTGTCCTGAACATGCTGAACTATCACTGAAAAATAAACTAAATTGATGCTAAAGTTTAAAAAAAAAGTGGGAGACAGATTTGTTTTCCTCAAGAATTTAAGGATGTATTGTCATAAATGATTCTGAAACAGCATCATTTATCTGGATTAACATTACATTTGTCTTCTCTGCTTTGTGTCTTTGCATTCTAATTGGCCTTTTTCTAGTTTGAAAAAGGACACCACAGTTTGCAGATACGAAATTAATTTCATTTCCAACACCTTAAAATGTTTATTTTAAATTTAAAAAGGTTGCTCCAGCAGAGAAGGCTGTGAAGCGACATTTTTACCTGATAAGTATTTCATTTTTTTACACATTAAAATGTTTTGAATAGCATAAACCCTAAGTTGTTGACATTTAAAGCCACAAGAAACAATGATCTGTTTTTTAGATGATGGCCAGAGTGTTATTGTTGAACTTAACCCCAAGCCAATCACTTTCATTCTGCTCAAATGAAATGAAAATACTAATTTGGCACAAGCTCAACTTTGAGTCGGCCAACACCAAAACCTTTTTAAATAAAATTAAACGTACACACCAAACGATTATAAAAAGACTCACAAAATAAACAATGATTTGCCCTTGCATACATTATATTATTAGCTGATGCACATTACATAACAGCAGCAGCAGGTTCATCTTTTGCAGATTGCAGCAGGTGAATAATCTGCAAAGAAAAATAACTTCATCTATTGGGCTCACGCTCAATAGAGGCCACAACTTTTGTCTGTGCAATATGCACACCGTGTCTGTAGTGGCTGTGTGACATGGCCTGTACTTCTGCACAATTTGCGCACTTTGCCCCAAAGTTTTTAATAAAAATGTTTCAAACTAATTTAGTTTCGATATCAAACTGTTTTCATTCCAGTCTTTGCTTTGTACATTTAACCGACAAATACAATGCAATATAACTATTATTACTAATAAAATCTGTTTTTTTCTAAGACTGAACCAATATATCGGTGTATTTCTCTTGATACCCAACTCAAACTCACATTAAATATTTTCTATCAATGTTGCACGTTTTATCCAAAGATTGTAAAAGGAGCAGAAAAACAAGGTTTCTTCTTTCTTCTATTTCTCTTGTATAAGGACTTCAAGATAATCTTTCTTTTTTGTTGTTTAATGAAAATGAAGAGAATTTAAAAAATGATGATTAAATAATAAAAATATAAATACATGATCAATTTAACTCCAAGAACTTTCATTCAAAACCTAATCGGGACTTTTTTATCTGTAGTTAAAAGACGGCCACAAAATTGCCAGTTCATTTGGTCTAATTGCATTAGCTTTTCTCCAAAGCTTGTGTCACTGTCTGATCATGTTTGAGGGCCAATTAATGCAGAAATGTGGAAAAATAAAACCTAAAGGCTGAAAACTTTCTTTTTTTTCTGTTACTTTACCTTTCTCATAACTAATCACCCAAATGGCGGTGAGCGTAATATTCTAAGAGTTGTGTCAGCGGCTCCTGGAGGCCGGCCAGGTCACGATGGAGATATTTTGGTGGGTGAAGGTAGCTGTCAAGGACTGCCAGCAAAAAGAAGCAGCTCACTGTGTTTTTCGCAGTTAAAGGCGAGCCTGAATCTGCCCCACTGAGTTATTGCATTTCATTTTTAATATATGAGTCCAGAGGACATGTAGTACTTTTCATTTCTTCCTAATGTAAGTCAAGTCTCTTTTATTTATTAACCTCCAAATTCTACATTTGCATAATGTTTTCATAATGTGTGCAGGGTGACACGTTCAGGTAAGGAGACATGACTGGGATGTAATGTGAAAAGAGAGTGCAGCAATCGTTTCTTCCTTCTTTTTTTTTGGTGGTGTTTGCGAATGCGTAGTGTAATCTTTAACCTGCTTCCACCTTCTTCTGCCACATTTCCTCGTTTCTGTGCCGTCCATGTTGATTTATCCCCTTCCTCTCGTTCTGTTTTCATCACATTATCTCAACATGCTTTGATAGCAAACGCTCTCCCCCTGAGCAGGGCATTACGCTCTAATGTGCTCATTTTCCCTGACCAAAATGACTCCCATCTCACTTGTGTGGACCCCCAGAGCCCGCAGAGTATTTATTTGGGCGCTTTTGTCACGAGTGAAAAGGTTTCTTTGTTCCGCGTGAGGTGAAAGGTAGGAAAGTTCATTGGCTGATGGACGTCATTTGTGATCCACGGATCAGGAAAAAGGTCTCTGTCACCAGCTGGATGACACTCTTTGGGATGAAAAACCTTCATTTCGTATCGATTTTATCTGATTCAGAAAAAGGAAAATCTTATTTATGTTTAGAAATGTTAGATTTAGTCTCCTTTGACGCCTAAACTGATCCTGCCACTGGAAGATCGGCTACACTTCCAACATCTCTCTGGGATGATAACTGCATTTCTGACATCTTA
Organism: Oryzias sinensis; assembly: GCA_037389245.1. Lineage (NCBI taxonomy): Eukaryota > Metazoa > Chordata > Actinopteri > Beloniformes > Adrianichthyidae > Oryzias > Oryzias sinensis. The sequence continues at coordinate 5,556,233 of CM074497.1, forward strand.
ATCCTCATCTTTTCAAAAGCTTTTAAAGAAGTCTAAACTTTAAAAAAAAAATTGAAAATGAAGAGACTCAATGCTTAGATATTCTAGACTATATATACTCTGGACTATAGGGCGCACCCGAATATAAGAAACACCGATTAAATTTAAAAAGAAAAAGATTATTGTACATATACTGAATAGGATGCACTTCTCTATATACTGTAAATGTCTACAGTGTAACACGGAATCGGCTTCCTCGTTGTTGTAAAACTGAGAAACTACAAATAATTGTCTTATTCTCTCTTTCATTCTCTAAAATCTTAATTTTAGACGTAGTTTTATCAAGCTCATGTCACAACCGCTTGGCCGGTTCCATGAGGATAACCTGTAAAAATCTATAAATTAGCAGCATCGTTGTTTAAGCTGCAAGGTTCAAAGTGTGTGAAAAAAGTCATTCATAAATGTGAAGTACTGCTAAAATGTAGACTTCTTGCTATGCTCACACCAGCCTAGGCAACACACGTTAAACCAACCACTTCCAATGAATAGTCTATGTAAACGCGCTTATGCAATGGTCCAGGTGAATTCTCAATCCTGATTGGCTGCTGGGTGTGCATTAAAAAGTTATACACCACAGGATAACCGCACGGTAAAAAAAAAGAGATTCCGGTTCCATATCTTAAATCTTCTGTATCACTGCGCCGGCTTCTTTAAAACAACCTTTAGCTTCATCATCTGGACAAAAACAAGCGGTAAGCGGTGAACCTTCTCTCTGAACTGATGCTTTATTCAACCCATCGGGACGATCAGCATATATATATATATCGCTTTATATCGCTGAATCTTGACTGCAGCAGTGGTGCGGCACGACGCGGACTATTTGTTATGTGCGCACCACGTAACAAATAGTCTGCTTTTTGGGAAAAAAGTGATCTAAATGGGAAAAAAACAAGAATTAAGGACTAAAAACTGGTTAATATTTATTTCTAAGTGACCATGGTAAAAGCGGGTTAATGGTATGCATCATCACGAAAAGAAAATTATTTTTTAATATGCTTGTGTTTTAAAGTGGATGTATGATTTAGTTTAAAACGTCAGTTGGGGTGCGTTCTATTACAGTTTTATTTCAATCAAGTCTATATTGGAAGCCACAAGTTACAGTCAATTTTTTTTATAAAAAATAAAGAAAAAAAGCTAAAAGAAACGTGAATTGTTTGGATAAAATCTTTTTTAATAACACTGTACTTTAACAAAAGCCTTTCTAAAGGACCAACCATCAGTCCAATCCTTCATACTGAGCTAATGTTTGTTTTACTTCAACCAAATGTATAAATTCTTCTTTAATTTTTTTTTTCTATCAAGTCTGTTTAACTTCTTCTATCTTTTTCCAACATTGTTTCCATTCCAAAATTTAGAAAAGCTTTTATCATTTCTCCAGGCGTAAAAATAGTTTCCATTACAAATCTTTATTATTCAGGAGTAAATGTACGAGTTGATTTTCAGAGATGCACATGGTTATAAATGCGGCATGAGCACTTTTAACACAATAGGCTTTGAGCTCAGCGCAGTCGGGTCTTTATTTTTAAATTTCCAGTGGAACAGTGGATCTTCATAGTCATCCATTAGTTTGGCTGAACTGTAGCAACAGACTGTGAAGCTCGATGCCAAAAAAGCTCCCATTAATTCCATTAAAAGTTGTTCCGAGAGCAAACGAGCCAAAAAGGCATCTATTGTTCTGATCTCCATTATTCTGTTACTGTGGAATGATGGAGACAGAAAACAGGCCTCTTTTCTTTTTTTCTACAGAAAATAATGAAACAAAAAATGACTTTTCCATCTTCTGAACATCATACAACAGAAAAAAACAGGAATGTGGTTCACGTGGTTTTGGCTTTGCACTACAAAAACAGACCCTCTATAGAAATAATTTAAAAATTCTTAAATTAAGGCAGATTTTTTTTTAAATAATCCAATCAAATCTGCCAATAGTTCTAGTCAGTGAGATATGTTTTCTCAAACAAAGATTATTTTGTGTTTGAAAAACTTTCTTGATAAGATTATTTTTCTTGCAGGGATAAGTAAGTGTTTTTTTTAAACACTTGAGATTCCGTTTTTTTGGTGTTGTGTCTTTTTCTGATGAGTAAATTCCCATCAGAAGCTTCAAGCTTCACTTACGGGTGAATAACAATGGGAACCGTTGATGGAGCGAACGAGTTCTCATATCTGTTGGTTTTTTACCATCGCCCGTATGGTAATAGTTCAAGTCAGACAAACTGCCAAAACAGACACACAGATTTTAACCCTCCTGTTATGTTCATTTGTGAGGAATAGAAATGGTGTGCTTGGGTCAATTTGACCCAGTGCATGTTTAGTTTGCCAAAAGCTGTCTGAAACCAAAAAAAAAAAATCCTAACAAGGAGTGTGAATATTTCATTACTAACTCCATTACTAATTATTTTATCAATATGTAGCGCAATGGTTCAATTATTAGATAATTAACTCATTTTTCATAAACGTTTTTTTAATGTTTCATAGAAATATCAAATTGAAATTTTGTTTTACAGACATGCACTGTGAACCAGAAATAGGTGGGTGTATATGTGTGTGTGATTGGGTTGAAATATGTCTCACAGCTGCGACAGTTTCTATGTGATATAAATATGCAGAGGGTGGTTTTGAAAATGTGAGATGAACCATTTTCATGCTATACGTTAATTACACTAACTAAGGCAAGCAGTTGTTTCAAATACCGTATTTCCCTGACTATAAGTCGCTCCGTAGTATAAGTCGCACCAGCCCAAAAATGCATTATAAAGTAGTAAAAAAAAACAGATAAGTCGCACTGGACTATAAGTCGCATTATGACGGGAAATTTATTTGACAAAATCTGAGACCAAGATCTAATAACTTGCACAACCTCATATGACACAATCATAGCAGACTGTTTATCTCATAATTTCACAGTAATTCTTTCTCATACTTATTTATTTATTCCTTTCATGAAGCATCATTAGCCGACTAATACTCTGTTTTCATCCTGTGTTTGTAGAAACAGTTGTCATTTTATTGCATTTCTGAATCTATGAAATCATTGGAAAATAGAATATTATGTTGTTAGCCTTCAAGATCTTACTGTAAAAAAAGTTTGCTGATTCTCTGAGTCACTTAACATACTCTTAACATACCTCATACATCAAATTGACCCAGGAACATCATCTCTGTTCCTCACAAATGAACATAACAGGAGGGTTAACAATGTATTTATTTCAATTTAGTTCTAATATAAGTCGCTGCGGAGTATAAGTCGCACCCTTTGCCAAACTATGAAAAAAAGGGCAACTTATAGTCCGGAAAATACGGTACTCAAAATACTTTAAACTATTTTTCCTAGATGTTCAAATCTTAAAACGGGTCAATTTGACCCATAACATAACAGGAGGGTTAAAGGAGGAGATTTCCTCCATGTGGAGAGAAGCAAGGTCGTCTCTGAGCAATACACTTAGAATCACAGTATCGTCATTTTACATTTTATTATGTAGTTATTGTCGTTATTAGGTACCTCCTATACACTATAGGGCATTAAATAACTTCCATAGACTGTATGTGACAGTCCATTTAAAGAGTGTTTAGCCTTATTCTTGGAGTGCACATGCTTTCCATGCATCTGCATTTGCAGCTCACGCAGAAACAGCCGTCCTCAAATGTCGTCTTGTTGCTCCGCTTGCATCAGGTTTAAATTTTGTAAAAAAAAAAAAAAAACTTGGAGGCATTTTGCTTGACTTTTTTTTTAATTCCAAACAACACAACCCCAATGGTGAGGGCAGCGAGTTCCCCCTCTCTCTCATCTACCCACTCCCACCCCCCGGTAAGAGAAAAACACAACGTTACACACAGAATGCAACATGTGGGCAAATAAAAGCCTCGCGCAAAAGAATAAAAAGAAAAAGAAACAGTCACCACCAAACCGCAGGCCTTCATCCCTTCAGAGCTTCTCTTTTGATGACTTTGATGTGTCTGCAGACTCCACAACACTAATGTCTGCTGTAATTCTGCAGCAAATTGGGCTGAACATTTGCCTCGCTAATAGGAAGAAAGATGTTGTGGCAGAGCTGTGGGAATCTGATTTTCCAACGGCGCCCACAGACAGGAAGGCACCACCTGCTGCTCCGACACCCTCACCACCATGGAACAACCCCTGCAGTCAACAATTTACATCCACAGTCTGTAAGGACGGTGTGTATATGTGCACACAGACCTTCAACTTTGAGCCTTCAAACTGTGACCAAGCGCAGCTTCAATCAACTTTTTAAAACATTTTGCAAGTTTTGGTTGATATAAAAAAAGGGTCTCAAAGTTTTCTAGCTTCAGGTTTTTTCGCCTTCATTGTACAAACAAGGCCTTCACAGAAAAAAACAAAATCAATCACAGAAAAAGTCAAATTCTCAGAAACTGTCATTTCAATTAAATTCAATTGAACCAATTTAGTCAAAATGGACTGAAAATGGTGGAACAACTGCAAAGGGAAATGGATGAATTTATACATGAAGTTAGGAAGGCAAAATAAAATAAGGTTCTCCCAAAAACATTAACAGAATGACCCCTGATGGGTAATGATCTTTTCCCTTTTACATGATTTGATGCACATGTCTCCACATGCTCCATGAATCCATACATAAAAGATTCAACTCCTGATTGGATACCATCCAGATATTTTTCTTTATTCATTTGTGGTTTGAAACGGCAAATGATCAAATGAAAATGCTTTTTTTTTGTACTTAAAAACCTTTCACTTTAAGCAAACATCACAAAATGTCTTTGACATAACAGCTTCAAACATTCAAATCTGGCATTTTACAAGTTTTCGGTAGAAATTGCAAACAGGATTGTGTTAAATTATAATCCTGGTTACAAACTTTTGTGAAGAAACTCGTTTATTGTCAAATTTGAGATAAAGAATGCATCATAAGTAAATATATGTCAGATTCTTTCTACCATTTTTACTTTTTTTTTCCCCAGAACACAGGTTTAGGTTTTTGAATTTAGCCTGAAAAGATAAATATGCAAAATAAACGTAAAATATGGAATTATCTTAAAACAATCCCTCTTATTTATAACATGAGTATGAAATGAAAACAGAACGATTACACATTAAAACATCCAGTTCTATACGCAACGCCCCCCCCTGCATTATTTGGCCATTTCCTTAAAATAAAATATTGAAAATTAAAAAAAAGCTTGGATTTCATATATACCTTTATTGCAGGGGGGGGGGGGGGGGGCAACTCAATTGCACAGGGGGCCAAAACCCAAAACACGCGTTCTGTCTTGGACCGAACAAAATTAGCATTTACTGCACAAACTAAAGCTAAACTTTTAAAACTCAACTTTTTGAACATAAATATGAATAACATCAGACCAGAATATTAATTAACAATCAACTTGAACCTTAAATAGCATGTTATATTTCTCCCTAAAGATATATCCTGTCAAAATGATAGAACAAACATTTCCTAACTCTCTAACCTTACAGTTTTGTTTCCAGTTTCCTTTTTTTTTTTACATTGTTTTCTACGGGTCACTTTGACCCAGAATGGTTGAAAACCATGCACTGCACAAAGCTTTGAACCGAGCTTCAGACATTTGTCTTTATTGGACCTCCAGAACCGATCGCCTTCCAGCCTGACAGCCAGAACAAATGCCCCCCCGAGCCCTCATATTTTCAGCCGTGTTTGATTCCAGACGATTGTGACCCTAAGTGATGGAGAGCAGCCGGCGTCTGGCTGACACTAACCGGGTTAACGGTGAGAGCAGTTCAGTTTGTTCCGCTCCGAACTCTCAGCACCTCCTTTTTTCCTCACACAGTCGCAGCGTACTGCATTTCACACGCCACCGAAACCCATCCAGAAGGCTTAAGTCGTTTACAGTAACCGAGTTTTCTTCTTCTGCACCTCCGGATTTTATTGCACAACAGCTGATGTTTGGTGTCCCTTTTGCTCAGTCCTCCTCGCTCCAACAAAAACACTTCCTCTCCATTAAAGCCCACTGCAGCTTCTCCCTCTTATCTCCTCATGACGGATCCAGTGTGACTTTTGCAGCCTATCAATAATAGTTCCAATTAGTTTTGGAGCTACAGTCAAAACCAAAATTGACATATCTCACCCCCAAAAATGGTTTATTCTGCCCTCTGATCCCACAGCAGAGCACACTCATTCTGAATGTTTAAATCGGCTGTCTGAAACGGAGTAAAATGAACAACGCATCTGGGAAAATTCCACGCACAGACCACAACTTTTCTCTCTTTTCTATGTATGTTCACGTATGACCAGTTCTCATCCGTGCAAGTGGCTGTGTGGCACGGCCTTTAAGGACTTCAAATTAAACGGTTTATAGCCCATTAATAAACATTGTTTCTAGTTCTAAGAAAAAGGGTTGACTCAAAATAGAAATCATACAAAAGGATCCGTTGTAATGTCATTTTTTTCGTCTGCTCCAGATTCACAACAATAAAAAAAAAGTACTCAGAAAAGCTTAATTTTCTTTATTTATCTCCTCCGTTATCAGACGAATGCTACAAAAACACCAACTTTACTAGAGCGGGGCTTTAAGTTCTGTTTTAACTTATAAGAAAAAACAACTTAGTTTTAGTTCATCATCTTTTCTTGGCTTTAACTTGTTAGGCATAATCAGCAACACTCTGCATTTACGCGGTGACGCTTTCATGTGGCGCTCCCTTGGAGTTGTTCTCCAGATGAAAAGCTTCCTGTCAGTTTGTGTCTGGGAGCTTCCTGCCGTCCTGCTCCGCCTGTTCGGGGCAGAAACCCTGATTCATAAGCCTCATCAGTAAACAAGGCCCGATGACTCAACGGGCGGAAAAGCACATTCTGCCTGTCACATTTGAAAGTCAATGAGCCCCCGTGCTCTTTGATATACTGCATCAGCAAGCCGCCATAAAGAAAAAAAAACGCGCATTACGGAAAAGTTCACTTTGAGTTTTCATGTTTTCATGGCGTCTGCTTCATGGAAACCGTACCGCCACCCAAGCACAACCTACAGGTTTAAAATGCTTCTGCCGGCGGACCGCCCAACCAGTCACTTTTGTCCCACTTTGCCTCTTGAACTGTGGAAGTTGTCTTTGAATTCTGACGTTGTTGATGGATTAAAAACATGCCCCGCTTCAGCACACCTTGAATGCTGATTCAGATTACCTTCAGGCACTTTTGCAATTTCAGATTTGCTTCAGGCAAAGATGTGTGCAGCTGCACGGTCAACCCTTCATGCTCTTCGCCAAAAGTAAAAAAGAAAAATGTTTTTTTTTCTAAACAGATATGAATTTGGCAGCAATTTATAGCCATTTCTGCCCCCTGCTTTCGCATCAGAAACACACCTATGTGCCCCCAGGAAAGACTTCAAAAACAACCAGGTACCATTTATAATCCTCTCAACAGAACTTTAGAATACATTTCTTCTTTCAGTGCAGTTTGGTGCTACAGAAGCAGACATTTCTCTAAAGTTAACACCTGAAACAAAGTTCCAGTGTTGGTTTAGATATTTCTAAAAAGGCCAGATCATCTTAACTTATAATGTATTAATCTGCCGGACAATCGACCAAAATACTTCACCCAGGAGTTTTAGGAATAGTAATCCAAACTAAGCAAAGAAAGGGAGACTGTGGAGAGGAAAACAGGACTAAAGGAAAAATACAAAAAACCTGCAGCAAAACCAAACACCAGGATGTTTGTTCACCAGCCAAGACCCAAGGTGTAGGCTGTGCAAAGAGGCACCTGAAACAATCCAGCACATAACTGCAGGGTGTAAGATGCTGGCAGGTAAAGCATACATGGAGCGCCACAATCAAGTGGCTGGAATAATATACAGGAACATGTGTGCAGAATATGGACTGGAAACCCCAAGGTCAAAATGGGAAACACCTCCGAAGGTGGTAGAGAATGAAAGGGCAAAAATCCTGTGGGACTTCCAGATCCAGACTGATAGGATGGTAATGGCGAACCAACCAGACATTGTAGTGGTGGATAAAGAACAGAGGAAAGCCGTTGTGGTGGATGTGGCAGTGCCAAGCGATGGGAACATCAGGAAGAAGGAACATGAGAAACTGGAGAAATACCAGGGACTCAGAGAAGAACTGGAGAAAGCCTGGAAAGTGAAGGTGATAGTGGTGCCTGTGGTAACTGGAGAACTCGGGGCAGTAACCCCCAAGCTGGAGGAGTGGCTACAACAGATACCTGGAAAGATCTCAGACATCTCAATCCAGAAAAGCGCAGTGCTAGGAACAGCTAAGATACTGCGCAGAACCCTCAAGCTCCCAGGCCTCTGGTAGAGGACCCGAGCTTGGAGGAGAAACCACCCACGAAAGGGTGAAAGGGGCAAGTTTTTTTATAGATATATAGATATATAAAGATATATATATATAGATAGATAGATAGATAGATAGATAGATAGATAGATAGATAGATAGATAGATAGATAGATTCTATGTTTGTTTTGTTTATTTTGATTGCTTGACATAAACCAATTCCAAAGCCAACAAACAAACAGAATCTCTGGAAACGGAAGGACAAAGGTGAAGGAATTGTAGCTTAAGCTAGATTTTAAACTTGTAGCAACATTCAGAAATCCTGCAGATAGATGTTCATATAATTCCCTCTAATGTAGTTATAAGACATTAACAAGCAATAGTAATATGTTTATAGGCTTTTAAATGACATTTATAAGACATGAATTGGCATTAAGTCCTATAAACACATTACTAATGCTTGTTAATGTCTTGTAACTACATTCGAGGGAAATCTTATTATAAAGCTTCACCTTAATAATTGTTTCTTTTGTTTCACTTCGCGTGTTGCTGTTCAAGTAAATTGAGATCATAATAACAGGAACTTCAAGTATATCTCCAGTTTTTCTTTATATTTTCCCAGTTAGTGATCAAGGCTGGTCTCCAAGTTGTGTTTACCTTCAATATTATACAAAGAAGGAAACAACATTTGAATATTTTTTTTTAAAGTTTGTAATAATTTATGAATTGTTCTGTATATTCCACTGAAATCGTTAACATTTTCTCCAAATTTTGTATTTCTTTCAACCACCGAAGTCTGAGTCGATCAATTTTATTAACATCATTTAATTACATTTACTTCATCAATTTTTTGTTGTTTCTTTTTTTTTATCATTGCACAAATTATAGTAAAATGTGTTCTTTCTTTATGTATTTATTTAGTCTGAACTAATAAAATAATCTTAAAACTTAAACTTAAAATGAACTTAAACTTCATAAATAAAACAATAAATGACAATCTTCAAAGTTCAAAAGGGGTTTTTAGGGGAAAAACTCATTTCTATTCAATCCCAACTTAAATTTCTACAAGTGTTTTTACAGAATTACATAAATTAACTCTCAAAACTATCAATTATGATCAAGAGTTTTTAGAAATCATTGACTCTCCTTTATATGTATTAATTATATCACCCTTTGAAATTGCTTTGAATTTTTTTATGGATATGCTATGTGAAATCTTTGCTGCAGTTATTTTATATCTGTAGTGGAGATATAGTTTTAGCATTTGTTCTAATTTGATCATTTTACACTGCATTTATTATATCTCTTAACATTATTCATCACAGTTTTTTTTCAGATTCTTTTGTCTCCTTTTTACTTAACTACCATTATAGTTAAAAAAAAATATTTGTTGTTCATTTATTCTTAATAGTTATTCATATTTATTTCTATCTAAATTACCTCCCGGTGTGTGTTTTTGTACCCCAGGGTGTAGATAACCAAGTGCGTACTAATTTTAATCTGTTGCATACATTTTGAATTATTTATTTATTTTTAAAGAACTATTTATTGTTGACTCGAAAAACTAAAGACACTGCACACCCACACCACCCTACACAAGCGAGATCGGTGAGGGGCAGCCGGTCTGTACTCGCCTGGGCCCTCTCTGGGCGGCCAGGCTTGTGGGGATCCTAGTGGCCGGGGGGGTCGGTCGGCCGGCGGGGGTCGTTGTGTGGTAACGGGGGGCCAACCAGAAGAACGTGCGTGAATTTGAGGGTGCATGGGTGGGGGACTACCTCGCCGGTGCTTAATAGGGGTCACCCTTCCGCTCTGCAGGGTGGGGAGGGCACCGGGGGCTGATGCGGGAGGAGGGGTTAAGGGGGGTGTAGGGTGAGGGGGGTTGTGGAGGGGGGTGTGGGGCTGTGGTTGCGTCATGCTCTATGGGCCATCCTGGTCGGGCACCCAGGCCAGCTCCGACCTGTGATGATAAAATTCTGGCTGGGTGGCGGGCGGGGTCCTGGCACCCCCTTTGGCCCGCGTCTCTGCGTCCGGCACCCGGTGGCCCCGACGGCTGCCGTCCGGTACGGCTGAGCGCGCCTTCCCCTTGGCCTGGGGACCCCGACGCCGGGGATACCCGTTCTCCACTCTTTTTCCTCTGTTAACTAAAAAAAACATATGGCCGTGGTGCAGTGGTGGGGCGGTTGACCCTTCAGTCGAAACATTGCAGGTTTGATCCCCGCATTGCCCACCCATGTGTCGAAGTGTCATTGGGCAAGACACTAAACACCTGGAAGGTCGGCGCCAGTGTTCAGCAGCGAAGCCCAGTGTGTGAATGTGTGTGTGACTGTAAAGCGCTTTGGGCCTTCGAGGAAGGTAGAAAAGCACTATATAAGGTTTTACTATTTACCATAAAACAAAACAAAAATTAAGTAATAAATAAAAAAGTTTTTTTCTTTAAACAAAAGGGGTTTAAACAAACATACGCCTTGGCTATGGACGATGCATAACTCCCTATTGTAAAAGTAAAATCAGTCCAACACAAGAGTCCCTTCAGCTCTCATGAGTATGTTGTTGGACAGGACAAGTTGAGAAGGAAAAATGATATATTGCTATACATTTTGTAGGTGCAACAGTGTGTGATCAAGAAACCAAAGCACGTGTTCCTGGTAAACCCAGTATTGCCACAATCCAGGGTAGCAGAGATTAAAATAAATCCTCTATAATGACTTCATTTGTGTATAATTGAAGTATATATGACATAAACCAGGAATTTAAACGTGCATATTTGTGCCACCTGCAGGTAAAAGAAGTTCCTACACACCAATTTTATCCCGATCATCTTCAGTAATAGAGCTTTTTTCCTGGTGACAGTAACCACCCCTCCCTCAGTGTGTTCCACAGCTCTAAGTGCTGCTGACCTCTCCACTCGTTGACCTTTCCTGCATAGGCCTCATTTTTCCTCCAACTGCTACATCTAACAGTCTTCCTCCTGCAGCTGCCTCCTCCTGTTTCCGTGCCTCAGAGTCTTCCTCAAGCCCGATTTCATTAAGGTGTGGACAATCCGTCCTCCTCGCCACCCAGCACAAATGAGTTTAATTTTTTTTTTTTTTCCCGGCACCTCTTAGCAAACCCAACAGGTTTTTCCAATCCATTCGAAGGCAATCAGAGCAACGCGGGAGGTCTGTGACCACGCTGAGTCACCGCCGCCGCCGGCTTTATATCAAAGCAGCCGGGCCATTTAGACAGGGAAAATGTCACTTTGATACCTCCCACTGGTCACTGTCAGAGTGGGGAGACTAACCCAACTAATGAAGTAAACAAAAAAAAACAGGAAAAAGCTGGGAGGGAAATTGTCTCTGGTCAGAACCAGCAGCCCTCCTTAATGCTCCTCATTTGTTTTGTTTGGAATCATTTATATCCCGCCTTTTCTTTTTTTTAGTGAGTCTTTATATCATTTTTTCTGACACTATCTTTATTGTTCCCATGTGTTTGTGGGAGCAGCGGTAGTCATGACACCACAATAACACATAAAACGGCTCGGATCGCATCCGCCAAAGTGAGTTTTTGGCAGCAGCGCGTCGTCACTCGGCTTCTGTGGCTTTTGTTGTTCATTTGTCCCCTCCCCCTTTTGTTTGACATGTTTGTCCTCTCATCCAGATGCTCCCACCACCACTCCTTCCCCCACCACAGCCATCATCACCACCTCCTCCATCACCTCCACCTCAAGTCCCAGAGCCAATCAAGGTACAGTATCACCCCGACACAGCCTATTTATGTGTGTGCACCCAAGCCTTCCTTCCATATGTTTTCATCTCCACTGCACAGTGTCAGGTGGGCTCACCTGCACTTATTTTTACCCGCGGGTAAAAGGTCGTCTGTTTGTAGGCATCTGCCAAATTTTAACAAGCTTCAACAATTCTTCCACAATTTTAAAGAAATGAGTGGATGCCATGTGGCTGAACTCCAGGTCAAGGACGACTTCTCAGACGGTTGTTTGTTTTTTAATTTTCATGTTTAAATAAGAAAATGCAAACTAAAAAAGGATGCATTTTGCCTTTAGTCGAGGTGACACTAGAGGGTGCATCTGCTGTTTGTGGACAGTTCAGGCTCAGGAAGAAGAAGTTTTTTTTGTTTTTTTTTGTTATATAGAAATTCTTTCACAGCCGTCTGTGGGAGCTAAACGCATAACTGTCACTCTCTCCGTGTGCAGGTATGTGGCAGTTTTTAATTGATACATCATGCTGGTATATTTAGAAAAATCCATCCAAATTCTTAGAAGCAAAATATCAACAATCATAATATTAATGAATAATCCTCAACAGCTTCAGAAACTAACCATAACCAGATTCAAATAATAAACTGAAAAATATTTTTTTATGAATCTATTTTTAAACTAGTTTACCTTTATCTAAACTGGTACAAAATAATCTTTTTTACATGAAATTTAACTAAACTTTCAATGTCGTTTTTTTTTTTTTTAGAGAAAGTACACGTTAAAAGGAAAATAAAAAAGTTTTTCATTCCAAAACCAACACATCACACACACACATGAACTAGGGCCCTTACAGTTATACCCTTGATTGTCATTGCTCTTTCTTCTCTACCAATATTAGCTTTTAAGAAATCCAGAAGCATTCTAACCATTTTTACTAAAAAAGTCCAAACGAATATAAAAAACTTTTTTATTCCAAACAAATTATCACACACATGAACTAAGGCACTTACAGTTCTACCCTTTCATATTTCAAGTTTAGTAACATTAAGTATATGTATAGAAACAGTTCATTTAATTATTTTACTGATTGTAAACATCACTGCGGATCATCAGTGTGGATAGATGACAAGGCATCCAAACTTTACAATTTATAAAAGAAAAAAATCTAGTCGGCCAATCATCCTCACCAATTAAACAAGTTAATCTTATTTCAACTTTTTTATTATTGTACTTATTTATTTCAGTTCAAAATATGTGTCTGATTCCCTTTAAATTCAGCTTTTCATAATTAGTCTGTACCCTGAAGTACATGAACATTTCAATATATGATTTGATAATATATAACATTGATATACAGTATACACATAGAGGTAAATCTTTCAGAGCTGGTCATTTCAAAAGTAGCTTGCATGTGGAAAAAGTGTGATTTTTTTCTTATAGCCAAAAAAAGTCTCACTTTTCGGTGATACCTAAAGAAACAAACAACATTAGTTATTATGATCAGGGTTAAACATACAAACAATTTCACTCCTTATAATTTCACACTTAGAAAACATTCATCCGTTGTCTGGTTTGGTTATGTCTGCACACATATATCTGCTAATATAGCTGAAATTCAAATAGTGTCTTTGCTTATGTTCTTTTATTTTACAATTGACTGTAAAATAGGAGCGCTTTCTGTTTTGTTTTTGTTGTATAAAAAAGACAGGAAAAGCTGTTTCATTTTACTGTGTATGCAGATTTAGCTTGTAGAGATGAAAGCATAAACAGCAACAGCAATGGAAGTCAGCTAGCAGCTCTTTTTTTCCCACTTGCCTTTGTATCTTCACCGCATTTGATGTTTGAGAAGATTCCGGGCGGCGAGGAGGAATTCAGCCGCTTTCTTTGGTGCTTTCTTTTGTCTTAATGACTCAAATCAACGAGTTTCAATTTCAGTAGCATTCGATTTTTCGATGGTCCTAACCTAAAGTACAGGACTGGATTGGACCGCTCAAGCGAGGCACAACTGTTCTGGACACTTCCGTTTTGGACTTCAGATTTGAGCAGTTTTGTATAGAAAAAACACTATTTTAAAGCATTAAAAACATTTCAGTAAAGTCACCGGTTTATTGTGTTCAACTGTCATAGTCCTGACAACAAATGTGTCTAACAAACAGCAGTTTACTTTCAAGTTTGTAACAGACACATAAATAGGTTGAAAGAGTCGAACTTGAACTTTTAAAAGAACAAAAATAGTTTCTCAGTGATAAAATATTCTGTCCCTTCTATTCGTGGGCTCCATTAATGTGGTTTAAATTGTCTTTATCCACTTGTTTTAGCATCGTAAAAAGCAGGTTTTTGTGGCATTGACGTGAGTCCTTATCATGGAAACGTGATGGATAAAAATAAGCTTTGCTGGAATTTCGACATTTTGTTTCACACTCGTGAATTATGAGTAATTACAGCGCTCCAAGGCAGAGAGTGATGCATGCCCCCACATGTTTTTCTGCTTTGCAAGTGTGTGTGGGTGAGATTGAAGCCTGGAATTTAGAGAACAAATATTAGGTCAAGGTATAAGCATTGATTAAGAGAGGCTTGATGGTCATTGCTGTTTCTTCTCCAAAAATATTAGCATTTTTACAAAAAAAAAAGTGCCTCCTGCTAGATCAGAATATTGAGATTTTTGCAGATTATATAAGGATTATAGACCGGATTTGCTGTGATTGACAGTAGGAGTCTGAGCAACTCTCTGCAGGCAGCTGATCTGGCTTTCATTTGAAATACATCTGTCATTCACATCCTCAATTATGGATCACAGTGGGATTTGGACAAAAAGAAAGGGGAGCACTGAGGCCGAACAAGAAACGAACACAAACCCTTGAAAAATTAGGCCTCTTTTGAAAATAAACAAATGTTTATCTGGCTCTCTCAGAAACAGAACTTGGGGCTATTGTTAGTCTGAATCTCCAAAGGGCGCAGATAGAAACCACTGTTTATGCCTCGACTCTGAAATCAGCTCGAGCTCCAATCAAAGCCGCTCCGACAGGCCGCTCAATTGGAACAAACTTCTCAAGGCTGGCAAAAATCACAGGCATTGTGCTTGATTATGCCATCTGATTGGATTAAGAAGAATACCCGTCTGTGGAGGCTGATTGATGGCTCCTTTGCCTCGGATCAGGAGCATAGAATCTCCGTCGGTCTGAAATGAGTCGCAAGGGTGGTACTAATTATGGATACGAATACCTCTGAATAATAGGCTTCTTTTTTGGGGTAAAAGGGCTAATTATAGATTTGTTTTGTGTAGTTTGTTTACTCTGTCATATTATTTGGCATTGTTTTTATGTTAAAGGACTTCAGGGAATGAATCAAAACAAAAGGAAAAGGGCAACCTTTAAGAGTCGTCCTTTATTCCTTCCTTCAAACAAGGCTTTTACACTGGCTTCTTCTTATCACAATAGAGGCGGAGAAGCTTTTTTATCTTTGAAAGAGATCCTCGCTTCCTTTGTTCACATCGTCAAAGTTTACCTGAGAAGAAGTTCACATTCCAGTAGGATCTTCCACCTGACGTTCTCCAGCTTTTTCTTGGAACACTGACAGGCGGCTCAGTGCGAATGATGAGGCTCACACTAAATAAGAAAAAACATTCCTTCAAAGCCCACTGACCAAGTCAGAGGATCAACCGCGTCTCGTCCGAGAAAGGAAACATGTCTGCCTTCCTGCTGCGGGATTTTGCGACTTTTTTTCATTGACGATCTCCGCTCACGTCTGAAATGATTATGTTGGCACGCCATCCGGGCCTCCCAGGAGCTCGACTTGTGTGGAGATGTGCAGTCTTCACCTGATAATGCCAACTCCCTGTCTGCAGTGCCAATATTTTCAGGTGGAAACAACCCACGTACAGTTTCAGTCAGATGCTCTGTCTTTGCTTTCAGCTATCAGGGGCATTCCATTATTACTGTGTGTATTGATTGAAGGCAGCAGTCTCTTATGGCTCTTCCAATTGATTTCATTCGCCCACAATGAGCTGCACACATGACAGAAACACCCAAATGAATCTTTAAGACTGGCCTCTTTCTCTTTTTCTCAGCCTAGATTGTATTTCATAGATAATTTTTCATTGAAGGAACACAAATGGGAGTAGGGGTAGCGGTTTGATGGACAGGTTCTTTGTTCCAACCTATTTCTGGGCCCATTTTCTGAGGATTTATTGCTAATTTAGATGTTTGAGTTTGTTGGCTTTTGCGTGCAGCCCGCAGGTCAATACATCCTGGTATTTCAGAGTGCTGACCTGGCAGACGTGTCCATAAGACAGCCATGGACAGCCTTCACGAGAAGAGCTGGTTGTTGGTTACTGAGTGTTGCATCCAAACATCTCAACAGAAAATAGAGCAAAAGGTTGGAAAATGGTGGGAAAATTGAGGTTTTTAGGACATTTTTGAGTAAAATCTACTCAAGAATATTGAGGAACATCACAAGGAGAGGACTGAGGCTGGACTCGGTCAGTGGAGAACTTCCACACCCAGATGGAAACTCGATGTGAGCTACAAGTTTGTCTTTTTTTTTTTTGTCTGAAGCTTCTACCAGGACAAAGGAGAAAAAGTGCAATGTTGTAAGCTCCTCTTTCAGATAAAAGTCAACTTAATGTTTCATTTGGAAATCAAAGTCTCAAAATGAAGTTTAAGTGATGGTTTGGGAGGCATTGATGGTGGTCCACGGCGTTTTTATTGTTTTTTTTTTAAGCTATGAAGTTATTAGCTGAGAAATTGCGGAGACCTTCTGCTGAAAATCAGTTGGAAGATTCAGATTTTATTTTCCAGCTGGTCTTTTCTCATAGAGGTATTAAACGCTGATTCCGTGATCATAGTGCTCCTGTGGTTGATTGGACGGCGAACTCACCTGACCTAAACCCAATAGAAAACCTTTGAGCTGTTGTCTAGAGGAAGACGAGGGACACCAGACCCAACAATGTGGATGACAGCTGAGCCACAAGCTGATGTAATTCTTTTAAAGGACTCACAACCAGGTATTGATTGCATTAAAATGAACAATTCTTCATACATTGGGCTGAAAACATGATTATTGATTACTCATAAAAATTATAATAAATGCTTGAAATATTTTAATCTATGTGTAATGATTCTGTATAAAATAAATATTAAATTTTTAACAATATTCTAATTTCCTGAGATGTACCTCTGTTATAATAATTAGCTTAATGGGATGGCAGTAAATTCCTATTTTTTCTTCTTCTGAACTGTCAGAAACTGACAAAAGAAAATTAAAAACCAACAGTTTAATCCCTAAAAAGAATTTTCTGCACTTCCCATGTAATTAGAATGAACATTTTCATTCCGCCGGTCCTTTTTGATGTGTGCCAACATGCTTCTGGGGGGCGTTTTTTCATATATTAACCGTCTTTTTTTAATGTCTGCTCCGCAATCAAAACCATCATGTAGTTTACAACTTATCTTTGTCAGTTTTGTGGACAAGTAATCTTTAAAAAAGCTGAGTTTATTCCTATTGTTTGAGTGATTTCAGTGATTCAACATTAATTCAACGTTGAGTCCATCCAAACAAAGCAGACAAATCCATCCTGAGTTCTCCATGGAGCCGAGGGGACTATTGTACTTAATCCCTGATTGAAAAAGAAATGGAAAATGAATGTGCATGTTGGGAAAAATAATAAGGCAGCCGGCTAGCATTACTTTTAATTGATGAAAGACCATAAACGGTGCTGACAACCAATTAATTAAACCCACTATAAAAAAAAACAGGACGGCTCAGCCCTGGGAAGAAAAGAGAAGCAAATATTCATTACTTTTGTCAGCATCTTCAATTATACAAACGCCATCTGCTGAAGTGATTTGAGAATTTTTCTGAATTTAAAATGTTCCTCTGTCTTTGTGCATTTTATTTTGAAGCTGGGACTTTTGCCACTTTTCTTGAGTTTCAGTCCAATGTTTTCTAATAACCAGGAAGGATCTCACAGTGACTTAAACGAGGCAAATGCAGGAACAAAAAGTGATTATCCTTCCTGCTGTACAATTAAACTACACATAAACAAAGAAAACTGCAAATTAGCTGTTTTTAAACCAACAAACTGCGATTTTATCTTAATATTTACTAATTCTTTGTGTACAAAGTAAAAGGTACATGTTGCAGTCACAACAACACAATGAACAGAAGCAACAGGATCCTTTATTTTTCTGCATCTTCTCGTCAGTGAAGGGTCTCATTCGTCCAGGTGACGTAGTCTTCAAGTTGATTCATGGCATTCAGGAATTAAAGGGCCTCTATCATGCTTTTATAAAGCCTTTCAGGGTAAACTAGATGACTTTATATGATAATATATTACCTTTGGCACACTGAAGAACGATTTTTTAAAATGAAATGCAAGTTATTATGGCAGCTTGTTTTCCTACCAGGAAGTGAGACGGCTTGATCTCTGAGGCTCCGCCTTTCTTTCTTTGTTGGTGCCGTCCATTTCATGACGTCAACCTAGAGCGGGCCTCGGCAGAAAGTGGGTGTGTGAGCCTGGGGGGTCGCCCTGGAAAGGGCGGTTCTCACTTTATGACATCACAGTGTGAGAACCCACTTGTTTTGGTGGATTGGGAGGGGCTGGTGCCTCCGAGTACAGGTTTTTAGAGGTATGCTCATAGATGCGTGTAGGAATCGAAATTCCCCTTTGAGGTTGTCTTTCTGTGAAGAATGAATATTATAAGACACTTAAAAGCTCAAAAAGCAGATTTTGCATGATATCAGCCCTTTAAATTCTTTTATTGATGTTTCATGCATGTGGCTTCATCAGTAAAAGTGGGGCTGTGCCTCTAACGTCTACACAATCATTTCTTACTCCAAACACACTGTAATAATCATTGTCATCTTTTTGTAGACTTTTCATCACCACGACACTAAATTCTTTTGCCAGATTATTTATTCCACAGGTTTTATGCATTCTTTGAAATATCTTTGGTGTGTTTTGGGTTAAATATTGGTTAAATGGTTATATATATATTAATATGTACAACATTTGTCAATATTTTCCTATTATTAACTTTACATTTATAGTCAAATATTGCCTTTTTTTGAACATGTGTTTTTAAATGACATACACTTTGCAGTTTATCATTGTGGTCTTTTTTTCTGTTGTGCGTCCTGATTGGCTTGTTAGACCTCCTCTGTGCCGTTTCCCCTATACAAAATACATCCAGTTTTATAAAACTGGTTGTATTTTTCTACAAAGGTTTGAACTCTGAGTTTAAAGAGGAGAGAAAAGTCTAAAAATGTTCATATCTGTTTCCAAAAAGAAGGAGAATAAAGTGTGTAGCGAGGGGTTTTACAGCCATAAATCACCTGTAATCCTGCTTGCAAATCTCACCTATCACAAGTTATTTTTAAACATAACCCCCCCCCCCCACACACACACACACACACAATAAATGAAGTCATACTAAATTCCATCAAATGTGGCATCTTAAATAACCCAAAAACATTATCCTGGAAAGAAATGTAGAATGAGTTATTGACATTTTTTTATATATATTTCCAAGAGCTTCTAAATACAGCATAAATGAGCACATACTTTGCTTATTTACAGCAGTTTAATGTAACCAACATTTAACAACTGCAGTCAATGGTGTTAAAGTTTTTTAAAGTACTACACTACTCTGTGGGGGAAATTGAACCGTTTTAGGAAGAATTTGGAGTAAAAAAAACGCATCAGCGTGTGGTTTTATCTCCATCACTCACCTCAAAAGGATCCAGACTCGTCCTCAGAACAGAACGTCTTTACCTGAAGTCCATCAGGAACAGCAGTCGACCCAAGGATGCCCCAACAAGCTCACCGTTACCATTACCTGGTTATGATGAGCTTATGAAAGGGCCAAGGTTGTCATCGAAATCTTTTTCTTTTTTTTTTATTCCTGGTCGACATTTAGGACTCCTTTCTTTGCAGGGCTTTCCTAGTTCTAAAAAAAACACTAATGCTAACAAGCTACTCATGGCTAAGGTGCCTCATCATTAAAAAAAGATTTTCCTGAAGGAGAAGCTTCCCTGAAAACTTTAAACCTGGATACAGTTGAAGGCAGAAAAGTGGTTCGTTTCCTCCGCTTGGAGTTCAGGTGGATCACTTCAACCCAAAATGATTGACTCGCCACTTGATCCACACAGAGCTAACAGAGCAAAGCAATTTCAGAGAGAAATTGTGTGAGTGGATGTGGTTAAAGTCCAGCTTGTTTGTGGCTCAACGCCCCATCTCTTCCTGTAACGGCTCCCAATCCCCCACCAGAAACTGCAAAATGTGGTTCTTTTTGGCTTAAAGTTTCCAACAAAAACTTAAAATAAAAGCAATAAATTGAGTTTGTGATAGAGAGACACTTCTTTTAGGATTACATTCAGACTAAATCAGCACTTGTGAACTATAGAGCATTTAAAGTCTATAATGTGGATGGAAGCGCAAGCTAAATCAAGGCAGAGCAGGCAGGTCGGTGCTGTGACAGCAAGAACGTTCAAATCCACAGCCGATCGGCGTGCGGCCATCTCCACATGCTGGAGCCGGCTCGCGTGTCGCTTTAAGTCGCCGAAGATCCTGTGGGAGGCATGGCAACCACTCCTGGATCCGTGTTCCATTGTGCTGCTGAATGTCAGCGAGGACACTGCAGATGCCTCCGTTGACCTGGGAATCATTCTTCTGTGGCCCCCGCATGGCTTCCATCCAACTGTAGTGGGGGTTAGAGGTCCACCCACCCTTCTGTTGACTGAGGGTGGCTGATTTTTATTTTGGAGGCTAATTAATGTAGATAATTAAGACTTAGGAGCGCCTCTTCAAGTGGAAGCTGGCAGAGTGTCTCTGTAAGCTGACTGTTCTGCACAGATACACGGTTGCTGTTCTTCAAAGATTTTAGGAGGTGAAATAGTCTAGAAGAAAAAATGGGACACTGATAAAACACCCTAAAGTTACCCCGTAGCCTTGGTATGTATGTTTACATTCACCATGAAGAAAAGGCTGTGCTTTTTAGCGCGCCTGAACTCCAATGAATGGAAAAAAATTAAAGAAAATAAAAAATTAAAGACTTAGTGCCCAACCCTGTCCCCCTCTCCTGTCCTGATCTCACCCTGCCTTTCTGCCACACTGGTCAGAGCTGCACATGACAAATTATTGGGGGGGGGGGTTCAAAATGGCGGCTTTTCTGTTAGTTTTTTATCTTAAGTAAACTTTTGGATTTCCTTGGCAACAAATTTTTTTCAATAACCACGGCCACATTCCTGATATGTTCATCTCGTATGTCATATAGTTTTGTTCAGCTTGAGCCAACGATTCATCTGTCAAATTTTCAGAATATTCCGGTAAAAAGTGTGCGAGGAACACGGGAACGCCACTTCAGCAAGACCGTCACGCTTAGGGGATTTGGGGGAAAATTCAAGATGGCTGCCTATTCCTGAGGTCAAAGAAATGTCAGTTGTTGTCGTCTTAAACTGGCGGAATATGTGTGAAATTTTGTAAAAATCGCTTGAACTAAAGCTTTCTTTTTCTATATTGTGTGAAAAGTAAAACATTTTCAAAATTTGCCACAAACTGGGAGCCAAGCTAAAAGGCAATGTGGCCATTCCATAGTAAATGTAAACATTTCCTTTGGATATCCCTGACACGTATGTTTTAGTTACCTAAGTCGATAAAAAAAAAGAAATCTGGGCCAGGTTCTCCCGCTGTGATGTCATCATTTAGGGGCAGGGGGACATTCACTTAGGCCAAAATCTGATTTACAGGTTACAAGGTGCGTGCAAATTTTGGGGAGTTTTTGGAGATTTCCACCCAACGCACATTAAGAAAGAATTGCAAAAATCCGACAATCGGGTCCTTGCGGGCCAGGATAAACATTTCTATAAAAAATCTTGTTACCAAATAACACAAAAAAAGGCCTTAGAGCTCCCACTGCCACACTAAACCAGCAGAAAGTCAATAAAAATACCAGAAAGGAAGTCACAAATTCCTTCTGAGTTGCAGTTCCCTTTACATTGCTGCTGCTTTACCTCTTTGGTGGGGATCTGGATGTTTCCACCCTGAGTTTTGGTTTTCATTTTGCCGACTAGCTTCTTTCCAAAATAAGGCACGTCCAAATGGGACAGAATTGTGTTTTCTGAGTCACCAGTCATTTTACAGCACACGTGTGTTGTGTGTAGCACTAAAAAAAGTCATTATATTCATAAATGTAACCTTCAGTGTGAGGCTACATTTACAGTCTGTGCTTAGGCTTCCACTGAACTCAGAAATGTCAGCAATTTTAAAGCTATAATTTCATTTCAGAGCCTCTTGGGCAGAAGCGAGCATCCACCGTCGGCAGAGTGCTTTGGTTAGATATGATGAGGCTTTTTCTGAACTTTGAGTTTCTATGGAAGCTGAACGGAGCGGTTTGTGAGCCGGGTAACATTTGCGGCGCCTCTTTAAAAGCCGCATTACGATGATGATAGCAGGTGTTACGCCACTGGAAAGTTCATAAAAACAGAGAGCTTCCTTCAAGCATGCGGTGTGAAGGTAAAGCAGAAGTGGTCTGGACCCTGTTGTGACCCGCCGAATGTCCGCTTAATTAGCGTGAAAGTTTAAATGTCACGCAAATATCAACAGTCACTTATAATCCTGCTAAGCTGCTTCCTGGTTATTTTATTCAATGAAGATTCTGCACAGACCTTATTTACATTTAGATTCATTTACATCCAAATGTCTGCAGTTGAAATATCTACTACATTAGAAACAACAAGGACAGAGAATAATTGAATATTGTGACTTTAGCAAAGAGCAGGTTAGTGGGGTGTTAGCACATTTTTAGGTTGTCCGGTCTTGTAGAAGGTCGTACTGAGGGGCGACCTCGTCTTCACCGTCTTTCAACTACAAAAACTCTTCAACCGTTTTTCGTAATTAACGTAATTCCAGTGGATTCTGAAGCTGAGAAAAGCAGCTTTTTGTTGATATGGAACACATACAGAGTGCCTATACAATCAACGTAAATCAGCTGATTCTGTCGTCCTTGAGAAAAGCGTCTTTGCACCGTTCTGCATCACTTAAATTAGCATATCGCTGCAGAGCCAACATGTAAAGTTGAATATTTGAGTATCCAATTCAATTCAGTTTCATTTATATAGCCCAATATTACAACAACAGTCGTCTCAATGGGCTTCATACCGATAATTGTATAATAAACAGGAAATCATAAAGAACAGGAAGTCATAGAATTCAATAGGTAATGGCTAAACTAAACAGACTAGGCTAAACACTGCATTTCTGCCCCCTTAGACCAGGAAAAATCAGATCTCAGGAATGTCCACATGAAGGAGGGATCTTCCCCCAGGACAGACAGGCGATGTACCAGAACTCTTAGAGAAGAATTAGCTTATCTAACTCTACGACGGCATGTTTCCATAGTCCAGCAGACAGGCTTCATCCAGATGGGTGGGGGGGGGGTGGCTGGGGGCGCGAGATGAGCCAGAGGTAGAACAGGAGCAGAGACGAGGTACCACGGTCATGTACGGGAGCACGATTGAGCCAACCGGAATCTCACTCCCCCGGAAGGGAGTTGGAAAGAGGGACAGAGTTAGCATCAGCTGATTCAGATGGATCGGGGGTAATTAGTCAAAGAATTACGATATGTCAGAGAGGGCGTGTTTTTTAGGTGGTGACAGCTCTCATGTTAAGGGTTAAACGGAGCGCTAAGGGACATCATGAAAATGGTACGTACCATTGTTTAGTGTGTGGTAAGTGGATCATCCAATTTTTGTAAGGCTAAAATGAGGGCCAGTGTATACTTTTTAGCGATTTGTAATGGCATTAGGCGCAGGGCCATGATTGCAGAATCCCCCCGATCACTGGGAAATGTGACACCTGCTGATTACATCATGCGCGACTGGAATTTTTTTTAAGTGCCCCATAGGAGACCCACACAAACTAAGGAGCGTCCACTTATCATCGGAAGCTCCCGGTTCCGGTCCACATAATTTGGGAGAAAAATCTGTACTTCAGTCTTACCTACCCTTACGTGTTGTTTGAGTGTTCGCTACAACCTGCCACCCACAGCACACTCACATTTTTGCCCAAACAGATAGTTTGTGACTTCAGTTTTGAAATTGAAATCACAAACTTGTTTTATTTGATAAGGTTAGATCATGTCTTAACCACTTTTCCACTTTAGCATTAAGTCAAAATGGGGCCAAACGTAACTTTCTAGCAGTTGGCCTTTTTTTTTACCTTGAGCGCTCCTTCATGCACGTATTTTACCAGAGCTTTGCTGCCACTCCTCTGTCTCCTTTATGGATTTATGGCCACCAACAAATAGCTTTATACAATAAAATTACCCAATTTAGAAGCATCAAGCCATGCTCAAAAAGATATCCCATAAAAAGCAGAATAGACTTTTTTTTCTATAATTGATTTTATTGTCTCAGAGATATTTTCCATTTTCCTTCAGCCTTTTTACTCTTGTACTTTCCAGACGGAGATTGGATTCTAGCTGACCTTTAAAGCTAATCTGTGTCTCGTGGGAATCTTCAGTTATAGTACTTAAGACCAACGCTCTTTTTAATAAGACTCAACCTGAACATTGAAGCATCTTATGATAGATGTTTGAAGGTTTAGTTGATATTTTTAACAAGCTGATGTGCTCGAACAAGAAGGTTGTTTTATGTGTCAGACAGCCAATACGTACATTTTGCACATTTTCCACGTATGAAATTTCAGCCTTTTGAGATACATAAGTGATCTACGTGTTTCATAAGGGTTTCTTGTGTTCGTCATTCATCGATGTGCGCAGATGTCTGTCCAGAGTTTAGGCAGATGGGTCTTTTATGTTTATGCAATTTAATGTAGTTAATTCGATATAATTCACTTACGAATCACACATGAATTGCATATAATCAGCGCAATAATAATGCTTGGTTTATGTTCTACATCGATTTACATGTTCTTTGTTGATTAATACTTCTTATGTGGTTTTATGTCACGTAAAGACCACAACTTTTCGCACTTTTTTCACGAATATTCACGTATGACCAATTTTCATCCATGCAATATGCACAAAATGTACTTAGTGGCACAGCCTAAAGGATTACCCTGTCAAAAATATAATTATAAGATAGACATATTTGTCCCCGTACATCTCAGTGTTGGCCTTGTGATCCTTGCATGTTAGTTCTGAACCCCCCCCCCCCCCCCCCCCCTGTCTGGATGCCTTCCAGGCACGTTTCTGCTGCAGGATTATTGGATTTCGTCTCTTTTTTTCCCCTTCCAACTCCAAATGGACCACGTCTTTCCTTCAGATGGGCTTTTATTAGGTCATATGTTTCCTGGAGAGGAGCATCTCTGTCTCATCAAAGCTATGTTTCCCAGATTTATTAACATGCCAGTGAATCCACCAGTGAGTGCTTCCTCTACCAGACGTTTTACTGTCCTGCCTGCCGGTTTTTGCTCATGTTTACAGTCAGCGTAAAATATCGACATGAGAGAAACTCTGAGGGCAGAAGTGTTGAAGACGTGCAAATCCTTTTCCCAAATCGTGGCTAAAATATTAGTTTTAGAACATTTTTGTAACACATTTATAAACAATGACAGGTCCCTGAGGTCATGTGACCAGGGTCTGCTGGTTGTAAATGGAACCCGGTTAAAGACAAAAGGTGACAGAGCCTTTGCAGCAATGGCTCCATCGCTCTGGAACTCCCTTCCTCTCAGCCTCAGATCTGCAAACTCAGTGTTTTTCGTTTAAAAAGCAGCTAAAATCCTATTTTTTTAAAATGGCTTTTTTTTTTATTCCTTTTTGTATTCTGTGTTTTACTGTGTTTTACTGTGAAGCACTACTGTGAAGTTTATTATTATGAATGAGAGTCTTCATAGACATAGGGGAGGAATACCATGACATTATTCTTATGACAGCAGTTTGTGTCCACATTTCTTCACTACATAGTGGGTTCGCCATGTTGTAGTACCCTAGAAATCTCTGCGAAAAAACCAGTGTGCTAGGATGCTCACCAGACTGGGGAATATGGACCACAGAGTATTGTTTGAACATTTTTTGCAAAAAAAAAAGTACTTAAATGTATTTTTTCTAAACCATCCACATTTTCATCATCAGAACATACAATACTTGTAAACTGCTGATATTGATTAGGTTTTCCTGAAAACTGTGATGTTTGTCTTTTAAACAAGAGAGCGTGGATTCCGAATTTCTTTTAAAATCCAGGGATAGTCCTGCTTTATATAGATTTTAGTAGTTAGAATTTAAGGTGGGAATACAAACACAGCCCATGCGTTGTTTCTTCTGAACGATTAGCTCTCAGATCATCTTTTGATCTATTTTCAAAGCGATCCCAGTAGTTTTTTTTAAGTATGATCATGCCGTTTTTAGCCAAAATCAAAAAAACTGTTTTCCAGAACATAGTTTCTGCAGAGCATCATGAGTTTATTAGAAATTCACTTCTGAGTTGCGGGCGGGACCATTAGTGAGGAGCAACCCCGCCTCCCTTTCCCGTTGCTTAGAGCTCGGAGCAGGGAGCTTGTATTTTGGACAAAGCAAACTCTTCTTTAAACAAAGGAAATACTCAGAAATGCAATTTTGAGCTTAATTGTCTTTATTTATGTCCTTCATCATCAGAAAAATGTCACAGTTAAAAACTCATTAGAATCTGTCTTTAACACAAAGCTGTAGCCTCATCTCCTGTCCTGCGGCTTTTCCTTTCTCGCCTCTGGCGTGTTGTTGATCAGGCAAAAAGAAGGTGAGTATTTTCACCAAAATGTGTAAAAGCGACATTTTAAGGTGAACGCAGGGCAGCAGCTCTGAGCTGTTTGTGGGCAAATAACGGCTCCCAACTGGAAAAAAATAAATAAAACCCTATCAGGTTGTTTCGACAAATAACCAAAATAGACCTCACACATCCTCCTGTGCAGTGTCAGTTTGCATCTTCTGGCAAAAACCTGGCACAAATGTAAACAAGGACAGCCTGTGCCTGACTCAGCGAGGGCAGCAGAATTCTGGGAGAAGGAAAGCATCTGTGCTGCTAAGCGCTGTTTATGTTCACCTATAATTGCCCTGCCAAATGAGCTTTTAATGCTTTTATTATGTTAGAATAAAGCATCTTTATGTAAACTCCTGCTTTCAGGGAACATCTTGGAATGATTATGACCTCCATTAAAAACGTAGAAGAGCAGTGTCAAAGGGAGTGAAGAAGATTCTGTTGTTCAAACAGGCTTAAGGCTACAAATTTTAGAGAAGGTCCAACTTATTATAAGAACAAATGGAGCGCTCGCCGACCCTATTTGTGACCCAAAATGAGTTGAAGAAACGCGTTTGGTAAAAGTCAAAATGCTCCAAGATCAAATTTAGCTTTCTTCATATGGAAATCCATTAAAGTTCAAAGGTCATCTGATTGATGCTTAAGCTGCTTTTTATTCATCCTTAAATTTATCCCGCAATCGTAATAAATGTGAAACAAATCATTTAAATTTTGAGGATAAATGAATGTATGAAACTCCTAGAGCTTTTTAACACTTCTTTTAAAGTTTTTCTCAGATGTGTAATATCTAATACTTTTATTTTTTTTTATTTATTTTTTTTTTTTTTTTATTTTACCAGGAAGTTCCATTGAGACTGCATCTCTTTTTCAAGGAAGACCTGGGCCAAAAGGCATCAATACAAAATAAAATACAGTTAAAACAACTGAAATATAAAAATACATTACAAAATACAATAAAATGCAATTCAAATTGAGATGAACAGTAGGACAATGACTAATAGGTTAATTAAAAGTGGTACAGAAAGGTCAAGGGTGACATGTGCATGTTTCTTTTAAAAGCTCAGAAAGTTTTGCTTTAAAACAATTCAAGGGAATAAGGTCACTTAAATGCAGAGAGTTTTGAATATTATTCCAGGAAAGCGGAGCAGCAATGGAAAAGGCTGTTTTTCCTAATTCACTGAGGAATCTAGGGACATAAAGAAGCAATTTGAGTGAGGAACGAGAGTTATATATGTTGGAATTTCTATTACCATAAATATTTGAACCATTAAATCAAATTTGAACTAGTTCAATGAGACAACGTTCTACAATGAAAGCTATGTACTGTTCATAGGTACTCTCCCTATACTTTTGTCTTTTTATTTGTTTGTATTGCAAAAATGTAAAACTTTATTTAAACTCTTTTCACACAAAATATATTTTAACTTCAAACAAACAAGCTGGAGAATTATACATCCATAAACATTACCTAACCTCAAAGCCACATTGAAGTAAAATTTTGATTTGATATATTAAATACATTATAGTTGTTTGAGATGATTTGTCTGACCAAGGGGGCAAAACATGCTGAGTTTCAGATTGAATGGTCCACTGGTCCATTTATTATTAAAGACCCACTCAGAGAAATATCATGTTTTGGGTGTTTTTGTAACATTTCTTTGATGATGGAGGACAAATATTAAGAAAATTAAGCTTCAAATTGCAGTTCATAATATTTGAATTTATTTGGTACAAAAATGTGCGGGTAATAGTCAATAGTATCTTGGCGGTCAAGCTCTGGGACGATGCGTTTTTTATCCTGGTGCGATACACGTGGACCACAGATGAATAAACCCTGGAGCCCAGACACTGATGGCGGTTGAGGCCAGTCCACGACATGGTATCGGTCCAGGTGGAGAACGGGGCAGAGAAGAGTCGGTAAAACTGATGTAGAGCCAGCCGAAAATGATTGTGGTTGGCTGAGATAAAAAGGCGGGGAATTTAGCTATTGGTTTAGAGGGAAGGCGTGGTAAGTGGCGTGTAGATCGAGTGATTCAAAAACCAGCTTTTCTCCAACGTGAGATAGATCTTCCTCGTTTAAATCGCGCCAAAGCTTTACTTCTGAATATTTCTTTAGTCAAATCGTTGTGAATTAAGGAGCAGACAACAAAACAACTCTTTATGAAGAAAAGCTTATTTCTGACACAAAGAGGAGGGAAAGGGGGCGGGGTTACTTCACGGCAATAGTCCACAACTTGGAGGCAAATTTCTAATGAAGTCCTGCTACTCTTGTATGTCCTAGAAAACGACACAGGTGTTTTTGACTTTGAACTGCATAATCAGACGACTGGGAACGCTATGAAAAAAGATCAATAGATGATCAGAGTGGGACTCTACAGGGAAAAATGGAGCGACTTGCTTTTGTGAAACGCCAACTTTTAGTGACTTTCATACCTTTTATTCTGCACTGGCATCACTCGCTGTCAGTGCATGTTACAAGTAAGTAGTAAGTCATTTTTTACTTATTAATAAGGTAACTCATAGTTGGGAAGTCATTTATAACATGTTAACTAACAGCTTGTTTATGATCTTTTACTAATTATACTCAATTCTGATTGGCTGCTGGGTGTGCGTTAAAAAGTGACAACGCACAGTGATAACCGCACTACCCAAAAAGAAGTTCCGGTCACCTATCTTAAATCATCTGTATCACTGCGCCGGCTTCTTTAAAACAACACGTTCATTGTAAAAACCAAAAACTGAATCAAAGCACAGCTGTTTGGCCTAGTGGTAAAGCATCCGTTTGGAGTCTTGAGATTAATGTTATTATTATTATTATTAGTGTTGTTGTTATTTTTATCGGTTGTGGGTTGAGAGGAAAGAAATTTCATCTGTGCTTTATATCTTGTTGATGCAGTATATTTGACCAATAAAGCTGACTTGACTGCAGGTTTGAAAACACAATTGGGTCAAAACCAATATTCCGTAACTCTGCAATGCAGTGTTTCTCAGCATCAGTAGTTGAACTCATGGTGGTAAACTATCAAATGTTTCCTATTTGTGGGTACAAACTGAACTTTTTCAGGTCTAGGTGACCTCCATGAGGACTTTTCCCTTTAGGTTTTCTTTGATAAAAATACAATTTAACTTTTTTATCATCCCAAGTGAATGGCATTTGAGTTTCAAATGTAGGGACTTGTTCAATTAAAATGTGAAGAAAGCTGTTTTCATTCATGCAGTCATCTTTACTTGGCTATTCAGTGAACATAACAAGACTCCACTGTGCATACACTCTCTTCAAGTCAGAAACCCTTTCACATCGGGACAGTGACACACTTATTATTTTCCTCTCCTGATATTTTGTCTTTCTTCACATCAAAGCCTCCGGCAGCCCATAATAGTCTCCTCCATATCTCCTCAAGCAGTCGCCACATTCCCCAGATCGTGGCGCTTCCAGTGTGTGCCTTGAGAAAGTGCATTTGTGTGCCAGCCTGTGTTTACCTCTGCACTGCCTTTGGTTGCCTTTGATTTCCCTTAAGTCTTATGTCTTTTGTCGTCTTCTGAATGCTTGCTTATGGGTGTCATTTGTTTTCTCCCCTCCCTCCCTGCCTCCTCCTAATTTCTTCTTTATTTGCATGCTGTTCCTCCTGTTCCACACCTCCCTCCACAACTGCCATGTCTTCTCCCTGTGTGCACAGACACTGCGCCCAGCACTGAACCTGCAGCTCATGGTTGGTATCTCTATTTTCCTCTTTATGTTGCTTTTTGATGTGTATATATTTGTGCCTTTATGCTGACTTGCATGCCCCTCGCTTCTGTGTTTTGCCAAATGGTTTACTTGTTGCATCTTGAGATTGTGATTTTTTTATTTACAAAAAAAAGGCACTTTTAAAATTATGATTCCATCACTTTATATTCCCAACTGTGCCAAAGCAGTACCTAACTTTTTGTTTCATTTAGCAGTGAAATTAATTATTAAAACAATTATACCTAAAGAAATAATCATATTCAACAATAAAGTACAATAATTATAATGAATATTAACAGCTTTCACAGTTACATTACTTGGATATCAAAGGTGAAGACAAAAAAAGAAGAAAATAAAAGCATGCCACACTAAATACCTGCGGTAATCACTGACTTTTCACAGCAATATCTGAAAAAAGGTCACTTCCTGTTGAAAGCATCATCCCTGAACTCCGTTGAATTAATCCTTTCAACAGTTTTTCAGTTTATTTAGGTCATTTTTAGTGATGCTTAGAATCACAAGTGTGCTGAAATATTATTTTATCCAATTTGCCAAGTGGAAAAGTAATGCAAAACATTATCACACTTACACCTCCATGCTTACACATGAATCACTCAGATGCTGATTTTTGTTGTTTGACTTTGTTTCAAACCAATTGCATTGATATAATTCGTCTAAAGAAAATAGTTCCAGAAGTCTTTCAGTCATGTTTTAATGTTTCATTAAGATTAAGGAAGAAAAGAAAAAACATACTTTCTTTTTTTTCTTTGGATGTCTTGAAATCAAATTTAAACCTGTTAATCAGTCCATAAAATCAATTAAAAACATGTAGACACGTCAGACCTACTTCATAGCTGTACTGAAAAGCTGAGTCTTGAGTTTTTTCCTTCAGTGGATGAAGCCCTGACGTCTTCAGGTGGGCTGCTCCACAGGCGAGGCCCACAGTGCCGTAATGTGGCTTCACCGTGGGTTTTTTGTTCTTTCCTAATCTATTTTCAAAGTCTTCCCAGCGGTCTTTTATGAAGATTATGCTGTTCTTAGCCACAAAACAAAAACAACCTTGTCTCCTTTTCTAGGACGTAGTTTCTCCAGAGCGGCAGGAGTTCATTAGAAATTCCCCTCTCAGTTGTGGTGGGACTGGTGCAGATACCCATCTCCCTTCCTGTTGCTGAGAGCTTTCTGTTTACATGCTCTCTCACTAGCTTAGAGCTAGCTTATCCCTTGTGCTATCCTAGGCACTTTAACATTGGGAGTGGGGTCATCTAGACCCACTAGACAGTGCTCTGAACCTTTTTTCTTCAATGATTTGTGATCTTCACTGGTGTTCATGGATGACATGAAATCTTTCCACCTTTATCCACCTTTGTCATGGTAGGGAGAACACGTCAATGGAAGGGTGGGGGGGGGTCATAGGATAGCATAAGGGTTATGCAACAAATTGGGGAGCAATATTGGAGCCATCCAGCCATACAGTTTTGAGTCGGATGC
The DNA here is from genome assembly GCA_037389245.1 of Oryzias sinensis. Taxonomy (NCBI): domain Eukaryota; kingdom Metazoa; phylum Chordata; class Actinopteri; order Beloniformes; family Adrianichthyidae; genus Oryzias; species Oryzias sinensis. Next base: position 5,588,180 of record CM074497.1, read on the forward strand.
TGGATCAGATGAGGAAAAACAAAAGACATACATTGATCTGGTCGTCTGCTCCTGATTCACAACGATTTGATTACAGAAATAATCAGAAATGCAATTTTGAACTTAATTTTCTTGACACGTGTCTGTAACTGGGTTGAGTTTTCTGCTCGAGTGAATGAAGACCACACTTGGATGTTGACTCAATCTCCTTTTAATCGTACCTGGTTAACAGAAAACAAAATTTACAATGCTGTCCAGAGCTTCCTCCGTGTTTTCCCCCTAACAGTTGAAAAATGCACAAAATGAAGTTAGCATAAAAATCCATTAATATTCGTGCGAACGTATACTAGTTCCCAAGAAGCAGTGCACTTTAGCTTGTTCATAGTGGTTAAAAAAATTAAGAAAACAACACAAATTACAGAAAACTGACGCCGCACAATTCCTAATTTTGTAAGTTGTAATTGCAACAAACTAACTGTGCCTGTGGTGAGTTCAAGTACCCTCGAACAGACTAATACGGTGGTGCAAATGAATCCCAGACAACAGTTTATCATACATTTGGTGGAATTACAATACCAGAAACTTAACACTTGTTACATGTCCTTCATCATCAGAAGAATGCCACAAAACCGTGTTAAAAGTACAAAAAAAACACAATTTTTCCTTGAAATGGCTCTCCAAGATTTATCTTTTATAGGATTTACTCAGAAGTTCATGTCTGAAAGTGGAGGTTTCTAATTCTTGCAGACGGCAGTCTGTTCGTACGACGCTCTGAGACGTTTCACCTACCGACTAATGACAGTGTTTGCCTGAAGGTGCCAGAAAAGCAAAAACCAACACTGAAGACGAGACTGATTATATCAGCAGCGTGAGATGTTTGTGCGGAGGCAGAAATAGACCTCATTTTCTGTTGCCTGAAGAGGATGCACATCGTTTTCTAAGTCGGCCTAATCTGCATCCCTTTTCCATTACGGTTTTTGGCCGCCGTTGTGCGAGCAAATTTATGTGCATGATCTCTCTGTTAATCAAAGTGCTCCATCTAAAATTTTTAAAACCCTCTTCCCTCACCTATAAAGACTGAATTAGGAGCCAAAATGAGCCACTGGCCCATAATCAGCTCCTGTGTGTGGTTATTTAGCTGCGTGATTTCATTTAGGTGTGTAAATCACTTAAGGCCTTACACGGGTCAACAAGGAACCCAAACTAATGAAATGATCACACACCAAGACAGACTCGACCCACTTACACTTTGTCCTGTCGGCTCACCTGCCTTCTCGGGCTGCGTGGCGGTGGCGGCGGCTCGAGCTTCCTCTGGTTTTCAAGAGAGGATCTGAAAATGTGCTGCATGGAAGCGTCCTGCTCGATGACTGAAGCTGCAGCGCTCCTTCGTCCAAAAAGATGAGATTACAATTCCGCACAGATATTCTTGCCACACCGCTGAGGGATCTGTGATTATAGGGAAGGCCCAAGCATATTAAAAGTCCCACCGTTTCCATGGAAACTGTTTGTTTCAGTCGGCATAACCAGTATGTCTTTAACTGTTACTGTATCACACGAGCAGCACACAAATAGATGCGATTAGGAAGACGACAATTCCTATTAGAAACCTACTTTTGCTTTGCTCTTTTTAGGAGTTTCTTACATTTGTGTACATTTTTTGGACAACTCTCTTTTATTTTTGTGAAGTATTTATTGAACGGTAAACCCGTAAACACTGATTATTGCTGAGGTTTGCTACGCTATCAACGTTTTTACATTTATTGGTAAATTTTAATTAAATAATTTTGTTGATTGTATTTAAATCATGCTAAAGATGACTCTTGTTTTACTCACTGGCTTCAAAATTCAGAAGTGAAAGTCTAAAAGTTTATTATCCGTCCAGCGTTGATGGCGATTGTGAGAACACTGCAAAACACTGCTGAGGTTTAAAAGGAAATCACAAAAATCTGTGATATAGCCTTATAAACGTTTCCGTTTTTCATGATGTTTCTTCCCTGAGTTTGTCTCACTGAGAATGCAAGAAACACAGTAAATTAATTATTGATATTGGGTAATAACCCAATTTTACCCAAATCATTCCAATAAATCTAATTTATCCAACTTTGTTTTAATGAGGCTGATATAGGGGGGCAACAACAAAGGATGTGGGTTATTAGAATAAAATAGAGAATATTATAGAATAGAATAAATAAGATATGATAAAGAATAGAATAAAACAGAAAATAATTAAGAATATTATTGAATAGAATCGAGAGTACTATAGAATAAAAATGAAAAGAATAGACAATACTAATGAGTTGAATGAGAATAGAATAGAATAGAATAGAATAGAATAGAATAGAATAGAATAGAATAGAATAGAATAGATTTTTTCGAGGTTTTCCCAGCCTTTCAACTGTTTGACTTTTGCACCTTTTGTTTGGACTTTAACATTAAACAAAGTTATTCGATTATTCACGTTTCAGCCTGCTACTCGTTTAAATGTCAAATGAGGCTAATAACTGTGTTTCATTATATCGATGATTTGCTTCATAGAACAAAGTAATTTGATTATCCCCAAAAAACGAGGAAAAAGGCAGAAGAACACGAGCTGGAACCAGATGAAGATGGAATGGCATTATTATTCACACGAAGTGAGTGGAGGTTAGCGGTGGATTCAGCTTTTGGTTAGCTGACTCTATTATTTATTCTATTCTGTGCAGATGTGAACGCCACTTTTCAGTTATTATAAATGGTTGTTTGCATGCAGCAGGTGATAAAGCATAAACTGTGAAATACCGCTTGTTTTTCTCCCAGCAATCAACCAAGAAGGAAAACTCTTAAACTGACTTTTTGTTCAGCTTATTTCTGATCATATTTGCAATATTTACACAGAATAAACAATAACCAGAAACATAAAATACTCATTTATTAAACAAAGTATTATTTAAGCATTGACAAATTTAAATATGAAAAAATAAATTATACTTACTCAAATGTTATATAATGTGATATTCATGGCTATTCTAAGTATTAATAATCATTTTATTTCTTTACAAAACAGCTTTATGTTAACAATAACTTCCGTTGTCTTCAGTTTAATTAGACATGCATACCAATTATGTCAAAGAGCGCCACAATAAATCAGCAAAACAATCGACTCACCACCTTTATAAAAAGAGCTCCTTCTGTGAAATAAATGGAATTTTATATAACAACATTTATATTAGACGGTTCTCTTTTTTTTTCAGAGTAAAAGTCATTTTTGGGCTTCTTCCAGTTAATAGTTAACTGCCACACTCGAAAAAAAAATGTCATTTGAAATAAGTAACAAAATATAGATAAGTAATACGTTTTTTTTTTTCTTGTTAAATGTGAAAAATTGAGCTACTTGTTTAGTAAGAAATAAGTAGTAATGTTCTGCCTTTTTTTTGCAATAAAAACGTGTTTTAAATAGGCTAAAACACTTACATTTATTACTCTGGTAATTGCAGAACTAGGTCTTAAATAAGCATATATTTCTGAATGAAAGAGTTTATTGCTTTAAAGTGGATTTGTCCACCTTTTCACCAAATATATCCTATTTTGAGCTACAACAGTCTTTATTTCTAGACCATAATCATCCTAATTAAGACTAGAATTGCACAATTTAAAATAAATGTGTCTTAAAAAGTACATTTAAATTTCAAAAGTCAAGTGAAACTCTTGAAACAAGATAGATAACCATACACAGATAAAACTGCTGCTTAAAAATATAGTGGAAAGCAAAAACCAAAAAAAGTTTTTTATAAGATATCTATATATATTTTTTTTAATTTAAATAACACAAGAAAAACTTTGAGATTTATTGTCTTAAAACAAGTTGTTTCATTTTACTGAAAAGTTACGACAGAGTTTTATCTCTGTTTGTAAACACTGTTTCACCAAAAAAAAGCCCTAAAAGCTTTCTCCAGTCTCCAGATGAAAGGTGGAAAGGTATCCATCACCCTCAAGCCTTCAAGTTTCATAATCCAGTTTCCTAATAAAGCCTGAGTTTGAGCCACGGTTTAATGAATATCGACACGGATAAGTCAGTGGACTGCAGCTCAATAAACAAAACATCCCTCGTAGAGTTTTCCAGTCGTTTTTCCCCGAGGTCTGATTCTATAGGGGGTAGGTTTTGAAGTAAATTCAGCTAAATTAAGCAAAAAAAAAAACAATCCTGGGTGTATATTAGGGGAACTACTTGATTTTAAGGACGTCTCGATGGTGATGTGTGGGGTTTTCTCTCCTCCGACCACCAGGGGGAGTCAGTTAGTTCTGCTGTTTGCTTGTTTGCGGAGCAAGAGATATGACATTTTTTGTAATTTTAATTTTATTGAAGCAAATATTTAACAAACAATCACGGCATGTCTGTCAACGACAACAATATCAATGCTGAGAGAAAGGTAGACAAAAATCAAATAAGAAAACAAATATAACTTAAAAGATATATAAATAAATAAATAAGGGGCAATTACAAAAAAAAGGGTCTATTAAAAAAGTTTAAATAGATCAAATAAATTACATAATGTCTGGGCATTCTTATGATTCATGTAATGTGAGAGAGATGACATGGCGGAAGAGACGGCCATTTTTATACTCGGCCTGGCATCATTACATTGATAAGACTTTTTGACCGCAATCGGTTCTGCGACACTTGATTCTGAGCGTCTGCCGATACCGATTCCCAATCTGATACTTTTATAACACAGTTAAAATATGAACAAATTTCACAAACACTTCAAGTTCCTTTTTTACTTCATTAACTTTCTTTTATCGATATAAATGGAGCATTTCAGTAAAGTAACTTCTACAGTCAAGCAAAAGATAGTTAACTATTAACTAGTTAAAAAAGGTGGTAATTAGTCATGTGAGAAAGTTTGATGACTGTAGGTTTAGTATTTTCAGTAACTTCCTCTTCAGCACAGCTTTTTGCTGTGGGACCAGCTGCCCCCCTGTAGCTCCACCCTTGCATTGTGGGTCATTGTTTGCGTTAGGACAAACCAATAAAGGCGCTTGCTGTCAGTTTAAATGTTTATTATTGAGTTTTTGATCCAGGAAGTCCAAATCTGTCGATATCCGGTCAAATTTATCGAGCTGTTTTTGTGCTCCTACCGCTAAAGTTGTTCCGTATTCTGCTGCATTTTATGGCGCTAAAATGTTGTGATCCGTACTTGTCTGGAGTAATACGCTCTCGTGATTGGATGGGGAGGATCAGATCGTTAAAGACGTACGTTAAGATATTTGCCTTCAGATCAGAAGAACTAAAAATATTAAAATCCATTTTAAAAGAAACATGGATTAGATCATCATTTTGGATCGGAGATACCAGAAAATTCTTAATCTTTCACTTAAAAAGAGTTTCTTAGCTGCTTTTTTTCCCCCATTTTCAGTCTTTTTAACATTATATCAATCATATATGATTTCCGTAGTGTCTGTGGCCCAAAAGCTCAAAGACCTGCCTCACAATTTTGAAACTCTAAGCTTTGTCTTTTCTTTATTTTTTTTAGAGGGCATTAATTCTCTACCATTTTTCATTTGATCACAACATTTCATCAAAACACAAAACAAGAATCCAAAATCCTATGTAAAACCAAGAAGGTGGAGATTTTTTACACGTCTCTACAACAACTGGGAAATTTTCCTTTTGACCCCTCCAAGTGCTTTACCACTGGATTCATGCATGCAAATTTGAGCTTTTACGCATACAATGAAGGACTTTTCCATCACTCAGAATTAGCACTCATAAATCACTGATGAGCTTTTCTGAAGCAGTGTTAGTACGTTGCCCTCACTATACTGCATCTTATTATACAATTCTTTGAAATACACACTTCTGACAGAATGACTGTGTGCTCGTGCGACCTGATGAACGAGAAGCAAGTTGCAAACCGCTTTGTTTAGAAATGTAACGGCTATTATTCGTCTAAGCTGGACCTGGCTTTAGCTGCATATTTAAAAGGTTTACCTCAAAAAGAAATATACGTTTTTGAGGACAAAAAAAAGGAAGTACATTTTTTTTTAACATTGTACGAAGCCTTTCTGTTGAGACTGTTTTCACATGCAGGTTAAACCTTAAGCTCATAAAATGCAGAGCCTTCTTTCAGTACTGTGGTCCTCATCTGTAGAAATGTTTAAATGTAAATTGAAGACACATCTCTTTAACTTGGCTTTTAAATAACTAATTTAATCAACCTATTTATGGTTTATCATCGGTAGGTTTTTACCCTGTCTACCTTTTAGCTTATGTAGTGCCTCCTTTAATGTTAAGCGCATTTTTTTTCTTACTTTTAATGTCTGTCTTTTTTTGTTTTTGGTTTTGATCTATTGTGTCTTATGACTTTTATTGCTTTAATATATGTTTATATTCGACTTTTATGTCAAGCACCTTGTGTTTGACAGCATGTTGATGAAAATTGCTATTTAAATAAAGTGATTGATTGATATCTATCTTAATTTACACCGTTAATTGGATCTTTTTGTCCTGTAGCCATTTCAGAAAGCATAAAATTATCTAAGAATAAAATAAATATTCAGACTTTAACAGGTAGTGTCATATTACCTTAAGGAACAAAGTTCCAGGTCCAGTGTCACACAGAGTCCATTGTAAGAGAGCATCAGCACTGACCGCCTGAATCTCTGTATCCTGTAAGAGGCGGTTGCCATGGTGATGCCCTGCTTTTCAAGGCTTTAAGAGAGAGAATGCTATTGAGCTTGAAGGCTCTTCTTGAGATTGACCATTTCCCTCTAAAATAGGCCGGGTACAAGAGAAGAGGCGTGGAGGGCAGGAGGGAACAAATTAAAAATGCAGCAGAGAGAAGACGAGGCTCTGGGATGAGCCGCTAGTGGATCGGAGATGTGGGTGTTGGAATGTTTTTGCTGTTACATATTTAGGTTTAGCTTTGATGTTGAAATGAAGGAGAGGCCCAGGAACAGAAAGTCATTTAAATTGATTTGTTTTATTTGGCATAAAGATAAACCTGAGTACAATATTACTCCTGTATTTATGGGGTTTAGGGATCAGAGACACCGGTAATGTGTCATGAAGTCATGAATACGCAGAATCCATTGATACAAAGAGGCCAGTTTTATATCCATTCATCTGGATGATAATTCATGCGTATTTCATGGGTGCACCCACCAAAAATGGACTCAAAACTTTTGTAGCAAACACTAGAGTTCTAAACACGGAAGCCTGAAACACACATTTACACGTGTTTGCATAGACTTTTCATTAGAAGTAGTCACTTGGATCCGAGTTTAGCATTTCCTGAGTTCTCCGTTGTGAACATAGTATGAAAAGTTGCTTCAATCGTTTTAACACAAAAGAGGAATCCCTACAAATTAGGTTAAATTAAAATCATAAATATCACTTAAAAATGTTGAGATACAGGCTGGGTTGGTTAACGTTGTGTGAAGCATTTTTACAGTTTGACTTGTCTTTTTTTCAGCTTGTTTTTCAAAATTATACAGAAAAAGTGTTTGTTTTTTTAAACAATATCCTGACCAGAGTCATAAGCAGCACTCTTGGCTGCAAATACATTTTGTGTAACACCATGAAGGTAAATTATATATATATATTTTTTTTTTAAAGTCCCATAAGGGCCCTCAGTTTGGTGTTGGGGCACGGTTCGGTCCCCTCGTCGCACGTCCGTCTCCTCAGCCTTAATGAAAGGGCAACTTGGGGGAAGATGCCGGTTGTTTTAGCTGATGGCTAGGAGCATTGACTAATTTCCCATCCAGAGAGGTGAGCACGTCTGGAAAAGATAGACCTGCCAACGCGCCTGTCAGCTAGCTCGCGAAAGTCATGGGATAATTGAGCCGCACTCTGAGATCTAATGGTGGAGGGGAATGCAGAGGTGTAATGGCCATTTTCCACGCAGTGGGATTCTAGTGAAGCACAGGACTTTTCCCTTTATTCCACTGACTGAGCCATTATATTTGGATGTCATTAAGAAGACATGACTTTCATTAGAGCGCTAGGATGCAATAAACTGGATAAATCTGATACCAATGTGACGATGCAGAGACTGCAGTTCCAAAATGTGATACTACCCTGCCGGGTCCCTGCCTGAGTGGCAGAAGTCAGTGATCAGTTGTGAGGACTGCTGTGTGTGTTTTTGTGATGGGTGGTCTGTCATGCTGAAGGCTGTTTACAGCAGGAAAATTTAACTTGCATTCCTCTTTAATGGACTGAAATTCTGTTAAAGCCGTAGTCACAACTGGCCTTACGGGTGGATACGGCTATCTGCGTGAGAAAAATGGTCAAACCCAGGCACGAAATATCAAGGTCGTAGACCCCTCAGTGAACCAAGGTTATTATAGTTAACGAAAACGAACGAAAAAACTAAAACTAGAACTGAAAAAAACATTTTTGTTAACTGAAATAAAAATAAAAACGAGAGTTTTAAAAAAAACTAAAACTAACTAAAACTGTTTGTTGTGTGTATAAAACTAACTGAAACTAACTAATATTAACCCCAAAAAATACTTTGTTTTCGTCTTTGTTAATACATAAGTCTTTTGGGTTGAAATAAAGTCTATTTACTTCACCCTGCTAGTTTTACTGTGTATCTGAACCTTACGGCATCACGTTGTCTGTGACGTCACATGATGTCTGTCAGACACTGCCGGCTAGCGTGGTCATAGACATTTACATGAGCGTGATGGCTGCATTAAAAGTTGGGAGAAAGCGGGAGAGTCCTATTTGAGACTTTTTTGAATATAACAGCGTCGAAAACTAAAGTAAGTGCCTTGTAGTCGAAGCAGGAGACAAAATTTGTGGAACGCTCCTCAAAGGGAAAAACCCTACGAATCTAAAAGTACATTTAAAAAGCGCACACAACAACGCAAATCAACAGTACCTAGACAAGCTAGCCTGTCGCCCGCCCTCCCCGAAAAAGAAGCGAGAGCAGATAACGTAATGCTGTTATCGGCTGTTGTATTTTAATTTAAGGATGGTTGTCCTTGTGTCCTCTGAATAATAAGTGTTTCAAAATGTATCTTTGATTGAGTTTTTATCATACAATACTTATTCTGGTGATTTTGAATCATGCACCTGACAAATATCCTAATTTACAAAAAAAAAGAAAAAACTAAAACTAACACTAAAACTAATAAAAACTAAACAAAAACGAAGCAATTTCAAAAAATAAAAACTAATAAAAACTAGTAAAGCAGCCTCTAAAAACTAATTAAAACTAAATAAATTTAAAAACAAAAATTCAAAACGAAATAAAAACTAAAACTAATAAAAAATCCGAAACTATTATAACTTTGCAGTGAACCTGTAGAAGAAAAATATTCTTTCACATTTTTCTACAGGCATGCTACAAGAAACACACATACAACACAAGTCAACACTTATACAACACGTAAGGGTAAATAAGGGTGAAGTAGGTGAGACGCAGGTGTATCATGTCCTGCAGACTGTGCAAGGAGCCAAATAGTGCTCCTGACTGTTTAGGCTGATTTCCACTGGTCTGTTTGTGGTGCGTCTCTATTGACACAGAAAAACAGAACTTTCATTATTTGATTTGAATGTTTACATCGCCAATGACATGTCTGCATCCGTCCGTCCCTCCACAACGCAACGCAAACTTTACGCAGGAGTTTCTTGATCGTTGACGCGTCAACTTTGCGGTAAAAAGCCGGAGAAACAGGAAACATGTCCAGGTTTCTAAACAAAAACTTCTGTTGTACTTTAACATATGGCGGGACAAACCACTTCCTCTGGAGTGGGGTGGAGACGCAATGGTGGCAATGTAAACGAAGTGACAGTCATAAGACGGACTCCCCACGCAACGCAAAGAAGACACAATGTAGACGGACCAATGTAAATCCGGTGTAAGAAATGTGAAAGTGTAGGTCATGTGGACATCCTACAGGCGTCCCACAGGCACTTATGTAATATAAAGATGTAAAGATACAGTAGGATAAAGGTTTACTTTAGCTCATGTCGGTGCGCGTAAAGTGCAAATTGATGGTGAAATGGCTTGAAAATAGAGATTACTAATGGTGGTTAAACTGGTTAGTGTAAATCCTTATGTACCTGCATTTTGGTCTCCTGAAAGACTTTTAAACTTGGCACAATAGGGATCAAGGAGGTCGAATCGCACGTGTAGAGCAAGAAACAGCAGACTCTGCCTGTTTGTTTCATTTTCTTTGTATATAGGGTCTTAAAGTCCTACTCCAATTGCTTTTAAAATTCAGGGCACTACATAGTGCTGCACTATATAGTTTTTTTAGTAGTTAGGAGTTACGGTGGGAATTCGGATATAGCCATAGTTTTAGCAGAACTGCAGAGCTGAGTTGTTGTTGTCGCTGAAGTTAGCCAATTTCCCATCAGCCCTTTGTTTACACTTTCTCCCACTAGCTAATAGCCACTCACAAGTCCAAGCTAACATTAGCATAGCAAAACAAAAAATGTTGAGCAATACCTGAGCTAGCAGGCATACAGTTTCCGCTCAGACGAGGAAAATGAAGACGTACATGGATCCATTTGTCTACAGGTGGATGCATCAGAATTGGAGCAGGGAAGGGAGACTTTGACCCGCCCATCGCAGATGTGGCGTCACATATAAGAGTTTTTTCAAACTGGGTTTTTATCTTCCCCATATTATTACCATTTGAAGAAAAAACTCAAAAACACAGTTTTGATTTTAAAATATTTTATATATATATGTCCTCCATCATGAGAAAAATGCTACAAGAACAGTCAAAAACACAAAAAACTCGATTTTTATTGGAATGGGTTTAACCTTAACTTTAACTTCTGTAAATCTGTAGACATTTTGGTACATTCAGATCACCTTGAAAAAGACAGTTATTATTTAAAACAGAAAAAATATGTTAAATAAGAAGTTCCTTTTTGAAAGTCACCTGAGTCCTGTGATATTTATGTTTTCTTTGATGAGATAGACCCTTTGTTGGCTTCCAGTTGGGATGCTATTTATTTCTCTAATTCTTGTGTTTCCAAATAAAAACAATTTTAATTTGATTCATAAAAGTCTGCAGCACATTAAAAAGTTCGGAGGTTTAGGTGGTAAAGAAAGATCAAGACATTTATGTAGCATCCATCAGTGGCGCAGCGAGCCTCTGTTATTCGGGATGCACGTGTGCTCATCTTTAAATGTGTTTGCATTACAGACTGGCTCACAATGGCATCCACCAGCCTTTAGGGGCTCTGTCAAATAGGCACATATGCTGCTGTAATTAGTTTCCGACTCACAACTGAGTATGACAGGTGACAAAGAGAGGTCCCCCAACCCTCCGCTGAAACTTCTTTTCTCCTCTCATTACTCGCCTCCTGCTGAAAGTCAAGTGAACCTCGAAGGTGCCGTCTGCTTTTTCATGATTAAATAAACAGGGAAGTGCTAAAATAGATTAAGTGTAATCAGTGTTGATTTTTTTGTCTCACCTGTGACAAAGATGTAATGTTTTTAATCAGGCAGCCGCTGCACGGAGCTGAAACTTTAAAGCAGAAGGGATGCATACAGTTTAGAGACTTTTGCAGTGCAGAGACAGTTAAGAAAAAAACACTTCTACACAATGAAACCTGATCAGAATCTATATTGGAGTAGTTTTGAAATGTTCGACCTTAATAATCTAGAGAAGGTTGTTTGAGTCGGCCAGTCTATATGTGCTATCAATGAGTTATATAGGATAGGGACACGTCAGTCCGTTACCATGGTCCAATGGACGTGAAGAGTGATGCCATATTGGGACGGTATGCAGATACAGTAAAATGACAATGAATAAGAAAAAAACTTCTAACTTTTCTATAAATAAATACGTCATTATATAGGAAACGCAAAGTATACCTGATGCATTGTTGTGATGATATTCAAATCTACAACATACTAAGATTTACACAAACTGGCGTGACGAGATCCAGTCAAAAGGATGTCGATGTCGGGCACCCGGGCGTCATCTGACAGGCGGTCTACCTTACGCCACGTGTCCCTCATCCGCCCACCTACTGAGGCAATCCTGGTCAGTTTTTCCCTTCACTCAGTAATTTGCTTATATTCAGCGGGTCGTCTCACTGATCCGGGGTACAATACAAACAAATACTAAGGTCGTTTTTCAAAAAGCAATAAAAGATCTGTGCTCCTGCCAGAAAACATAAAATTGAGTGCCCAACTCTTATGCTACCATTGACTTTGAATAGGCTTGGTTTGTGTTTACTTCACCATTTTTTCCGTTATTAGCTGAGGTATTAACTTGTTCTTTCAGCTCTGTTTGTGTAATTGTAGCACAAGTTGAACGCTCTTTCCAATATGGCGTAAAAACCTTGCATTGTTGCGCATTGTCTCTATCCATTTAATTCCTTGTGTAATATCCCCACACAGCCAGGCCAGGTAGAGCTGGTCTTCAGTGGAGTTATGTGCTGCGCAGTATTGAACATTTATTTATTTAATTATAGTTAAATAACAGTTTAGGTAGATATGATTGCTAAGAACAGACAAGCATTTTTTTTTCCAAATTGCTGCTCCAAGCTCGTTGGTAAATGTGGAGCTTAGCTGTCAGAGGTATGCGGGTTAAAAATAGAGCCGTCTGTTAGAAACACGTTGTTAGCCTGTTAACTGAAAATGGGGGGGGTACAACATAGCACAAACGCACTTCGGGCAGGTTTTATTCTTAAGGAAAGCAGCACGAATTTCAACAGTATTATTTTGAAAATGACGATTCCCTTTAAAAAACTTCTGATCTAAGGCAGGGGTGCTCATTACATCGATCGTGATCGACCTTCAAGGACATGAAGGTAGATCGCAGGCCAGCAAAGATAAAGAAACATATACTTCTAAAAAACCCATCAGCGAATCAAAATCCTCACAAAGAATTACATGATTTGATTGACATTCAGAACGCCCAATCAAACATCCTCCGATACATACGTCACTGCACATGCGTGTTTAAATACACTGAGCGCAAACTCTGTCTGTCATCAGAAAGTCGCCACTTGCGCCACGGCATGTCAAATTCCGGGGGTGAAGACCGCTCTGCCCCACTGGAGTGTTTATTTAGGCCCGGATCGCCCCGCGTGCCTCCGCGGTCCCAGCCCCATGGATCCGAACTCAATGAGGCAGCAGTGTTTTCCTGTAAAACGCGCTTCTCGAGCTCTTCTCACGGAGCCAGCCTCACTTTAGGAATGCCATGCTGCTCCTTTTGCACGGTTTACAGCAGAGCGTGAAATAAGATAGTCACTGCTGTTTGTTTTTGTAATGAAACGCCTCATCTGTTAATACTAAAGTATTTAGTGTGCTCTTACTGTTTAGTTTTTGAATTATCAGTACATAAACACTTATGAACTGTACAAATAGTTCATAACACTATGTTTATTAAACAGTGTTTTAGTCTCAAAATACTATGTATATACATTATATATATATATAGAGAGAGAGAGAGACAGAGAGGTAGATCTTCTCAAAAGTAGCTCACATGCCAAAACAGTGTTGGCTCCCCTGATCTAAGGGATCAGAGTTCAGGACGGTGGGAAAAACAAGTGTTTCTGCAGTCAGTTGACGACTTTTCACCTCGTAGCGTCACGTCTTTGAACCTGAAGAGGCCGAGTGTTTGCTGAAGAGTGGTTCTGGATTCTTTGTCTGCTCGAGCAAACACAGATCAGTTCTCACTGCAGACACATTACAAATACCATGGATGCATATTAATCCCAGTTGTAAATGCTCAGATCTCATTATCCAAACAGCAAATTAAAATAGGGAGGACGTGATGGTACAAACTGCTGACGGGCCCTTCCAGCCAGGTGTCCCCACGGGGCGGCAGGATGTATGCGGTCCATGAATGATGAATTTCGTTTCTGGTTCTGTCCTTGCAGAAAGTCTGCCATCTGCCACTTCACCGAGCATGGAGGGGAAATGTGACTTTACACGTCACCTTAAAGTTTCCTTCATTTCAGATAAGGTCCACCTGATTTCACACTCTTTTTTCAATCAATCATCGCCCTATTTATTAGTAAAGTCTGGCCTCAAACACTGTGCCCTTTATTTAAGTGGTATTTCCCATTACATATGGGGAAAGAAAATTAAATTGTCCTGACTTATTGTAGTTATTTAATTAATGCTCTAAGCCTCTAATATGCAGAGAAAACAATGTGTGAACTTGAAATATGTCGTCCCCCAAAGCATTTGACCTGCGTGTTCTCAGTTTATGAATGCCTTTTTTTGCAATTTGCATGTTTAATTGGCCTTGTGTTGCCATGACAACTGCAAAATTGTTCCAACTTTGAAGCGGACTGGGTTGGGTGGACTCGGAGAAATTAGTTTCTGGGCTTGGATTTTAAAGGGAAAACCCTTGCCCTCGCTCTGTGGCATGAAATGGAAGCCACACCTCAAATTAATAAATGTAATTTTCTCAAAGTAAAAATGAGATCTGGAGGAAATTGAAATTGATTATTAATAGCTGGGAAAGTAATCACCCCTTTTCTTTTTCTTATTTCAGCTCCGGTCTTTTAAAAGCTTCTGTCAGATTTTTTTTTCCCTCTCTTCTTTGGTTTGATATGTTTTGGATTTGTGTTACGACGAAACCTTTTTTTTGTAAACGACACCAGCCCCAAGGTGGACTTCCTTCACCTTTAGCTCCGCCCGTACAATATGTGGCTCTGATGTGAGCTGTATGTCAAACGCAGCGCAGCGGATTTTCTTTTCCTCCCTGACAGCATCCGTACACATAAGCTGTTCTGAATTTGCTTTGAGGTCAGGCTTGGATTTAAGGCCTACGCCAAACACTTCAGCCAGTCTCGCAAAAGGATTTCATTTCCACAGCAGAGTGTGTGTCTGTGTGTGCGTGCTGTAGCTGCGCCTCTCGGAAACTGTACGACAAAATGTCAACAACTGCCACAACAGCACGACAAAGCAGGCGTTTGGGGATCGTGATGACAAACTAAGCATTGAATTTTGCATGCAAGTCAATGCATTTAGACTCCACAGACCCAGACGGTTTACAAAATAGACAAATAATTGAAGGAACCTGCTAGAACACTTCAAGAAAGAACCCAGTAAGGGCACATTTACAGCTGAGGATTCAATTATCACCCTTTTGGCAAAAGAACATGTCCCTGTTTAGAAAATCTTTTAAAATATATCAAGCTTCACCCAAATCCATCCTCCAGAACAGTTGTTCAAGTCATTAAACCTAAACCCAAAGTTTCAGAGGACCAGTACATAAATTCAGGCTTCAAGGGCTTAATAAATAAAGTTTGATTTGATTTGATTTGATTTGATTTGATTTGATTTGATTTGATTTGATTTGATTTGATTTGATGTGTGAAGAATAGATACTTAAATAAGTAAATAAATAAGATAATAAATAATTAAATAAATAATCAGTCAAAAGTAGATAATAGTAATAATTATTGACAATTAAAAAAAACATTTTAAAAACTGTAAAGACGAAAAGTACTTTCAATATCATGTAAATGTGATTTGATTGTGTTTCTAATTTAATTTAATTCTTATTTTATTTTTTTATTTTTATATTTTGATTGGATTTGATCTAAGTATGCACACTCACATTCTTTAGGAAATTCTGGGTGTTTGGAAGTCAAAATTAAACTGTGGCCCAAAAAGAGCCCCCACTAAGACACTAGCTCAAGTGAGAGGCTTGTGGTCCTGTAATGTAAGAATCTGCACACAAGTGTCAACCAACAGTCACAGGACGGAAAAGCAAATCTTCCCACCAAAGTAAGCCAGCACAGTATCTCCTTGGAAACCTTGGACCTTATTCCTATTTTTTATCTGGTAGAACTGTTCATCATTTATCTAATCACAGCAAGTTCTCATCCAAAATGTAATATAATAATGGGATATAACTATTCTCAGGATATTAAGCTGTATCTGGGCCATGGCTAGCTCAATAAACACCCTCTAATAATGGCTTTTAGTGGTCTCGGGAGTGCCTTATCCTAACACAATGAGAACTCTCAATGGCTCCCGAGGCCGAATGAGTTTGCAGCTTGTTGCAGAGATGCACATCCGTCCTGATAATGGGGACACCGGCTGACAAAAAAAGCAGCCCGGTGGAACTTCTCTCCATCCTGCAGTTTACCCTTTCTTCTGTCATGCATGATTATCCAACCCACCCCCTCCACTCTCAATGAGCTGCCTAGAGTCATCACAAAAAAAACCCGGAGGGTTTGTGCCTGGAGTTGAGAAAAGTGGCCTTGATTGTGTGCCTTCCAGACATTTTGAAAATATAATCCAGCACACCTAAGGTCGAATACCTGACCTTTTCCACCTGGGTTTTCTCTAAAATCAATAAAAATCTTTGTTATGTTAGATGACATACGAAAACTTTCCTAATCACAGAGTCAGAGTGACAAACACAGACAGAAAAGATGAATCTCTGTTTGGAACTGTCTGCTGGTAATAACAGAGACTCTGTGTTTCCCAGAGTTGTGTCGGAACAGGATCAGTGGAATGACATGAGGGGCTTTGTGTAGATTTGTGTGTGAAGCAGACCTGGGTGAAGGAACCGAGCTGCAGAATTGAGGAGCTTATCCTGGAAGGGAAGCCAAGACAATGACTGCATTTACATACAAGCAGTAAACAGACAGCTGCTCCGGTCAAGGTTATCCGGCGCCGTTTGCATGAACCCATCCTCTCGCCTGTTTAGCAGCCGGATGCTTTGAAATCTTGAAATATGGGGGCCCAGACTACCTGTTTGATGTATAAATGAAAGTCACTGGGGGCAAATCAGTTTAGCAAGTAACCACCAGGTAGGCTTGTTTATTCACAGTTTTTGAAATAATATATAAAACCATTGACTGTATACGAGAACTGGACCGAGTGATTGAATAAAAATGGTTTATTTCAACATGGACGCCGCCATGTTGGAGCCAGATGTCGTCAGTAAGCCGCGATTGGTCTTAGTCGGTACGAGTTTCTATGACAACCACTCTCACCAATCAGGAGTGAGCTTGTTAAAGGTCCACACCCCTACCACTTAAAATTGGGCTACCCTAAATCTCTCAAACGGTTTGAACATTGGATGTGAGGGCCACTAGGCTCCACATACTTTTATTGAGACATTTGATTGGTCAGTTTATAAGTTAAATAACTTGCAATGAAAAAAATATCGTGAAAAAATGAGGATTTTAAAAAGAAGCAGAGCAAAACTGGTTATTCTAAAAATAGAATGACTGAACAACTGCTGTTTTTTGGTCCATAACAGTCTATAAGATTTTGGCTTCCTGGAGCCCGAGACCAATTCCTGTTTAGAACTCCAGTGGGAGGGGTCATTCAATCCAGTTTTATTTTAGCCAAAACCCAGCTTTAACAGGTAGATCTTGAGCCCTCCTTTAAAAAAAAAAGCCTAATTTCTGCCAGTCCGGTATTTTGAGTGTTTTCATTACAAAATGAACCCAAGACAGACCAAACTAATGTTTTTTGGACCCCCCTTGGTTGTAGGTCCATTAAAAAATGAAACAGAGCAGTTAGGGCGGAGCTACTGTTGAAACCTGTTAATTGGCTAAATGTCATTGGGACAAAAAAAGCATCTATATTCCTCTTCGCTGCCCGCAATCTTCTCTCAAACAACGTAAAAAGCTTGGCATTTACTAAGTACAAAAAGCCAAGCCGAAAATATTTTCTGAGAGAATATATTGTTAGACACAGAAGTAGTCGATTTTCAATAGTGTCTCGCAAAAGTGGCGTCCACCTGTTGCTTCCATTCTCAACTGGAATTAGGAAAAAATTGAATTCATAAATCGTTGGCTCAAGCTGAATAAGATGATATAACATACAATATAAACATATTAGGAATGTAAACGTGGATTAAAAGAAAACCCTCCGTTGCTATGGAAATCTAAAAGTTTACTTTTGCCGATTTTTCTCACATTGACACAGATTTGTTCGTCACCTCCAGGCGACCAAAAAATATAATGGTCGCTATGGAGATAAAACCAACAGAAAGTCTGCCATTTTGGAAAGAAGTTTATTTCTGACAAAGGTGGCAGGGGCAAAAGGGGTGCGTTAGGCGCGTGTACTAGCTGCTCAGCCGGGGAAAGGAAGGTAGTCAAAAGGGGGCGGCGATGGCAGGTAGCGCCTGCAGAATAGACCACGCCACTCACAGTTTTCATTGTAATTGTCATTTATTTGTTTTGGGTTTTTTTACCTTTGAATAGCTTTGTATCAATGCTACAAATTGTTTAAGTGCGACAGGTGTTTAAAAAAGAAGATTCAGAAAGGGGGCATATACATTCTACAGCAATATGTGTTCCGTATGGTTTTATTCAATGTAGAAAACTATCTGTTACACTTGTTTGGGTAGAATCTTATTGAAAGTGAGGCTGTCTGTACTGTGAATGGTGAGACTCAGGTGTCAAAAATGCAGTGTCCTTGCAGATTTGTGTCTTTCTGCCACCGTTCATACCTGCATCACACCAGTGCACAGTTGTCTGAAGCACAGCAGCAGGCATGGGAGCAGCTGAAAACAGCACTTTTCCACATGTCTAAAGATTCCTGCAGAGTAGTTATTTGCAAAAATGATTGGCATCTTCTTCTGGAAAGCCTTAATGCACAGTAACAGCTGAAATGTCATATTTTACTTCACCGGAGTAAGACTCCTCCACTGTCACCCCTGTGGAGAAGTCCTCCTACAGTTGCAGTTTTAACATAACATGTCATTTTTCGATAAAAATTCACATGAGGCTTGACATGCTCCATCGTATTAAAGACAACAGCAGTGGGTGCAAAAAACGGAATGTTTTCAGGCAAGGACTGCAGGCTTCTGAGTCTCAAATTCACCTTTTTCTGTGATTTGACTCAAATTAAAATAATATAAAACACTTTTGTGGGTTAAATGTTTCACAAGAGCATTGAGGTGTTAAGTAGCAACCAAAGTTCTTTACTTTTTCCTGAACATTTCTGTCTCATATGGCTCATATGGCTTTTGAGATGATTATTTGATGTCAACATCTTTTTCAAAGTAGCTTTCCAATGATGGTCAAAAAGTTAGGAGTAGATTGATTGGAATCCTTAGAACTAGTTTACATTTGTAGAAGGTGGAAAAGTTGATTATTTATTTTTTCAAATTCAAGATGGTGGCTGCTTCCCAAGGTCAGAGGTTAATGGAACTTTGGTTGTAGACTTAGCCTAATGTGAAATTTCATAAAAATCACTCAAAGAAAAGTTTTCTTTTCCCAGAGTGCCAAATTTCACACTTTGCCACAAAATGTCCACCAAGCTGTGGCCATCCATCCATCTAAACATCCATTCATCCATATATCCATTTTCTTAATCTGTTGTATCTCTTTTGGGTTAACGGGGTTGCCACAGCCCCAACTGGCCACTGTTGGGCGAAGGCAGGGTACACCCCAAACAGGTCGCCAGCTTGTCGCAGGGCCACACAACCACACACACTCACATTCACACATAGGGACAATTTAGAGTAACCAATCAACATATGAAACATGTTTTTGCAGGGAGGATGCCGGAGTGCCCAGAGAAAACCCACACATACACGCAGAGAACATGCAAACTCCAACCAAGGCGTTTTCACTGTGAGGCGAAGGACTAACCACTGCACCAGCATGCGGCCCCCTCCCATGATCATCTTAAAGCATCCTTGACATAGTTGTGTTTTGGTTTGATAAGTGGATTTTAGTTTATTTGTTTTTTGGTATCTCACAAGAGATGCTAGCCCCATTCATTTTTTTTATGGTTTTTCCCGCGTGACGTCATTTCCTGGGAAGGTCTTTCACTTTCGCCATAATTCATTTTCACTGGATGCTTGGTTAATGTTTGAGTATTTTTGCTCATATGCACACTAAGAAAGGAGTATATTTATAGTATTTTATTTCCTTCTAATGAAAGGATGGATGGATGGATGGATGGATGGATGGATGGATGGATGGATGGATGGATGGATGGATGGGTGGGTGGGTGGGTAGGTAGGTAGGTAGAAAAAAATTATAGATGAGTCATAGGAACATCTGTAAAAGCTCCTTTTTTTTCTATGACAAAGTAAATTCAATTTAAACAAAAATAAATAAGTGAAAATACACAGCAAAAGCAACCGTTAAAGAACAAAAAACAACTGAAAAACAACGACTACAACAATTTGTGAAATAAATAAATAAATGAGTGAATGAAAAAAAGAAAACACCCGTGGGTTTGTGGAGTGTCACTGTAACACGGTGTCGCACAGTCTGTAAACATCTCTGATGCCTGTCTAACAATGATTTTTATAGAGCAGTAGTAGTTGCTGCAAAGAAAATTAGAATCCCTCTGGTTCATCTCCAAACAGGGCATTTTGGTTAACACATTTTCAAACGTTGAAGCCTCGAAAACGACTAAAACCTTCCACCGCCTGTCAGCCGGCTTCATAATCAAAACTCTCCTCCTTTGCTTTATTTGACCTATTCGCAGAGCTTTCTTGTTTGCTGAGTGGGTTTAATGTTCTGCCAGCTTTTCAGAATAAAAAAAACCAACAGTTTGACATTTTGAAAAAGTCTCATTGAACCCTCGGCCAAGGTGTTTTGTATGTAAGGCGTGTTGTGCGCTGCCTGAGAGGCATAAGATTTAACAGACATCTTTAAAATGGGCTCAATGAACAGGTTCACGGGGACTTTAATTACATTCACTCCTTTAACCGCCAGTCTTGTTGGCAACAGAGGTGAATCTTGACAAGCCAATGTGCTCTTATGACAGCCCACCAACACATCTCTGCCCTGCTTCTGATTGGCGCTCTATCCACAGGCACGCCAGCCAAATAACTAATGCTTAATTAGCAGATTAGTAGATCCAATTAGCTGATCTCCTCCACCTCAAATCCCGCCTGTGTCGGTACGTCCTATGAGATACGGGACCCCTCCGTGTTCTTTTCTCTCCCTGTCGAAATGACCACTCCTGATTGACTGTTGCGGGCTTTGTTTAGCCCCATGGACACTTTGTTTGAAGCCTGCTCTGGATTAATCATTTATACTTCAAGCACATTTTAAAGTAAGACTGAGCTGTGTCGGCTCTGAGGTAAGCCCGAGCAACAATGATGTAACACAAAAGCAAACAACTCTTATTTTCTCCAACACAGACAGTCTATGTGGAAAATTTAATCGGAAGACGAAAGCGAGCGTACGCTCTTCCACCACACCGATGAGTTGGTTTTAATCAGAAGATCTTTTTAAGCACTTCATTGTATTCTTAAATTATTACAATACTTGTGTTGAAAACAATAGAGGCTGATAGTTAATTAACTAAGAAGTCAGTAAATTAAAGAGGTACTTTTTACTTTTGCTAATGTTCTTGAAAAATAACTCACTCCTAATAAATAACCAGTCCTGCTAGCATTTCCACTCTAAGATGAGGTTTTTAAATGAACTGCAGAAACTAGTGAAGCTACATTAAGAGCCTTAATTACCCATTCTGCTTTCCAACTCATCACATGGAAAACTGGAAAAAGATGCTCCAATTTTCCTTCACACTCATGAGCGTCTGAAAAATTCATTTAATTCAACTCCAAAAAAGATCCTTGAAGGGAAATTAGAAGTTGTAGCTGCTCATAAAACACACAAAAATCACAATAAAACAGAATAACATTACAAATAAATGAGTTGACAAATAATAATCATATAAATCTCAAAAATTCATGTAGCTACCATGTCGAGACAACCTAAACACTCGGACAAAAGGCAAGGGAAAATGGTCAGATTGGGGTTTTGGCGTGGACGTGTCCGTGGCCTGATTCAGGTTTGCAATCGGTACTCTGTTACCTCTCAGGTAATGAAAATGAGAAACCTAAACACCAACAGATCCAGGCATGTCACACGTCAGTGCTTATGTCAATCTGTGCCACCAATCGATTGATTTAAATGACATTTTAGAGCAGAAGGAGCCAGATTTATCAGCTTTGAGATTGAGTGTATGTTTAGGATGTTATGTTATGTTTTATATATATATACTGTATATAACAACGCCCCTCTCACCCTCCGCGGGTGGTTTCTCCTCCAAGCTGGGGTCCTCTACCAGAGGCCTGGGAGCTTGAGGGTCCTGCAGTATCTTAGCTGTTCCTAGCACTGCGCTTTTCTGGACAGAGATGTCTGAGATCTTTCCAGGTATCTGTTGTAGCCACTCCTCCAGCTTGGGGGTTACTGCCCCGAGTGCTCCAATTACCACAGGCACCACTGTCACCTTCACTTTCCAGGTAGGGCTGGGCGATATGGCCTAAAAATAAAATCTCCGATTTTATTTTTTTTAATTCGATTTCCGATTTTTTTACCGATTTTTTTTTTTTCCGCCCACCCTACTTAAGGAAAGCAATACCTACAAACGGCAGACAAGTTCAAGCAAATGTTGCTTTTATTTAATCAAACCCAAGACAAATGTAACCCTGGCATGAATACTTAATAAATGAACATGCTCTTGGATTCAAAGATAAGTATAAGATTTTTATTCTTCTCACTCCCTTTTGGATTTGTGTTTAAATAATTGTGTCTTGTTTTATACAACTTTTGTCTGGTTTTTGTCTAATTTCGTTAATCTAAACTTGTTTTCACTTATCCAAAATAAAAAGGTTAATGAACTTTTTTACTTAAAGTCCCAGCTGTGTTTTAAGTCCCACTTTGTAGTCTGGACTAAAAGGAGACAAACATTCACCTTGACAGTAGCACCATTTTCTAAAGGATTAACAATATAGCTCATATCTGGACTCTAAGGTTATAATTAAATAAAGAAACCCCGTCTTCTCCACGGAGATGATGATGACCCAGCAGGAGTCGCGGTCAGACCCCCCCCTCCCCCCTCGCGGCCACCTCCTCCGAACACAAAATCCTAAAGCGGCCGCGTCACAAATGAATATATCGGTAAAAGTAATAATTACAACGCAGTATTCTTTATTAACAAATAACAGTAAAAACTAATGAACTAACCATTCCGGCGTTGTAGAATGAGTATGTATTTCTGTGTCAGGGTGCGTGTTTAAGAGGACTGAGCGCATGCCACGCGAGCGTGCGTGAGAGCCTTTGACTCCGATAGGCTTTAGGCAGCGTGGGGGGGAGTCTCTTCCTTCCAAACAACAAACTTCCCACTGTCACCGGTAGCCATGCTGTCGCTAGCTGCTTCGTGCGTCGATTGTTGCCGTGTGATACTAACGCTACGGAAGCTCTGGGGAGCCAAAAATGCGCCACATAAAAACTCGATTTAGTTATTTTTGAAATCGCCCGTAACAAAAAATTCGAATTAATTCATTTGATCGATTTATCGCCCAGGCCTATTTCCAGGCTTTCTCCAGTTCTTCTCTGAGTCCCTGGTATTTCTCCAGTTTCTCATGTTCCTTCTTCCTGATGTTCCCATCGCTTGGCACTGCCACATCCACCACCACGGCTTTCCTCTGTTCTTTATCCACCACTACAATGTCTGGTTGGTTCGCCATTACCATCCTATCAGTCTGGATCTGGAAGTCCCACAGGATCTTTGCCCTCTCCTTCTCTACCACCTTCGGGGGTGTTTCCCATTTTGACCTTGGGGTTTCCAGTCCATATTCTGCACACATGTTCCTGTATATTATTCCAGGCACTGGATGTGAGATGTGAGAACAAGGTATATATATATGTATGTGTATAATAACCTTAGACATTTCCGTCCAGAGAGGCCAGTGCCAGGAGCAGCTAATATTTACATTTTACCATGTTTTTCTAATTAACTTTTAGTCTTCTTTATTCCTGCTTGATGCATGGTACAGTAAAGAGAAATTTATTGAAAAGCTTTTAGGATTTTGTAGATATAGATCGAATATTTGGACAAAACTGAATCTGGAGATCATATCTTAGATTACATTTTTTACATGTTTGTTGATTGTGATGAAGTTGATGAAAAACAGTTTGGAGTGTTGTTCATGTAGATTTACACAACTTAATCCATTGGTTTTGTAAGTACCTTGACCTTAAAACCTTTTTTTTCCCACATTGTTGATTTGGATCCCAAGTCTTTCCTCACTTTTTTTAGTTTATTTTCCAAACAAGGAGTTTTTCAATTATTCAGCTTTTAGTGTGAAAAGCCTGACATTTCCCATCAAAGACAGAGCAGCAGAGACCCAAAATAAACAGAAGCAAAAGAATTGTTCCAGAGCAAAGGGTCAGTAAAGCAGGACAACAATGGATTTAGAATTTTGGATTATTTAATCTGGGTCCCAAACACAGCAGCTCAAAAATGTCTGCTCTGAATTGGATCTTTCTTCATCCTCATCCAGAAGAAAGTGTTAAATGTCACTTTCAAGGAAGCCAACAGCTACAATTGACCGAAATTCCCATTTCTTTTATTCCTAAAACAATGACCCGTGCAGTTAAAGGTCAGACCCCCCTATGTGAAATAATAACACCCGGCCTGCATATCACTCAGCAAAACTAATTGCAGATAAGTGATACTTTCTGGTGTGACATGCTAATTGCTTTTTTTCTGCTCAGTGTTCAGTGCGTTCAGTCTGTTCTCGCTCATTAAAGTAGAATCCGCAGAGAGTGCTTGGATGCTTTTTAGGTGTTTTTCAAACGGAAAACAGTCTGACTTTATGTAGACTTTCCCAATTTTTTTGTTGGGAGCACAGAGGCCAGGGAATGCGCTTCTCATATTCAGTTCATGGATTCCGACGAAACAGAACCTTCTCTCTAGCGACACCAAGAGGCCACAGCATCAGGTTTGGCCGCCTTGTTGGGATTCACATGGCGGAGCCTATTATTGCATGAGGCCACATGAAATGCGAGAAAAGCTTGTTTGTTAGGCAGACCTAAACGATTTCTTCTCTCCTTCCTTCTGAAATTAATTTGAATTGGAAAGTGTGATTAGAGCCATCAAGGATGATCCTGTGCGAGCGTCCACCAACTTGACCAGCGGCTCTCCCGCCTCCCCAAGAGCCAAAGTCCACATTAACATTGTAATAAGAAAGTGTGTTAAAGCACAAGTCTCGCAGCTTGACAAGAGCGAATTGGATGTCAGAAGGATTCCTGCTCACTTTAATTGAATCTGCCAAGCACAAAAAAGGAAAATCTGAAGTCAAAATAAGCAATTAGATCTCTCAGGTAATGTTTTGTTGAGTTTGACAGGTAGAGCAGTCCTGGGGGTCGAGTAGAGCCGGTGTGGCGGGCCGGATGCGGATGTTTCTGTTATTTGTTCATCAAGTGTTGATCCTTATGTTGTGTGTGGATGGTGATCTGCTTTTAGCGACTCACTCCAGCTAATGGATGCTCCGGCTCTGAGACACATGAGCCGACTGCTGAAAAAACTGCCTGGTGGTATTTCAGGACATTTCCGAAGAGTAAAACCCGAAAGAAACGAACAAACCGCTCTGTAGCAAGCACAAACCAAAGATACTAAACCAATAAACATTTTTAAAGTCCCACTGATCATCTTTTGATCTATTTTCAAAGCGTTGTAATTACGATTGTGCCCTTTTTAGCCAAATTCAAATTACTCGTGTCATTTTCCAGGACGTAGATTCTGCAGAGGGCCAGTAGTTCCATCTTCAGAAAAATGCCACTTGAAGATGTTAAAGACATCATAAACACCATTTTTGTTGGCCTTAAAATCACTTATAGTTATACTTTGTATTAAAACTAAGGAATCCACACCCAGTGCTATAGTCTATTTGTTTGTATTTTGATTGTCTTGATATTTTTTTTTCCTGGAAAAAAGAAAATAAAAGGAACCAATGGTTTTATTAATTAAGTAATCGGTTGTAAATAAAAAAAATACAGATTAATGTGTCTCTCATTTGGATTATCTAATAATATTTATTGATGAATTTGTTTTTATGTTTTACTTAGAAAACACCAAAAACCACAAACTTTTCAAGATTAATTTCCGAAACATTTTAGAATACTTTAGAGCAGTGCTTCTCAAATAGTGGGGCGCGATGGGATGCCAGGGGGGGCGCGCAGTAGTAGCGGTTTTAGGCACAGGTGCACACATTTTACGGGGGGGCGGTGGTGACAGCGGCTCAGTGCTTGGAAAATATCTGCCCCACCGTTGGTATCACAGAGTTTGTTTACAGCCTGAAACTGTGAACTGCCATCCCTGCAGCTGCTCCTGTCTCCTGTGAGAGAATGAAAGGGGAGGGAGAGGGGGCTCAGGCTGCAAGGTGCACACGCTGAGCGCTGGCTAGATTGCGCAAGACCAGAATCATGGCGTGCCTTTAGGTGACTCCGCTCATGCTAATAATGTCATTCTTGATGAACTATTGTAGACATTTTGATGACGTGTCTTTATTTTCCATCAATGTATTCTTTGTCGGCCTGTGGTTCAGTTGGTGTCAGTATTTGACAAAAAGACAGCAGGTAATGCAGGAAAACAGCTGCACTTTATGGGATCATAAGTAAACTATGCATCATTTAGAAAAAAAATCTGCACAAAGTTTTTTATCTATTTCTTTAGACTAAGAAGGTAAAATATATTGGTGTTGCTGTGTTACTGTTTCAGATCAATTTACATTTAATATTAATTATTGATTGGATTATTTTTCTCTGCATCAAATGGTTCAGTTGGTCCAAATGTTTCTAGTTTAAATAAGGAATGACAGATTTCTTTTATTTCAGGCACTTTAAGCTTCTTTTCTCTTTTAATTTCTAACAGGGTTTCTTTGTGGCTAAATTCAGTTAATATTTGATGAAAGTGGATTTATAATGTTTTTTTCTTTTGTTCATGTTAAAAGTGTTACAAATTTCAGGTATACATACACAATCGTTATAGATACTAAACTAATATATTTTCACTGCGCGAGTGTGTGTGTGTGTGTGGGGGGGGGGCGAAAAACGTTTTTTTTTCCCACGGGGGGCCTGGCAAAAATTAATTGAGAAGCACTCAATAGAGTAATATTATATACATTTGAAACCAGCTTTATAACAGTTGACCTTATTTCAACTTTCTTTTGATATTTTGCCTGCATATTAAAATAAACATTTTTAAAAATATATTTGGTCTGTCATTGAGTAGATTTTTTATGTATATATATTTTTTTAAATGTGCTTCTTTGTTTTGTTTATTCCAGTTACAAAAAGATGTAGAATGGATGCATCCTTACTTCTCCCATTGTCTCCCTTTAACAAAATAAAAATAAAGAAGGTGCGACTTATTCTTGGCTGAAGCACCAGAACAACATTCATGGCAGCTGACAAGCTGCTCTAAATTTACTCAGCTCTGTGGGCTCGACTCCCAGCAACAGGCGACCAACACAATCATGCTCCAGTGTTGTTAAGCAGCATATTTCGGGCTCGGCAAGCTTCCAGCATTAAGTGTAATCTACATCTCTATCACATTTCGCTGTCAGACATCCCTGCAGGGGTTTCGGTGGCTGATTGCTGTTCCCGCTTTGTAGCAGCCGGTTTGAACCATTCTGTTCCCCGCATTGATTTTCCTTTTCCTCTGTTTCTAGATTCTCGAGCTGGAGAGGGAGCGCCGAGAACAGTGGATCATGCAGTCATCGGGGGAGTGGTGGCCGTGGTCGTCTTCGCCATGCTCTGCCTACTCATCGTCCTGGGTCGCTACTTTGCAAGACACAAAGGTACGAAGGAACACAAATAAACGTATGAGTAAATCGGAAATATGCAGATTCCTCAAACATAATAAGAAGTGAGTGAAAGTGTAGAATTTACAGAAATTCATCAGCAGTTTAAGCCTTAGATGCACTTTATGACCTACGGCTGTCCGTACGTCACACTCCAGTTTGACCATGCAAATGTTCATGCACGGGGTGTGCATGTGATACACAAGTGCCCGTGGGATGCCCACACAAAATACACTCTGATTGTGCAGTTTTGAGGGGATTGAAAAAAGGAAAAATCCGTACAACACGCTTGCATCTCACATGTGTTATTTACGTGTTCAATACGACCCGTGCGACGTTGTTTCGCCAGTACAGACAGCTCGCATCCACTTGTTAGGGCAGTTAATATAAGGTAAAAGCCTCTCATTAGGTAATGGATGATTGTGTTTCGGTCAAATAGGTTCTTTACTTTCATCCAAAGCAGCACGTCACATGACAGGAGACGACGGTCAGACTATTGATCAAGGAACACACCTCCAGGGAAAATGAAACTGCTGATTTGGGTTAAGACTTAAAAATAAATAAAAAAATAAAAAGCAGATTTTGAGAAAGTTCAAGAAAAGTGTGGACAGAAACATTTTTAAAGGATTTAAAAAGAAACAACTTGGACTATAAATGTGCAGAATATACGTACATCAACTGGTGAAAGTAAAAGGATCTATGTGCACAACCCAAATCTCATTTAAGCTAAACTTAAAATCGCAACTTTTTTTCTTAATTTTCTTAATTATGTCCCTAAAAACACAATTTTCATTGGAGTAGGTCTTTAAGCTCAAAGGTTGACATTAAATATTTTGTGGAAATCGTCCAATTCAACCGACATAAAAAATCTGTATTTTTCCATGTCTACATTTATTCAATTGTTAAAGTCCTCCATGAACAAAGTAGATAGAATCGATTCCATAAGCAGTTTTTATTTTATTTTGGAGCGTAGCCTGTTCCCAACGTTTGATTATTTAATTGAATGCTTTCTAAAGGATAGAGAGACATCCATGGATTACTGATGATGAGTAAAATTACATTTTTCATGCAGCCCTGATGAATACGATGATAAATGTAGTAAGTCGCCCTCGTGGCTGCAGAATAATTACAATCTATAGCAGATTTCACACTTTGGTGTTTCTCATATGGGAAGAAATGGAAGTGGGAACATTAACCACTTCAGAGGAGGAAGTGCCGTCAATGGGGAGAATTAGACGTGCCGAAGAAAGCGCTTTCTTATTTCATGGTGCTTCTGGAGAGTCTCCTCTGATTTCTGTTTGCAAGCTTACATGTTCGCCAACCGAACTTGAGGGAAAAAACAGCGAAGTTCATGGCTGCCCTGCAGTTTAGAGGAGCCCCACGGCGTCCTTCTGACCCACGCGCTTCATTTATTTGCAGCCAGCCTGACCTTTTCAAACCCCTAACGCCGATTCCGTTAGCTTCACAGCTGCGTGTCAACAACTGCCAGGGCCTTCTGATCACATTTCGCCGCGCGTACGTCAAACAAGTGCCCTTTTTCTCACACTAAATATGTAATATTAACGGCTTCATCAGTCTGTTGATCACGCAGTTGCCTTTTTTTTTTGTTTTAACATCACGTTTGCTCACAACTTCTTTCCACACCAACCTGTGAGTGTAAAGGAAAGATCTGTGAGGGCTAACAGACGTGTGCAAAGAATATCAAGTGATGAGGAATGAACAAGACCAGCATTTTCAAACCACGGCGTGGTGGAGGAGGAACCACTCCGGGGAACTCGCCAGTTCTTCGAATGAGCTGGAAAGTTTACCAGAACTTTATAGCAAAGTGTGCAGCTGAGATCCTTGTGCTGGATTTTGTTCTGGATTCTTTTTCCCGTCTTAAGCCTAAACCACAACTGCCAATACAGGCGGATACAGAATGTCTACAGGTAAAAAAAATGGGCAAACCTGTACAGGTGACCTACACAAAATATCAAATTATGAATATGGTGAATATGGAGTCCCAAACTGTTCCTAATTAAATAAATAAATATGTCCTTGTGTGATCAGATAATCAACCAATAAATCTCTCATAAATACATAAAAAGATCATGATCACTTAGTCCAGTTCTCATACACAGATTTCTGATATTTGTCTACATTAAAGGCCCCCCCTTCAGCTTTTTAGTTTGTTACAGCATTAATTCCACATGAAAAACAACCCCAAAGTGGTATTTTGAACCATTCACTATGTTTTCCTCTAAAAACCTGCGCTCTGAGCACCAGCCTGTCCCAATCCATGAAAACGAGCGGGTTCCCACATTGTGGTGTGACAAAGTGAGAACCGCCGCTTCCAGGAAGAGTCTGCGCTGCTAGCACCGCCCCCCCCTGGCTAACACACACACCCACTTCCTCCGCTGAGCTAGCGGTGATTGGCTAAGCGCTTTCATTTAAAAAAAAAATTTTATTTGATTTGAAATGGTTTATTTCAAGCAATTAAGTAGAAATAATACACAAAAGCAATATAATCATCAGTTATACATTCATACAGTAATTAATCAAACTTAGGATAATTAGACATATTAATAAATATTGCTTGAAATGGAGTGGAAGGAAGCGAACTTATATAATCCCACCCCGTTATACTATAACCATTTTATTACATGATTTATCAATAATAAAAAACGCAATAAAGTGCAATGAAATGTACGATATGCACATCCATCTTTGTAAAAGTTCGGATGTTGTTTGTTTTGGTGGGCGAGATGCAGACACGCCGCCGAGGCCGGCTTCAGGTGGACGTAATGAAATGGGCGGCACAGGCGGAGCGTCATAGATCGGGTCGTCTTACCTCCTGATTGAAAAATGAACTGCCAAAATAACTCCTATTTCATTAAAAAACAAATTCTCTAGTGTGGCAAATGTGATATATTTTCATCTATAAGGCTACGGTTTACTCTGAAATGCTTCAAAGTTACAAGTTAAAACGTTTTCCTTCACACTTGATTACCTTGTCAAGATCTCAAAAAATATTTTGAGAGAAAAAAACTCTGGAAATTGTGGGAGTTTTTTCCCTGCAGCGTGTCATCACCAGTAAACCACTCCAGGATGGAAATACGTCCTGTAAAAGAGGTTTTAAAGTGACGATTTCTTTTTGCTGAAGTTGACGAGGTTAATTTGGAGGTGTGATCCACGCTCTCGATCCTTGGATTTTACACTGTAATTCTTAATGAAGAGGAGGGAAATGTCACATGATGTGAATATTGCTGATCATCTGGGGGTAATTAGGTGCTAGAGCCAAAGTGTTTAAATCTTTTTTTCCCCAAGCAGCAGGTTCTCATCAGGTCTTTGACTCTGTGCCACCCCCCACCCCCTTTCAGGGACCTACTTTACACACGAAGCCAAAGGGGCAGATGACGCCGCGGACGCCGACACGGCCATCATCAACGCCGAGGGCGGCCACACCAACTCTGATGAGAAGAAGGAGTACTACATCTGATCTAAACTGGACCCCGCCCCCTCGCTTCCAAAGTCCTCATCGGGACACGGAGCTGTATTTTTTTTTTTTGAGGGGGGGGGTGTATTGGGCAGATAGGGGGCAGAGAAGGGGACTGAAGAAGGGCTTTTTGAGCTGGATCGCTTTTAGAGAGGGTCGGAAAGTAGAGAGGTTGTAAAGAGCAGCCTGGTTTCAAGCCGTTGTTTAGTCTAGTCTGCAGACGTAGAGGGAATGTTTTGTGTGTTTAAAAAAAAAAAAAACGGTGTAAAAAAATATTAAAAGATTTAAAAAAACAAAAAGGTGGGGTTTTCAGTAAACTGAGAAGGGACCGGGTTGGGGGGGGCGGGAGGGTTTGCCAGACGTTGCCAGAAATCACTGTAGAGAGCTTCACCATTCAACACCTTCCCTACTGCTGGTTTGATTTGGTTTTTGCAGAAACTTCTGTGCCTTGTTCGGATTTTTCTTTGTTTTATCCACACGTTGCATCTGTGTTGACGTCACTTCCCCTTTTCCACGCTTCACTAGTAACCCCCCCCCCCCTCTCACCCCCAGCGCTCGTCTCTCCCGGTGTGCTGTCGGCAAACCGCCCTCGATTCGTTTCTGTAGGTGTCTGCGCGCCCCAGTCCTCTCCTGCATCACAACAACTTTCCAGTATACTGTGATTTTGTCTCAAGCCATCACTTCCTCCGCCTTTTCCCCTCAAGTTTTGACAGCTCCAAGGAAGAAAAAAAAATGCATGGAACGCTTTACATATCAATGTACAAAGGATTTAAATGAGGCAAAGGTTTGTCGTAGCGGACTCCAAAAAAAAAAAGAACCATCACCCACAATCAATTTTAAAAAGGGGGAGGCAGCAAAACATGATATAGAGGGAAATTCCAATTCTCTCAGGATCTAAATTCAATTTTAGCAACCTTAGTTTGCGCATCAGAGCAGATAAACAATGTTAGTTCACTCTCTAAATCGATTACTTTTCTTAGTAAAGAGAAGTGTCACTGAATTTTTCCTCGCTGCCCCGTTTTCTTCTTTTGCCTCCATTCCACTTTTCCTTTTATTTATCTAAACCGACGGCCTGTTGTCCTGCTGGATTCTTATTGGATCACTCCGATGGGTTCATAGTGATCTCCATCTCCTCCCAGCCCAAGACATTCTTTTCCAAACAACTGAGAAAAAAAAGGAAAAATTCCTCTACTCTCGTTTGGCACATTCCTGGTTCAGAAGCTGTGGCAGCTGGAAAAAAAACTTAAAGTCCCACTCCGATCCTCTTTTGATCTATTTTCAAAGTTCCCACTGGTCTTTTAATTCGAATTATGCTGTTTTTAGCCAAACAAACCTGTGTCGTTTTCAAGGACATAATTTCTGCAGAGCGGCAGGAGTTCATTAGAAATTCACCTCAAAATTGCGGCCTTTGGAACTGAGCAACCCTTTCCCATCACTCATGATTGCACTGCAAAAACAGGCCCCGGAAACATGTTTACTCTACTGGCAGATTTTCTTTAGCCCCGGAGAACCCACTGGGTCAAATTTGTGTCCTGTTTATTTTGTTTTTTATTGTAATTGTAGTATTTTTTTTTTTTGATAGCTGTTCATTGGCGTTACTCCAAATGGACAAACAATTTAAAAAATTGTCGGATTAACTTATTTTTCCCGCCCCAAAAAAGCAAGAATTCCTATTTTAAGAAAACTATTTCTTAACCTATGATTGTTTGGCCTTTGAAAAACGTTCTTGATATGTTTATTTGAAAGTAAGGTACTTTTTTGTTTTACCTTCTTGATATTTAGTTTTTGCAGCGACAGCTTTCTGTTTGGTGGATGCATCAGAATGCAGCAGAGCGGGGAGCTTGTGGCCCACCCGGTATATGTTCGACGTCACAAATACCGTCTTTTTCAAGCGCCATTTCTACGTCCGCTCCAGATTCACAACAATTTGGATAGAGAAATACTCAGAAAAACTATTTTAAACCTGATTCTCTTTAAAAATGTCCTCCGTTATCAGAAAAGCGCCACAAAAAACTTGATTTGTATCGAAGTGGGTCTTTAAAGGTGATCAGAAATGTTGTACATAATTCCAAAAACAAACATTTTTGTTCCCTCTTTATCAGGCTCGTGTAATGCCAAGCATAAGCCGGCGAGATCACTGCTGTAATGAACACTAATCTTTACTTAGACCTATTTTTTACGCTTTTAATAGAAGTACAGTCGAGTACCTTTGTGGGTTTTTCTTGTATCACGCTCATTGTAAGTTTGATCGAACAGGCAAATGTGTGGGAGAGTAATGGAGACAGGTTTTCGTCATCGTTGGCATTTCCGCGGCAGCTTTTGAATACTTAAATATTTCCTGCGTTCTGCATGTGTGTGATGCTGCCGTTTTGCTTTATATATCACCCGTCAAAACTGACCCCTTGGGCAGTTTTGTTGCGCCAGGTGGTGCGTGCTGAGGATGCCAAAAGTCATTCATTGCTTGTGACTTGTTCCACATTTTGTGCTCCTTGGTGTTGACCCCTGACTTGCATTAGCTTCTTGCCGTAAGCAGTGAGAGCGTGCTGATGGATCGCTGAAGTGTTCGCACGGCGAGCAACGTTCTTTCTGTGGCGTCTGTGGATGATTCGAGTTAGAGGGACCGCCTGTTCTTCATCTAAAATGGTCATTTTCAATCCAAGTATTTGACAGGCCGATCTTGGAACATCAGGACCTTTGGACCGTCTGAGTAGGGGCTAAAACGATGCGGACAAATCCAGCCTCAATAGACTAACTGCTCATTCATGCTTGCTTGCTCTGTTACATTTTCTCGATTGTCTAGTTTCGTTTGGGAAGCAAGTAAAAGTTTAGTTCCTGTATGTGCGAATGAACTCCAGTCTGTTGGTGACGTTTCTCATTCACTCAGGGGATGTCAAAGTTGAGTCGTGGCGTCTGGACTTAAAATCTTTCAACCAAGTGGCTTCATCAGACTGACAAAGCCATTTGGATGAGCAATGGTCTTCTTTCACTTGGAAAGAACCATGACCAAGACCAACCCTGAGTTTACAGTGGTCCGTCTGCAGTGCATCCCCATTTGCATATTTCAAAACCCGGAATTTTCTTTTTTATTCCGGCTTTTTATTGCGACGTTAACGGACTGGAAACAGAAGTCCTGCGTTGCTGTTCGGAGACAAGAATGAGATGCAGGCATGACGAGGCGATGTCAACATTACCTTTGAATGATAAACGTTCTATCTATTTTTGTCGATGCAATGGAGAGGCACTAGTGGAAATCAGCCTTTGAGTCCAGATGCACAATTCAACTTCAAGAACCAGAGTCTGGACAGAGAACCGAAGAGAGTAAATTAGGAAAAACAGCACCAAGTATGGGGAATACAAACTACAGAGAGAATGAATGTTGATTTATGGGTAATGGAGTAAGGAGGTGAAGGCTCTTCTCAAAACCATGAGAGGACATAGAGGAAGAGCTGTTTACCTCCTCGAGTCTTTTTTCTTTCTTTGCAGCCCACAAACAGGCAAAGTTTTTGAAATCTACAATTTTCTTTTTCAGGCAATGTGGTCTAATCTTGAGAGTTCAATGGGAAAGCAAATTAAATCAAAATTATCTACCCAACTAAACTGAGTCCATCAAATTGCAGATATGAAAAATCCTCAAAATGTTCTGGTGCTTTGAGTTAAACCCTACAAAACCCCTGATGTTCCAGATGGGAGATTGACATGCAGTGATTTTTTTAAACTCTTCCTGAATTCAGACAAAAAGAAAAAACACTGCAAAAAGCTGCCAATTCGTTCTAGCAGCTGTGCGCGGACCCCAGTAAAACCTAAAAATACATATTGTCCCAGGGACAGTTTAGCTCAGGAAACACAATTTAAAAAAAACATTTTTTTTTTAATTGCACACATTGACAGATCATGTAATAACTGTGCGATATTTCAGAGAGAGGTTCGTCATTTATTTTACATTTGAAAAAGTCATTTATTGTAAATCAAAGTAAATTATTGTGTCAAAAGATTTTTGTAAAAACAAACATTTTTTAGATGGAAACACCTTTAAGTTCTTAGCCAAAAATATTTTTGATTTCTGACCACTGGCCCCACATGATTTCACTTTTTTCACAAAAAGTTACCCATCTTCCTGCATTATGAAGACAACATTCTTTTTTTTTGGTCTAAGTGCGGCTTTTAGTGTATTTTTCATTGTATGATCTGATAGTCTTTAGTGAAAGTCAGATCTAAAAGTACATGACATTAAAATCTTGCTGACAGAAGCTATAATGAAACTCAAAATGTCACTTTTAAAACAGGAAAGGATGAACGTTTTAGTCGCTTACATTCGCATTCAAGACAGTATTTTGACTTATTCCCGAAATGCCTCATTTTACAAAGAATCCACTGATGCGTAAAAATGCACACTTGATAAAGTCTTATAGCAGCAATGCATCCAATTTTTTCTGTTTCTGTCTTGCACATAAATACAGACACATGCTTGTAATCAATATTTGATCTAAGGATTATGAAATAATTCTTCCTGAGTTAAATCCCTGTTGCCAGAATTGACGAAGTCCAGAGGTTTTTCTGACGGAAGTCCGCAGACGGTCCACGTCCTGCATGCAGACACACTGGCTCTTTGCTGTTGCTCGCTGTGTGAACCATCATGCTGACAATTCTTTCCTGTGAACGTTTAAGCGTCTGTTTTTTTTCTCAGTCCGCAACTCCGACTTTCAACACATCACAAGTGTGATAGCTTTAATAACCATCGTCATGCATGAAGACAGCATTCAGTCCTCCCACACTGAGGATTTTGGGGTTGCTGGAGGGCGTCGTTTCACCTGATCAGGACTTATCCGTGCATATGAAGTGTTCTTTGCTATTTTAGACGACACCAGCCAGGCTGTGTGTAGCCATGCGTATGATTTTAGCTTTGTCATTAAATGTGGCAGTTTGTAGGGATTTAATCGGAGAAATGCTGTAGATGCTGTCCAGCTTTCTCCAATCTGTTAAAACTTGATTTATTTTATATGGTCACTGACGAATCACCACAAAGTTGACACTGTATGCTGATGACACTGTTCCGTGTTTGTGTTAAATTGATGGGCGGGGCCTGAGTGGTAGTACAGGTGAGGTTAGATGTTTTACGGTCTGATGTCTGGTTAAAAATAAAAAGATAATAACAAATGAAAAAACTTTATTGCTTGATGAATTCCAAGGCAGATGTCACTTCATCAATTATTCCAAGAATGTGTGACTTGTATTGAACAGTGAGCGCTATTTTGCTTCAGTGACATGTGGCAGCTTCCATTTAAGTCAGACTTCAGAAAAATCTACTTGTCAGTAAAGGACTAGAACTGAATATTGTCTTCTACTTCAAAGGATAATGCATTCCTACTTACTATGTAGATATTCCCATTTTTCTGAAATAAAAATCCCATTTCTTTTTGTCAATTTTCCATGCCCCTTTCACATAAAAAGAAAGAAATCAATTTAATTGATTGAAACATTTGACTACATATTGGAATTATTGAATGAATTAAAACAAGACCTGGCACTTACACTGAGGTCCCACGTGAAATTCTTTTGATAATGTCCTGTCTCAGGTTCATGACCGACGTGACTGCATCTCAGGTAGAATGCAAAGTTTAGGCCCCACCTGTCGGGAAAGGAACCCATCCATCAAGTCAAGTGCAACACGTTCTTTTAGATCCAAAACCTGCATATATGTTGTACATGTTTTATGTATTTTTCTTAATATTTGGTGCATTGTAAAAATGTGTTTAGTATTGCTTTTCTGTTGTCATATCATGAAGAAGTTCAATGTTTCTTGAAATGAAGCAGGATCATGTTGTGGATTGTACTTCTGTCACTTTGAAAGCTCCACCGCCTTTTGATTCCCAAAAATCTTGGATTGTTTCACTGGTCATTGTTTCCGATTGATTCTTTTGTCTCTCTGCTGTACTTTGGAAATGTAACGTGTATTAATGGAGAAAAAGGAGTTCCACATTCCCATACACATTTTGTATTGGTTCATAAATAGACATTTTTACAAAAACAATGAAGAGTTCTTGTCTTAATAAAAGAGAAAAGATATTAATGTCCAAAACAAAATGTGTCTGTTTTGCTTTTTAGGTTAAATCCTCAATATCAGGAAGTTATTGGGGAAATGGAAGACACAAAGGCAGGTTTATCAAACAAGTTTGCTCTACAAAACTGTAAATTCCAATCAAACTTCTCAAATGAAAGTGAGAACTTTTCATCACCCTCTCTTTTTTTCTCCATGGCGCTAATCCTTTTTTTGTAAACGTGCAACATCATAATAATATAAAAAATAAATTTACCAACTAAATGGCAGGGATAGGAATTTTTATAGTGAAAAATACAGTTAATATACATTTTCTGAAGAAAAATAACTAAAATGAGCTTTAAGTCACATGTGGGAATAGATGTAATTTTATTCCCTCATCTAATGGTTGCTTATGACTTGGTTTTAATAAATCATAAATATGAAGTTTTGAATTTTCTTTTTGTTTTTATGGGTTTTAGTTATATGTTTTAACATCATAGTAGTTATTTAAATATTAGCCAGCAGCAATTAATAGCTCAATAGTTTAAATATGACAGATATGTGATGTTAATTAACTTATAATAGAATAATCCAAATTTGGAGACGATAAATCACAACAGGAGTCCAAAAAAAATAAATGGAAAATGATTTTTTTTTTCGTTAAACTGTCATGTGTAACCAAGTCCTCCAGCTGATTGCAACGCAATAGCTCACTGATTGTGCCTTAAAATAACTATTTAACTAGTTAATGATCACATGGTACAGTGGTTAGTGCTTTCCCCTCACAGAAGGTCCCAGTTCAAATCCCAGTTTGGACCGTTCTGTGTTGAGTTTTCATATTCTCCTTGTCCACTTGTGGGTTTTCTCCAGGCACTCCAGCTTTCTCCCACAATCTAAAAACATCCTTCCTAGATTGATTGATTACTCTAAATTCCATAGGTGTGACTCTGAGGGTTCATGGATGTGTGATTGCGTGACCCTGCCAAAGACTGGCGACCTATCCAGGGTGTACCCCGCCTTCACCCAACAGTTGCCAAGTTAGGCTGTGGCTGCCCCGTGACCCCACAAAGGTTACAACAGATTAATAAAATGGATGGATGGATGATCCCAGGAGCACAAGTGACCCGCTCATGCTGTAGCCCGCCATGATCCAATAGCGGTTGGGTTAGGCTACAGCAACCACCTGACCCAAAAAATATAAGGTGAGTTTTGATGGATGATCCCTGAAAAACCATCAAATCAACAAACAGCCAATGTCCAGTCATGAACCAGTTGTTGTACTGAGATCTTCAGAAAGATTTACATTAGGTCTTAACCCTTGTGCTGTCTTGTGGGCTCCAGATGACCCCACTCCCAACGTTAACATGCCTTTGAGGCCCCCTCTAAGTGTTGGTAAGA
This sequence comes from Oryzias sinensis, assembly GCA_037389245.1. Lineage (NCBI taxonomy): Eukaryota > Metazoa > Chordata > Actinopteri > Beloniformes > Adrianichthyidae > Oryzias > Oryzias sinensis. The sequence goes on from CM074497.1 coordinate 5,626,576, forward strand.
CTGGCCCCGTACTGACTGGAGTCAAATTCAGTTGTGCAAGTGATACGTTAATTGTTCCTAGGCTGCCCCTAGGATTTCCACACAAACTACACTACCACCCATGAGTGCAGTTGTGACTAAAATTTAACCCTTGTGCTATCCTAGGCACTTTAACATTGGGAGTTGGGTCATCTAGACCCCACTAGACAGTGCTCTGAACCTTTTTTCTTCAGTGATTTGTGATCTTCACTGGTGTACATGGATTACATGAAATCCTCTCTATCTTTATCCACCGTTGTCATGGTAGGGATAACACGTCAATGTAAGGGTGGGGTCCTTTTGACTTTCTTTTACAGTCCAGTTTCATTGTACTCAAGAGGTAAGTACCAAGTAATATTCAAGTGAACATACCCAGTATTTAGTACTGAAAGTACCATGTAGTTGAGTGGAAATAGGGCTGACTTTCTTTTACAGTCCAGTTTCATTATACTCAAGGGGTAATTACCAAGTACCATGTACTTGCTGTGTATTTATGTGGTACTATTTGGTTCATACTTATGTGGTACATACTGGGTATTTATCATATACTTACTGGGTATTTACATGTTGTGCAAAGGTGTCTTTTGTGGTACTTACCACATGTAAAAACAAGGAAGGTACAAATAAATTACCTTGACCTTTAGGTCTGCACTCGTATGTTTCATGGTATTTACCATGAATTTACCACAGAAACTACCCCTTAAGTACAATGAAACTGGACTGTAAAAGAAAGTCAGCCCTATTTCCACTCTATTACTTGGTACTTTCAGTAGTAAATGCTGGGTATGTTCACGTATTACCTTCCCGTACAGTGTACATACACACTTGGTCTTCTGACCTTTCCAAATGAGACAATGCTAACTTGTTGGTAAAGGTGAAGTGACTGCATTGTAAAAACCTATTCTGGCCTGAGTACTTCTTGAAACATGTGGCAAATTTAAAAAGAAGCAAGACAGCAGTGAAAACAACAATCTTTAATATGATACACTTCTGCAGCATACAAAGTGTCATCACAATCACATCACAAAAAGGATGATTCTTTTTTATATTATTTATCTTTTCTTCCAGAGTTTTGTGTTGTTCCAGGAATGATTCACACTCCTTTGCATAGCTCGAGTTTGTCACCCACCGTGAAAACAGGAAATGGCCCCAGATGCTCACCTTTTCCAGCTAAAGTCATTTCTGCAATAGTTGCAAATCAAATCTATTGTATTTTTGTCTATATCACACTGGCGACATGTGAGGGTCGTGCTTTTTGTTCGTCTAAATTCCTTCAGCAGAGTTTGGTGTCGGTGCAGGACTTCTTCAGGGTGTGTAACTGCATCCTAGGGGCAGCCTATGAACAATTAACGTATCACTTGCGCAACGCATTTGACTCCAGCCAGTGTGGGGCCAGTCCTACTAACACCTAGAGGGTGGCATAAGGAAACTGTACCACAGCATCACCTGTATAAAAATCTGCAACCAGCATTAGCCTTACGAATACTTTGCAACACACTAACCACATTCACGATAACTGCTTATTCCCTTTTCATCACATCCCTTGAACACACCACACGGCCCTCCCTGAGCCCAGACAACCCAAAAACCCACATCATCCATATGGGTCAACCCCCACTGACTAAGGCTTTTGAAACACGACAGTGGTGTCAAATGTCTACTTTTTCAAAACATTAAACAGAGAAAAACACAAAGTAAGATTTCTATTGCAGCTAATTTCAATGAAGTAATACAAAGTTGCATTTAGAAACATTTGTACCTTCAAACCTGTAAAAAAAAAAAATAAGAAAACCCAGATATTAGAAGATTTATTCAACTCTTAGACTTTCAGGGTGTTGAGAGCTTGTTCTTATTCTGAGGTGAGCTTTGACAAGTCCAAATGTCATGTAATTTTAACCACATGAATTAATTTGACATAGAAAATTTCATTAAAGTCCTAATTAACCCCAAAAAGGGTAATATTTGGAGCAGCATCATGACTGCTTGAATATAAAACTGGTTTTGACTTTGAAAATCAATCCTCCTAGACCCGTGAAGTGAACCTTTTAATCTCACTTCATAAATAAATGGAGACAATCCTATTGATTTCAAACTGGTAGACCATGTTGACACGAGGGGAACTATCTGCCGCAGTAAAATATGATTCTTCCCTCATATTTAATGTAGACGAGTCGGGCTTTAGACCCTTGTAAGTATTCGATGGATGACTTGAGTAAAAGACGATGTTATCTTTTTAATTACATTTTCACCTCAGGTTCTTATTATGCCTCAAGTGCTGTACATAATGAGCCAACATCTTAAATAAGTAAAGGTGATACCACTATTGATTAGAAAGGGAAGACCGGAGGCGAGCCATCAGTCATTGAAAATGTACTTTTGAGTTCATATTTAATGCGGGCGCTGGTTGGTCTCTTACAAACTCATTACTTGATATCCTCAAATAATTTAAAAAGAAAGAAATACAATTCATTAAGTGTGCCTGGCCAAACGCCGTCCCTTAATAAAGCCGGCGTATAATCGTTTCGCCGCACGCGTCCTTGACGATGTTATTTTGTGGCACGACTGTAAAGGCCAGCAGCTTGTGTCCTCGTGGGCCCGAAAGGTTAATTTTGATGTCTAAATTGAGCGGGACTTTGTTTTTAAACGTCGGCAGTGCAGTTGTCGACGTCCAAAACAGGATTTTCCCTTTTGTTTAACACCCACCAAGAGGCTGTAAAGATTACGGGGCAGTAAAGGGGCCCAGTAAAACAGACCCTTACAGTCTTGTATCAGCAGGTAAAAGCGGCGCCTGGTTTAGTAGTGATTTATTTGTTGGGAAATTGCGAGGTGCAGAAGGGCGCCGAGCCACGCAGCCTTGCAGTGAGAGCGACGCTGAAGACAGCTCGGAAAAACCCGACCCTATTTAAGAACAGTGATTAAGCATCTTGTCTCTGCACTGCAATCAGACGAGTCTTCATTGTAAAAGAAATCCTTTTTGCATGTAATCATGAAACAAAGCAGCTCGGTATTATTTCTGCTGGGCAAATGACTTTTTATTTTGGGAATTGCAATCCTGACACTTGGAGATTTGCTGTCTAGGATAAGAAATGTGACTTTTTTGGGACACAGAGACGCCTCCAAACAGTGGTAAGCCAGAGACAGAAACTCAAGAAACTCCAACAGCAACACGAAAATAATCGGTGTGTGTCAAAGAACAACCAG